>CM057456.1:790917500-791582500 GCA_016271365.2 Neoceratodus forsteri | reverse complement strand
GTCCTGGAGGACAGAGAGGCCAGTGGGGGTGCCCAGTGAGTGGAAGCAGCAGTGGGGCAGGGGGGCAACACAGGAACAGCAGCTGGGGGGGCAGGAGCCAGGAGATGGACAGGTCAGCTTCCACATGGAAGCTGTAATGAGGGGTGAGACAGCATGCTGCAGGGGGTGGCCACGGAGGCCCGCCGGCAGTACGCCCGACAGGCAGTATTGTGCCCGATTGGCCACGAGCTGTACACAGAGATGGTTTCAGATTGGCCCGGTACCGCCTGAACAGCGCAATACTGAGACGGCTCAGTGAGCTGTGCAGTGATGTGATGCAGGCACCCTCACGACAGAGTCATGCTCTGTCCGTGGAGACCAAGGTGACAGCCTGCATGTGCCTGCTCACCACGGGCACCTTCCAGAGGCCGACAGGTGACACCACAGGCATTACGCAGTCAGCCACGTCACGCATCCTCACCCAATTCCTCAGCGCACTGCTGCCTCATGCTGCGGAGTACATCCATTTCCCCAGCACCGTGGCAGAGCATACAGCAAACATGCAGGAGTTCCACAGGGTAGCACATATGCCTGGCGTGCTAGGGCCATAGACTGCACCCATGTGGCCATTCTCGATGCCACCTGGCCCCGATGGCTGCTTTATCGCAACCGAAGGGGCTTCGAGTGTCAACTGCCAGGGGTGGTGTGTGATGCCACTGGGCGCATCATCAATGTCTGTGCCACACACCCTGGCGGAGCACATGATGCCTTCATATGGCACCAATCTGCACTGCGCCATCGATTCGAGAGGGGAACATCCCCACGGGTCATCTAGTGGGTGAGTACACATGTATGGAATGCAACCTGTGCAAGGGTGGGAATGACACAGGTGCCATGGTAGTGGCACACAAGCGATATGGGCACAGGACCTGACCTGACACTGATCTCCACTATCTCCACACGGGGACTGTGGATACCCACTCCGTCCCTGGCTGCTCACACTATACCGGTGCCCCATGACCCCAGCGCAGCACGGTTTCAATGAGGCACACGCCGCAACACGGAACATCATAGATGTGGTGTTTGGGGATACTCAAGGCACGCCTGATGCCTGACACTGGCGGAGCCTCCTAGTACAGCCCCAGAAGGCCTGTGGGATATTCCTGGCCTGTTGCATCCTGCACAACATGGCCAAAGACCATGGATAGCCATACAGGTCCAAGAGGAGGACAGCGATGGGATGCCAGTGGCGCTGGTGATGTGGGTGATGAGCCGCTTCCAGGATGGAGGGACCCTGACTGACACGGCAGGCCCAGCTGCACCGGGACACCATTGCAGAAGAGCACTATGCACAACACAGGTAAGGGACATGTGCAGGCAACACTGTTCTGCGCGCAAACCACAGGCACACAGGGGAACACACTGCATGAAGGTCAGGGGAGTTGAAGGGTCCAGGCATACCAACACACCATCAGAGAGGTGAGCACCTATGGACACACACACACACACACCAGGCAGCATACAGGGAGCAGCACAGTACTGCGGAAATGACACACGCCAACACACAAAAACCACTAACCTCCCCACCTGGATTGTCCCATGCACGATGTGTCAGGACTCTGGGCAATCCTTGCACCTTGGTGTACAGTGCAATGCAGGCATCATCATCCACACGCACTTGTGGACAGCAGTTGGGAGATGTGCAGGTGGTCCGTGGTGTCAGTTTGGGAGCAGAGCACCCAGCAGTGCACTGCTCACTATGACACACATTGCACAGGGCAGCACCAGACAGGGCCTGCATTGGGAGACAGCTCATGCAGGAGCACCGTCCCACAGCCACCACGGATGCATGGATTTGGCCTGCCGTGGCTCAGCAGCACTGGCAGGCTGCGCAGGGGTTACATCGGGTGGTGCTAGTGCACCACCAGGGGCCCCAGTGCATGACCGCGACCTTTCCTGCACAGGGGTCTGCATCTCGCTAAACAAGCTTGTACTAGGGGTGCTCGATGCCGCAAGCAGAACCCAGCTCGAGTAGGCCTGGTGTCGATGACATCGGGAATGGGAGTGGAGGCGACTGTGTGTAGTCAGGTGGTGGTCACCAGACAGTGTGGTCAATGCGGTCACCACCGAGAGCACTGCCTGGTCAGCCTGTCGATGGCAGCGGTCACATCCATCCGCTATGGACTATCTGGGCCTGCCCCGAGCACTACCCCTGCTATGCCACTCACAGACACAGTCAGTGCCTCCACGTGATTTGCAACCTGCCCCTGCAGCTGTACCTGCCCTGCAGCAGGTGGGTGTGCGCATCCAAAGGGTACTGTGCCCCAATGGCATCGGTGACCCCAGGGTGTGGATGGTCCTGGTGCACAGCACCCTTGAGGTGGCCGCTGTTCACCAGGACCAGGTATCGGGCGGATCTCGGGGCAGTGGACAAGTGCCACTGCTTGACGCCGTCCCCCAGGCCTGGTGTGCAACTGCTGCTGCCGCCTCCAATCTCGTTGAGCCCCCAGGTCCACCTGTTCCACCCCTGTGTCATCACGTGCCGACACCTGCTCAGCCACCGATGCTGCCCACCGGTGCTGACATGGCCCAGCCTGGACTCGTGCCAGCATGCTGGTACAGTGGTGTGGAGCAGGACGGGCCAGGGGCACGTGTTGGCTCGCTATGTGTCCCTCGGGGATGACACACCTATCACTGGCCATTGCGTAGGCCTGCTATCATCATTACCAGTGCCGGTGCGTGCCACTGCCATAGGCACAGCATGCTGGCACACCTGCATGCCAGACTGCTGTGACACAGGCTGTGCACCCCTGCACCCGTATCACCGCCAGCTGAGTTGTTGGGCCAGCTGGCCTGCTGCTGCAGTGCCTGCAGGCTGCTGGCAGAGGTGGATGGTCCCTCCTGGTCCAGCAGGTCTGCCTCCCCCTGTCAGCACCCACCACCACCGTCTCCTGCAGACGAACAGGATCTGAAACAGAAAGAGAGTACATGTGAGTGCGTGAACAGCCGCTCCACAACATCACCGCTGTGTCACCGCTGCAGTGATGGGCTTCCACCTGTTGGAATCCTCCACCTGGAACACCCGCAATGGTACTCGGCTTGCATGGCTGGCGTACCAGTGTCTCCTCGGTCGGGTTCAGCTGAAACACCACTGGTGGTCCCCACTGGTGGCAGCATGTGCCACCCTGAAGGCTGCCACCTTCCTTCAGCCTCGTGGTTCAGTCCCCTGTCTTTTGTAGTATTCCTGCACTGAGCGCTGGTGGCTTCTGCAGGTTGACGGCCAGAGCTACCTCCCATGCAGCTGCACGTGCTGAGGGTGCCCTCCGGCCACCAAAGCGGCTCATCCTCCAGGTAGGCCTGGAAGAGGGGCCTCAGTCTCTGCTGTGGTGAAGTTCGCCTCCTACACCCGCCGTCCCACAGCCTCAGCCTGGTTCTCGCCAGTCATGGTGAGTCTGGCGGTGGGCGTGACACTGTCACTGTGCAGTCTATGGCATTTCCCCATGAGCATAGCTGCAGGCCAGGGGGCAAAGCCCCCTTTCTCTCTCCGCATGGCAGATACTCGATGGAAAGGTGCCCTCTGCCCCTTCCTAAGTGCCTCATCATGCTCAGCCTCAACCTATGACATCCTCCCACCCCTGCCCATGAGCATTGCTGAGCATCACACAGCATGTAATTCACCTTCACCTGCAACAGCTAAATCTGGCTGCCACAACCCAGTGTCACATTTTTATAGTGCAACATATGCATCAGGTGTGGCGCAACTGTAATGACATGCTAATCGTGCCACTGTGCCTTTGCATGGCTGGATCGACTGATTTGCATATATCAGCTGAATATCGCTGATTTGCACTTAGCGCACAGGGAAGGTCCAGCTTGAGTCGATGGCGCATGTTTCCTGGCTGGTGCTTGCACTGTACTGTGCGCATGCCCAGACAGGTTACGCGCCGATCGATCGCGCTGCAGACCTGCTGAGTGCGAGTAGGTGATTCTGCTATGGCCACCATTGTGCCAGTGGTGCTACATCTTGGCACTATATGGCACTGTGACCATTCTGCACGATAGTCCACTGTGGCACTGGTGCTTAGCAGTCGCAGGATGCCTATACATCCTGTGGTGCTGTGCGAGCCTGTGTCATTGCCGTACCTTGTGTATGCCCTGACCCCGCCACTGGGGCATGCCATGTGTACATCCCTATTGGCGCTGTTGGTTACAGCGCTTGCAAAGTGATGGTACTGTGCTAACAGCGCCTTGAGCCCAGCGTTTATTGCGCAACAACCCATGGGTGTCATGCAGCGGCTATATTGCTTGCTGTAAAGTTGGTGCCATGGCCAGGAGGAGGGTGTCCTGAGCCCCGTTGAAGTGGCCAACCTGGTGGTCCGGTGGAGCCCTACCGTGAGGCACTATGGCGGCCCCCTGACTGACCCTGACTTGGTGTGGCGTGCGGCCACTGACTGTGGGTTACTGTCGGGCCGGCCTGCTGAGCAGTGCCGCACCGGTACAGTATTCCGCTGGAGGACCTGGACCATTGACATGGCTGCTCCGCAGTTGTGGCGGGCCGTGCCCAGGCCATGGAGTACCCATCTATTCACCTATATTTGTAGGTGTGTGTGCCTGGGTGGCTGTGCATCGTGTCAGTGTGTGCAGCTGTGCGATGGATGGTTATGGCTGTGTGGCAGGCAGTCTCACTGGGGCAGGGCACTCTGCTTGAGTCACACTGATGTTTGTCTCACCACATGTCCCCACAGGCCGGCTGGAGACACCGGACAACAGTGATGCGGTGCCAGCCCCAGTACCACAGGCTGTCGTTACAGCAGCAGCATCAGCAGCAGTAGCAGCATCAGCAGCAGCGGATCGAGTTGTTGAGGAGTGAGTATTATGTCAGGGATGCTATTGCATGCTGGGGGCAGGACCACAAAGCATGCTGGACACAACCTAAGGGAGGCTAGTTCCACTATACAAACACTAGTGAGTTCATTCATTGAGTACAGTGCTGAAGTTCGAGACCATACCTGTGTATGGACAGGACTGGGTGAGGGTTCACAGGAGGGCTTATGGATGGTGCATGATTGCATCACAAGTCCTATGCAGACAGGTTGATTGAACTGGACATGTGTTCCTGAGGGAGGAGGTGGGTGTGTGGGGTAAGGACATAAGTATTGTACAGGGGAACAGAGCAGGAAAACAATATTTGTGTTTAAAGAATGTTCCAGGACTAGAGGGCATGGGATGCAGTTGGAGGGCTCGTTTAAGAGGAACATGAGAAAGTGTTTCTTCACATCATGGGTGGTGGGCAGTGGAACACCCTGCCAGAAGATGTGGTGGGGCTGACTTGGTCATGGGATATATGTAGTCGTGGGTTAGCCATGAGGGACTTCTGGAGGTCAGGGGTGAGGGGGAATGGACTTATAGGACAAGAGGGTGATCGTACAAGGCCAAATGGCCAGACTGGGTGTCCCATAGGCCCTTATCTGCCGACACTGTCTATGTATCCATGTATGTAGGCATGACACAGGTGACCTGCATCACAGTGCAGCATCACGACACGTCTGTGTATGCATCACAGGTGGTCCCGGCATGCACTGGGCACATAGCTGTGTAACTGGCATCGCACCACGTTGCCACATCACATGACAGCCTAGTTTGTACTGTGATTGACGTGGGCAGTGTGTGTGGGCGGTGGTGCGCATGGCTGGTGCCGCCGTTTGTGATGGCCATGTGCATGTTCACTGTGGGTGGGTGCATGCCATCACAGGTGCAGGACATTGGGTTAGATGGGTTGCAGGTTGGGTGGTGTTCAGGGTTGTGGTCAGTCTCAGCCATTGACTGTGTTCCCATTTTCCTAGGCCTCGGTGTGCTGCGACACATGGCGCAAGATCTGCGGTGCCTGACCCAGGTGGTGGTGGACAACCGTGAGCTCCTGCAGGCCCTACAGCGCCAGGGGGAACGGCGGTGCAGGCACAGGAGGGGACGCCAGCAGGGGGGAGGAGCAGGAGCCAGCTGGGCCGTAGCCCAAATTTCAGTTCTACTTCACCCATCCCTTTCACCCTGCCTTCCCTCTCCAAGTTTTTATTCCCTTCCCCTTGAACACCCCTGCCTTTACCCATCCCCCCAACTTGTACATAGTTCTACGTTTATTGTTAACTGTTTTTTTTGAAATATACATTTCTATTTTGGTACAACTGCTGTGTTGGTGTCTGCTTTGCAACTGGCTCTGGGTGCTCCATTGCAGGGGTGTACATGCCATCTGGGCTGCTATGGTCCTGGGTATCTGTGTGTGTGTGTGTGTCCATGGGGAGGTATCAGCAGCATTGCATTGCCTTTCTGTTGCTCTTGCCATCTGCTGCCACCCACTGCTGGGTGCACAGGGTGGGTCTGGCTGGTATGCTTCTCTGCAGCATGGGGTTGGACGTGTGGCATGGGGTGCATGGTGTTTCCTGCAGTGCCTGTCACTGCACATGAGCGGTGTCTTGGGGCATGGTGCACGTGTGTAGCTGCACGGGGACTGATGTGCACTGTGTTGTCAACCCCTGGGTGTGGCACTCTCTGCCTGCCAGTGGTTGTGCTGGGGTGTCATGGCTCTGCTATGCTTTAGTTGGCTTGTCCCCATGGGCACGTGGATCATCCGTCCCACCCCCAGTGATGCTGTGCTTGGGGTGTGCCAGTGTGGTGTGGGTTCTGCAGTGAGTTCCTGTGCCCATGTGTGGCATGGCTGGCGGTGGGCCCCAGCCTGCCTCCCTGGCTGTGCAGTTCCATTGCTCTGGGGGCTGTGCTTGCGCTATGGCAGCTCTGCAATGCTCAGCTGAGCTTCCATGGTTGCGCCATAGCGCAGCATTTTGGCTCAGCCTCTCCTTCCTGGTTGCGCGATGGCGCAGTATGTGCGATATTGAGACGTTGGTTGCTTGCGCAATTCGCTCTGCTCCATGTTTGAATATCGTAATCTGCTGCGGACTGCGCAACTGGTTTTGCGATTGTTCCTACTGTTGGCGCCCAGTTTTCAGCGCAGTTTGAATATCCAGGCCAGTATGTATATATGAATGTATAATATGTATGTATATACATATGTATATATATATATATATATATATGTATCTATATGTATATATATATATGTATGTACATATATGTATATATGTGTAAATAAATATATATGTATGTATATATCTATGTATATATGTATGTATATGAATGTATGTATATATGTATATTTATGGTATGTATTTATATATGTATTAATGTATATATGTATGTATATATGTGTATGAATGTATATATACATGTATGTTTATATATGTGTATATATGTATGTGGATATCTGTATAGGCATATATATGTTTGTATATGTATGTATATATGGATTTAAATGTATGCGTATATATATATATATATGTATATATATGTATTTATATGTATGTATGCATATATATATATGTTTGTATGTATATAAATGTACATATATGCATGTATATGTATGTATGTATCTATATATGTAAGTATGTCTGCATGAAGGTATATATGTATGTATCTATATATATTTATATGTATGTACATATGGATGTATATATGTATGTATGCATGTATATATGTATGTATATGTATGTACATATATGTATATATATATGAATGTGTATATATATAGTATGTATATATGTATGTCTATATATATATATATATATATATATATATATATATATATATATATGTGCATGTATGAATATAGAAACATAGAAACATAGACTTGATGGCAGATAAGGACCGCTAGGCCCATCTAGTCTGCCCATTTCCTACTACAGGATAGGCCGCAGATCCTAATTAACCAACAGCCTATATCTTCCTGCCCCCCACAAGAATTGCCTTATGTCTGTCCCATGCATTCTTGAATTCTCCCACAGTTTTAGACCCCACAACTTCCTCAGGAAGGCTGTTCCATGCATCCACTACCCTCTCTGTGAAATAATACTTCCTCACATTGCCCCTGAACCGCCCTCCTATCTTTAAATTGTGTCCCCTTGTTCTTGCAAGTCTCTTTTTCTGAAAGATGCTGCCCTCTTGGACTTTGTTGATTCCCTTGAGGTACTTTAAAGTTTCTATCATGTCCCCCCTCTCCCTTCTTTCCTCAAGGGTATACATATTAAGCTCCTTTAGTCTCTCCTCATACGGCTTCTCTTGCAGACCCTGCACCATTTAGACTGCCTCTATCCTGTCTATGTCCTTGCGGAGATGGGGTCTCCAGAACTGTATGTATATATGTATGCATGTATATATATATGTATGTATATATATGTAAGTATGTATATATGTATGTGTGTATTTATGTATATATGTATGTATGTAAGTATAAATATGTGTATGTATGTATACATGTGTATTTGTATGAAATCACATATGTATATTTATGTATATTTATGTATATAAGTATGTATATATGTGTAAGTCTGTATATATATGTGTGTATCTATGTATGTATATTTATATGTATATATATATATATGTATGTGTATATATATAATATATGCATGAATGTGTCCATATATGTGTGTGTATAAATATATGTATGTATTTATGTATATGTATATGCATGTACAAATATATATGTATGTATATATGTGTATATATGTATGTATATATTTCTGTATGTATTTATGTATGTATAGGTATAGGTATAGGTATATATATGTTTACATATGTATATGAATTTATATATATGTATATGTATGTATATATGCATGCATGTACATATACATGTACGTATATATTTTTGCATGTACATATATGTATATGTATATATGTGTGTATACATATGTTTAAATATATATGTGTATATATATGCATGTACATATACATATGTATCTATATGTATGTAGCTATATATGTATATATCTATCTATATATATGTTGATATATTTGTATGTATATGTATGTATATATGTATGTATATATACTTGTATGTGTATGTATATATGTATGTATATATGTATGTGTATGTATGTATATATATGTATGTATGTGTATATATTTATATGTATGTATGTATGTATGTACATTTATGCATGCATATATATACATGTATGTATCTATATCCATGTATATATATATATATACATATGTATATATATGTGTATATGTGTATACATATGAATATATGTGAATGTATGTATATATATATATGTATGTATATATTTCAGTATATGTGTGTGTATATATATATATATATGTAAAGGTATGTATGTATCTATATGTATGTATATATAAATATGTATATATTTATGTATATAAGCATATGTATATATATGTATATATATGTTTGTATACTTGTTTATATGTATGTATATATGTGTATACATGTATGTAGATATGTATATATGTGTATGTGTATATATATGTTTGTATGTATATATATATGTATATGTATATGTGTATGTATGTATATATGTATTTATGTGTATGGATATAAGTATGTATATATATATGTATACATATTTATGTATGTATATATATGTATGTTGTGTATATATATATATATATAAATATATTTATATTGACATGTATGTGTATATATGTGTGTATGTATGTAAATATGTATGTATGGATATATGTATGTATATATGTAGATATATCAATGTATATATAGATATATGTATATATATATGTAAATATACATATATATGTGTGTATATATAGATATGTATGTGTATATATATATGGATTTATATATGTGCATGTATGCACATAAGTATGAATGTATGTATGGATATATGTATATATTTATGTATGTGTATGTGTGTATATATATGTATGAATAAATATATGTATATACATGGTGTATGTCTGTTTATGTATATATGTATATGTGTACATATGTATGTATATATATATGTATATGTATATGTATGTATATAAATGTATATATGTACATATATGAATGTATAAATTTAAGTATATATATGTTATGTGTATGTATATATCTTTATATATATGTTAAATGTATGTGTGTATATATGTATATCTATATGTATGTATGCTCATAAGTGTATGTATACTCTTTATGCAAGTATATATGTATGTACATATGTGTATGTATATATATAAGTATGTATATATTTGTATATATGTATGTATATGTATAGTATTATGTATATATGTGTATATATATGCATATATATGTATACATATATGAATGTATATATGTATAAATGTATATGTATATATGAATGTATTTATTCATGTTTATATGTATGTGTGTATATATGTATATATGTATGTATGTTGGTATGTATGTATATATATATTTGTATGTATATGTATATATATTTGTATGTATATGTATATAATGCATTTATGTATATATGTATTTATGTGTATATATGTATATATTTATATATGTATATATAAATATATATATATCTTATGTATCTATGTATATATGTATATATATGTATGCATATATTGTATATATGTATGTATATATAGATATGTATGTGTATATATATCTATATATGTATATGTCTGTGTATGCATGTATATACAGTATGTATGTATATATGAATGTATATATGTCTATGTATGTATAGATGTGTATTATTATATATAAGTGTATATATGTATGTATATATATGTATATGTAAGTATGAATGTATATATATGTATATGTGTGTGTGTGTATATATATATAGATATATATGGATGTATGTATATGTATATATGTATGTGTATATATCTATGTTTGTATGTGAATATATTTATATATTTCTATGTGTATATATATGTGTATGTGTATATATATGTTTGCATGTATGTGAATATATATCTATATATTTGTATATATATGTATGTGAATATATATATGTGTATGTGTATATATATATATATATATATATATAAATATGTATTTAGATTTATATATATATGTGTATATATATGTGGATATTTATGTGGATATGTATGTATATATCCGTATGTATATGTATGTATGTACATATATGTATATGTATATATATGTATATGTATGTGTATGTGTATACATGTATGTATATATGTATGTATGCATATATATATATGTATGTATGTATATATGCTTGTATATGTACATATGGATATATATGTATATATGTATATATATGCATGTATGTATATAAATGTATGTATATAAGTTTGTATATATACATATGTATGTATATATATGTATGCATATATATATGCATGTATTTATAGATGTATATGTATGTAAGTATATATACATATGTATACATATGTAAGTGTATATGTATGTATATGTATATGTATGTATGTATACTTTATGTATGTGTATATGTATGTATATATGCATGTATATGTTTCAATATATTTCAATATGTATGCATATATATACATATGCATGTATGTATATGTATGTATATATATGTATGTATATAAGTATAAGTATGTATATATATGTAAGTATATATGTATATATATGTATATGTAAGTATGTATCTATGAATGTATATATATATCTATATATGTATGCATATATGTATAAATATGCAAGTATATATGTATGTGTATATGTATGTATATATATATACATATGTATGTATGTATATGTATGTGTACATATGTAAGTATGTATATATGTATGTGTACATATATATGTATATACATATATATGTATGTAAATATGTATGTGTGTATACATATATGTATGTTTATCTATGTATGTATATATATGTGTATGCATGTATATATATGTGTTTGTATTTATATATATGTGCGTATGCATACATATGTGTATATATAATATATGTATGCATATATGCACGTATGAATATATGTGTATATGCACATATATGTATATATGTACACATACATATGTGTGTATATACATACGTATGTATGTTTCACGTATGGCGCATTTAGATGCATATGTTCATATTCATGTATGCATGCATATATGTATGTATGCATGAATATATGTATGTATGTATATATAAGTACATATATATGTATGTATATATTTATATATAATGTATGTATGTATATGTATATATGTATATGTATGCATATATGTTTATATATGCATATGTATGCTTATATGTATATATATTTAAGCATATGTATGTATATATGTATATCTATGTATGTATGTATATATATGTATGTATGTATATAAGTATGTATGCATATGTATGTATATGTAAGAATTTATATGTAACATATGTACGTATATATTTTAGTATGTATATGTGTATCTATATATCTGTATGTGTAGATATATGATATGTATGTATATATGTATAGAAGTATATGTATGTATATATGGACATGCTATATATGTATGTATTACAGTATGTATATATGTATGTATATATGTATATATGTATATATATGTATATGTGTATATATATGTATATATGTATATGTGTATATGTATGTATATATGTATATTTATGTATATATACACATATACCTATACACATACACATATACATATACATACATAGATATTTATATATACATATATACATATATATACATATATATGTACATACATACATATATATACACACATACATATATATGCACATGTATATAGATACATGTATATGCATACATATATACAATGTATATGCATACATATATACATACATGTATATGCATACATATATACATACATGTATATGCATACATATATACATGTTATGTATATACATATATATATACATGTATATGCATATATATATACATACATGTATATGCATATATATACATATACATATATATACATATATATATACATATATATGCATACATATATATATTTATATAGATACTTATACACGTACATTTTACATATATGCATACATTTATATATATATTTATATATATATATTTATACTTACATATATATATATTTCATATATATACATATATATATATACATATCCTTGCTTACATATATACATATATATACACACACTTACATTATACAGATATAAATACATACATACATACATATATACACATATATACATACACATACATACATACATATATACATCATATACATATACATACATATACATATATATACATACACATACATATATACATATATATACATACACATACATATATACATAAATATATATACATACACACACTTACATACATACACATATATACATATATATATGCACATATAATGATACATATACATATACTAACATATATATATACACATACATACATATATACAGTATATACATACATATATATATATATACATATATATATATATACATATATATACATATATATAATACATATATATACATACATATATATATATATATATACATATATACATACATATATATATACACATATACTTACATATATATATACATATATACATACATATAACATATACTTACATATATACATACATACATACATAGATACATGTACATCATATATACATACATATGTATATAAAGTATACATATGCATACATATAGATGTACATACATATAGATACATACATATATACATAATATATGTACACATACATATACATGCATATATATTATTACATACATACATATATATATATACATGCACATATATATATATATACATACATATATATATATATACATACATATATGATACATATATAGATATATAATACATATATACATACATATATATATATACATACATATATACATACATATATATACACATACATATACATAGATATACACATACATACATATATACATCTGTATATATAACAGATACACACACACACATACATACATACACATACACATATAGATACATATATACACATATGCATATACATATACATTACATATACATATATATGTATACATATGTACATATACATTCATATATACATATATGCACATACATACATGTACATACATATACACATGCATACACATATACATATACATACATATACATATATGCATAAACATACATATATATATATATACATAGATACATATACATATGTACATTCATACATAGACATATATGTATACATACATATATACACACTCATGTACACACATATACATATATACATATACATACACACATATGCACATACGTATATGCACATATACATATACACTATACATGTACATACATATACATTTTCATACATATACTTACACGTACATACACATACATTTACATACTTATACATACATGTACATATACATATATATATACGTACATTCTTACACTCACACACACACACATATACACACTCATATGCATAGACACATATGCACACATATACATACACACACTCTGATTTACATACACACATATATACACACACATATATACACACATATACACACTCATGTATACACACACACATATACACACATGTATACATACACACACATATATACACACACACACTAAGATATACATACACACACTCAGATATACATACACACACACCCAGATATGCATATGCGCATACACTCAGATATACATACACAAATATATGTACATACTCACATGTATACATGCACACATATACATACATACACACACATATATACACACACGTATACATACACACACATTTATATACACATGTATGCATACACACAAACATATATACACACACATGTATACACACACATACACACACGTGTACATACACACATGTGTACATAGACACACACGTGTACATACACAGACATGTGTACATACACACAGATATACATACACACACATATACGTACACACTGAGATATACACACCTAAGATATGCACACACACATACATGCACATGTATAGATATGCACATATATACACACACATGTATACATACACACTTATACACACACTTAGATATGCATGTACACACACACTGAGATATGCATATGCACATATACACACATATACATACACACACAAATATACATACACACACATATATACATAGATGCACACACATACACATACATATACACACATATATAAAGATACACACACATATACATGCACACACACACACACACATATGTACATACATACATATACATACACACACATAGAGACATTCATATACACATACATACACACAAACATATACATACTCACACACATATACACACACATATAAGAATGCACACACATATGCATACACACACAAACACACACATACAGACATATACACACATATATAGATACACAGACACACACATATATACATAGATACACACATACATACACACACATATATATACACACATGTACACATACACACATATATACAGACACACATATACACATGCACACACATATAAATACATACACACATACACACTCATACACACACACATATAAATACATACACACAGACACACACATATACTTAGACACACACACACACATATATATTCATACATACATATACACATATATATACACACGCATATATACATACACACACACTTACACTCACACTCACTCACACACACACACAGAAATACAAAATCACACATACCCCCATAATGCAAAGCATCATGGGCTGTATATGCAAATCACCAGACAACATTACACTGGTTCAACTTTAAGCAGAAATGCATGATGCCGAAAGGCCTCTCACATACATACATACACACACATACATATACATATATATATACACACACATATATATTTATAAAATGGGTAGGAAAATTGTTGCTTTTTTATTGGATGAGCACCACCACATGACCGTGCATATATCAGAGTGTGACTGCACACCTGCGCTTCTACCCCCCTCCAAAACAATTTTGACATTTTATAAGATAGATAAACCACTCTGAGGTGTGCAGTCATGCTCTGATATACGCACACCTTGGGTGGTTGACGCACTGGGCCTGTGTCCTCGTGCATAACAACACACACCAAAGCATGCATATATCAGTGCATGACCGCACACCTCAGAGTGGTTTATATTATATATATATATATTTATACACACACACACACATATATATATACATATACACACATTATAGTGGATTGGGGTGTACTTGGAGGAGGTGGGAGGTCTAGATAGTCGGCAACATGGGTTTGTGCCAGGTAGATCATATCAAACCAATCTTGTGGAGTTCTACGAATGGGTAACATCAGAACTGGACAGGGGAAAGCCTGTGGATGTATTATTCTTGGACTTCAGCAAGGCATTTGACTCTGTCCCCCACAATGGTCTGGTGGAGAAACTGATGGGGTTAGGAGTAGGCCCTTTGATGGTCAGATGGATTGAAAACTGGCTAGCTGGATGCACCCAGAGAGTAGTGGTCTGTGGGGAGCTCTCAAACCCTAGAGAGGTTGCTAGTGGGATAACGCATGGCTCAGTTCTGGGTCTGATCCTGTTTAATGCATACTTATCGGACATCAGGGAGGGTATAGGGTGTGAAATGAGTCTCTTCGCTGATGACTCCAAGATGGGAGCAGTAGTAGAGGGAGAAGAGGGGAGGTTGGCCCTGCAAGGGGACCTGGACACCCTGGAAAACTGGGCTCACACATGGAAATTAAATTTCAATATCACCAAGTGCAAGGTGTTGCATCTTGGGTGGGGAAACCCTAAACACAGGTACACCCTGGGAGGGAGACACTGAGGCCTCAATAGGGGAAAAGACCTAGGGGTCATGGTGATGATGTATGAATAACTCTGAGCAGTGCAGGAGAGAGCTAGCAAGGCAAACAGGATGTTGGGATGCATCATAGGGGATCACCTCTAGGAGCAAGGAAGTGATTCTGCCACTGTACAATGGACTAGTTAGACCACACCTTGAGTACTGTGTACAGTACTGGAGACCACACTTGAAGAGGGACATACAGCTCCTGGAGAGGTACAGAGGAGAGCAACTAAGATGATATGAGGGCTAGGATTTGACGGATGAGGACAGACTTGAGGGAGCTCTGCCTGTTTTCATTGAAGGAGAGGAGAGACAGGGAAATGATTGAGGCCTCAAGTATCTCAAGGGAATAAATAGGGTAAACATGGAGGGACTTTAGACTAAAGCAGGAGGTATCACCAGAGGGCATGGTTGGAAGGTGGAAGGGTGAGGGGAAGAGAGGAGGAGGTTTTTCACTGAGAGGGTGGTGGACCCTTGGAATGCATTGCCTGGCGAGCTGGTTCAGAGATCCACAGTGGAGGGCTTCAAGAGAGGGTGGGACAGGCACAGAAAGTGGATGTATCAGATGATGGCCTGTCCTGGGGGGGTGGGGATGGATAATAGGGGTTTCTGGAACACAAGGGAGGGGAGGGCCTTGGCACCCAACTAGGGATCTGAGGTTCGAGCAGACTTGATAGACCGTAAGGCCTAATCTGCTGGCAAATAGTATGTTAGTATGTAAGTTAGTGCCACTATAGTTAGGGTTGCGTAGCCATTTCTATGTTAAACCTCAAAGTTTGCACTTTAATAACTTTTTAACCATTTTTTGTATTTGCCTGAAATTCAGAAGGTAAACATATTTATCATAGGTCTCTGGATCTGGAAATTTTTGTGTTGGATCAGATGTACGCTTGTGGAATTGTAGCACACTCAAAAATTAAGAAAGTCCTAACATTCCATTTTCTTTAGATGTGCATGTTGGACTGAAGAATGCAGTTGAGTGGGTTAAAACTGGGTGCGCTGCATGTCTCCTGGCTAGCAGTGGTGTCTTTTGAAGATTTTGTAAAACCACCTTGTTCCGTTCAAAGGTTATAGCATTTTTAGTGCCCCATTGTATCCTATGGGAAAATTTATATGTGCAACTCAAAAACTGCTGCAATCATATTTTTTTTGTTGAACTTGCCCAAAATAGTTTCATGCTGCCACCATCTTGTTTTCAGTTAGTGAGAGAGAGAAAAAAATACAACTCAAAAAATAATGCACTTTTGAACACACCACACATTAGCTTTTCCTAATCGGACCCTGAGGGACAGGAATCTAGCATTATTTTTTTGTCAGCAACTTGTCTGGAAATGTGGTTTCCACATTTTATTCACCATATTGCCATTTTTTTAAACGCCACTATAATATATTACTGCGGCACTATACGCAAATATGCGCAACCATAAAAAATATAACCGCAACACTTTTTTACATTCGTGGTTGTATTCCCATTATAAAGATAGGCGTGTTGTGATCATAATGTAAATGATCACAGTAACACTGTGTGACCACATTTTCTTACATGCTGTTTTCTTTGTCACTTGATTGTGGCAAGCTGCATTGCGATATTGGCCTGAAATTTTCTGGGTGGCAAGCCCTACTGCGACAGATGTGCCTTTCAGCGGTTTGGTTCGAAACCTTCAACAGGCACATAATTACAGCATTTTGAAGTTCTGAATTCTCCCATAGGATAACATTTTGGGAGTCATTTTCTTTGTCACTTCATTGTGGCAACATGGATTGTGCTATTGGTCTGAACTTTGCAGGGTACAAAGCCCTAGCCCTTCAGGTGCATCTTTTGGTGGTTTGCTACAGAACCATTGAACATGGCCATAGTTACAGCATTGTGAAGTCCCCATAGGATAACACTGCGGTGCTGTTTTTTCTTTGTTCTCTCATTGTGGCAACGTGGATTGCGGTATTGCCCTGAATGTTTCAGGGTGGAAAGGCCTAGTCCCACAGGTGTGTCTTTCGGTGGTTTGGTATGAAAACATTCAACAGGGCCTTAGTTACAGCATTGCAAACTTTGGAAATTTTCCCATAGGATAACACTGTGGTGCCTGGCACACCTTTCAGGGCCCATATCTCAGAAATGGTTCGAGATACAGACTTACTGTCAAATAATTTCTTAGTTCCCTCTAAAGGGGGACTAAACATTGAACTAGTTTACAAAGCTATTCAAATCCTGAAATTTGAAATTTTTTTTCTAGCTTGTACGGTTCCTGAAATATTTGTGTTTTAGTGTTCCAATTGCTAATTTTCATGGCTGTAGGCCATTATTATGCCCTCAGACTTAGCACTCACATTGCTTTTCAGTGTCCCTATCTCAGAAAAGATGCGAGATCCAGATTTGGTCAATTTTGGGTCTTGACCAGTGCTCATTGTCACGATTTCACCCACATTAGAATTTTTCCCCTAGCTGCTGTGGTTCCCAATATATGGACAAATTACTGTGGGAGCGCAGGGCCCACAAGGCCTGTGCTCCCACAAACACATATGATTATGTGCAATGCACAACTGCTCCCACCAACACATCCCCTTTACTACTTACATTACTTTAAAAAAACGAAAGGAAATTCTATGCAAAAAAACTTTGTTAATGCATCAGTTAGAGTTCTTTCCACACCGACAAAAGTGTGGAAATTCAACGTTAGGGTTACCACCCCATTACCAAACCCCTACCTTTCACACCCCAATAGGCATCGAGGAGTGCATGCCTAACGCTCACCCTATACTCCTGTACTGCATCACCATACCTTCTTTCACATGGAATGGGGTGAGAATTAGGCCAACCACCCCAATGCACACCCCGATGCCTGTTGGGGTGTGAAGGGTGAGGGGTTGGTAGTGGGGTGGTAACCCTAACGTTGAATTTCAACCCTTTTTTGTCGGTGTGGAAAGAACCCTAACTGATGCATTAATGAAGTTTTTTTGCATAGTATATGTGTGTATATATATATATACACACACACACACACATACACATTCATATGCACATGAACGCACACACATGCATATATTTTATATATACATATGTACAAGTCTACTTCATGGCCCTTCTCTACCCCCTTTCTCACCTGGTCAAAGTAAATTATCAGGTTGGTCTGAAAATACCTTCCTGCAACAAAAAAGTGTTGGTTATTGTCCTGGAGTCTGGTGCTCTCCTGGTATTCTACAAGGTTCTTTTAAATCAGAGAGGCCATCAGCTTCCCTATGATGGAGGTCAGACAAACAGGTCTATAATTCCCTGGTTGATCTCTATCCCCCTCTTATGTAGCAGCACAGTGTCTGCTAACTTCCAGTCCCCTGGGATTTCTCTTGTTCTTAGTGTGGGGTTCAATAGCCCAGTCAGTGGTTCAGCCAGTTCTGCTGCTAACTTCCTCAGTATACTTGGGTGCAACCCATCTGGACCCAGGGCCTCATCTACTGTATCTTGAGGGCTGCCAGCCCTTTTAGGACTCTCACTAGTAAACAATGGCTGACATTTCTGGGATTGCCTTTGTGGCCACTTTGATGCCACTCTAAGGCAGGGGCCCACCTTCCTCCTTAGTGAAGACTGAAGAAACGTAATAATTCAGAAAAGTGGTCTTTTGCCCATCTTCTTCTCTCACCCTACCCCCCTCCACCAGCCGTGCAATCCTCTTTTACATTTTTCTGTAATATATCTAAAAACTATTTTACTCTTTACCACCTCTGTGATGCACAGCTCTGTGTCTGCTTTTGCCTCCCTGGTTTTCTAAAGATATTCCTCCCATTCTGCTTCTTCTTGCTTACCGTGCCCTAGAAATTGTCCTAAAAATGATCCTTCCTAATTTTGACTACAGTGATTTAATCTACAGTAGTGCCCTTAATTCCTCCCTTGTCAGACTGGATCCCCTTTTGCATTCTTTCTGCCACTTTGCTTTAAATTTCCCCTCTTGTACTCACCACTGTTCTCTTTACTCAGATCTTTCCCTCCCCTCACTTGATGCTAGGTGCCTTTCCCCACTGTCTCTCTTTTTTATGCAAATTCTGGTTTGGCACTCTTTCCTTTCATCTCAAATCCCTTCTTCCTCCTCCTCCCCTCTCCACAACAATACTTTCTATTCTCTCTCTTTTCCTTCTAGAAAATCTATTGTTGACCAGTCTGCTGTTTCTTACCTCTTTCCAAACCTTTGGGCCTCCCTTCCTAATCTTTCTGCCTCTTCTACTTCCTCCCTAAAGTCCCTTCTTTCCGACTTTTGTCATTCTACCTGCAACTGCTTGTGACCTTTCCTCTTTTTCTCCACCCTTGTTTTGCCCTTTTCTTATTGTTTTGCTATTTTCCATTTCTGTATATTTTAGAGTGTGTATTTTCTAGATGCCTTCATTTACTATTCTACCAATAATATTTATGATTCTGCTTGCAAAACTATATTATTGTATTTTACCTTATTTTTTTATTGTTAGTTATCTCCTACTCCCCTCTCTCCCAGGACACATCTGGAAATGAGCCATTTTCAGCTCAATATGTGCTTCCTGGTTAAACTTTTAAATAAATAAAAGGCCCCCTTTTTGGCCTGGACTGCTTCCTTAACTCTAGATGAGAACCACAGTGTTCTCTGCGACCTAATTTTGTCTGCAATTTTATGCGCATTTTCAATGCCTCAAGGACAGCTCCCTTGATTGCCTTCCATTTCTCCTCCACCCTGCTTATGCCCTCCACCCATTAATTTCTCCTTGACCAGCTGCCTCATCTTATTGAAGTCTGCCTTCTAAGGTCAAGGACTTTGGTTCTTGAGTGCAACTTAACAGACCTGAGGGCCAATGAAACCACTGAGTTGTGGTCTCTATTCCCTAGTGGTTCCCCCCATTCTCACAGCATCCACCAACTGTGTTAGTACGTACCATAACAAGGACTGCAGACTTCCTGGGGGGTTCCTTAACTAGTTACACCAGCAGACAGTCTTGAAAGACATCGAATAGTGACGGATTCCTGGTGCACTTGGCAACCGGGACCTCCTACTTGATGTTTTGCAAGTTTAGGTCCCCCTCCAATACCACCTCCCCAATTGCTACCCCTCTTTTAAGATCCTCCCCAAGTTCTCTGTCTTTTTCTCCTGTTGACCCAGGTGCCTATAGACTACCCCAAATCTTATTTTCCTGCCTGATGCCCCTGTGAATTGCACCCATATAGACTGTTTCCCCATCGTTACCCTCTAATGCCCCCATCTATAATGTTACGTGTTGGAGATAAGAATGTATGCTTAGTCTGTCTTCCAATAAACTGAAATTGAAAACAAAATCCTCAGTCACTTCAGTGCTCTCCAGTACAGAGGATGATCCCTGCCATCCTTTGATTCCTCCTGAATAGTGTACATCTAGGGACCACCATCTTTCAGTCATTATTTTCTATGGCCCATGTTTCTGTGATGGTCACAAGGTCCACCTCAGTGTGTGTTATTGCCTGGAGCTTGCTAAGTTTGTTCCCTAGGCTCCTGGTGTTAAGGCATACTCCTTTCCACTTGACCCCTGCCATGACTGCTACTGTCCATCTGCCTTCTATGTTTTCTCCCCCCCTTAGTGCCTTTGCCTCTAGGTTTTCCTCTCACAACTGTCCCTCCTCTTAGTCCTGTGTAAACCCTACAGGATTCCCTGTGCCCTGTATTCTGCTACCATCCCATTGATGTAGGGGAATACTCTCTTGGATCCCCTTCTGCTCACCCTCCATTGTGGATCCTCTAGACTTGGACTCCCCCACAGTCAGTTCAAACACCTGATATAGACATCAAATTTCTGCCCCAGTGCACTGGCCCCCCTCTCATTAGGTGAAGCCAGTCACCTTTGAAGAGTCATCTGTTCCAGAAATCCCCCAATCCCCTATAAAGTGGCACCCCATGTTCCGACACCACCCCTTGAGTCAGTTATTGAATTCCACTATCTCAGTACCCCTAAATCCTGTTCTGCCTTCCTGCCTACCCCACACAGGGAGGACTTTGAAGAAGGCTGGGGAGGGTGAGTGTGCTGCCAACCTGTGCCACAGTCTACAGAAGCTCTGCTTTACTATCTCCAATTACTAGCTGGCCAGATCATTTGTACTCAAATGCACCAGCACCCCCAGCTCCTCCCTCCCTTCCTCTCCACCATCCTCTTATTCTAAGTCCCAGCTGGCTGATGCTCCAGGCTGGCATCAGATCAACCTTCTTCCATCTGCCCTCCCAGCACCCTGTCTGTCTCTGTAATCACTGAGTCCCCAATCACTAGGACCTTCTTTACAGATTTAGCCTCCACGGGTGCCAATGTGATGTACTGCCTGTCACCCAGGACTGATGCTCCCCTTGCTGAGTAAGCAGCCTGAGCCTCTTTCAGGGGTTTGAAGCAATTTTCTGTCTGAATATAACAGTGCTGGACAATCTCTTTAAGGATGCCCCTTCTCCCTGACCCATGCCCCACCACCCTCCTGGACCAGTGGGTCTCTGGGGGAGTGGGGTTGGAGCCTACTGAGCTGAGTGTGCAACTGGGTAATTTCTGTCCTGGCTGCTTCCAGCTGATCCCAGAGCTCTGCTATGGTCATGCAAAAGGGGCAGTGCCCCCTGCCCCATAGCACATGCCTGGAGAAGAATGCCTCACCCCTGAACCACATCCTACAAAGAACTGTATTGGTAGGAGAGAAATTTAAGTAGTACCAACTAAGCTTAGAATGTACTTCCCACCAATGTTCCTTCTAATTTTTAGTCTCTGTGGGTGGGTGACTGATGTGTGTGCGACACTTTGTGCAAAAAAAAATTGATTTATGTGCACAAATTGGGTGACCCAAACAAGTGGTATTTTACTGCCAGTAAACAGTAGAAAATATAACCATACTCAATGCAAAGTATAAATATACATTCTGACAGTCCAAAGCTTCGATGAGTATTGTGCACCATGACAGTATGAACTGGAAACATGTGTAAACTATGTACATTTTAAAGAGTCTTGCATGCATCTAAAAGGGGTGCTGCTGATGATGCATTGCTAAGAAATCAACATTTACTGTTTTTCTCTCCTGTCTTTCCCATTCTTCCAGTGGACTTATATTTTATTAAGATCAATTTTTCTACCAGATGTTAAAAACAATTTTGTTCACATCAGCTTATCTAAATGGCTTCTACCAAGCGGTTTCTTTGTTTGCTCTTGATGCAGTTCATGAAGCTGAAGCCTCTTTCACAGTCAGCACTAGAAGCTTGGAATGTAGTAGTAGTACAATTTATTGCTCCACATAAAGCAGTTACAGTATACTAAAATCAGGACAAAATACATAGTAAATATAAATAGACAATAAATAAATCAACAAGGAACTTAAATATCTTTACAGTGCAATTCAATTTAACAGAGTATCTTTTCACATAAAAAACCTCCACAGAACTTCAAGTCCCCCTAATAAACTTTACAAATGAGTTGAGATAAAGAATCTTGCAAAGATCTCTTCCATGTCCTTCTCTTTCATAGAGAACAAATATTCCAAAAGATTCTCCAGGGGAAGGCCGAGATCCCCCAGCAGTTTTTTTCTAGTTGATTCGTACCTAGGAGACAAGAGTACCACATGTTTGATGATATCTACAGTCCCCACTCCACATTTACAATATGGAAAATGTACCCCCTCTCTTTTGTCTGAAATGAATGCATTGAGCATTATAGTTTTCAGTTCCAAATCTTGTATAGATTCTTCCTTGTTTAGGACAGGTTAAAAAAAGAGATATGGCTCATATCCCCATGAAATCTTTACTTTTTTATAAAATCCATATAGCTTAAGCTTGGAGAGTTGAACACAGAAAGAATTTCTGTCTTAAGTCAATAAGCCTCAATTTGACATCCTGCCTAATCTCCTCAAATTGTCTCGTGTAAATTTTATACAAGAGGTGGCCCAATCTGGCCGGCATTATTGTTTTCTTAATAAGTTGAATAAAGTGATGTACATATCCCATGATGGCCAATTTGATGGCTTCCACTACACACATTCTGTGATATCTTTGTAGGGGCAAAAGAAAAAGTTTCAACAGAAAGAGAATCTGTTGTTCACAGATGAGAAGTCAAGGAATGTTTTCCTACCTCCAAGGCAAGACTACAGCTTGGAGTTCCATTTAAAAATATTAAGATGTATCTATAGAGTTTATTCAGAATTATTTCTAATTCTCTAACCTTAGCATAACCCCAGATTTTAGAGGCATATAACATGATCGTTCTTATTTTGGCATTGACAACTCTTAATACCCCGCTCACCGATGACTTCCCCATCTTGCTGCTAAATATTTTTAGGGCATTTACAGAAGATCCCATTTTAAATTGAATAGCCTCCAAATGTTTTGTCCAAGATAGGTTATAGGCAAAATGGGCACCTAAATAGTCATAACACTTAACAGTGTCTATATGGTTACCATTTAGCCTAAAGCCTACCGTATTCTTGGTTTGAGAGCCAAAAACTACAATGTTGGTCTTGCAGAGATTAACTTTTAGTTTCCTTTGGGAACAGAGAGATTCAAAGTGAGCCAGTTTTCTTTTAAGACCTAGGACTGAAGTAGAGAGCAAGACTAAATCATCTGCATATGCTTAACATTCAATCCTTTGATTATTAATTTTTGCAGTATGGAAATGTGGGTTACCTAGCTGATCCAATATTGTATTAATGTAGATGTTAAATAGAGTGGGGGCCAAACTACACCCCCGTCTGTCTCCCACATTTGTCTCAAATATATCAGTTAGATGACCATATTGATTATACTGGACCCGTGTCCACATATTTTCATAGATTCTATTAATAACATCAAGAAGTGAGGCCTCCAAGTTCAGATCCCTTAATGTAGCCCAAAGGATTTTTCTACTAATGCTGTCAAAGGCCGAGAAGTCCACAAGAGAGCAATATAATCTGTTTTTTTTCTCTCTTTAATATACTTCCAGATCAGGTGCTGAAGCACATAATAAAGTTGTACTGCAGAACAGTCCTTCCAGAAACCGTTTTGTGCCTCATTCGATACAGAGTTCTCCTTGACCCATGACAGCAATCTGCCCAAAATTATCCTAGACAAAATCTTCTGTGAAACATCTATCAAACTAATAGGCCTATACATCCTTGGGTCATTCAGATCCTCTTTTTTTAAAAATTGGGAAGATAACACTACCTGCCCAACTGGCAGGGTAAGGGTACCCCGGAACCAGGCCATTAAACAGTAAAAGAAGAAAAGGAATCCATCAGTTGGTAAAAACCTTATAGAGATCACCTAGGACCCCATCTGGCCCTGGTGCTTTATTTGCCTTAAGGCCAATCAGTACCATCCGGATTTTGTCCTCTGTGATCAAGATAGGTCTTGGAAAAATGTCATCCTCCTGTATTTTGAAAACATCAGGTGACTCCTGCTCTTCATGGGAATAATAGAGCTTGGAGAAATGAGATGCCCAGACTTCAGGTGTAATATAGGTTTCAATCTTATTGGCATATCTATTATATTACTGGGCAACAGTATTCAAAAATCGCCTTCCATCCCTATCCAAAACAGCCTGCCTCAGTTTTTCCCCGAAGTCCCTGAGTATGTTTATGTCTCTCCCATTCAAGAATTTTCCTATATTTTTCTTTTTCAGTCTTTAGCAATTTAAAATCTGCTGCAGACTTATTTCTTTTCTTCTCATGCTGTCTTAGTTTTCCTCCAAACTCTTTCTTTGTCTGTAGGCATACCAAATTAAACTAAGACTTTATAAAGGGACCTAGGATGGTACGTTGTTTTACATCTAGGTCCAAGTAAAGAATGAATAGTTTCCCAATTCTTCAAAATATTAAAGGCCTTACTTTTGTCCAGGACCAACTCGTGAATATTACCCAAGACTCCTGTACTAACAGTTTCTTTGAAACTAGCTTGATGAATCTGCTCCCATCCAATCCTTCTTTTGTTTATGACTTCCAGATTCTCTTCCTGTTGTGCCTCACTCCCTAAAGTTCCAAAAGGGCATTTGATGTTAATTACAATAGCACAGTGTGCTGATTCCAATTTATTCATGACCTCTAACTTTTGGATCAGCTTTACTGCTTCCAAATTGGTCCAAACCTAATCAGGGGTTGAAGAGCCAGTAGGTCCTCTACATTTATTTATTTAGTTTTTGTTGACCGGGTAAGTGCACTAGACAAATCCTGCCTATTTTCAGGCACAACCCATGGTAAGGATCCGACTAGATCGACCTCTGTTCTACCATTTAAAATACAGAAATTTCTATTGGTTAAGCCTGCTAGCAATTCCTTACCTCTGAGGTTAGATTTTAGATCCTCAGCAGTCCTAGTATACGAGATATTTGGATTAATTATAGATATTGTATGGATCATACCTGAATATGCATCCTCCAAGAAATGAGAAGGAATTCTGGCATGAAAGTCTCCCAAAATAATTATAGGACAAGGTATACTCTAGTCTGACAATTCGTCAAGTGCCATTTTCAGATCTTGTATGAAAAGGTCAGCAGGATCAGTAGGTCTATTGCGAGGGGGCAAGTATATATTGCAGAGGATGATCTTCTCTTGTTCCTTGCTACTCATTAGAGCCCAAATACCCCCTGACTTAGTAGAAATGTTAGTGATCTGAAAATGTAGCAAAGTTTTGATAAAAAAGGAAATACCCCCTTTAAACCTTCCAAACTTTTTATCTTTAGTTGCTGGTAGAGTAAAGACAGAATATCCAGCCAATTTGGGAGTTACATGTTCTGTACACCATCTTTCTTGCAGTCCAATAATATCAAAATTATCCAGAGATCTCATTACTTCATGGTCAATTATTTTAAGATGCATGCCCTCAATATTCCATGAAAGTATAGAAAGAGCATCCACATCTCGATCCCCAGCTCCCTTATCCAAATCCAGCTGGCATTCAGAGTTCATTTATTTGATATTATCTACAGGCTGCATTTGTCAGGCTGAATCAATAACTGTCAGTGGCAAGTAGGTATTAGGGTAAATTAGGTTTCCAAAGTCAATCAGGGGGTTATTTGTCTCTAAGATTGATTCTGGACTACCCTTAGTCTGTGTCAACCCAGAAAAGACTTTGCCCAAGTCTAACATGTTAACTAAATGTATTCCCAAACAATCCAGCTTGCTGGCCAGAGAAAGCAAGCTGCTAGCTGTATGAGGATTTTTAAATGTAATATCAATCTGTGTTGTGGCTTAGGATCTCCATATAACTTTATGGACTCCACCATGTTTCTGGAGATGTAAAATCCTAATGCTCTTTCCAAGAGCAGCAACACATCTTCCCTAACTTTCCTATGAGAATCCTTGAGTGAAACCTTCCACCCAAAGATAGAAGTATGGCTGAGTAAGACCATAACTCTCTGCTTCAGTATGTGATCCTTTATCACTCCCAAGATTTATTTTTCTCTGTGCTATCAAAGCCTTCTCACTCTGCACCTCCCTATGGAGAATCTCTTCTGGGGAAGGATAAGACTGTGTAGGAACCTCTATACATGATAGCTTCATGTTTAGCTTGGAATGTACTGTAGCACATACATCAATAAGCTTAGCCACCATGCTGTACTACACATTAGTCAAAGCAAAGTGGATCATGTCAGTAAAGGATTTTAATGATCCTCTCTATTTTTTCAGCAACTATAAATCTGAAGTCATTGTACTGGCTAAATTTCTGCCTGGTCCACTGATGAAAATAAATAGTCCTGATATTTGCTGTACAGTCTCCCAATATTTGATAAGCCAAACTCAAAGCTGCAATATGGCACTGCTGAAAAATCAAAGGCAGATCAGTCAGAAAGTTCACCTGCAGGAAATCAGCTGTCCAGATGGTCACATAACAGGCCAGTGAATTGCAAAATTGCTGTTGTGCTTACTTCAACTGTGTAATTAGCCAAAAGCAGTTTTACTGGTGGGCTCCAATAGACAGTTTCACCCAGGTACTGGCTTCTGAACTTTTTTAATTTTGCCCTAGCAATCTGTACAGCTTCAACTTGTTAGACCACTTTCTGAAACGTCTTAGACAACTCTGACAACTCCAAAAGTACATAATTTAATACTGTTATGGCAATGTGGTATTCAGGGTTGAATAGCTTCTTAAAGCAGTACTTAGCAATGGGATCTTTGATGGATGCGTGCATGCAAAATTGTATGTGATGTCATTTACCCTAGGTATGGTTCACAATAACTATGCTGGGTATTGTCAAGCTCAGTGGGGGTTTTAAAATGTATTTTTGCAATGTATTGAGTGAGTGAGTCAGTATGATATGAGAGAGGAGATGCATTTAGGAGACTGTAATTCTCTTCCATTCTGGATCCATACTAAGAGCAGCCTGAATTTATGAAGTTAAATGAAAAGGACATTTGTTGCACTGCTATTTCTTGTTGTCCATTTTAGAATTACCATCCCCATGTAGCCAACATGGGCAACCTTTTACAAGCACTGATTCACTGAATCTCAAATGTGTGTATAATGTGAGACCCTGTTTTAAAGAGAAGTGCAATCTCATCTCTCTAAACATATGCACAGTCTTGTACTGAAAAAAAAATGAACATGCTTTCAATGGTGAGGCTTTAACTCCATTATAAACACATTATGTATGTGAGACGCTGCTTGGGAAGGAGACAGATTGCACTGAAGTTGTGCAACTTTAAAACTGAAATATTATAATATACACCCTATGTCAGAGAATTTCTCGCATTGCTTTGTTGGGAGGAATCTACCAAACAAATAAAACATGCCATTTCTGTGAACAGCAGGGCAGCACTGTTCATTGTGATTGGTTGAGCATCCATGGCACTCCAGACATTACCTCATGGGTTTTAGCCCACCTGATAGGCTAGTGATGCACATGACTCTAGGATCAAATTTCTAGTATAACCAGGTCCCAGAAACCCCTGCTGTCCAGTTTCGAATCGTGCATCTGATCAGGCAACAAGCACACCAGGGATCCCTGTCTGCTCCACACAAAAAGGTAGGCCTCTGAGCTTATAATTATCTGAATGTGTATGTTGTATTGAGATATCACTGTGTTCACAATTGCAGCTTACTGGATAAAAAGCCAGCGATGTGGTTTCTTTCGTGCCCAGTATGGAGCTATGTATGAAAATGTTTAGTTGGACTGCAGGGATTCTGAACCCTGCAGATACAAAAGATAAAATATTCCCAACTGTTTAAATCAGTGTTGTAACCTGTATCATTCTCGATGCAATCCCCAAGGCTTATTTTCATTGCACAGTTTAATGTCTATCATATGGATGTCGCAAACGTTGCGATAGTGCATCTAAAATTGTTAAAATTAGTTTCTTTTTTAAAATTGTGTCCATCCGCGTAAATGTCTTTCTCTGCTGTTACATCACTGCATCCTCGTAACTAGAGGAGAGTGACCCTTATTCTGGCCTTCGGGCCTAAGGGGATCTTTTGGGCCATCACGCCTCCCGCAAGGCCTACCCAGTCCTCTTCCCGGTCTCCTTTCCTGCTGCGACTCACCAACCGGGGCTTCTCCCCAATCCGCCCCCCAGAGGCTTCCCCTGGTGATGCTTCACCCTCCCCTAGCAGGACAGATCAATGCTGCTCGGATTTTGAGTGCTGGCTGCCTCCATTGGGTCCATGCTTCTGGACCACGCGTTGGCGCATTTGCAGGCCTTTTGGCCTACCATTTCACGTGGCTCCATGCTCCTTCCCCTGGAGTTCCCGAACTGGCTACTGCCTCCATACCTTCCCCAAGGCCGCTCCTGCTCTCACTCGGCCTGGGAAGGCAGACCCCCGACCTCGTGTATCCGAGGCCTCCGTCGGGGGGGCGGGCCGACTGCATCTTCATGAAGGAGGGATGGCGTCTAGTTCGGCTGGCTCGGGTCGTGCACATGCTCCTCAGGGGCCAAGTTTTTTCTCCGCCGGCTGCCTTCTATTCTTGAAGCAGCCTCTGACTCCTGGCTCACACTCACGTCTCTATAGCAGGGAGAGGGGGCAGGAGCCACTGGCGTTCTCTCCTGAGGCTCCTCCCGGCCCAGTAACCTTAGGGAGAAGTTTTTTCTTCATATGGCTCTGCATTGCAAGGCTCCTCTGAGGGGAGCAGCGCCACGGGTCATTCCCTAAGCTATGCAGTGGGAGTCTAGATCCTCCCAGGTCTCGCTGCTCCTCTTCCACCCCCGTAGACAAGGGAATATTCCAGTACAGGGCACGACTCCCAAACCCGTACCTGAGGGGTCCCTCCCACAGCGACCCCCCCTTGTTTTTCTCACAGCCAAAAACAGGTCCTTGTCTCCTTCCTTACACTTGGGTCCCTCCCATAGCGACTCTGGTGTTAAGATGCACTACTTTCTCAGGACCATCAATTCCACTGCGCCATGGATCCCTCCCTATAGCGAACCATGTGCGCTCATTTATGCAGGAGACCCCTCCCGATAGAGACAACCGCCTCATACCACGCATGCGGGGTCCCTCCTACAGTGCCCCCGCACGCTCTCATAGCCTCCAGGAAACAAGCTACAGATGACAGGCAAAGCTTGCCTTACATACTAAATCAATAGGGGACGAAAAGATCCCCGCAGTGCATTGCACTAGCACTAATCTAAGGCTTGCCTTCTTCTCTCTCACCAGATGGTCAAGGCCAAGAAGTGTTCTACTTGCAATGCTACTCTTACCCCAAACCCCGGGGCCCTTCTGTTCCACCTGTCTACTTGACGACGATGTCTTGTCCATGGAGCAAACTCCCACCATGGGACCCAGCGGCACCACATGGATGGACCCTGGCTCCCTCCTGATTCAAAATCAGCAGGCCACGGTCGCAATGATGGAAAGCCAGCAGAATTTCATGCTGAAAATTATGGAAAAACTTGAATCCCTCACACAACACAGAATAACACCGGCACTTCCGGAACCAGACAAGGCAGGGGTGGCAACAGGAGGAGCATCTGGATCATGAGGATACCCTACCAGAGAACCCTCGCCTGGACGCCGGAGAAGATAAGGACATCCCAGAGGAAGAGGATGAAGTAGAATCAGACGAAGAGGACACGGAACCTCAGACTACACAGTCACTCACTTCAAAGTTGTGTTCGTTCGACACGGTTCCAGGTCTCATGAAGATTATCAAGGCCACTATGGGGTTCGACATCGAGGAGAGTAAGCCAGAGTCAAAACTCGACCCCATGATACAGCAGAAAGTGTCAAACCCAGAGACCTTTCCAGTATGCCCAGCTATTGAGGATGTTTTCAACAAAGAGTAGCAGTCCACGGAACCAGGCAGAATGCCGAACAGGAAGAACCTGGACAGAATGTATCCGGTTCAAGAGGAAAAATCTGATATCTGGTGCAAAGCCCCCACCATTGACCCACAAGTGGCGGCCCTCAGCAAGAAAACAGTCTTACCATGTGGAACAATAGCTCTCAAAGATCCTATGGACAAGAAAGTGGAGGACATGCTAAAGAGGGCATTTGAGATTGAGGGCACTGCAGCAAAAGCAGCCATGACTGCCATCTACACAGCTCGAGCACGAATTCACTGGCTCGAAGAACTTCAGAAACAAGCCAACCCAAAGCCCAGGGAGGTAGAACTCTTAGAATGCACCTTAGATGTGGCAAAATACCTGGCTGACATGGCAGTAGACACCCTGCGTCTACATGCCAGGACCACAGCTATCACCAATCGTGCCAGGAGAGCATTGTGGCTGAAGTTATGGGACGCTGACAATGAATCTAAGACTCTATTGCAAAATTTACCTATGAAGGGGAAGCATGTGTTTGGGGAGGGGCTACAGGATTACCTAAAACAAAAGGAGGAGGGAAGAGACCTCCTTAAGAGCAAAACCAGGTACAACTACCTCCACTCCTCGAGATGGAGGTTTCGGGGGTGGGAACAGGCTATATCAACCCTGCAGGGACACACCACCTCAAAACAGTTCTTTTCGAGGCAGAGGTGCATCCCACAGTTACCGTAGCCCATACTCACAAGCCTACAAACCGTCCTCCTTCAGAGCCCGTGGCCAAAAATTTGGGGGAAGAGGTAGAGGATACAGGGGGAAGCAGCAATGACTATGTCCCCATGACCTTTCACAGTCAGGGTTCATACACCCCCAGTGGGGCAAAGGCTGTCATTATTCACACACCAATGGTTCAACACAACCTCGGACAGGTGGTCGCAAGGGGGTACTCCATAGAGCTGTCCCATGCCCCAATCTCCCACAGATTTGTATCCTCCCCAATAGCCAAAAGAAAGACGACCCCTCATCAGGTCCAACGCATCTTGTTGGAACTACTGCGGAACCGAGCCATCCAGCCCATCCCCATGCACGAACAGAAGCTAGGGATCTACTCAATCTTCTTCCTCGTGCCCAAGAAGTCGGGAGAACTCTGGCCCATTCTAGACCTAAAACACCTCAACCAACATGTGGTGTGCCACAGATTCAAAATGGAGACCATACGATCAACTCTATGTAGCCTCCGGGTAGGCGACTACCTGACGTCCATAGACTTAAAGGACACAAATCTCCACATCCCTATCATCCAAAGACACAGGCAATTTCTCCAATTCCACATCTTGGGCCACCATTACCAGTACCAGGCCTTACCTTTCGGTCTCACATCAGCACCGAGAGTGTTCACCAAGGTCTCCATAGTCCTCATGGCCAAGCTCAGGGAACAGGGGCTGGACATCATACCCTACTTGGACGACTGGCTCATTCGAGCACGTTCCAAGGAGCAGGCACTACAGGACACCACGACTGCCTTACAGGCACTCAAGGAACATGGCTGGGTAGTCAACCGGGCAAAGAGCCATCTTGTTCCCACCCAGCAGATCGAGCACCTGGGAGGGCTGATCAACTCATCTCAGGGATGGGCAATACCATCTCACACAAGGGTTATCAACCTGATAACGCTGTCCCATCACATGAAAGCCCGCCATCAGACAACCATGGGACGCATAGCCCAGTTGTTAGGCTGCATGGCATTATGCATAGATCTCATACCCTGGGCCAGGCAGCATATGTGACCGCTTCAGACATACGTCCTCACTCGGGGTGCGCCGAACGAGTACAACCTGCAGGTCACTGTCCCGCTACCACCATCAGTGAGACTCTCACTAGCATGGTGGACGGTAGAATCGAACCTCACTGGGGGGTTCCCCTGGAGGCCTCCTACATGGCCACAATAGACACGGATGCGAGCCTGTCCGGCTGGAGAGCATGCCTGGGTGACTCAACAGCTCAGGGCCTATGGTCTCTGATGGAATCCAAATTATCCATCAACATCCTGGAGATGAGAGCTGTATCCCATGCTCTTAAGGCCTTCAAGCCCCTCATACGCTGCCAGTCGGTTCTGATACGCTCAGACAATCAGGTAACAGTGGCCTATATCACAAAACTGGGCAGCACCAGGAGCAGAGCCATGCTGAGGGAGGCAATGTCAGTCCTCAATTGGGCTCAGACCAACCTCAGCCATCTAGACGCAGTACACCTCGCAGGAAAACTCAACGTGTGCGCGGATTGGCTCAGCAGGCAACAGGTTCACCCAGGAGAATGGCAGTTACACCCCGATCTTTTCCAGATGATCCAGAGAACATGGGGACCCATAGATCTCATGGCAACACTGGAGAACACACAGGTCAAGGATTTTTACTCACGATTCAGGGAGGGTCGTTCCCAGGGAACCGATGCTCTATCTCAACCATGGTGTCGGGAACATGCATGTGTGTCCCCACCCCTCCCCCTGATTCCCCAGGTACTAGCCAAGATCCGGGCATCACATTGTACCATCATTCTAGTGGCCCCCTACTGGCCACGAAGGACATGGTTTACCACAGTACGCGAGATGTCCTTAGCCAGCCTCAGGTTGCCTCACCAAGCAGACATGCTCTCACAGGGTCCAGTAGTTCACCCGGCTCCGCTGACACTGAAGCTCACGGCCTGGCTCCTGAAAGGAGGAGACTAATGGAGGCAGGCTACCATGACTCTGTCATTACTACTATATTACAGTCTAGACAGGCTTCCACCACTTCCACTTACAGGAGACAATGGTCTATATTCTTGGAGTGGTGACGAGAAAGAGGTAAGGTACCCAAGCAGACAGACATGTCTACCATCTTGCTGTTTCTACAACAGGGAGTAGACAAGGGCTTGGCCCACTCTTCTCTCAGAGTACAACTGTCCGCAATGGGGGCGGCCACGGGGCCCATCGGGGGGGTACAGCCCAGGAGCACACCCCAACGCCCTGCATTTCCTGAAAGCTGTGGAGATACTCCGACCTAAAATGTGACCGACCCTCGCACCATGGGATCTCCTGCTGGTACTCGACTCCCTCAGTTCAGCTCCTTACGAGCCGCTTCATGAGGCGGACCTGTTCTGGGTCGGCCTCAAGACGTGTTTCCTGGTTGCCATCTGTTCGGCCAGATGGATCGGAAAGCTAGGGGCACTATCGTGCAGAGAACCCTATACTGTTTTCACCCCTCAGGGAGTCCATTTACTAACAGTTCCGGCTTTCCAACCCAAGGTGCCCACTGCTTTCCACAGGGAACAGCCCATCGAGCTGCCCACCTTCCCGGCGGACACACAGCAGGGCACTCGGTCGGTACCGCATCACCTGGATGTCGGATTCACCCTTTCCATCTACATATCCAGGACGCTGCCCCTCCGTAAGACAAAGATTGTTTGTCGTCACAAAGGGACAAAGGCAAGGCAGACTCCAAGTCCATGATCGCCGGATGGCTAAGGAGAACCGTTCAAGAAGCTTACCTAGCAAAACAAATGATACCACCTCAGGGTATCAAGGCTCATTCCACCAGGGCAGTCGCCACATCCTGGGCAGAAAGGGCTAATGTGTCCTCTGAGGACATTGCAGGGAGCTCCATGTAGCCGCCCTGCATTACGTTCACCAGACACTACAGACTCGAACACCTGCATGCCATACAGCCCAATTTCACCACCCAGATCCTCCTAGCAGCGACTTCATCCTCTCACTCATAGACCACTCTGCTCCCTCCCTTGGGTACTACACTGCTTCTTATCAACCCATGAGGTAATGTCTGGAGTGCCATGGATGCTCAACCAATCACAATGGGTGTTTACTCACCTGGTAAAGGTGATTGTGTTGGTTGACACCCATGGCACTCCAAGGCCCTCCCTACAGAGTGCTCAGAGTGACCGGGACTGAAGGTCCATAAAATCAACACCAGGCTTAGGAGGGGAGCGGCTGCACTGAAAGTTGACAGTCGATCCCGATGGGATCGAGATTAGATTGTAAATAATAGGAATAATAAAATCCAGCCTGTTGGCCACTGAGATTACGTAGTTACTAGCATCATTTCACATACTATCGTTGTTTGTCTTCCTTTGCATTGTTTTTCTTTTGCACTCTACTAACTTTGATTTCAGCTATGGAAGATTCGAACTGGAGAGCAGGGGTTTCTGGGACCTGGGTATACTAGAAATTTGATCCTAGAGTCATGTGCATCACTAGCCTATCAGGTGGGCTAAAACCCATGAGGTAATGTCTGGAGTGCCATGGATGTCAACCAACACAATCACCTTTACCAGGTGAGTAAACACCCATTATCAAGTACTGTCTTACTGAAAAGAGGTGTCAAGCCAAAAACATTGCTGTAACTGCAAAGCTGATTGGTTGGAATTTTGCAGAGGAGTTCCATTGTTCAATAAGTGGAACAAAAGCGAGATGTCTGGCTTGTTAACTGCTGGCTTGTTAAAATTAATGAGTTTTGGCCTCAGAGGTGGGCATACAATGTTTCTTTCCCATTCACTTTCATGTCCTGCTGTCTGAGTCTTAAATCTGAGTGATGACTGTAGTCACCACTTCATGAACATAAGGATCCCTGTCAGCTGCTTTGTGTGCTACTACTAAAGCTGTGTGCGGGTTATTTCTGACTGTTGTGCGGGCGCACATGCGAACACCTTAGGGGGAACATAGCTTCCCACCCAGGTGGGGGAATCTAGTAATAACTGGCAGTTTCAGCTGTATGTTGACAGCAATTATTGAAGTGTACGTACCAGAGCTGTTAGGTGCTCAGGCTAAATCAAAGCTACAGACTTGAGACCATCGGCCCTGCAGAATCCCTTCCCATCAAGAATCAGCCTTCCAAACAGCAGAGGGAAGTATTTCAAGCACCACAATATCACAACTCTAAGAGTTTGTCCCCACTACAGTACAATCATTGAAAACCACCGAACCACAAATGTCACACTGAACTTAGAAAATGTTGGTATCTCCCCCCCAGCACTGTGCAATTTGTAACAAGTTTAGCAATTTAGAAGAATCCCTTCCCACCAAGAATAAACATTCCAAACAGCAGAAGGAAGTATTTCCAGCACCACAATACTACAACTCTAAGGTTTTGTCCCCCCCCAGTTCAACCACAGAAATGTCCACATTGAACTTAAGCAGAACAATTGTATTAACCCTCCACCACTGTGCAACCTTGCAACAACTTAATTACTTCTTACCACAATGTGCCCCCTTCCCCAGGATAAACTGGCCACTACCATGCAACATTTAGTTGATAGTTCATATTAGCTCCCCACCACAATGCACCCCAGCACACTGCTAGTACATGTGGTATCTAAATATTAAGGCCCACCTGGTCTTTGAGTCAGCTGAAGTGCAGAGTATCCAGCTGCCTGCTGCCTCCGGTTGGCAGACTCAGATGTCTACTTTTAACGTTGGTCCTTCACATGGGGGGAGGCGCTTGATGGCCTAGTCCTTATGAAGGCCCCTGATACTTCCAGCTTCATCAGGTAGCTCACCTGATTGGCTGCATAGGGAGGGAAGTGCAGCCGAGCTGTGGTTGGCTTTTCCACCTAATCCTTTCAGCTCTCAGGCTCTCCTTCCTCTCCAGTCCTGCGGCATCCTTAATTGCTCTCTGTTGCTGGAGTGGCCGAGCCTTGCCCCTGACCCACTGAAAGGTCTGCTGCCTGTAATATACTGGTCAGATTTCAATGAAATATGTAACTGTTTTGTGTATTTTAACCAGGGCCCCGATTTTTTTGCAGCACATCAGAGCAAAGTTCTGTGGCAGGGTTCTCATTTGCCGCAAAACTTCTGTGGCACTCGAAATCAATTTCTGTGGCAATTCTGCAGCATATTTTTACCCTTAATTTTACCCTTTCTTTGCCATATCTGACAATGCACGTGTGTAACAGTCATTTTATGGACTTTTGTCACCAAATTTTAAACATAGCCAGTTTAAGACCTCTGCTCATGAACAGTGTCACTGTAATTTTCTTAATCTGTCCCGAACATTGATTTCACACACCGACCATGCCACTGTGTGCTACATGTGCAAACACAATTCAGGTGAGATGTGAAAAATGACAGTTGTACTGTTCATAAGTAGGTGTGGTAAAATGGCAATGCTGAAAATCTGGAGTGAAAATATTAAAAATGCTCGAGGTTCAATCGTGCGTAGGAACTGCGTAACACACGCTCATAAAACAGTCATTTTGGGGAATTTTTTCACCAAATTTTCAACATTGGGTTTTTGGGAGCCTACTTCATGAACTGTGACACTGTCATTTTGTTAATCGGTCCTGAAAGGGGGTTCCACACAGTGACCGCAAAATCACCTTTCAGGGCCAAATAACAAAAAGACAGTGAGTTCACAAGGTGGGGCCCCAAAAACTGTGTGTTGAAAATATGGTGAAAAAATTCCCCAAAAATGGTTGAGATCTGCACCAAAGTTGAAAAAAATCCATGTATGCCATTATACAGCTTACTGGCATTTCTTCAGTTTGTGGTCAGCTTTGAAGAGTGCAGACGTGTTCCCTGTCCACTGAAGATCTTCCCGCTGGGCTCCGGAGGCAAGTATGGAGTGAGGTGGGGGTGTGGGGAGGTGGGGTACACAGAGGGTGGGCATGGGTTGGGGAGGGGCAAGAGAATCAACAGGAACAGTTTTTTCTTTCAGGTCTTTTTTATTTTTAAAGACAATGGGGACTTTTGCCATGCTGGGGTGGGTTCCCAGCATGGCACCAGGCTGATTTCAGGGGCCAGTGAAGCTGAGGGATTGGGCCCCCCATTGGAAAATGAGACTTTTGCCATGCTGGGGTGGGCTCCCAGCGTGGCATATGGATTTTTTTGGGGGGCAGTGAAGCGGATGGGGGATTGGGCACCCCCGTCGGCAAATGAGACTTTTGCCACGCTGGGGTGTGCTCCCAGTGTGGTATATGGACGTTTGTTTGGGGGGCAGTTATGTTGACGGGGTATTGGGAACCCCCGTTGGCAAAGGATGTTTGTTTCATGGGCAGCGGGGAATTCCACGGTTTGCTGTGGCCTCACGGGGCCAAGATTTTAGCTTCAGAAATTTGTGTGGTAACAGAAGCACTAATTTTGTTTCTCCACAACAACAAAGCTTCCTGTTTAACTACAAAGTTTAAGAGATAGAAATCTAACACTTGCCAGTGGGGAAATCACACCCATGACCTTGGTGTTATTAGCACCATGCTCTAACCAACTGAGCTAACCAGCCATATGGTTAAATTAAATGACTTGCAAGTGGTGGTTGTGAGGTTCAAACCCAGTTCTCCAGGTTTGCAGTTCAGTGCTCTTAACCACTATGCTATACTACCTATTCCCCCACTTGGAGGTGCTCCAGTACCCCTTCACTTCTCTCCAGATTCCATACAACTCCTGTATGTGCATACCACCTCCTCTTGAGCCCTGCTATTATCTGCCTCCACAATCTTGTCTGAAAGTATGCTCCACTCATCCATCACTTGCTCCATGTCTCTCATAGTATGCCTTGCCCAGCTGGCTACTGATCATCATTGTTCTTAATGCACAGTTTCTCATTTACCCCTGTCCTTCCATAGCTAGAAAAGAAAGCGTGCACAGACCACAATGTCCCACTACCCAAAAATATCGCCTTATACTGGAAACTTCATAAGGGGACAGCCCCTGATGAAGCCTCCCGTATCAGGTGATATGTAGGGGTAGCTGGCATTGTATACCTGATGGCAGATTGTGAATATACTTACCAGTTTATTTTATAGTACAAGTTTAATTGGCAGCACTCTTGCAGACTGAGCATTTTTCCTTGTGTCCTTCCATAACAGCAGGTCCCAGAACTGGACACAATATTCCAGATGCAGCCTCACCAGTGATCTAAATAGAGAAAATACCCCCTTCCTCCTTTGGCTAGTAATCCCTTTCACTATGCACCCCAGCATTCATTTAGCCCTTGCATACACTGTGTCCGTGAGCAGCCTGACTGGGTTGTTAATCACCCCAGGTCTCTCATATCCATGCTCTGTATCAGTGTCCTATCAATATAACACACTCTTCCAAGATTGTTTTCCCTCCTACAAGCATCACCTTGAACTTTTCAGCCTTGAATTTCAACTGCCAAGTATTGGACCACTTTAGTCTCCCCACATTCCATCTTAGAAACATAGATTTTGACGGCAGATAAGGACCGCTTGGCCCACCCAGTTTGCCCATTTCCCTACCTATTGGATAAGCTGCAGATCCTAGTTAACCAGCAGCCTAGTTCTTCCTACCCCCAACCCCTAGAATTACCTTATGACTGTCCCATGCATGCTTGAATTCCACCACTGTTTTTGACTCCACAACCTCCTCCGGAAGGCCGTTCCATGCATCCACAACCCTCTCTGTGAAAAAATACTTCCTTAAATTACCTCTGAGCCGCCCCCCTTCTATCTTCAAATTGTGCCCCCTTGTTCTTGCACACCTCTTTTTTTGAAAGATGCTACCCTCTTGGACTTTGTTGATTCCCTTGAGATACTTGAAAGTTTCTAGCATGTCCCCCCTCCCTCCTTTCCTCGAGGCTATACATATTCAGCTCCTTAAGTCTCTCTTCATATGTCTTCCGGTGCAGACCCTGCACCATTTTAGTTGCCCTCCTCTGGACAGCCTCCATCCTGTCTATGTCCTTGCAGAGATTGGGTCTCCAGAACTGCACGCAGTACTCCAGATGGGATCTCACCAACTGTCTGTACAGAGGGATAATAACTTCCTGTTTTCTACTGGTGATGCCTCTCCCTATGCATCCCAGTATCTCCCCAGCCCTCCTTGCTGCCCTCTCACATTGCTTGCCCACCTTTAGATCATCTGATATGACTACCCCAGGTCCCTTTCCATTTTGTTGTTAGTATCTCACCCCCATTGTGTACTCTTCCCTGGGTTTTGTTTCCCAGGTGCATTACCTTGCACTTCTTAGCATTGAATCTAAGCTGCCATACATTTGACCATTCCTGTAACCTTGCCAAGTCCCTCTCATCCTTTCCACCCCACCTTGTGCATCAACTCTGTTGCAGATCTTTGTGTCATCTGCAGAGAGACATACTTTTCCTTCCAGTCCCTCTGCAATGTCGCTTATAAAGACATTGAAGAGGACCGGTCCTAATACTGAACCCTGCGGTACCCCACTAGTAACCCCCCTTTCTTCAGAGTGGACTCCATTTACTATTACTCTCTGTGTCCTATTCTCCAGCCAATTCTTTACCCAGGCTGTCATCATGGGAACCACTCCCCGGCTGGCTAACTTGTATATTAATCTTTTGTGTGGGACTGTATCAAATGCCTTGCTAAAGTCTAGGTAGGCCATGTCCACAGCCCCTCCCTGATCTACTACTTTGGTCACCCAGTCAAAGAAATCTATCAGATTTGTCTGGCATGACCTTCCTGTTGTGAATCCATGCTGCCTTGGGTCCTGAGCCCCTCTGGCCTCTAGATACTCAACAATTCTTTCCTTCAGAAGTGATTCCATCATTTTCCCTACCACTGAGATTAAACTAACAGGTCTGTAGTTTTCTGCTTCTGCCTTGCTCCCACTTTTGTGAAGGGAATCACATCTGCCCTTCTCCAGTCCTCGGTACCACCCATCCTCCCATGATTTGTTAAAGAGGGTAGTCAGTGGTGTCACTAGTTCTACCTTAGTTCTTTTAGAATTCTGGGATGAATCCCATCAGGCCCCATTGCTTTGTCCACCTTCAGTTTTAAGAGTTCTTTCAGAACCCTTTCTTCTGTAAATGGGCTGGTATCAACTTCTGTATCCAGAGTGTTTCTACTGTTTGTTTTAGGTGCCTCCCCCACTTCCTTTATAAATACTGAGCAAAAATATTTGTTTAGTATCTCTGCCTTTTCACAGTCACCCTCTGCCCACCCTCCTTCCTCTTTATTAAGCCTCACTAGCCCTCCCTTGGTCTTCCTTCTCTCCCTGATGTACCTATAAAAGGTTTTATCACCCTTCTTAACTGAGTTAGCTATCTTTTCCTCAGTTTGGGCCTTTGCTGTTCTGACTGCCTTCCCAGCTTCCTTTTGCTTTAACTGACACAGTTCCCTGTCCTGCTCCTTCTGTGATTCCTTGTACTTCCTGAATGCTTTCTTTCTCTTGAACCTTCACTGCCACTTCCTTTGAGAACCATAATGGTTTCTTACATCATTTCATTTGTTAATGTACTTCACACAAAGGCTTGTTACCTCTGTGATGGCAGTTTTATTATTCCCATTGTTCTTCCACCCTCCTTCCTGCCCATTTGCTAGTGCATTCCTTAGGCACTCACCCATTTTAGCAAATCAGCTTCCCTCTAAAGTCCAGTACTTTTGCCTTTGTATGGCTTGACTCTATGGCTGTGTTTATTGTGAACCATACTGTTCGATGGTCACTAGTTCCCAGATGGCTACCCACTTCTACATCTGTGATCCTCTCTTCATCTCCATTTGAGAGAACCAGGTCTAAGATTGCTCCCTCTCAAGTGGGCTCCAATAATAGTTGTCTAAGGCATGCCCCTTGTAGGGCATCTAGAATAACCCCACTCTTAGAAGTGGCTGCTGCAACTGCATTCCAGTTAACATCTGGCATATTCAGATCACCCATCAGCAATATCTCCCCTTTTCTGCCATTCTAGTATTCTTTCTATCATTTCCTTGTCCATTTCCTCCCCCTGAGAAGGGGTTCTGTATACAACACCTGTGCAGATTGTCGTGCCATTGCAGGTCTCCAAATTTACCCACAGTGCTTCTTCTCCTCCATTTTCCATTTTGTTCTGTTGCTTTGATTCCTTCCCTTATGTAAAAGAGCTACTCCTCCTCCTCTTTTACCCTCCCTGTCCCTCCTGTAGATAGTGTATCTTGGTATGTTTATGTCCCAGTCCTGGTTTTGTTTGTACCATGTTTCTGTGACTGCCACAATATCCAGATGTTCCTCCTCCATCAAGGCTACTAATTCAGGAAGCTTGTTACTCAGACTACGGGCATTGGTACTCATTGCTCTCCATTTTTTGATGGCTTTACCTTCTTTTGCAGCATCCCCCACTGACCTGTCTACCTCGGTCTTTTTCTCATTTAGTACCCTGTTTTGTAGGGAGAGGCTGGGATTTTCCTGCTGCTTATCAGTGCCTCCCCCCTTAAAATGTTTATCCTTTCCTCACTATCATCTAGTGAATAGAGAACAGAGCTGCAGACCTAGGCAACCAGGTTTGAACCCCACAACTGCCACATGTTTATAGACCATGGCCAAGTTACTTAACTTCCCTGTATTTAAGTCCTTCTTTTCCTGTATCCAACCCATACTGACCTAGAGTCTATAGTGAACCCGTTTGTGCGTCTTATGGCTACTGCCAACTGTTTGTGAAATGTAAGGTACTTCTGAGATGGTGTGTATGAAAGGCACTATATAAAACCAAATATTGTCATTTCCTTTTTGACCACCCTCCAACAGACCAAACATATGTTTGTAGCAATATAAACTGGAGCTAGAGGAGTCCTTTAAAAGGGGTCAGAGAAAGGGGGCCTAGCCAGTACTCTTCACTGATAGGGAGAAGGCATGGAGGAGCTAGGGATGGCATAGCAGGAAAGTGGATTGGGGCCATAGGAAGCCAACAGGGGTAGGAGAGACAGGAGGAGCAGAGGAGGATATGGAAAAAGGTCTGCCTAAAGACAAGTTTGGACAAAATTATTGAGCTCAAGGTGATGGTGGCAGATGCAGAGTTAGACTTGGTGGCCATAACGGAGACATGGGCACCTTGGAATAATGTTTGGAATTTGCCTATCCCAGGTTATATCCTGTACAGGTGGGATCCCCATCTAATTAAGGTAGGGAGGAGTTGCAGTCCTCCTCATAAGGTGTCTACAGAGGATGGTAGTATGGTATTGTCAAAAGGAAAGGGAAGAGGTACAGTTCATTTGGATATAGCTGAGAACGAATGTAGAAAAAAGATACTGTACAGTACAGGTCACACGAAACTTATTGTGCAACCAGTTTGCAGCCCATTATTTCTGCGTGACAGCAATGAGTGGCCAACTAGTTTCCCTCCCTTCATCTACAGAATATATTTAACTGAAAGTATATTTAGAAGACTCATCAGAAGCCAGATAACCAGTTCAATTGCTTTCTCATCCAGAATAATGTTATGCTTCTGCAACTGTAGAACAACAATTGTAGCTGTTCACACACACTGTTCTAGAAGGAATTACCACCCTGTAGGGGTACTGAAAGCAAGGAACCCTGTAAGAGGGTTCTACCCCTAGAGGTGTCATAGGAAGGGTCCCTTGGGTAAAGGTACCTTAGGAAGGAACCCCCCTGGGAGTAGAGAGGTGAACGGCTACAGGAGATAGGGAGGTTGGTGTGGCAAAGAGAAAGTGCTTCAGATGGAGGCTGGAAGGAAATGGAAATTATGTACCTACCGTAATTCTTGATCTTCTTGGATGGAGTCTCCACCACTCATTCACACTAATGGAACTTATGCTGGAGCTGCTAGGACCCAGTGGGAGCAATCTTTTTTGCAGGAGGGCCAGCACCAGAGATGGAGCCACGAACCTCTGCTTGTGCAGCAATGACTGTCTTGGTGTCGATCCTCCAACTGCCTCAGTACCTTTTTTTCTGAGGAGGTGCAATGTAACTAACCTAGAAGGATAGCCTAACCAAAAACCAGACATAAGATAGTCCAGAAGACCCGTATAAGAAGGGTCAAGAAAGAAGTCTTCACAGCCTAAAGATTGAGGGAGTGAAGACCAACAACAGAGGTGAACTCGGGGGATGTTGGGTGGGCATGTGAATGAGTGGTGGAGACTCCAACCAAGAAGATCGTCCTGGACTTAAATTCTCCTGCACTCATTCACACTAATGGGAGAGTACCAAGCTAATAATCCCCCGACAGGGTGGCAAGAGAGAACAAAAGCTCACAAATTTAGGACAGAATTCCATTAAGGATGGTTCTGCCAAATGAAATACATCATCTGGCATGGACATCCAGGGCAAAGTGTTTGACAAAAGTATGCACTGAGCTCCAGGTAGCCTCATTGCAAATATCTGCAATGGGCATGTTGAGGATTTCCGCCAGGGATGCTGCAACCGCTCTAGCAGAGTGAGCGTACACTCTCTGCCTTCCTGCTTAACCTGTGCCATGGAATAACAGTGGCGAAGGCATGCCACCAGCCATGCTGAAATGCATCTGATAGTGACAGGTTGAACCAGCAGAGTCTCGCTGAAGGAAGTTGTTGAGCTTTGCGAACATTTTTTGTTCTATCTAAACAGAAGCGCAAAGCTCTTTTGACATCCACTGAATGAAGAGAATGCTCCTGTAATAAAGGTAAAAAAAAAGTTACCATTTGTAAATTGTCCATGACTGATACTTAGAAAGGAGACGCACGGAGATGGTGCTGATGACGGAAGAATTTAATGATTAAATAAATAATAATAATAATAGCAAGAGATTACAGGTGGTGCATTTTTCATTCTTCATTCTTAATTAATAGTTCTTCATTCTTAGTTTTCAATTCTTCATTTTCAATTCTTCAAACTAACAGCGTATAGTGGCTTGCTTATATAGTGGAAGACAGTACTGTGGTTATGTATAATTGGTATAGAACAAGTATAAACATTAACTTACAAGGCAATGCTCTTTTAGTTCTTGCATGACAAGGCAATTTTCTTTTTAGTTCTTACATGACCTAATCCTTACTTAGCTCAAATGTATTGATAGTGTAAATTATACTACTATATAAGGATAGCAATAATAGTCATTACCAGTTATTAAGATCTAGAAGGAAGAAATAGACTTGCACTTTAAGAATGTGCACACAAGCTTTTTAGTCTGTCCTGTCCTCCTGATAATAATAGTCAAAAGGGTAACTTGAACACTATCCCTGTATTTCTGTCTTTGCAGACACTTAAGACACCTGTTTTCTACTACTCAAATGATTAGTACAGATATCAAGACACTTGAATATTACAACTTGTGGATCAGTTAAACTTGTAACTTCACAAGATTTGATATGATCTAGCTTTATAGATCAATATTAGTTACACAAACACATTATGTCTTAGACCAAAATAAGGTTTGCCTGCAATGTTGGGACACATTTTTTTATCCCCTATTACAGCTCCCCTTCATTTTGGAAGTTGGCAAAGTAAATAGGAAGGACCAAAGGTTGGTTTATATGGAATTCTGAAACAACCTTACGGAAAAACTTAGGATGGGTCCTAAGAACTACTTTGTCTTTATGAAACACAGTATTCGGAGGGTCTGTGACCAAGGCATGCATCTCAGAAACCCTGCAGGCTGAGGTAATGGCCACCAGGAACGCCGTTTTCCAAGTGAGAAATTTCAACTCACAGATAGCTAGAGGCTCGAAAGGTTTTCAAGTGAGCATGTCTAGCACAAAATTAATGTCCCAGGCTGTGACTGGACATCTGATAGGAGGTCTGGTATGCAGAATTCCCTTAAGAAACCTCTTAACAATGGGTAACTGAGCCAGTGACAAGGAAAGTACTGGCTCATGATAAGCTTAAATGGCACAAAGGATTACCTTGACTGTAGAGTATTGCAGACCTGAATTTGAGAGGTCTAAAAGGTACTCTAGAACTTTATTTGGTGGGCAGGAAAAAGGATTCAAAGAAGATTTTGCACACCAGAGCGAAAAACGCTTCCATTTGGCTGTGTAAGTTTTCCTAGTGGCTGGCTTGTGCGCAGCCAGAAGAATATCTGAAACTCTGTTAGAGACATTGAACCTGTTCACTTCCATCTCTTCAGGAGCCAAGTGTGAAGGTGACGCAATCTCAGATTGGGATGAACCACAGGCCCCTGAGAACCACAAGCCCGAGTCAGAAGATTCGTCTGAAGGGGAAGTGCTTTCAGAGGGTTTTCCGACATACTGTTGAGTAACGGAAACCATATCTGTTGAGGCCAGAAGGGAGCAATGAGGATCATTTTGTCCCCCTTGGACTCAAACTTGAGAAGTACCCTCTGAATTAGAGGAAGATGTGAAAAGGCGTATAGAAAGCGTTTTGTCCACTGCAGCATGAACGCATCCTGAGAGAAAATGCCAGGCTCTGGATTTCTGAAGCAGAAGAGAGGCAATTTTGTGTTGAGTGGGGATGCAAAAAGGTCCAGGTCTGGAGTTCCCCACTCTATGAATAGTGACTGAATTACGGTCGAGTCGAGAGACCATTTGTGAGGATGTGTGTCTGTTCTGCTGAGATAGTCTGCCAGTTCGTTCTGCACTCCCGGCAGGTAGATCACTTGAATTAGAGCCTTGTGCTCCAAGCACCATTCCCACACTCATTGCTTCCCTGCATAAGGGGTAAGAGTGAGCGCCGCCCTGCTTGTTGATGTAATACATCACTGCTTTGTTTGAAGGAGAATGTTCTTGTGACAGAGAATGTCCTTCAAAGCCCTGACTGCATAAAGGATGGCTCTCATTTCTAAGACATGTGAAGTTGGGACTCATCCTGAGTCCACGTACCTTGAGTGTGGAGAGTCTGACAGTGAGCTCCCCACCCCATCAGGGACGCATCCATGGTAATGGAAATCTGATGATCCAGAGGAGCAAAGGGACACCCTTCCAGAAGATTGTCCTCTTGCAACCATCAGGTGAGTGACTTCTTCAGAGGTTCTGTCACCTTGATGAGAAAGGACTGAGGGTGAGTGGTTGGGGACCACTGAGTACTGAGCATTGATTGAGAGGTTCTCATATGAAGGCATGCTAGGGGTACAGTGAACACAGAGGATGCCATGAGACCTAGCATCCGTTGCATTGAGATAGCTCAAACTGAGCTGTTCTCTCTGATGTATCTGGCCATCTGTAGGATATCACTCCTTCTGTCCTCTGGTAGAAAAGCTTTCACACAGGAGGTGTCCAGAAGAGTTCCTATGAAAAGGAGCCTCTGGGAGGGTTGCAGCTGCGATTTCTTTAGATTTACAGGACATCCATGGATGTGAGAAAGTCTGAGGCTGTGGCAATGGTGTCGAGAGTTCCTTGTCTGGAATGACTTGCTAGAAGCCAGTCATCCAGATATGGGAACACTTATATTCTGATTTTCCTGAGATGCGCTGTGAGGATTACACAACACTTTGTAAAAACTCACGGCGCTGAGGATAGCCCAAAGGGCAGGACTCTGAACTGATAATGCTGGCCCAAAGCCACGAACCTTAAGTATTTGTGGTGCCTTGGATGAATAGGAATATGTTGGTAAGCATCCTGCATGTCCAGGAAGGCTAACCAGTCATGTTGATGAAGCAAAGGTAACAGGGTTCCTAGTGGTAACATTTTGAATTTCTCTTTGGGAAGAAATTTGTTTAATTTTCTGAGGTCCAAAATGGGGTGCATGCACCCGGTTTTCTTTGGAACTAGAAAGTAATGGGAGTAGAACCCTGTGTTCTGTTGATTCAGCGGAACTACTTCCACTGCCCTGTTGTTCAGAAGGCCTTGTATCTTGGGGGCGAGAAGTTCTGACTGAAGTATTGACAGCTTTGGCTGCCATTTGGGGGGACAATCTGGAGGGTTCTCTGAAAAACTGAGGGACTATCCCTCGTGGATTATCTGGAGGACCCATTTGTTGGCAGTTATGGACTTCCACTGGTTGTAGAATTGAGTCAAATGACCTCCCACCGCTAAGGAGTCCCCCTTGAGCAGCTGAGGTGGGACTTGGGCCAGAAACTCAGAAGCCGGCACTGGGTGCTTTGGGTTCTTGCGCCTTCGGTTGCATTTTCTTTTGAAGCTGAGGGGCTTGATTTTTATTAAAACCTCCCCTGCCTTTGCCTCAAAAGGATTGATGGTTATGAAACTGGTGTTTGTTAACACCCCCTCCAAGAGGGGGCGGGAGGAGGTCGAGTCAATTTAATGGCTGACCTAGTCTTTTGTGTGGCCTCTAGAGCCTGTTCTACCTGAGGGCCAAAGAGATGCACAACATCGAAGGGCAACACCATGACTTGTTGCTGGGCATCATTCGTGAAACCTGAAGTATGCAGCCAGGAATGGCAGTGGGTACAAATGCCTGCCGCCACCACTCAGGAGGCAGTATCAAAGGCGTCCATAGCTGCTTTAACCTGCTGGTTGTTGGACTCGATACCCTTGGTTATGGTCTGAAGAAGCTCTGAATTAGTGTCTGACTCTGGTAGAGCTTCTACCATTTGTTTGGCGAATGCCAAAGGATATACTCCTATTGAGAGAAACAGCCCTGGTAGCTGGCGATATGCATACCCAGGGTGGATGCAGCAAAGCGTCTCTTACCTAAAGTATCTATCTTATGAGATTGTTTATAGGTCGAGCTGTAGTAGTCTGAGGAAGGATGACCCTATCATTCTCTGCCAAGACTACAGCAGGATCCGCAAAGGCCTGGGAGGCCAAAATAGGTCAATCCTTGGGAGCAGCATACTTCCTATCTATGGACTTAGCCACAGAAGGAATGAGAGCAGGATTATTTCATACCATTTTAGAAAGCGTCTCAAAGGAGGGTTGTACCGGGGGAGTTAAATCTATAGAGATGTCTGGAACATGAAGGTATTGGAGTCTTAAAAGCTTCCCCAGGATCGATGTCCATAGTCTAGAGAGAAAGTGGAATTCAAAATTTTCAGCGGAGACTTAAATGACAGGTCCTCGACCACAGGATCTGCGACAGGATTAGGTCCTGCTCCTTCCACATCATCACCCAGTCTAAGATCTGGGTCAGGCTCAATATCATCTCCTGACAGTCCAGAAGGGACTGCATGGACAGGAAAGGAATGAAAATCAGCAGGAAGATAGGAAGGAAAAAGAATTCAGAGAAGAGAAGCCCTGAAGATTGGCAGATGAAAAGCCAGGCCTCGGCGCCGAAGAGCACAGCGCCGAAAGGCTGCATGGTGCCTACAAAGCAGACAGCGCTGAATAAGAACATGACACCAAAAAGCCGCATGGCACTGAAGATGGCACTGAAAGGCCACACAGCATCGAGAAACTCAACGGTGCTGAAAAGCCGCACAGCGCCGAGGACGGCGCAGACAGGTGCATCAGTGTTGGGAGGCGCACTGGCGTTGAAAATGGCACAGAGCGACCCACCAATGGAGCCAAAACCAACCCAGGACCCTGAAAATTAGGATCTGATGGAAAAGAAGATAGAATACCAGGAGATAGAGGCATCGGTGTGGCCCCCTGCGCCGCAGCCATGTGAGTGAGGGGGGGAAAAACCTGAGCACGGAGTCAACTGCACCAAAGAGGGCACCGCGTGACTAGGGATGTCCAATTGCCCTGCCTGATCCTTCAAAGAGCCTGAGGGCCCCGGAGTGACCGGGCCAGGCAGCTGGACCAACCTCTGAGCCCATTGCTCCATCAGAGTGGCCCACTGATGAAACTGCTCATCGGAAGCCCTACCAGAAGGCAGGGAAGGGCTCCGTTGTTGAAGAGGCTGGTGACCAGAACCAGAAACCAGCAACTCCAAATGAGGAGACTGGCAACTGACCCCAATGACTGACCGTTGATGCACGACCTCAAATGATGCCTTCTCTTTTTTGACCTACGGGCCGAAGAACTCGAGGCCAAATGGTGCAGAGAATGCGACAGATTTCTTTTATGTTTCCAGGGGGACCGCCCATCCCCTCGGGCATTGGACTGTCTGTTGTCAGCCCCCCCCCCGAGAAGGAGGCGGACCGGACCCAGCCCGGCTGACTAAACAGCTTTCATACGAAGTCTCCCTACCACCACCTGACCCACTCATGGTCGACTGTCAAAGTAGGCAGAGACTTCTTTCTTTAATAAGAATAAATTATCATGGAACTTTATTCAAAAAATACTACAAAATAAAACTGGAAACTATGCTGCTAGTTTGAAGTTTGACTCCTGGTAGGTGAGCGACGTAGTCACTGAAGTGCACTCAATGGTGGAAAAAAAAGGAACTGAGGCAGTTGGAGGGTCGAAGCCGAGACAGTCATTGCCGTGCGAGTAGAGGCTTGCGGCACCACTCCTCACGGCTCCATCTCTGGTGCCGGCCCTCCTGCAAAAAAGTTTGCTCCCACTGGGTCCTAGCGCCTCTGGTGTAGATTCCATTAGTGTGAATGAGTGGTGGAGACTATGTCCAGGAAGATCTACTTGTATAGTTCAGGAAGCAGGCATGGCTGGTTGCTCACCCATTGAGCTGCAGGTGGAACCTTTCAATTCAATGGCTTTCTCAACCAGAACAACGTTATGCTTGTGCAACTGTAGAATGCTTGTGGCCATTCACACTCTATTCCAATAGGAATTACCACCCTGTAGGAGTACTGAAAACATGAAACAATGCAAGAGGGTTCCACCCCTAGAGGTGCTATGGGAAAGGTCCCTTGGCTAAAGGTACCTTAGGAAGGAACCCCAAAAGTGTTGTAGCAGTGATTGATGACTGGGAGGTAGAGCAGCAGATTGACAGCAACAGGCAGCTTAATAAAACATAAGTGGGATACACAAGTTAACAAAATGGCACCAATAATAGGGTTTGCACTGATGACAGTGCAAGACTTCCCAAGGAGAGAGGGAATGGCTAGTAGGGCCACCATCCATCTCCATCCAACAGGAGAACCTACCTAAGTGAACTAGGGAATATACATCCATAGACACTGGCAGCAGATAAAGGCCTATGGCCCACCCATTCTACCCATTTCAGCCTGTAAGTTCCCTTTACATTTTTCTAGAAGTCTGTTGCCCCTTACCTCCAGAATTCCCTTATGTCTATCCTATGCATTCTTAAATCCTGTGATTGTTTCAGCCCCCACCACCAATATTCACTAAACTAACCAATATTATGACCTGCGGCATGGAGGAGAGAAAAGAAAAAAAAAGTTTGAGGAGGAAATCTCTGGGAATTCAAGGCAGAGATTGCCTTCCCTCCAGGCTTGGGATTGTATTTTGTGACGGGCTCTGCTACTGCCATTTAGAAACCCAAACAAGGGGAGCGGAAAATATTCCAATTTTCTTTTGAGGAAACTCACTCTTGCCTTCAAACAGAGTGCTGGGAACAGTAGAGAGACCTGGCTTCTGCAACAAACTCTTAGCAATGGAGCAGGTCATGCACAGTAATGCAGACAATATCAAGCAATATGGAGCGAGTGAACACTTTCAGTAATGGTATGGCCAGATGCAGTAATGCAAGGAATAACTGGCAATGAGCAGCATGAGAAACTTCAGCAATGAAGCAGGCCATAACAGGCAATGAGCAGCATGGTGACTTAGTTTGTGAAGCTAGCTACCCAATCCATCAAATACCTGGAGGATTCTTGTGGTGAAGGTAGGATATGACCATGAGGTAATGAACCACGCTGGGCCACGTCACTCTATGATAGAACCTCCCCAGTCCTCCTCCATCAGAAAAAACAAAGAAGCAACAGTAAAGCGCTTCACCCACATGCAGATTTGAAAACTAGTTTACAGCAACAGCTGTAGCTGAGATGATAAAACAGTGTGCAAAAAATGAAAATTATGTAACTACTGCAATTCCTGATCTTTCTGTGCATCTTCACCATTCATCACCTGTGGGGTTCTGGCTGGAGGTCATGATCCTGTGGGAGCTTTTTTTTGGATGGGTAGAGTCAACACACTGTTGGCACCGCCTTCAAGGCTGACGCACTGTGTGGCGCTTGCGGGTTGGCCGTTAGGTGTCGACTCCGCCCTCCCATCAGTTCTGAGTTGCCATAGAGTAAGAAAGGGTTGGGAGGGAGGGACAAAGAAGTCCAAGGGACAGACAAAGGAAAGGATATACAAAATAAAAGGAGAAATAAATGACAGAGGACAGGAGGAGAGTTGTAAATCTAAGGGGATTGGGAAAAGGCCCCAATCTCTGGAAGCAGAAAAAGAAGGGAGGGAGTGAAAAATCAGAAATAGGGAGGGGAAGGACACACCCTGAACCTCAGACCTGTCTCCAGATTGTATAGGAACTGTGAAGGAGTAGTCAGAAGGCTGAACTGCCAGGATTCAAAGCACAGAATAACTGGCAATAAACTCCGAGATGAGCAGAAGCAGCTATTCTGTAAGGAAAGACAGGATACAGGGCTGTATTCCCCCCAAAAACCTCCAAGTGGAGGTGAGGAAACAAGGTTTAGTAGAATAATTTGAGGGATAAGTCCTTAAGGACAAAGACTGAGTAGGTTAGAGGAGGAGAGAGAGAGAGAGAAAGAGGGGCAACCAGCTCCACCCCAACAGGATGGAGCAGAGCACTGGGAGAAGGTGCCCCTCCCCTCGATCCTCTTCCCTCTTGACAGGGAGTAAAAACTCCCCCTGTGTGCCCTAGGTCATCCCGCTCCTGACCAGTGGAAAGGAAGGGGGGGGAGAGGGGCACACAGAGGGAGGGGGACCCAGAGACTGAGGCCCCAGGGGGATGGAGGGTGGGATTGTGATGAATGGTGAAGATACACAGAAAGATCAGGAATTATGGTAGGTACGTAAGTTTCATATCTTATTTGAGTCAATCTTCACCATTCATCACCTGTGGGTGAGTACCAAGCCCCCCCGAAGGGGGCCCTAAAGGACAAAGTTCCTTAGCCCTCAATGGGTGAGACACAGAGGGAGAACCTTTATGGGCCTGGCAAGGAAAGAGAGTCAGGGATCCCCCAGAGGGGGTAGGAATTTTCCCCGACAGCCACCACCTCACCCTATGGGAGAAAATATGGGTTCTCTGGTAAGGGGAGGAAATCACCCTATGCCAGGCCAAGGGTGACAACTGGGAAAGACGCAGCCATGCTGATTGGCTAGTGCAGATCGCTGTCCCTACGACCCTGGTAGCTACCTCGATGGTGTCGTAAGATGCCCTTGCTTGGTGCCTTGCTAGCTCCAGGCCACATGCAGAGAGTGCAATGACTTGTCTGGTTACCTCCGAATCAGGCATAGAGATTAGGTGTTGACCTAGCATGGACCACAGAAACCTATCATAGGTAGCATAGTGGGGCTGATGTGCTGAAATTGAAAAAAGCAACTGTGTCAAGTAGGAAGTCCTTCTCCCCCAGAAGTCAAAATCCATAGAATCTTGATCCAGAGGCCTGTCACAGTGAGGGGTCAAAGTCCTTCAGGAGTGTCCAGCTGCATCAATCCTGACTGAGGATGATGCATACGACCTGGAGACACCAGGGGAGGGCACAATACCTCTGGCTCAGATCCCTAGGGACTGGGACTCTGGAAAAGGGTCTTTGCCAGAAACACAATGTCACCTCCTGAAAAGGAGCAGGCCAGGCAGGCACCACAAGGGTGTCTGCACTGAAATTGTCTAGGAAGGCACACATTGAGTGCTCTGGATTGTGCTGAATGGGTGGGATGACATGCAGGTCCTCCATCATCCTCACGAGGAATTGCTGATATTCTATGAGATCAGCAGCAGGAGAGATGTGGACAGAGGGCTCCTCTCCCCCTGAAGAGGGGGGGATGAAGAAGTGGAGGACCTCGGAAATCCAGGGGTTGACTGCTCAGGGTAATGGTGAAAAACCTGTCTGTCCATGGCCTTGACATATGAAGGGAAGTGAGCAGCCATACCCCTGAATTGCTCCCAGAAGAGGGGTCTCCTAGGACCAAGAATGCCTGGGAGTGCAGGAGAAGGTGACAGAGAAGTGGGGACATGGCCAACAGCAGAAGGCGATGGTCCTCTCTCCGTGCAAGCGAGAGCACCAGGGGCCTCCAAGGTAGAAGGGGCCATGGAAAACCCTACAGCCGACAGCTGATCAACCATTCTGGAACTGCCTAGGCTGTGCCCTGAAGATTCCACCCTGTGAGGGGACCGTGGAACTCCAAAAGGATGGTCCCTGCCCTCCAAAGACCAGGGCCCTCTCGAGGAGACCGAGGGAGAAGGACGAGGGTCCACACTACGACTCCTTCCCGAACCAGGGTGGGTCCCAGAAAAGGGTCGTCTCATTGAACCCCGACCCCTCGGAGTCCGAAAGAGCCCTCCTCCTTGCACAAAACCAGCCTAGGCAGCTGACAACCCTGGTCAGTCCCTGAAGGGACCACCCAGGGAGTAACACCCTTCCCTCCTATGGGTGCTCTGATCGGCCCTAAAGTTGGGTGATCCAGGCACACCACCTGAGGGGGGGTACCACCACTGAGGGGGCAGAAAACCCTCCGAGCCCAGGCTGCAGAGCCATAATGGCCTGCAACATTGCCCGCTGGTCAGCACCCCTGACCATGGACAAGGGGGCAACTGCCAGCCCCTCAGAGGGGGGCTGGCTCCGGACAGTCGAGAAAACTACCAGGGTGTCCACATGGGCCGCCAACTCCAAAGAGTTGGACAGCCTGTCTGAATCAGAATCAGACTTCATCTCAGAGGAGGTAGAGACCGAAGTCCGATGCCAGACAGTACACGGATGCCTGCTGCCATCCCAACCGAAGAGGGTACCAGTCCGGATGTCTGCACCAAAGCTGGCTCTGAAGTCTCCAATTGCACCGCGAACAGTGCCTGAAGACACACCACCGAGGGCGGCAGCAGAAGTGGAGTCAATGTCTGTCATGGTGCCGTCCCAACCCATGGCGCCACGAGTGGCAAAGTCAGGGACGGCACAGATGACTGCACTAACAGCTGTCTTGGCACCATGAGCAGCACCAAGGATGACACCTCCCCATGGTGCCGTGTCCTCGGTCGGTGCTGCAAGTGGCACCAGAGCTAGACACTGTGCTGTCCTCAGCCTCGGTGCCACAGACAGCACAGAGGCAAGAAGTGGTTTAAGACAGTGCCGTAGAACCTCCCATGGCATTGTCGGCACCATCAGCACAGCGAACGGTGTCAACAGCGGAGACGGTGCCGAGCGATGGACTGGCGCCGACCATGGAGCCATCAGAGCCTACGGCACTGCAAATGGCGCCAAGGCCCAAGACGGCTCCGATGGATGGCATCAAGGATGGTGCTGACCCAGGCTTCCCAGCCTGAGGAAACTACACCGGCGGAGCCTTCACCCCCCCAAGGGGCGATTTCCAGTGCAGTGCCTCCTACCTGCTCCCGGGTGGATGGACTGGGCCTCCCGCACCGTGGAAGGGGATTCTGCAATGGCGAGGCTACTAAGAGCAGAAGCCCGCCCCTCCATGGTCCATATAGAACAGGGAGAGGACCTGGAGGAAAGGCAGATAGACCGCGGCTTGGCCAGACGAGTGCGCGCCTGTCCCCTGAAAGTCGGCGGAGCTCATCCAACTTTCCACTCGTTGCTCAATGACACGACAGTCCATGAAGAAGCAGGCATCACACAAATCCAAGTTGTGAAACTGGCAGTGACTGAGTACTTGCGGCCGCATGGGCACCATCGCATAGGGGGCCACCCCGTCTTCAACGATTTCTTGCCCCCTGACAGAGACATGATCCCCAGCAAAACAAGCTAAACAAATGACTATGTCACTGATAAAATAAAGAAAAGAACAGTCTTACCACAGCAGAGTCGAGTGGTGGTGAAAATGGAACCAGCAGGATAAGCACACAGCGTCGAGAGACTTTCGGCGTCAATATGGCAGAAAACTAGGCCTCTTGCAGATTAGCTCCTCATGAGGTGCGACCTCGATGGCAGGAGATGAACTGGTGGGAGGGTGGAGTCGACAACACCCAATGGCCAAGTGCCATGCAGTGCATCGGCGTGACCTCCAGCCAGAACCCTACAGGTGATGAATGGTGAAGACTGACAGAGATAAGATTAGTGAATAGCATCTAGCAGTAGCTGAGCTTGATAAGCAGGGGAATTTGTAGGCAAGGACAGTAGAGCACTGAAACAATGATGCATTGCTTGCTACAATTGCAGTTAAGCAGATTTGCTATGGGGCAAGTCATATAGAAGTGCATTAGACTCTGGCTTAAGTCCCACCAAGTACAAATAAACATGTTTGAGTAGATTACAAACCCAAAAGGGGCAGTAAGCACACTGAGCTCCATGGGCAAAGCAAAGGTGGTGGTGAAGCAATAATGACTTATAAGACCGAAAGAGGTACACACACTGCAACACGTTCCAGGGACAAGGGAGCCAGGGCAGTAGGTTCCATGGGCAAGGGAGCCAGGGCAGTAGGTTCCAGGGGCAAGGGAGCCAGGGCAGTAGGTTCCAGGGGCAAGGGAGCCAGGGCAGTAGGTCCCAGGGGGAAGGGAGCCAGGGCAGTAGGTCCCAGGGGGAAGGGAGCCAGGGCAGTAGGTTCCAGGGGGAAGGAAGATATTGCAGGGGGTTCCAGTGGTAAGGGAGACAAGGCAGCAGGTCCCAGGGTGAAGGTGGTATATGAACACAAGGTGAATGAACAACATGGGGCTACAACTCTCCACTAGAACCCCTCAGGCCTCCACTATAGGCAAAACAAAGAAGCCATGGCAAGGCACTATGACCCACATGCAGATTAAAATTAGTTAACAGCGACAGCAGTAACTGAGCTGACCTCCATGGTAGAAGGAAGCAGATTAAAATCCCAGAAGGGCTGTTCATGAATAATGCTATGTATAATGCATGGAAGCAGGTTTGAATCCCATGGAGAAGTAATAAAGAACTGGAGTAGACTTGGGCTAGATTCCACCAGCAGGGGCTAAAGACAGGATAGCAGAGGGCAACCAGAATGATCCAGGGCCAGCAGGGGCTACAGAAAGGACAGCATAGGACAACCAGAATGGTTCAGGATCAGCAGGAGCTAAGAGGAGCACAGCAGAGGGGAAACTGGAATGCATCAGGGCCAAAAAGAGCTGACTGACAGTACAGCATAAGGACCAGAATGATTCAGGGCCAGCAGGGGCTACAGACAGCACAGCATAGTGTAACCAGAATGATTCAGGATCGGCAGGGGCTACAGACAGTACAGCAAGGGGTAAGCAGGATGATGCAGGGCCAGCAGGGGCTATAGACAGTACAGTATAGGGTAACCAGAATGATGTAGGACTAGCAGGGGCTATAGACAATATATTAAAGGGTAACCAGAATGATGCAGGGCCAGCAGGGGTTACAGACAGTACAGCACAGGGTAACCAGAATGATTCAGGATTGGCAGGGGCTATGGACAGTACAGCATATGGCAACCAGAATGGTTCAGGGCCAGCAGGGGTTACAGACAGGTACACTCAAATAAAATGAAGTGTTATTGCATGCTGATTAAATACAGCAGCAGCTGAGCTAAAATAGTGATAAAGAAAGGGAACTGGTAAGGTTGTACAGGCTGAACAAACTGTTAAACATAACGAAGGCTGTAGCGAGACATCCCCAAAGAAGGGAAAGGAGCAAAGCAGCATGCCAGGAGCAAGGTATAATTAGAAGCAGCAGTAGCAGAGATGGCGGAATGGGAGCTGAAACAAAGAACAATTACAGGAAACTGAGGGTGGATAGGTAAGCAGGAAAGCAGCAGGCTGAGCTGAGCAGACAAAGGAAAATGCAGGGAATGGAGGGCTTGCTCAATTGGTGAGGAAAGGAGCCAGAGCACAGGCACAGGGCTGCAGAAGGGAAGAAAACAACAATTAGAAACCTACAGCAGAAACTAAATGTACACACAGGACACTAGAACACTAGGGCCCTGTCCACACTACACCTCTCCGGCCCGGTAACAGATGCAGTCCGTTACCTCCGGGGAGCGGTGCAGTGTGTCCACATTGTGGCGGTGTCCGTTATGGGACCAGTACCACCAGTCCACACTAGGGGTGCCGGGCGACCGTTACGGTGGCACCCATTCCCAGGATGCAGGTCATGGTGCGCTACGGGCCCTGCAGAGGACCCTTACCATGCGTCCATATGTCGCCCGGTAACGGTACCAAGGCATAACCGGTTTCATAACCGTTGTTGAAACCACCTCATATGCGGTTTCAACAACGGTTACGAAAATGCCTTCTGTAACGTTACAGGTGTAAACGCAAACCGTTGTGGTAACTGTTTGGGCACTCTGTAACGTTACAGAGAAGTAGTGTGGACAAGGCCTGGGAAACTAAAACCTCAAAGAATTGAGGATGGAGCAAAAGCAGCACAATGTACATGGAGCTGCAACAGGAATACAGCAGTACCTGTTGCTACTCCCTGCAGCTGCTAGCTGTGAGCAAGAGCTGAGACCAGATGCAGGCCATTAAATAAAAGCAGCAGCAGAGGGTTGGAATGGGGAGCTGAAACATACAACAAATGCAGGAAGACAGAGGATAATGAGTAGCCAGGGAGGAAAGGGAGCCAGAGCACAGCAAAGGAGCAACACAGCACAAATAAAGGGGAACTAGAAAGCCCCAAAAGAAAACAAAACCAGAGCACAAATGCAGTAGAACAGAAAAACAGCACACAGGGAAGCACACAGCAGCTGGAAGTAAAACAAATACCAACCAAAGCAGGAGAGACACAGGAACACAACCAACAGAAAACAAGCAGAGTCCAGGACACAAACCAGCTTTGGGGGGTGGTGCTAGGCCTTAGACAAGGCTGCTAGTGAGGGGAGAGAGACCAACAGAGCCTCTGAATGACAAAAAGAAAGTGCTTCGGATGGAGGCTGGGAGGGCCTGCTTATATAGTTGGGGAAGTAGGCATGGCTGGTTACTTGCCCACTGAACTGCAGGCAGAGCCTTTCAAATATCAGTGATGAAGAAATTTCCTATGCAGAGCCTTAACAGCTCAAATGCTAACTGGCTGCTAATAACCATGTACAAAGTTTAAAAAAAAATCTGCAATTCCTGTAGTGCCACAGTTGCGTCGTAAAATACGCGAATTGCCAAACCATACATGCACTATGTAGTTGGCAAATTTTACTACTCAAATTGATGCATTTTGAAGCAAAAATTTGATGCAAAGTATGAAATGAATCAATTTGCATAGAGAAAATGTGCACAACTGTGGCAAACTGCACACTGTGCAAATGCTACACACAGCGGGTAAATTTTCCGCAAATCATGGGCAAATTTTAAAATTCACAACACTACTAGCTGTCAACTAGTTACACTAGAAGTTTAATGTGAACTATACTGTATGGACAGAGTGGCCTACAGACTGCCAGGGCAGAAAGAGGAGGGGCATAGAGAACTAGGCGCAGAAATTAGAAGAGGGAGGCAAAAGGAAAAATAGTGGTTGTGGGTGACCAGAACCTACCCGATGTTTACTAGAAAATGCCAGCAGGAAAAAGCACCCGACATGAGGCATTGCTAGACACAATGCAGAACTACTTATTGCCACAGTGGGTCAGGAAACCCACAAGACAAAATTCCATTTTTGATTTATTTTTATTTATTTATTCAATCTAGGATTTCACATACCTTTGAGCACCAGGCAGCTCATTTACAAAGGTTCCATGTCATTAGAGAGGGGGTAACAATCAGATATAGGGTGACAGATGAGTTTAAAAAAAAAAAAATACTTAAAACAGATGTTAACACTAAAATACATTTCAAAACAACAGCGTCATAAAGTGCATTTAGTGCTTTCCAATTTTTATCTGGTAAAAGAGGTTGCAGTGAGGGAACCACAGGAGTTCAGTGACCTCAATACGATGTGTTTGAATTGGTCCAGACTAACTACAGACCCTCCTGGAAAGCTGCGGTCCTGGACCTCAGAAGGGCATATTTCAGTAAAATGAGGGTAAGAGTCAGGGAGAAACTGAGGGGAATAGAAGAGGTCAAGGGGGTACAAGAAAAATGGGAAGCAATTAAGGGTTCCAATTCTGAGGTGATCAACTCTTGTATGAAGAAAGTCACTAAGAGTAACAACCACAAAGTGCCCATTTGGTTCTCAAAGGAAGTGGGGAGGCAGAGAGGGTAAAAAGAAGATATTTGAAAGATCCTGTATAAGGAAAAGCAGGGAGAGGAAAATGGGGGGAATATCAGGACAATCTAAAGGAGGCAAATGCAGATACAGAGCTGTGCACTGAAGAGGGTGTCAAAAGTGGGGAAAGAAATTCTTTAGGTACATTAGGAAAACAGAAAGATGAAAAGAGAAATTGTTACTTTTAGAGGAGGAGGGTAGTGGAGGACGATGAGCAAAAGGCTAATATTTTAAACAATTACTTATGCTCCATATTCACAGTAGAAGATGAAGGACCTGTACCAGAAAGTTGTGTTTATGTCTCCACAAGATGGTTGCAGGAAATGGGTTTGGCGGTGGTCATGGTCAACAGGGTAAGGAAGGGTCTTTTAGCTATTAAAGGTAGGTAAGTCTTCAGGTCTGGACTGCTTACACCCAAGGGTGCTTAGGGAAGTGAGATCAGTGCTAGCTTATCCCCGACTGAGTTGTTCAGATGCTCAGAGAGTAGTATGGTGCCAAGGAATTGAAGGTCTGCTTGTGACTCTGCTCCATAGGGGGGGCAGGAAGACCTGGAAAATGTCTGACTAGTCTTACTTCCTTTGTAGGTAAGCTGATAAATACCTTGGTTAAAGAAAGTCTAGTAACCTCTCTAGAGGCAAATGAGCTACAGGGTAACAAGGACTTGTGGTGGGGAGATCATGACAACCCAAACCAGTAATATTTTCTGAGTAGTTCACAAGAGCAGTTGATAGAGGGTCGATTTACTTCAGTTTCAGCAAATGCTTTGACTCTACCACACAGGAGGCTACTGAGGAAGCTGAAGGACCTGTGAGTGGGTAAGGAATTGGTCAGATGGGTAGGGAACTGGTTGGGGGAGAAAGCAGGGAGGTAGTGAACAAGGTCAAGTTAAGAGGATGGGGGGCCATAAGCAGGTTGCTGCAGAGGTCAGTCCTGATCCTGCTACTGTTCAATATGTTCATCAGTGACATAGAAGAGAGTACCAGGGCACATGTCTCTGCAGATGACACTAAACTATGCAGAAAGGTAGACAGCAGGAAGGGGGTAAAGGAACTAAGGAGGGATCTGGAAAGGCTGGAGAGGCAGTCCAAAATATGGTAGTTGACATTCAGTGCCAAAAGCATAAAGTGATGCACATAGGGAAGGGGAAGGGGAAGAGGAACTCGCACACAGAGTACTGGATGGTGGAAGGCAGCGTTAGGATGGACACAACATCAGATGCAAGGGAACTAGGAGTCGTCATTAATGACTCTCTCAAACAATCCAGTAAGTGTAACAAAGAATACAGCAAGACAACCAGGATGCTGGGCTACACTGGAAGAGGATACAACAGTAGCAGGAAGGAGGTGATGTGCCCCATTGTACAGGTCACTGGTGAGGCTGTACCTGGAATACTGTGCCCAGTTCTGGAGATCACACCCGAGAAAGAACTGGGATAAGATAGGATCTGTGCAGCACTGGGTCACCAAGATAATTCAGGGCCAAAAAGGCAGATTCCACGAGGAAAGGTTGGAGGCCTTGAACATGTACTGGCTGGTGACAAGAAGGAGGAGTGATGACATGACAGAAACGTACAAGTTCTTGAGGGGAATTAGTTGAGTGAACTGTGAAGACCTATTCATCCACAGCAATAGTACAGTCAAGAGAGGACAGGAATGGAGACTAGTTGGGGGGAACTTCAGGAAGGATATGAAAAGTTCAACTTCACCAAGAAGGTGATAGAGCTGTAGAACAGATTATTGGCAGACATGGTGGGGGCAAGGATGATAAATGGGTTCAAAAATGTCTGGGGCAGGTATAGAGGGCTGGATATTCAAGAAAGAGCTAGGGAGGTGGGGGTTAATGGGACAGAAGAAGGTTTTAGTGTGAACATCCTGTCGAAACACCCTTGAGGATGGTAGGTGATGATTTTAGGTAGATAATTCTGTACGGGCAGACTGGTGGTCCTTGGTTTTATCTGCTGACATCTTTGTTTTGTATTAATAGTTTCAGTGATACTCATGCTGTGAGATGGGCTCTGATGTTACTACAAGCTTTCCTCACAGCATTACCTTCCAAATGTACAACTAAAAGTTCTTCTGAGGCTCCATGTCACTCCTCAAATGTTGGCCCATCATGAGAAAAAGGTTTTCTAAGGAACAATATTCAGGGTGGTTTGTGGTCCAGAAACAGTTGTAATTTTGACCCAGGAGGGACCATGCGAGGAAAAACCTATGGCTGCCTTGTTTACCATAATTTAACAAACCTTACACAATAAACTGAAACCAATCTTTATTTGTATACAAAATTAATTTTAATTTTTGCATTATCTAACACTGGAGGGCTAAATAATATAATGTTTATTAGATCTATAAAAGCCAGCATTACTTCAGTCCAGTCCATTCTTATTAATTAATTACTAGGAATAAATACATAAGTTTGCATCTAGATCTAGAAGAGCAACATTTACACCAGAACGATCTTTAAACACCAGCAGAAATCAGGATTACACTAATTTGTCAAACTGATCATCAAGTGCCAATACAGTTATGCCAGTTGTTTTAAATAGTCATTAATTAATCCTCAAGCACGTAGTTTGGATTAACTACTAGGAAGGGATCATCTTCCACCTTGACATCACCTTCATTTCTGAATTGCTTCAAGCCTGTTTTTGATAGCTCTATCAGAATGTGGTCCTGCAAGAGAAATATCACCATGAATTAGTAACAATGGTGGCCTATGCAACAATTGAGTTTTTCTATCTATCCCATCTACCTATCTACCTATCCACCCATCTATCTGCTGCATACACACAACTAATATATATTGTACAAGGCAATACATTTTGCAGTTATTCTTGGCTGAATCCCAAAATGCTTCAGAGAGAGCAGAACAAATACATTCATCATGGTATCTACATATGACAAATTGGGCAAAGCACAATGAATATGGAACGAAGCTCACTAATTAAGATCAGATAAACATTGTTAAATACAGTTATTTACTCAAGGGCAGAAATAGAATGGTTACTCACCATAACAGCAGATCTTCAAGAGACTCTGCTCTATTGGGACACACCTTTGGAACAATTCCCAAGCAGTATACAAGGTATCCGGGGGGAAGGGTGTTTGGCAAAGTCTGATATATAATCAGAATAAAAAGCATTGCAGCACTATAAGATCATAGCCTGTATGAGAGACAGTATCAAGACAATAGTGTGTACGAGAAGGTACGCACTTTACTCTACGTGGCAGTAGTGCATCTGTCAGGTGCAGTAATGGCCAGATCAGTTAGCAATGAGGCCATATACTGTACCATGAGGTTCCTTACCATACTCCCTATAACAAAATATAATACAAGTAGTCAATCATTTGGACAGGCATTGTGTAGCTATACGGTTGTCATGATTCTCAGGGGCAAGTGAAACAAAAAGCTGAGCAGGCTTCCTGCAGTCCTTATTGTGATAGAAAAGAGAGGCGCAGTGGTCTGTGTGCAACAGGTGTATGGAGCAATGTCTCCCTCTTGGTAGCATGCCATGGACAACACACAGGAAGGTGTATGAACTGAGTCATGGTAGAGTCAGACACAACCTTAGGTAGAATATGATGAATGGTCCAAAGATAACGCTGTCCCCATGAAAAAGCCAATAAGCAGTCTTATGCAGCAGAGCCTGAAGCTCTGAAACTTATGAGTGTAAGTCATGGTGACCAAACAATAGTGGCTGCCATGAAAGCAAGTGCATCTCATTGGTTGCAGTGGGCTTAAATGTAGCTAGAGACTATATGCCATATATATGAAAGTCCCATGGTGGAACTGGTAGACAATCAATGAATACCTGTACAAAAATACCCACTGGAATGTACTGGTCACCATCAAATTTGGCACCATGTGCCCATCAACAGGGGTATGGAAGGCCAAAAAGGTAGGTAAATGTGCAGTAATAGAGTACTCATATGTACTGAAGTCTGATAAGGACAGAAGGCATGTCAATATAGCAGTAGCATGGCATAAAGAAATGTTTTTTTCTGTCGTTAGGAGCCAGCCATGAAGATGCAAGGGCCAAGGGTCCGAATGGACCAGAGTCCCCTGGGCCTGCAACAGATTCCTACAGAAGGGGAGCCAAACAGGAGGCTGCACTGCCAGATCTGGGAAAAGTGGAAACCAGATCTGACGAGGCCAGAAGGGTCCCACCATTGTTAGGGTAGCATGCTCTGCCTTTAGTTTGAGCAGAACTTTTTGAATGCGAGGAATCAGAGGAAATACATAAAGGAACCTCCCAGTCCAGGAGATGGACAGTGTGTCTCGCAAGAAAACTCCAGGCCCCTAGAGCTAGTGAGTAGAAGTGTGGTAAATTTGCGGTGTGGGGACACAAAAATATACAACTCCAGATGACCCCATTTTGTGAAGAGGTTGGCAGCAATTCCCACTCAAGTTCCCTTAAGAAAGACCTACTTGGCCTGTTTGCAAGGCCATGTGGGATACCTAGGAGAAACATGGCCAAAAGTTAAAGGCCATGAGATAGCATCCAGTACCATACTCTCATTGCTTCCCTGAAAAGGGGGGGGGGAGACTGAGTGCCCCCTTCTCTATTGATGTAGCACATCACACTGACATTATCTGTTTCTATCAAAAGGGAACCAGAACAGAGGTGTTCTGCAAAGGCTTGAAGATCAAGAACAGCTCTCATTTCTAGAATATTAGTATGAAGTACTGAGCCTAGGTTTGTCCATGACCATGAATCTTTACATTACTCAGATGGGCACCTCATCCTGACCTGAAGGCAACCATTGTTAGGATCTTTGTTGGAGTTGGAGAGAGAAAAAAGCGAACACCTTCTAAGAGGTGCAGTTGGCCCATCCACCATATCAGGGTATTACAAAGGGGAGACATGATCAGAATCGTATGTTCCAGTTCATTTCCAGTGTGGATTCATATATGTAGCTGGGCAAATGGGACTGTCATGATGGCAGTGGTCAGGAGATGGATCACTGTATGGGCTGATGCAGAATGACATGTACTAATTCTGCTTGGGCAACCAAGGTCTTATCTCCTTCTGGAAGCAGAAAAACAGTGCTTACCACTGTGTCTAGTACCGGACCAATAAACTGCAGATGCCAACGGGGAACTAGTACTGATTATAGCATTTGGAATGTTAATACCCAAGTTTTTTGAGTAAGTGTAGCGTTCTGGACAATGTGTGTTGAACTACTTCCTTGGACTGTCTTTTCAGTAACCTGTCATCCAAATGTGGGGAGACGAAGTCCTTCCCACTGGAGGGCTGTAGTCACAACCTTGAAGCATTTTGATAATATCCATGGTGTCCAGGATAAGTGAAAGGGTAATACCCAGAACTCATAATGGCTGTCCTCCAGTGCAAAGTGTATACTGACTGTGGCATTTTCTGATCTTGTCATGAAGAGAAGTGTCCTTCAAGTCTACTGCACAGAGCCAATCCCCTTTTTGCAGCATGGGGATGAGAGCCTGAAGGGACATCATGCAAAACATTTTGTTACATTTGTGCAGGTCTTATATGCCCAGTACAGGCTATAGGTGACTTGAGAATCAATAAGTACCATGAACAGAACCCAGTGCTCCTGTCCTCTGAAGGAATGCATTCAATAACTTTCTTTTTAGGACTAGACTGCACTTTGTTTAGAAGGGACAAGTGGTCCAGAGGATAAGGAGGAGGAGGGAGAGTAACTCCAGAGCATACCCCTTTTCTACCATTTCCAGGACCCACTCGTCGGTGGTGATCTCCCTCCATTTTGAGAGATGAAGGAAGATCCGCCCCCCCCACCTTGTACCCCTGGAGGCAATAGTGGATTGGGAGGAAGAAGGTTGTGCAATACAAACTGGGGCCATCTCCTTGGCCGCATAATTGCTGATGAGATTCAAACTAGCTGAAGCACTGTGAGGCTGATCAGTCTCGAGTGGACTGTCAGCCTAAAGATCAGTCATGGTAGACTGCCATAGGCTTTCAGGATAATTTATGTTGTATGTCTGAGATGTTGCAATTCCTAGGCACAAGGATGCAGAGGCATAGGTTTTGTTGTCCACAACAGTCAACCTCTCAGATTGTTCATCAGGAGGTGAAGTACTCTGGACTCCAGATCTCCAGAGAGATCATGCACAGCCAGTTCTCATGAAAGAGGTGTCTGTCTGGTAAGCATTATAAGGTTCAATATGGAGCATGGTACTGTTTATCAGACCATCTAGGGACTGCAGGCAAAGTGTGAAGCAGTGGCCAGGCAGTAAAGGTATCATTCTGCCATGCAAGTCATACAGGAGGTACAACTACAGGAGGTGTAGGTGCAGTCTCCAAATACTCTGTTAAAGTATTACTATTGGAGCCCTCTTCCTTACCCTTTAGGATCATGGCTTCTTGGATTTGTCTGAGTAAAATCTAAGCAGAGAGATTATTTGGATGAGATCAGGGGTCATAGACCACAGCATCATCCACCTTGTAAGCTGAGACAGTAAAGCTGGAGGGTAGCCCTGCTTCATAGGGATCTTCCTCTCTTTCTAGATACTCCAACTTCTTCTCCATGTTTGGGAGATTAGGATTATAGTTTACCTCAACATCGTTTTGAGTGATGAGGGTAATCGATGGAGCTGGTGATGGAGGCAGCAGTTGCGGAGGATGGTAGGCATGCTTTCATGTACCATCAATGAGGACTGCATGTACCGACATGGGAGACCTTTTAACGGGACTGTAGGTACCGTTGATGTTACAAACATCAATAGAAATAGGTGAAGTAATATTTCTGAAAACGATGCCAGCACAGCCTGGGAGCTGATGACGCCTGACGATAAAGGTGGCACATCTTCCATAGTAGGTACAGCAATGCCAGAGCCAATCCTTGACCTTCGTGTCTTGATGGTCAAGGGGGCTGTAGGCAATGAAGACTGACCCCCCCTCCTATGGAGACCTTGACTGTCTTTGTACCAGAGAAGCATGCATGTTCTTCTCTGCAGTCTGCCTCAACAGTCCCACCGACCATCATGGCTACAATGTTGCCTACCTCCCAGGAGTACGTTTCCCAGCAGCAGCTGTATGTGAGCAACAAGCTGGCCTAGAGCCTGCAACCTTGGCCAGAGATGCCATTTTCGATGAAAAGTTTTTCCAGAGCAGTCGTGTGCTTTCTCCTTGTGACCTATAAAAATTCCTGGTGGATATGGCAGGTTCATACACCATGGGATAGATGGCTCCAAACAGCAAACACACACAGTGTGAGCTTTGATAAAAAACCTCAAGAAAAAGATTAGTCAATGGCATTATTTACAGGAACAGTGTCAACAAAATATAAAAAGAAAAGACAATGATAGATTTTAACAATGGCGTCGTTTCTCTGCAGGTCCAATGAGTGGTCGACGTTTGAAGAAAGAACCAAGGAGTAATGGGCTTCCCATGATTATACTGGCTCCGATGTTGCACAACATCAGGGTGGCGCCCAGCTAGCAAAAGTTTCAGAGTGGCCCTGATGCCGATGGCCTACAGTTCCAGAGGTGTGGCCCAATGGAGGAGATATCGAAGATCTTTAATTTTTTTTCAGTTTCAGTACTATATTTATGCCATTTCAGTGAAATAAACATAGAACTGTACTTCTATGTTTTTTATATTATGAAGTAGTTCCAGAACTACTTCCTCGAATGCTTTGATCCTCACCTAATGGCAGTTCAACTTCCATAATACCTTACATCACAAAGGTACTTCGCTATACTCAAACATAAATGGAAATTTTGTACTCACCATAACTCTTGATGCTCCAGAATATCTTTACCATTCATTTCTGCATAGGTCTGTGCCAGAGGTGCTAGGACCCCCAAAGAAGTGCACAACTTTAAAATTTTAGGGCTAGGGGCCACCAGGGACAACGCCACCCATGAGGCAGGCATGACGTGGCATTCGTTGGTTGGTCAGTAACTGACGCTGGTCCTCTGCTCATCTCAGTTCTTTTTGGCAGGAAAGGAAACAAAGTGTAAGAGAAAAGAGAAAGGATGGGGGAAGATTGCTCAAGGGGTAGAAAAAAGGATATAGGATATTAAAAAAAAAGCAAATAAAAAACAAAGCAATAAAACCACGCTACCAGAGAAGAGAAAGAAGAGGTTGGAAGGGAGGGACCTAGGTAGCATGTTAAATAATGACCAGTGCAGACTGGACAGGAGAGAGAGAAATTGACAAGGCAGTGTGTGTAGCGGGGATCCATGAGTTCCCAGTAGGAAAGCAGTGTTTTCAATAGAGTTGACTTTGCTTAGAACTCCAGAGCAATTTACCTATGGTTTTCTGCAGATTACATGACCCACAAAGAAAATCAAGAGACTCCAAGATCCCATATAACCAATGCAAAAATATAGGGTGACATTTTCTGAGAAGGTTCAACATTTTCTGTAAAACACAATAATCTCGGAGCTAGCAGCCCTGGAAATGTGTTACTAGCAAAGGTTCTCCAACCAAAGAGGAGACACCTAGGACTTTGAAAGCCAACAGAGCAATCCCAAAGTAGGAAAAAGGTGGGAGGAGGAGAAGATTCCCACTAGAAAGGAAGCAGCTCAACTGAGAGTATCAAAAAGATATTCTAAGAGTCTCTTACCAGTTCTCCCTTTAAAAAACAAACAAAAAAAAACTTCCTTAGAAGGATGACTGGTCTGGTAGCGCAGAAGACCTACAGTACTACAAAAAAGCAGGGAGAACTGCACCAAGTGAAGGAGTGTGGGCTGAGATTCCAGCATATTTTGCCTGGTCCTCTCCTACACCTGCCTTCCTGTTTCCCTTTAAAAAAAATGTAAAGAGAGAAGGAACTTCTTCATTAGCAAACAAGCTTTACATGTTTCTGTCTGGGGGGTGGGGCGGGAAGAGGTAAAGTTTTTTTTGTTTTACTTTAAGCAACACAAAGAGGTGACAAGGGGTCAGAACACACACAGAAATATAATTTCTATATAATTTTAATTATATGCATTTGTTTTTGTTAGAAAAGAGCAGCAAAGCTGGTCCAGTGGCATGGAGGATTGAGGCATCTGTGCCTTACCTCCTGCCATGCTGGCAATCTACGTTCAAAGGTGTGGGGCGGGCTGCCGGGGTTAGCCAGGAGGGAGAGGATTGAGCGCCGAGGACTGCTCTCTCTCCTCTCTCCCTCTCCTGGGAGGTGGGAATGGACCCACAACATAAGGTGAATGCGAGCAGATGCCCAGCATGCTCCGCGCATGGAAGCGTGCATGGCTCAGCCATTGCTGTCACTGCATGCCTTCTCTCTGCACCTCGGGGCAGGGAAGCAGAAAAAAAAAAATGGATCCCAACCGGCGAGATGATGCTGACCTTCCACAGGCATTGCACCAGGCCAGCTAGCACCTCGTGAAAGAAGCAGAGAGGTGTGTAAGGTAGACACCAGGGTGACAAGGCTAGGGAGACTGGTGGAAAGGGGCCAGTCGGGACAGGGATGAAAAGAAACAAAAAAAAAAAGAAAAGAAAAGAGCAGCAAAAAAGGGGTTACCAAGGAGCTAAGAACAACCCTCAAGCGGATTCCCCCCTCCATCTCTCTCCCTCTTTTCTTTTTGTTTTAACAACTGTGCTTAGCAGAGGAAGGCAGAAAATAGAAAGAGACAAAGATAGACAGGAGAGCTGTCCAAATGCCTGGCCACTAAGGGGGATGGTGAGCAGATTGCAGTAATGAATGAAGATATTCTGGAACAAGAATTATGGTGAGTGTGTAATTTTCATGTCTTCCAAGAATCAGTCTTCACCATTCATTACTTCATGAGTCAGACTGCCAAACTTACCACCAAGGGCAGTGTTGACTCACCCTGAGGGAAATGGTTATTCCCTCAGCCTCCTGTGGGGGGAAACATACAAAGAGGTGGGGGCCCCCTTAAACACCTGGCAAGGGCTGAGGCTAGTCAGGGGCAGGCAGAGGTTCCCATGGCCTGAAAGCAGGAATGCATTCTGCAAGCTCATGCCTAGCCCTGCGGAAGGATAAGTGGACCCCATGGAACCATGAGGCAGTCACCCTAGACTGGGCCACGGGTAACAGCTGGGAACAATGAAGCCATGCCATCCGCCTAATACAGACTGCAGTTCCAACCAACCAGGAGGCTACCTCACTGTCATTGCAGGATGCCCTTGCCTGGTGTCTCGCCAGCTCCAGGCCCTGGGCAGAAAGGTGTATGGTCTGGCAGGTTTCCTTACTGTCTGGCATGGACACCAGACGTTGTTCTAGTGTTGTGCACAGGTGCCTGCCAGAGGATGCCTCTTGCGCTCGGTGTGTGGAGATGCACAACATGGTGCAGGTCACCGAGAAAAAACTCTGACCCCAAGCATTAAACTGTATAGAGAGTCTGACTCTAGGGGACAGTCACACACTGAGTGCCTATGCCCAGATGGGGTGTCTAGGAGCTGGACATCAGATGTTAACTGGAGTACATTTGCAGCAGCCACTTCTAAGAGTGGGTTCATTCTAGATGCCCTACAGGGGGCATGCCTTAGACAACTAGTATTGGAACCCACTCGAGAGGGAGCAATCTTAGATCTGGTACTCTCAAATGGGGATGGTGAAAGGATCACAGATTTAGAAGTGGGTAGCCATCTGGGAACTAGTGACCATCGAACAGTATGGTTCACAATAAACACAGCAGTAGAGTCAAGCCATACAAAGGCAAAGGTATTGGACTTCAGGAAGGCTGACTTTGCCAAAATGGGTAAGTGCCTAAGGAATGCACTAGCAAATGGGCAGGAAGGAGTTGTGGAAGAACAATGGGGAATAATCAAAACTGCCATCACAGAGGCAACAAGCCTTTGTGTGAAGCAAATAAAACAAAACAATGTAAGAAACCACTATGGTTCTCAAAGGAGGTGTCAGGAAAGGTTAGTGAGAACAAGAAAGCATTCAGAAAGTACAAGGAATCACAGAAGGAGCAGGACAGAGAACTGTATCAGTTAAAGGAAAAGGAAGCTGGGAAGGCGGTCAGAACAGCAAAGGCCCAAATCGAGGAAAAGATAGCCAACACAGTTAAGAAGGGGGATAAAACTTTTTATAGGTACATCAAGGAGAGAAGGAAGACCAAAGGAGGGATAGTGAGGCTTAATAAAGGGGAGGGGAGTGGGCAGAGGGTGACTGTGAAAAGGCAGATACACTTAAATATTTTTGCTCAGTATTCACAAATGAAGAGGGGGAAGGTACCTAAACCAAACAATAGAAACACTCTGGATACAGAAGTCGATGCCAGCCCATTTACAGAAGAAAGGGTTCTGAAAGAACTCTTAAAACTGAAGGTGGACAAAGCAATGGGACCTGATAGGATTCATCCCAGAATTCTAAAAGAACTAAGGGTAGAACTAGTGACACCACTGACTACCCTCTTTAACAAATCATGGGAGGATGGAGCGATACCAGAGGACTGGAGGAGGGCAGATGTGATTCCACTTCATAAAAGTGGGAGCAGGGCAGAAGTAGGCAACTACAGACTTATTAGTTTAACCTCAGTGATAGGGAAAATGATGGAATCACTTCTGAAGGAAAGAACTGTCGAGTACCTAGAGGCCAGAAAGGCACAGGACCCAAGGCAGCATGGATTCACAGCGGGAAGGTCATGTCAGACCAATCTAATAGATTTCTTTGACTGGGTGACCAAAGTGGTAGATCAGAGAGGGGCTATGGACATGGCCTACCTAGACTTTAGCAAGGCATTTGACACAGACCCATACAAAAGATTAATATACAAGTTAACCAGCCTGGGAGTGGGTCCCAAGATGGTAGCCTGGGTGAAGAATTGGCTGGAGAACATAACACAGAGGGTAATAGCAAATGGAGTCCACTCTGAAGAAAAGGGGGGTTATTAGTGGGGTACCGCAGGGTTCAGTACTAGGGCTGGTCCTCTTCAATGTTTTTATAAGTGACATTGCAGAGGGACTGGAAGGAAAAGTACATCTTTGCAGACGACACAAAGATCTGCAACAGAGTTGATACACAAGGTGGGGTGGAAAGGATGAGAAGGGACTTGGCAAGGTTGGAGGAATGGTCAAATGTATGGCAGCTTAGATTCAATGCTAAGAAGTGCAAGGTAATGCACCTGGGAAACAAAAACCCAAGGGAAGAGTACACAATGGGGGGTGAGATACTAACAACAACAAAAATGAAAAGGGACCTGGGGTAGTCATATCAGATGACCTAAAGGTGGCCAAGCAATGTAAGAGGGCAGTAAGGAGGGCTGGGGGGATACTGGGATGCATAAGGAGAGGCATCACCAGTAGAAAACAGGAAGTTGTTACCCTCTGTACAGACAACTGGAGAGACCCCATCTGGAGTACTGCATGCAGTTCTGGAGACCCACCCTCTGCAAAGACAAACAGGATGGAGGCAGTCCAGAAGAGGGCAAGTAAAATGGTGCAGGGTATGCACCGGAAGACATATGAAGACAGACTTAAGGAGCTTAATATGCATAGCCTCAAGGAAAGGAGGGAGAGGGGGGACATGATAGAAACTTTCAAGTACCTCATGGGAATTGAAGTCCAAGAGGGTAGCATCTTTCAGAAAAAGAGGTGTGCAAGAACAACGGAGCACAATTTGAAGATAGAGAGGAGTGGCTCAGAGGTAATGTAAGGAAGTATTTTTTCATGGAGAGCATTGTGGATGCATGGAACAGCCTTCCGGAGGAGGTTGTGGAGTCAAAAACAGTGGTAGAATTCAAGCATGCATGGGACAGTCATAAGGCAATTCTAGGAGGTGGGGGTTAGGGGTAGGAAGACGTAGGCTGTTGGTTAACTAGGATCTGCAGCTTATCCATTAGGTAGGGAAATGGGCAGACTGGGTGGGCCAAGCGGTCCTTATTTGCTGCCAAATTCTATGTTTCTATGTAACAAGGGTACACGGTATTTAAAGAGAGATGAAGGGAAGAGTACTCTTCCCACAGAGGAGAAAGACAAGGATGAGGAGGAGCTGGACCTCAGGAGGCAGCGGTGCTGGGATCTCAGCCTGGAAAATCCAACCTAAGCATCAGGGGCGTCTGTGTCCCCAAGGGGGCTCTGCACTAGGTGTGGTGTACCAATGACTCCCCAGAAGGAGTTAGCTGTCCCACAGACCCCTCCCCAGGCCTCAGTCTTGGTGAGATGAGGACCAGAAGAGGCCTGGTCTTCCTCAGTCCATATAATACTTGGGGGGGGCGCTCAGGGGAAAGTCAAGGGACCTTACCTTGGAGTCCCTCATATGACATCCGCCTCCAAAAGTGGGGGAGATCGACCACACTTCATCACACAAATCTCAAGTGTGCGAACATCTATGGAGAATCAGGAATCACGATCCATGTCGTGTTGAGCTCTAAGGCAGATCCAACAGTCATGTTGGTCCTGGATGGACATATTTCTTCCACAGGGGCACCATTGCATAGGGCGAAGAATCAGTCTTCTTTTTCGACTTCTTGGGCCACCCGAGAACTAGACATGACTGAATTCAGAAAATAATGAAAATCAGCAAAGAAACAGAGCCTGGCACTGTAAAGGATAGACAAAAGTGGTGCCAGAAAGTGAAAAAAGAAAGGTTATGATGTCAGCTGATGGTGACCGAGTGTGTAGCTAAAAAAATGGCAAACATTCCCATGGAGTTTGACCTTGATGGTGGGAAAAAGAGAACCGAATTGAGCTGGAGGCCAGCATCAGTCACTGGCCAGCCCACAAGCACCACATCATAAGTCTGTCTTGTGGGCAGTCCCGTCCCAGATGTCAGCCCCCTAGCTCTAACAATTTAAAGCTATACACTCCCTCAGGGTCCTAGTGCCTTTGGCACTGACCCGTGAAGTAATGAATGGTGAAGACTGCTAAATTTAGAAAAACTTGTGCCATTGTGTTTAGCCTATGTATACTGCACAGAAATTTTTTTATTTCCTAAACTATTATAGTACAAGTAAAATATAAAATGTGCAATATAAACACTCATACATGAAAGATCTTCATAACATATTTGTCGGTTTGCTGAAATTTGGGTTAGTATGGATAAATAGGGAATATGCGGGGGAGACTGTGTGATAAACCCAGGGCCCCATGTTTTCTGCGATTCTGCAGTTGCAGCAGTGGCTGTAGAAATCAGGACTGACCACAGAAATCGGTACTGGCCGCAGAAATTGGGGAAAACCAGCTATATGGCCACAGAAATGCTAACTGTGCTATACGATGACACAAGGCAAGGGCTGCAAGCCGCCACCATGTTCACAAACAGTATTACAGTACCAACGTTCTGCCCAGCAATGATGGGTAGCTCCCTCATTGCAGCAGAATGACTGATGCTGCAATGATGAGGCGACCCCTGATTGCTGCGGCGACAACGTTTGTACTTGGTGGCACTTTTGGAGACCAGTGTCATTGGCACACACTGTCTCCATTGGTCCACCACTGCCAAGCCCCCAAATGCAGTGCCTCACCTCCACAACCTGCTTCTCTCCTAAGCTGTCGCATAATGTTTCTTGTGCATGCGCGCAGGCAAACATAAAAATTATAATCTAAAAGAATGTTGGTTAAAACCAGAAAAAAAATAAAATGGTTTAAGCTGGAGTCTCTCCATTTCTGCCAACTGTAAATATGAACCAGAAGAAATCCAAGCAGGTTTTGCCTTTTGTTTAGTTTTAGTTTATTGTTTGTGTCCTCTTCCAATTATAACCTAGGAGAACAGCAAAAGCCACCAATTTCCAGAAGAACAGATGAACCTTTAAAATGGGGTGGGAGGGAAAAGTCATTAAAAGAGAACACCAGGTTTGTGTTATTGCAGTTTAATATTTATGATAAGAAGACTACATACTGTTAAATGGCCTGCTGTTCCACTTTCAGTGTAGCAGAGTAGTTGCACAAAGGCAGTCAAAGTGTAAACTAAGACTTAATCCCCTTGAAGGTATGCTGTTTAACCACAATTTATCTGCTGCAGAATCAGCAGTTCTGCCGCAGAAAGTATGAGGTCCTGCCACGGAATGTAGTTCCACTTTGCCGCAGTAAACACGGGGCCCTGGATAAACCATTTATGTTGTTTAGTTTAGTTGTCATTGACCTCAAGTAACCCCCAAGTGGCAGAGTCATGAGTAATGGTTATGAGAGGTCAGTGGCAACTAAACATAATGGTTTATCACACAGTCACTCCCCACAAACCGTACTTGATTTATGCAATAGGGTGACTGGCATAGTGTGGTTTTCATTTGAAAAATGGGTTTTATTAAAAATATAAAGGTTTTGTGGGTTTTCTTTGTGCATTAAAGCTCTTTTGCTTTGGAGGAGTGCCATGGCTGTTGCCATGGATGCCGTGCCATGACGTCTGTGTTGACTCCTTTACATTGCTGCTGATTGGCTGAGTAAGCAGCTTTGTGAAATTTTTGGGCTAACATGACGGCAGGTTTAAGTGAGGAGGATTGAATGGAGGAATGCGAGCAGCAGCTCTCGTCATACGGAGAAATGTTTTGTCCTTTTATTAGGGTTTTAAATTTAAAATGGAAGTGAAGTCCTTTTGTGCTAGAAAGCACTAAGATTCATGGGTGGTCTGTGAGCAAGTGGTCTAACTGGGCGAGCAAGGAGCGAGTGGCTACGGAAAGCAGTTGTAATGGAAGCGGGGCTGTTACAAGCTTAAGACAAATTCTGGTCAGAACCAATATGGCTGTGCAGAACATTTACAAGCACCACTTGAGATCGCACTACACAAAATGGCGGTGATGCCAGAAATGGGCATGCGCGATAACTCGTGCATGCACAGTGTGACTTGGTGGTCATGTTGTGCATGGCGGCTGTCACTTCCACAGTTGCAGAAGGAAAAGAAGTGCCTCACAAAGTGGGTGTGTTTATGCGGCTGTGGAGGGGAAGTGACGCATAAACACAAGCACTGGAAATTGTGCCAGAGCATATGGAAGCACCCTGGACAGCGGTCCGGTCACGTGCTTCCACAGTGCTCTTATATGATGACAACATCTACAGAGCTCCGCCCACAAAGCCATAAAAATGATCATCCCCAGCGGTCACAGCAACCTGGAAATGCTGCAGAAGTCACAGCGCATTGGGTATGTAAACACAGCTTAACTTCTCTAGAGCCTGAATCTTCTAAGAGGTAACTGTTTTTTTCTATGACCAGGCTACATGACTAGGAGTTCACAGCGACAGACCATAAAATGCATCAGTAAGAGTTTAAATAGCATGGTAGTTGACACAATTACCATCTTGTTTCCTAGTGTACAGCTGTGAAATCAATTTGCCTAAGCTGGCCACATTATTCCTTTACCAGGAGAAATTAGGACAGGCTGCAAAGTATAATGAGTCATGCGTGCCACACAGTAGCAGTTGGATTGGTCATTTCTAAGATGCTAATGACTGATACAGTAGCCAAACAGGAGCCTCTCTAGCCTCATGAATAATTAATCAGACTTATAATGGTTAGTAAAAAAAATGTCAACATACAGTTTTTAATAATAATGTATTTCTGTCAAAACATTAATATATCCATTTTTCTGTTCACTGTGTTTCACTCCTGAACTGAGATATGAGGTTTTGAAGTTTTTAAAAAGTAACTGCTCTCGGGCCTTTCCTACTATGATTAAAACATTTTAGTGTGCTGCTTACCTTTGGAAATGTGTACTGGCACTCTTCTAATACAGCCACAGTATGAATCCAGTATATAAAGTGAAAAAGACACCTCCAGGGAAGGGGTTTTTAAGAAATGGCTAGTGGCAGCTGTCTAAAATGGCTTGAGTCATTAATTAAAAAAATAATTTGAGTGGTTTTAAAAACATCTGACAGAAATAAAAATATTCAGATGATAAATTGAAATATGTCAGAAATATGTTAAATAAATACATACAATAGTTTTTGCATTATTTATTGACGGTTTCGGATTATAGCCTTTGAGCCAACATGGCTCTTTTGCAAAGGCTCCAAGTCAAACATTGGGACAGAACAAGTACAAGTGGTTACAATCAGTTTCATTAGGTTACAGAGCACAGATACAGTACACTTACAATGGTTTAGTAATCAGGCGAGTTTAGACCAACAGTAACAATTCAAGACAGAGTTTCTAAGTGCAGTAGGGGTCGGGGCTGAGGAAAATAGGAGGTAGAGTGTTATTAAAGTATAAGTGAAGGTGTGGCTGGGAAAAGAGGAGAGTAGGTGTTAGATTAGGGTAGGATAGAGAACTGAGAGCAGCCAAATGGGGCATCATCGGTCACAGCTTTAAGACAGTTGGCAGGGGTTCGTCTTATTTGAGATGGGGTATACGGGAGGGAAAAAAATAAGGAGCAGGGTAGATTCCTAGGTATGAGGCCTACTTGGAATGTAGGAAAGACCTAGTGTAGATGTAACACACATGTGTACGGGTTCGGGGAAGGATGAGGTTACCTGGCACAAGAGACCTAGGTTTGGCTACTCTGCACAGGGGCCCCCAAGTAAATCCAACTACAGGAAGCAATAACTGTAATGTCCAGAACCAGAATTGGGATTTTTCAGTGTGGCTTTATTTATTAACTAACTGAACATAAACAAAGCATTGCATGGTCCCCCAAAGGGCTACGTTACTGTATGTGCAGATTAGAGGTTAACACAGTGGTCCATTTGAGGAATGAACACAATACTACAGTTGTCTGGCTTTGGACCCACCAGGCACTCAGCCCGGACTTTGCATGTGCATTGGATACATAGCTCGACTAGCCCGGCTCCCCTGCCGGCCACTCGACTGATGGTCCACTTGATGAATGAACCCAAACTTTACTTGGAAAGACATCCCATCAAACAAGGAGACTCCCAAACTGTGGCTCCCCACACCACTTAGAGTCTGCGACTCCTAGAGAGATTTGTTTTCGTACTTCCAATCGAAACCCCTATCAGACAAGGAGTCATTTTCCCATCCTGTGGCTCCCACACCACTTAGAGTCTGCGACTCCTAGAGAAATTTTCAAGTTGCGACCCACGTCTGGGTACCCACCCCATCACTGGCCAAGTGCATGAGGCAAGTAGCAAAAACACAGAAGAAATCCGTAGAGGTGGACCTGGTTACTAAAGATGGGGGTTTCCCACCTCCAGCTCCCACAGCCCATACCCGGCCATTTCTCTGGATACACACAGAAAACATTAAGACTTCAAATGTAGATTGAACGGTGGATGACCTGAAGCACCCCCTCTACAGCGAACTTTAAATCCATTTAAAACTAACTGTTTGACTGCTCTATTTGTTTGTCCTAGTTGACATAGTCCTCCCAAATAGCAGTCCACATTTATTTCCCAACTGAAGAAAACAAGATGTTTGCCCCTTCAAATGGAGCCAAACACTCACCCATTCATTGCAGGTGCCCCACAGGCGAAGTACTGTAACCTTTGATGTTATACATGAACAGACTGAACTTAAATCAGGCAGCTTCCTTCCATGGTGGGAGAAGGGGATTGCCCCTGGAACCCACATAGAACTTTTCCTACCCCCCCCCCGGAGGGAGGGGGCACTGAGACTGGGGGAGCGGTCTCCACCACTTTAAAAAGGGTAAATCACAAGAACACTTCCTTTTTCTTGGTGAGAGATAAAACAGCAGACTAATGCTTCCTTCTTGCTTAAGGACAAACGGAAGACTCCTCTTTTTAATTTCCCAAAGTTCTAAACTTCACTCCCTGAGCTGGAGATTCCAAAGTGGCTCATGCAGCTGCGACAGTTCTATAGTGGTGTCATCTCTCAAGTCTCAGCTGTGACTGAGGATAGAGTGAGACAGTGTGAAACCCATTTAACTGGAGTTTCACAATCTGCCTTCCTTGCCTACCACTAGGTCTTACTGGGATTCTAGTAACCCCAGGTAACAAAGGGGTTACATAGACATTGGCAGTCACAGTCAATTCCTGGTGTTAGCAAGGCATGAAGAGCCCTTTTAAAAAGGTCCTATTTTCATGCTTTCTTTGTGGACGGCCGATAGGTCATTGTGCCATTTAGGGCCACGGTATATTAACAATCTCTGGGCAAAGGTAGTGCACATCAATGGCATCTGTAGCAGCCCCTTAGCTGTACTCCTGGTGTTCTTTGTGGAAGCTGCAGTTTTAAAAAGCTTGCTTGCGGCCCAGCAAGGTTTTTTTCCTATAATGCAGGTCTGGTACTTCAGTCTTTGTTGAAATGGGAGCCATCCAGTGTCCCTGTGGAGTGTGCAGGTGTGGGTCATATAGTCAGCCCCTAGGGCCAACCTTCAGGCCTTGAGTAGGGTTTTAATCCTTTTCAGGGCGGTTTCGGTACCAGCCCCACAGAGCACCAGTCCGTAGTCTATTGTTGACAGTATGGAGGTACTGATTATTAATTTCAGAGCATCCAATGTTATAGCCTGTCTGTGCCAGTATAAGATCCCTAGCTTGGTGTTGGCTGTTTTTATGATGTGTTCGATATGCGTGTTAAAGGTCAGGGTGTCATCAATATGTATTCAGAGATACTTAAATGTGGAATACTGCTCTAGTGTTTAATTTGTTTGGCTTGTGACTGTTAGAGACCCATATCTTTTCTTATTATGGGGGGAGGATAAAAAAATATAGCTTTTGTTTTTTTTATAATTTAGCAGGAGCCTGTTTTTCTCAAACCATGACTCTAGTAGTTTGAAGTTGGCTTGGAGATCTGAGGTGATTTGCAACATATCCTTGTCCGGGACAGAGATAACGGTATTGCTGTCATAGAGTACCGTTTGAGCCAGGCATGCAGAGGGAAGGGTGTTTATGAACAGGCTAAACAATAAAAGACTTAATATGGATCCCTGAGGCACGCCAAGGGTGACTTCCTTAGTTTCGGATAGCTGACTGGATATCCTGACACATTGTGACTTGCCAGAGAGGTAGCTTGCGAACCAATCCACGATGTCTGAGGACAGACCTAATTTTTTTTTGTTTAGTTTTTTTTTTTTCCAAATTCTGTTTCTGCGCCACTCCTGGGAAACTCTCTGGCATCCTCCAGTTTTCTGAGCTCTACCTCCCACCTGAGATCCTCACTCCTCTCGCTTGCTCTGACCGATACAGCCCCCAGATCTGAACCCCCTGGGGAGGGGCCACCCTATCCACCCAGGGCTTTCTATTTTATAGTGTAGTGTGTTGGTCTTTGTGAGTCGGTGCCAGAGAGGAGAGGGCCTGGCTTTGGGAGTGTGGTCCGGAGGTGGAGGTGCCTTTGCCTGTTCCCAGGAGTGGGGGATTTTCCTTGCTTTACCCCTCCAGAAGCACGGACATGCACTGATGTCCAGCACAACGTGGGCATGCTCCCACTTGCAGGACATCTGCAGATGCTCTCTACCCCTTGTACGTGCTCCACACATGCTGCGGCTGCCAGCATTTTCCAGGGGCCACTATAGCTGCGTGGAGTAGCAACCCCCCCTCCCCAGGAGAAGAGAGCAGTCCTCCAGATGCTTGATCCTCTCCTGCCCTTTGCCGACCCCTAGCGCCCAAGTCAGTTTCCGAACCTGGGTCGCTGGCGTGGCGTGAGGTGTGGTGTCCAGTGCCTCAACCCTCAGCATCACTGGGCCAGCTGAGGACAGACCTATTGAGAGCATGTTTTTGAGGATGAGGCTATGATTGATGGTGTCGAATGTTTTGGCAAGATCTATGACTATAGAGCAAACCACTTTTCCTGTGTCCAGAGAATTGGAGTAGATTGGTGAAGTCGACTACAGCAGTTAGTATACTGTGAGTCTTTCGAAAGCAGTGTTGCTGCAGACAGAGAAGATTGTACTTATTGAGATAGTTGGTCCAAGACTATTCTCTCTAATGCTTGAAAGAGGGGAGGTAGGATTGATATCAGCCTGTAATTCGATATGTTTGATTTTACTCCACTTTTGAGGACTGGTGTCACAAGTGCAGATTTTCATTTACTAGAGAAGACTCCAGAGCACAATGATTTGTTGAATATTACCTTGAGGGGTAAGGAAACCTCTTCCAAAGTGAGTGCTAACAGCTTCATGTCTATGATCGCTTGCCATCCTAGTCTTTCCCAGTACCCTTTTGATATACCGAATAGTATCGGTTCTGCTGATGCATTTGAAATAGAAGGGCTGTGTATTGCTGGTTGACTCATTGTGGTTTGGTTATTCTTCCATGAGTGGTACTAGATATGAGCTTGGGAGAACCGAGCTGAGGTCTGTGAATGCTGAGTTGAAAGCGTTAGTGATGTTCTTGGGTGCATGCAAAGTTCCTGCTTCAGTGACAGTTCAGTTTGGTGAGGATTTTGACTCCTTTCCTGTTAGGGATTGTATAGCCTTCCAGAATTCCATTCAGTTATTCCATGTTTTATCTAGTAGGTCTTTATAGTACTCTGCTTTAACTTTCCTGATGAGCTTTGTGCATTGGTTTCTTGCAGTCTTGTAGTTCGCCAAATCATAGGTTTTCTAGTGGCTATAGCTTTATGTCATAGATTATCCCAATTCCGCATCCGATCTAGTAGAGTGCCAGTGAGCGATGGCTTAGAGCATCCTTTTCTTTTCTTGGTAGTGATAGAGGTGAAAATATCACATGCCCTGGTGAAAATGGTGCAGAAGTTTTCCAAGGCTATGTTCACATCCTGGGCATTTACTACCTCGGACCAATCAATCATCCTGGGATATTGCTTAAATGTCCCCAGCTGTTCTTTCCTGAGACAGCGATTCTTAATGACTTGTGGCAAGGGTTTAGAGAAGATGTTTGACCAGGTGAACAGCACAGGGGAATGGTCAGTGAGTGAATCTAGGAGCACTGTCACCTCAGTGATGTGCTCGGGGCAGGTGAAGAGCAACCAGTCAATAAGTGTGCATGTGCCTGTTTTATAGTTCTGTCTTGTGACCCATGTTACCATTTGGGTAAGATAGAGGCCAGCGGTGAAGTCTTTGGTGGAGGCTGTGTCATTCGAAAGCAAGTTGGAGTTGAAGTCTCCGACCACAATATGTTCTCAGTTCTGACCAAGTTTCTGGTGGTCATCAATGAACTGTGATAGTCCAGTGGCTTGTTTGCTCAGTAGGATATAAATGGTTGATAGCACCAGTGACTTGTTTTGTAAACCCACTGTGAGCTTGATGGCGAGCACCTGCATGTCGCACATTTACAGGCTACTAGGCAGGACCCATCCTTTTATGTTTTCACTGAGGTAGACTAAACAGCTGCCACCTCGCTTGGTTAGAATATCTTGGCGGTATATGTTGTAGCCTACTAGGACAACAGCGCTGTCATAGATTTTTGGTGATAGCCAGGCCAGGTTTTGGTTATGGTGATCACATCAGGCTTTAACTGGGCCACCCATGCCTGAAATTGTGGTAACTTAGGAAGTAGGTTTCCTATGTTCAAGGCTATGATTCTGAGGTGGCCAGTACCCTTCTCTTTGCCAGCTCCTGCTGAGCCTGGGTTAGGGTGCACATTCCAGGAGATTAGTAGCAGGATAATTATCAGTTTTCTAAGGTATCTAGTTCAGTAAGGCAAGCAGGTGTGGGCATGTTTGGTCCTTGTACATTTATGGTCCTCTGTGGTTGTGGTCACTGCATAGCCTATTAGTAGTGTGGCAACAGGTATTTTTGGTACTCCATAATAAGTGGAGAGTTTAGATGAGGATTGAGCAGAGGGTGCTATTAGGAGGCCTGAAAGAGTCCCTGTGTATGTGTTTCCTTTTGGTTCTGCCCTGGGAACAGAGTCTGTTAAGTCATTCCTTGGTGGTGGTGGTTGCTCCCACTGTTCCGTATTTTTGTGGCTTATGGAGAGGAGAATGAAGTAATCAAGTAATAACAGGGGTGTGGGCGATGGACTTACTTGTTTTGCTAGAGTCCCCATTTTTCTAGTCCTTGTTTGAGTTTGTTTTGCCAGTCCTATCAACATGCAGGAAATACTGTTGGTACAGCACTTTGATCCAGGACAGTCTTGTTAGTACATGATTCTGTGCTTGTGGGAACAATTAGGTGAGCTTTTTTAGTGCTGTCCTGGGCCCCTGCGCCATTATAGTCACCAGGTGTGGTAGTCAGGGAATAGAGCAGCCTGTGGGAGGATGGCCCTTTAAGGAAGGATGCTCCTGGCTGTGTGGCACAAGCTGTACACCAATGAGGAGAGGAGGGCATGCATTTGCTTTCAGGTGAGAGTATTTAAGAGAGGTTGGGGCCGGGGTGGATGGGCGGGACAAAATATAGCCAATAGAATAATTGCAAGGAAGTGCAGTAGGCACCAGGCACCCTAAAATTCACATAGGAAGCTGTGTAGCCAATCAGAGACCATATAGTCCCCGGGGCAAGCAATCAGTGTAGCAGCCTTCAAGTAGTGCTGACCCTGGAGCGTACCTGGTATCTTGTGCAGGAGGGTCTGGTCTGGAAGGGCTACACGACCGGCTATGGGGACACCGATGCCACAACTCCAATGGGGTGCCAGCTCAGGGCTGCCTAGAAGAGATATTTTTTCCAACTGACACACATTATTGCTTTAAAGGTACAAGCACATAAACTGCAATTAATACAGGGCTTGACATGTAATTTTCAGAATCAGAATCTATTGACATAACCTGGAATCAGTTGCTATATTAAAGGATTATAATACTGTGCATAGTTGACTGTTTCTCCATCACAGGAAAACTGCATACTTACTATCCCATCACTGACAAAAACTTGTGACGTCATTAAAAACATCCGAAAAATTGATTTTACGTATATGCTTATGAATTTTAATTTCAACAACTCAGAAGTTTATAACTTTTTACTACACTCATTTACAGTTGCAGAACCCTGACAAGTTCTCACCATTTGAACTTTCACAACTCACTTGACCTCCCAGTTCTGCAGTGCATTCAGCTGAGAAAAGAGGTAAAAAACAGGACTCCAGTGAAAATAAGATCATGGGACCTGTTAATCATGGTGGATTTTAATCTGAATGAGATTGACTGGACTAATAACACAGTTATTACATCACATGAAAAACAGTTTCTGGAAGCCTGTAACAGGAATTATCTGACGCAGCATGTAAAACATCCTACGAGAAAACAACACATACTGGACGTTGTTCTATGCTCAGAACAGGTTAGAATACAAAAATGTGTGGTAGGTCCTCCATTAAGAAACAGTGACTATGGGTCTGTAAACTTTCAAATCAGATATGATTTTATACCACACGACAGATGCACTAAAATATATCTATATAGGAAAGCAAATATTAAATAAAATACAGGTTGCAAAATATTGACTGGGACAATCTACTAAAAAATAAATCACCAGGGGAAATGTGGCAGATCATAAAATCTACTATCCTGCAAATAGCAAATGAATCTATCCCCATGATTAAAAAAAAACAAAGAATAAAAAAAGAACACCAAAATGGCTGAATAAAAAGATTAAAAAGGTCTCATAAAAAGTAGACTACACAAATGATAGTTTGTTAGGTACAAGTGCCTCCCTTGAAGCGTTCAAAAAAAATCCAGAAAACTTGTAAGAGAGAAATAAGGAAAGCAAAACAGGAAATGGAACTAACATTGGCACAATGTGGCAAAAAGAACAGGTTACTCACCTGTAACAGTAGTTCTAGGAGTGGTATATGTTTTTCATCCACACTCTTTGGCATGGCCCTTTCCCCTTTAAGGATCACCGAATGTCTTCAAGCTAGCTCATCCCACCCACCCGGGTGGTATATACCTCGGCTTCACCCCAGGATGCCAGATCTTAGCCCGCTGGAAGCCAGGTTGTGTGCGTCCGCAGCCGGGGAGATCGGGTGGGTCCGTGTGGATGAACAACATATACCACTCCTAGAACTACTGTTACAGGTGAGTAACCTGTTCTTCTAGGAGTGTGGATATGCCGTTCATCCACACTCTTTGGCAGACTCCTAGCAGTTTTCTGGGAGGAGGGAGGCAAGGCACACACACCCCCTACTTAGGGAACACAGATTGAAGAACTGAGGCCCCAAAACCAGCATCCCGGTGTGACTCAAGGTCGATGTGGTAGTGGGTGATGAAGGTGTTTGCTGACTTCCAGGTAGCAGCTCGGCAGATTTCCTGGATAGGGATGTCCCTGGAAGCAGCCACCGATGCAGCAGTACGGTGGGTAGAATGAGCTCTTATCCCTCTGGGAGGCTACTTGCCCACCAACTCATAGCACAGACCAATGCAGGATGTAATCCATCATACAATAGTCCGCTTCGCTGCAGGTCTGCCAGAAGCAGCTACAGCATAGGTGACAAACAGCTGGTGAAGCTCTCCACGAATTTCCGCTGTCCTCTCCTTGTAATAGGAGAGAGTACGTCTCAGGTCCAAAGTATGGCGCCTGTACTCAGCCTCCGAGGTGTAATTAGGGTAGTATAACGGCAGAGTCAACACCTGGTTAAGGTGAAACTCTGACACCATCTTTGGAAGGAATTTTGGGTGGGGGCACAGGACAACTTTGTCCCTGTGGAAGACCAGATAAGGGGAGTCCACTGAAAACACCTGGAGCTCCCCTGTCCTTCTGGCAGATGTGATAGCCACCAAGAAGGCTGTCTTCCACAAGTGTGACAAGGCACACTTGTGCATTGGTTCAAATGGCTTACCCATGAGCTTTGCCCATATCAGCAGTAGATTCCACGGAGGTGGAGGTTGACGCACCGGCGGGGATATGTGATCCAGGCCTTTTAAAAAGTGCCTGACCACTGTCTCCTGTGCCAATGTCGTCTGACCGGCCCGCGTCTGGTAAGCAGAAATGACTGCCAGATGCATCCTAAGGGTCGATGACCAGAGACCCCCTTTGGAGAGAGACCAAAGGTAGTAGAGAATGTTAGCCACAGAACAGGACAAGGGGTCCAGACACTTACCCTGACACCAAATGGAAAACCTTTTCCATTTGAAGGCATAACATTTCCTGGTCAATTCCTTTTAAGATGCCTCCACCACGGTGTAGACATCTTCAGAAAGACCCAAAGCCTGGAACTCTAGCCACTCAGGTACCAGGCTGTGAGGTGCAGGGTATGAAGGTCCGGATGGAAGACCTTCCCCTGGTTCAGAGATATCAGGTCCAGGTGTGTACAAAGTCGCTCCGGGGGCCTGCAGCTGAAGCTGAGGAGATCTGAATACCAGAACTGACACGGCCAGTCTGGGCTACCAGAATCACCTTTGCCCAGGGTTGGACTGGCCCACCTGGATACCTGGAAATTTCCAGGTGGGCCCCCCTCAGTTGAGTAAATGATACTCCCTGAACTCTAAAAACTTTTGCATTTATCATCTTTTTCCTAATTAAATGGTGTATCTGGGACTCTGTTGATAAATGTATGATGCAAACACAGAGCTAGTGTATCAGATTGAAGTGCAATATTGATATGAGTGTGTGTCAACCTGGGCCCATCTCTATTGATTTTCCAGGTGGGCCCTCTGTACCCCAGTCCAACCCTGCCTTTGCCTTGCCCCTCCTCACCTTGAACAACACCTTGTGGATCAAGGGAAATGGAGGGAAGGCGTAAAGGAGGCCTGGGGTTCAGGCCCTTGAGAAGGCATCCCCCTGCAGAGAGCCCTGCTGAGGCGGGCGGGCATGATACAGCCTCAGCTTGGTGTTTTCCCTGGAGGCAATCAGGTCCACCATCGGTTTGTCCCAATGGGGGAACAGGCTGAGCGCTACCTCTGGATGGAGAGACCACTCATGGGATGTCTGGCCTATATATGGCTGAGAGCATCCACCAGCTGGTTTGAGGCTCCTGCCACATGGATGGCTAGGATATCCACCTCCAACAGGCTTATGAGGGTCCAGATGTGGAACGCCTCCTTGCACAGCAGATCGGAGTGCATGCTACCCTGTTTGTTGAGGTAGTACATGGTCATGGTATTGTCCATCTGGACTTGAACCACTTGACCCCGGAGCTGAGGAGCGAAAGCGGACAGTGCCAGTCTGACTGCTCTGAGCTCCAACAGGTTGATGTGGTATCAAGACTCCTCAGTGGTCCAGAACCCGTGGGCCCTGTTGTCCCCCATGTGGGCTCCCCAGCCCATGAGAGAGGCACTGGTCATAAGGACGACCGTCGGCTCAGGGCGAACAAACGGGATTCCTTCCTGCAACCAGTCTGGGGCGGTCCACCACTGGAGAGCGTGTCTCATCTTCTGGGTTATAGTGATCAGCTGGTCAAAATGACCATGGCGCTGAGTCCACTGGGTGGCCAGCTCCCATTGGAGGGGGCGCATGTGCAACCAGGCCCAATGGACCACTGAGGTGCATGCCACCATGTACCCCAGAAGGCACAGAAAGTCACGGGTAGGGCGCAAGTGCCCAACCAGAAATTATTGGTCAAAGGAGGATAGAACTTCCACCCTGTCCACCGGGAGCTTGCTTGACAAGAGTCAGGCTCTGCCCCGATGAAGGCCATCACCTGGGAAGGCATGAGTTCAAACTTGGCATCGTTGATCAGGAAGTCTAGTTGAGAGCAGGTCTGGAGGGCCAGATCCCTGAACCTCTCCACCTCCTGTTGGGTGGAACCTGCCAGGAGCCAATTGTCAAGGTTGGGGTAAATTCTGACTCCCCGACACCGGAGATGGACCACCACCACTGCAATGCATTTGATGAAGACCCGTGGAGCTGATGACAGGCTGAACGGCATGGCTCGGAACAACTTTTTTTTCTTCTGCAGATTCTTGCCCAAAGAACCATTGGCAGAAGTGGCGTCCAATGTGGCACTGGACTGTTCAATGTGCTGTAGGTGACTGGCCACTCCTGGGCCGAACAAGTAGATCCCAAGGAAAGGCACATCAGCTAACTTGTGCTGAGTATCCGCCGGGAAGGAGGAGAGCCTCAGCCAAGCCCTGCGGCGAGAGGCCACTGTGGCGGCCATCGAGCAGGCACAAGAATCCCCAATGTCCAGGGCCGTCTGGAGCTGCTGTTGGCAACAGCACGGCCCTGGTCCAGGACCTGCCTAACCGTGGTTTGCATGTCTGCGGGGAGGTGTGGGAGGACTTCATCTAAAGACCCGAGAAGGGAATGACAGAAGTGTGCCATGACGACAGCTGAACTGGCCTGACGAAGACCCAAGGAGGAAGCCGCATAGACTTTCCACGCTGAATGGTCCAAGAGCTTGGACTCATTATCGGGGGGACGGTCAGTGTCGGCAGAACTGCCAGTATGCCTGAACATAGAGGCAGTCACCAGGCTCTCAGCCGAAGGGTGCTCTGTGAACCCCGCTAGGGACCCCATGGGCACTGAGTACTTGCAGGCAGATGGTGCAAAACATGAGGCAGGGCACTGCCATAGTTCGAGTGCCAGACCAGCAATGGCCTCGGCCACTGGAAAGGTCTCCGTCGGGGTATTCCCTCTCTTGAGGATGTCCGAGAGAGGGTACTTGGCCTTTTTTTGGAAGGGTTCCAGGGACATCCCTGTAGAATCAGAGATGAGACGGAGAATCCCTTGGAAGGAGGAAGGACCTTCCTCCATCCCAGTGCCAATGGATGACATAATCATCCCTGGGATGAGAGTGAAGCCCAGTGACATCAGAGTCTGAGGAGTCTGGGTACAGCGGCCTGCCGCACAAATCACCCTCGACCCACCGAGGGCGGTCCAAGGTGTCCATGACTGACAGATGCCAGGGAAGCCCGGTATCTGGTCGGTCCTATTTGGAAGGAGCCCCTCCCACAGGCTGCTTAGGTGGCTGCTCCATCACTATCGGTGAAGAGACCGGTATAGGCCAAACCGAGGAATGGGCCAGCCCTGCGGACGGAGCAACCGAAGGCGTCTATTCCGAGGGGGTCAGCTTCAGCCTGAGAGGTGAGAGCCAAGTAATGGCCGGGGTAGGCGGCGGAGACGGCTTCTGCCCAGTCAAAATCAGCTGTTGCCATATAAGGTCCTCGTAGTGCCGGAGTTTCCACTGGAGCCTCTCTTCATCAGAGGACGAGGAGGACGCCTGTGGTGACGCCTCTTTTTAGAGCACTTATGGCTCTTCTTAGGTCGTTTGGCCGAAGGGGTTCCAGACCGTGACCAAAAATGAGCAGGCTGACTTGGTCGCTCGTGAGACACCGGAGGAATCTGCGAAACCCGTGGGTCTGGAGCCGGAACCTCAATGGGGACCCCAGCGGGCTGGGTCTTGTCACTGGGGAACACTAGGACCGGAGTCCATTCCAAGGAGTCATCGGTCACGGCCAGCAACAAAGGGATAAATGGGGTCAAGAATAATCTCAACATCATCAGCCACTCCCTCGGTCATTTGGCCAGACGGAAGGTCTGTGAAACTTGTGGCCGAGGAAGCGATCTCGACCAAGGTCGAGACTGTATGCTCCTGGGACTGAGACCCTTCTCAGTTCCAAGAGCGTCTCCGTCGAGATGAAGACTACCCAGGTTCTTTGCCCCTCTTCCGAGAGTGGGAGGAGTGCGAGCCCATTGACACCTCACCCCGGGTGGGGAGAGACTGGCACAACTCCTTAAAAAGAACCTGTGAAGGTGGAGCCCAGGTTGAGTGGAACGAAAAAGCTTCAATTTTACGAAGCGCGGGCGGCTTCTTCCTCGAACACCTTCATGCATTCCAGCTGCTCGGCAGAACCTGCGGCCTCGGAAAGTGCCCACATAGCCTCCTTGGACTTCACCGGAGGATTCCTTTTTCTCCGGTCTCCCCAACTTCAAGTGTGCCAAGCGGTCCTCCAGGACATTGGGATGGAAGGCCAAGCAAAAACTGCAGGACGAGGTGTCATGGCCGACACCTAGGCAGTAGACGCACATGAGATTAGGATCGGTGTGCGACATCTTCTAGCCACAAGGACACCGGCAAAATCCTGGAGAAGACTTCTCTTCCATGATTGAAGACGCTAAGGCACGATCGCTAACTCGAACGAGTTTTAATTTCGGTAAAACAGCGTTTTTGAAAGCCAGGGCCTACGAAATGTGTGAGCACGAGGAAAGCAACCTGCATTTTCCAGCAGAAAGGAAGATCTAGAGTCATGGGGCGGAGCCGAGATATATACCACCTGGGTGGGTGGGAGGAGCCAGCTTGAAGACTTCCGGTGATCCTTAAAGGGGAAAGGGACATGCCAAAGAGTGTGGATGAACAACATATCCACACTCCTAGAAAAGAAAATTATAAGGAGTTCTATGCCTATATAAACTCCTTAAAAAGAAGCCCACACCAAGTAGAGCCAATAATACATAAAACAAAGACAACACAGACATGACTGAGGTCTTTAATAACTATTTTTGTGGGATCTACAAGAAAGGCATCAGACCAACAGTAAAGGAGACAGATTGCGATGGAGGAAGAATTAATATCACTAAAGAAATTTTAAATAGAATAAAACACACATTCCTCACCAGGACCTGATAAACATCATTTGCAACATCCTTGCAGAGATTTTATCACTTCTAAAAACCCTGTTTGAGGAATTCATAAACATAGGAATAATTCCACATGATTGGAAAATTGCTCATGTTTTCATTTTTAAAAAAGCAATTACATTGCAACTGACTTAAAAAGTACTCATTAATCCTAAGTTATAAAGCAGGGGCGAGGGGTGACCAAGATGAATTTAGAGTCCTGTCCCACCATCAATTCCAATTACTATGTTACTATGTCTCTGTTTTTGTGCTGTCTGTAGTGAGATGGGGGAATTATCTGATAGGGAACCTGTTTTTTTTGCAAACTAAAATTCACTTGTCTAGTATTACAACTGCAGGTTTTTTTTTTTGAGGGGGAGGGAGATGTAATTTTTTTTCCTGACAGCAAATGATTTAGTTTGAGCAGAATGATGGCCACCCCCCGCCTGTTATGGAGCAGTGCTGTATTCAAGGTAAATGTACAAATGTAAGAAACTGTCTTTCACATTACTGCTGTGTTGAGTCAGCATGTTATCACAGTGCCACAGAGACTGAAACAAAAGGCAGCAGCAAAGGTATGAACAGCACACCCTCTCAACACAGTAGCAGATGGACTTTCAAGCTTTATTGTGCGTGTCAGGGAAGTTCTTTTGCTGAATACTGTTACCGAATTTTTGTTAGTTTCTGTAAAGATTTGTCTCTCACTTTGACCTGCTTGACCCCATTCAGCCAGACACCCCAGCCTGTGTTGGGCGCAGTCAACGAACCCCTGCTGACAAGAGAGGCAGGCGGAGAAGAGACCTTTAATGAAGCACTTCATCTGTAAGGGGGGCAGGTGTAAAATTAGAGAGCTGCCACCACTGCTGTCTTGCAGCTCAGCCTCAGCTGCTGCCATACACACTCAGCTCTGGTGGTAATGATTCACACCGCTACCCCAAGCCAGCCATTTCTTTTATCCCTCGTCAACTACATACATTTCCTGGCAGCCAATTGTCTCTTGTCCCTGGACGACACCCACCTGATGACCCACATCAACGCAAATTGAAAACTTTTTTTTTGCACTCACCTCTCTGATCGGAAATTCCAAACTGAATCAAGCAGTGCTGTGCACCGGCCACAGGGACTGCTGCAGAGTCTGCTCTGTCCCTGTTCAGTGATCTCCACGGACAGTGACCACTCGCTCCCAGTCTCAATGAGAGCAGTCCCGCTCTGGCACTTTTCTTTCTTGGTCCCTGCTAGTCCCGACACTCACACCCTGGCCGCCCCGAGTCCTACTCAGCGGCACCTGCTCCCGAGTGAGTCCTGTTGCTGCCCAATGCCAATTTCTTCTCTCGATGACCTCCAGTCCACTCCACCGAATGCTACAGAGTACTTTCACTGCACTTGTACAGCACCACAGTGTATCAACAATGAACCCCATTGACTCCAGTGGACATGACCCCATCCTGATTCCACTCTGCCAAAGGATCTACATGGACAATTGTGTAAGAAATGAGGCAGAGGAATAGCTATGCACCAAGGCATACCTACAGCTGGTTACACCTAATCTGGGCACTGTGAGGGTGTGCATGTAGCATGGGGACACCCTACATACAGCACAAATGTGCCCTCCTGCCGTGGCTTTCAAGGACCTAATCTGGCCACTGCAGACATTACCCAGTCCTCCTCCTAAGTGCAGAGGACTGGAAAGGAGTAGCAGGAAGCATTTATTTTCACAAATCCCCAGCTCATATAGAACAGAGGATCCACTCCACAACTGACGCAGCTTCCACTTGGAAACACAGTGTGAAGCTTAGCGCCACCCATCGGGATACCACTTACCATTACAAGGAGATTATTGCCTACAGATGAGATAGATGGGGAAAGTAAATGCTGCCTGCAAACTACCTTATAAAAAATAGCATTTGAGTGTGGAACAGTTTATAAGCCCGTGAAAATCCACATAGTAATAACAAAACCAAATGAAAGACGCCGGGCCATGCAGTCAGCCTTCTTTGCTTGCTACTACCAACTGCTACTGAGTTTAATACACTATGGCATACTTGGCATATCAGCGGCTATGCCCTTGAAAAGGAGTTGACACAACTAGCTGACTGAAGTCACGGCGGACTGTGCTGTACCACCGGACTAAACAGTGTGCCGGTGGGGAGTGAATGCACTGTTTTGAAGTTGTGGAAAGATCATTTCAAAACTCCAAAACAGAAGCATTCCAGCGTGTGAATCTGGTAGCTCATTTTCAGACCTACCACAAAACGGCTGCAGGCTCTGCCCAACTGCAGCCATAAAAAGGAAAATGGTACATTTGTTTTAATGAGGCTGCTCGGACTCTTTTTTTTTTAAGAGCAGAGCTGGGAAGCTGGAAAGCCGGGTGGTGGGCTGATGCTGGGGTGGGGGGGGGCAGAATGAAGTGCTGGGGGAGCAACACACTGCAGGAGGTACTTGGTAAAATGAAACTGAGGGAAATAGTGGGAGAGGGGGTTGGGGTGTCAGGAGAGAAAAATGTGTGACGTAGTGAACTATGTAAATATATGAAATTTATGTACACAGTTACTCAGATAAATGAATTTATCACACTCCGTTTATACCCACTTTTATTGCATAAATGTGTATACCAGAACACTGCAACCCATTATACAACTCTTTATATGGAAAATAAACTACATTATACAGTATGTGGGCTTGCAGTTTAGTATTCTGGCCTGTTTTGCAAAATCAGTTTTCATGGGGGAATACTAATTTCATTATGCTGGCATACTTACCGATGTACCACGTCAACATAAGACTGTTCTTCAGTTTAACCACTGAATTGTTCTTTTGGATAGGTGGGATACCAGACCTGGAGGCAGAATACCATATCTGGGATTTTGGTATTCTGCCTCCAACACCACATTATTTTCTTTAATGCAACTGCTGTTATTCAGTATTTGTAACAGAGTAATTATAAACATTGCAATTAAATATGCTGATGACAACACTGAGTAAGTGAAGCTGTTGACCTTCTATGGTCCAAAAGGACAGGGTAAGATGTTCTGAGGCTTTAAGCTGGTAAATTCAAGAGTAACCATAGGAGGAACTATCTCAGTGAGGTTGATAAACCTATGGAACAGCCAACAGCACAGACAGTGGCTGCGAGGATGGTGCAGGGCCTCAAGGTAAGCTTGGCCAAATTTCTGTATACCAAGGGAATAACAAGGTACCCTGGTGTAACCCTGGTGCTAGGTATCCAAGGGCTACTTACCCCTGCCTTGTAGGCCTAACTGAGGTTGGGGGCCTGGGTTCTATTTTAGACATTAAACTGGTTCTTTCCCAAGATATCATTATTGCACAGTGCCTCCACTCAGAGTATACTTCCAGTGGGTATAATTACCTGGTACAGCCCCCTGTGATGCTCTACCCACCCACAGTACTATTTTGTTACTTCACACATGGCTTAATAACCAAAACCACATATTTCTGAATTAAAGGCTCTCACTAATATGCTCATACACCAGATTTATAAAAAACGGTTAGCCAACATTTACAATGGGCTCCACCTTCTAACTTAGTGCCCCCTGTCACAAACGTGCTCCGCAGGTTAGTCCCTCTACTCCCACAGTGCCAACCTCGAAGTGCAATAGTGTGAACAGGAGACAGACAGGGTAACTCCTGTCTGTTTTGAGTCCAAATCACCTACCACCCTCAAGTCCCTGGTTCAAAAGGTGAACCTTATGCTAGCATACCCAGTTAACAGGCTCAGATATGCACCCTCTTCAGGGGATGTAGTACAATCCTTCACCCAGGGGCACCCAATCAGGTTCTCCAATTGCACCCTTATGACCCAATATGAGATCTAGGTATATTCTTACCTTTAGCAAGATTAGTAACACATTCAAGCCCTTAACAGCTGTCAGACTTAAACACTGGTTCAGCATTCACATGCAAAAGAAAACTGAGAAGACACAGGCAGTATTTCAAGCAAAATATTGTTTACTAAACATTGTAAAATAGGTAAAATATCAAACAGAACAAATATATCAACAACTTACAGTCACATAAAATAAATGGGAAGTTACAGAACACAAACGCCTACCAAAAATACTTAAAAGTTCCAGCTGAATTATCCTTCTAAAGTGCCTAGTTACCAGTTCACAGGATAAGTGATTTTTTTTTGAGAGTCCTTCTGCCACAAACTTGTCAGATGCAGGCAAATTCAAAGGTCAGTTTTTCTCCACCTCCTGGTGATATCACCTATGAGGACACTGTTAGATCTGTGATAAATCTGCAATCTGAATATGGATATCCACAAGGATGTAGGTTATTACTGTGAAAATCAGCAGCTAGAAATTTCCCCAAAATATGAGTCTCTGATCAAAACATTCCCTTTGATGTTTCATAACCCCATAAACTGTCACAAGTTCTCTGCTAGGTGAGAAAACCATAAAGGATCAGCAAAATGCCTTCCCTTCCTGCTAGGGTCATACAATTCATATTCAGCTTCCAGCTTCAAAAGCAGGAGCAGGTTATAAGGGGTAATAAACTGTCCCTCTAGAAGGACATCTTTGATTAGTGGTTTCCCTGGTCAGTTTATGACATCCTGCTTCCTCACGCTGACACCTTGAAGGTCAAAGGTAAAGTCTCTCACATAACTGGCTGACTTGTGTGCCAAGAAGACAATTCACATACACACATGTATTTATAATACAAATATCATACATATAACCATAAGCAGGTGGCACAGCATCACCCCCCCCCACTTCTGACCTCTCTCCCCCACCCTCTCCACAGTTTTGACCCTCCCTTTGGCCCTGTCCCACACTCTCAAAGCTGCTCATGGAGCTGCCCTAGGGAGTGGCACGGGATGGAGCACCAAGATGGTCGCGGTGCTGCTCCACTTCCAGTCACTGTCTGTGTGTTACGGCGTTCTTCAAGTTAAAATTTAAGATTTTGATTTTGAAATCTTTGTACTTATTGAAAGGAACTCATGTTATTTTAGCTTGCTCTTGCTCATCTTCATACTGCGGAGTTTCTTCAGTCTTTTGTTGGCCTGCTCGGGGTGTATGATGTTGGCTAAGCTCTAAACCCGCAGCTCCTAATCAGCAGTCTGAAGAGGGCTGAAAGTGACTGCGGCTCTGCTCCATTCCGCTCTAAAGTTTAATTATTTAGCTTATCTAATGTTGGTGTTTTAGCAATTATTTTACAATGAATGATGTAACTGGCATTCAGGAGAACAGCACTGGGCTGTAGTTCTCTGTGCTGAAAGCCATTTATTCAAACTTGGAAACCTGGAATCTGGAACCAGGAGAACCTCGAGTGGAGGAGAGTCATCATATCGCACTTTTAAGTACTTACAGGCTTGTTTGTATTTTGCCTTATTTCAGGTATGCCAACGTTGCCTGGGGGGGGAGTTCCTTGTGTATGTTCTATGCTGTAATCCCTAAGTTACTGTGCTCAGAGGAGTGTTCTCTTTGCTTAATTCAACAAGTACACATGATTATGGATCTGGATAAAGTTACAAAGATTGCAATTATAGTGATCCAGTGTGAGTACCACCAATGGGCTTGAATAAATTCTAAGGTGGAATGGCAAATGAAAAAAGGGAAATGTTGCCTTACAAAGTTGTGCTTCAAAAACTGGATTTTGGAGCCTGCAGACCAGCTGCCTGGAACTGTAACAAGTAAGAAGGTTAAAGTTTGTATGGCACCTCTAAATTTTCTAATAATTCTACACATTGAGTTGGGATATATGCAAGAGTGTCCTGGCTATTTTAAATCCCTGAACTTACCTCATAAAGAAAGGTATTAAGAACTGTCTTGTTCTATAATGAGATGATGAACTGGTTTTGAACCCGAAAAGGCTGTTGTACTCTTTGAGAGACCTTTGAGAACATTTTGGGTGAATTTTGAGACAATTTCAAGTATACAAATACTATCTGCATGATGGAGTGTGATTAAAATTAATTTGATTTATTTTGTGTTCCATATAATGTTTTTAATATATTTTATTAGCAGCCTGCTCTAATTAAGGAAACTAAATCTCAATCTTTTAATAATCCACTGCACATGGGGAGACTAGTAGAGACCCTGGGGAAAGCACTATAAAAGAGACAAAGAATACAGGCACTAAGAGCTGGCTACCTTCAAAATCCCAGTCATTGCTTCACGAAGGGTGAATTTACTTGGAAGATCCCTGTTCATTTCCTGCTGTCCTCATTGAAGATTATCCATGGTAAGTCACAATGAGCAGTCCTGAGGAAATACCTTTCACTGCAGGAGGTAAAACTATTAAAAATGTTCTTTGCAGCTCGACTATAGAACAATGCATTATGTGCTTCTGTGCTTTGCACTTTTTGCGTGCTGTAATTTAAAGCTCTGAGCACTGGTAAAGTGAAATCTTCTAGTACATAAACTTTTCCTTGGACAAACTGAATTAGCCAGGGTTATTGAAAATGATAGATGCTTTTTACTGATATGCACTTTGCTCATCTTAAGTGAACTTTATATTAAAAAGGTAGCAGGTATTTACTGAATTTCAAATAATTTGAACCCATTTTGCAAGAGCTTGAATTATGTGTAATAATACTGAATGAGATGAATTTTATATTGACTGCTACATGAATACTTATTTTAGCTGCGGATACAAGCTACTGAGATGCTGTTATATTGTCAGTTCAAATGAAAATTTGTAAATTTGTTTTCAGTTAACATAATATGAGATAATGAGTTTGGCAAGCTATATTAATTTAGCAGAATTAAGAGTCTGGAAAATTTAATATATTTATTCAATTTGAATTCATTTGTGTTATCTGATATTTGATCACTGTTCAGTTTTTTTGAAAATGTGACTGGCTGTTGCAGTACTCCTAATGTCAACAGTGTTCTTTTGATATATTGTGACTCTTTTAGATGCTTTTTTATGCTGTAATGGTTTTGAACTGAATACACTTTTCAAACTTATTTACAATGGGGTTAGGGTTAGGATGGGTAAACTGGAGGCAGAGGCTGTTTGCACTGATTTGCATGATTGTAACTGACAACGAACAATCATTTGGTATTTTGGATTCAGAGTACTATTGCATTGGCCACCCCAACCTCTGATGTATTCAGGTTTAACTTGCTATCTAATTAGCTGCACTAGATGCTAAAACACATACTGTATGCCTACATTGGTACTAGTCCACAGTCTGTAATAGAACCCCCCCAGTTCTAAACCTTGCCTGGGTACCCAGCACAAACTGCGAGTTGCAGGCATGATGAAGTTGCAGCTGAATGACTGGCACTGGGGTCCTTAAAAGAAAATTAGATTAGCATCCTTTCTTTAGATTATCTTTAAATCAAACTCTAATAGACAGGTGTAACCCCCCTGCAAATGGGGGTTCCCAAAAGACTTCCAGGAGCTTGCTTGAATGCTCCAAGCCTGAATGGTGTTTGGCGTTTAAGCCATTTATCAGTGAGTGTTTTTAGAACCTCTGGTACTGTCTCTTTAAGAGCTGTCTGCTTGCAGACATAATTAGTTTGTATGGGGGACTGTGTGTTTCTTTGATTGAGTACCACTTGAGCTGCTGCCAATTCACTCCATTTTTGCAGTCACTAGGAGTGCAAAGGGAACCTATCTGAAAGATGTAACTGTTTGCCAGAAATCATTTACAGTAATAATGAAATTACAGTTTGTCTAACCTGCTTTCTTTGCAGTCAGAACTGTGTCTGCCTAGTTCCCCATTCTGGTTTTGAACTGCTGAACTGGACCAATCAGTGTGGGAGTAAGCTAGCTCTAAAATGGTGCCTTGGGCGAATCAGAACTTGGACTCATAATCTGAGCCAGCCACAAGAGGATTGTATGGGCAGTGGCTCTGGGAGATGTAGTTTAGACTTGGCGCCTTTTGGACCAACAGGAGCAGTCTATTGTAGTGACAGCCAATCCAGTCAAGAACTGGGAGGAACTCAAAGGAAGTGCCCGGTTTTGTCTGTTGGAGTTTCAGTTGAGCTCTGGCAGTGAAGAAGGAAGAGCCCTGTGCTTTTCAGTGTGCAGTTTTAGTCGGAAACGTGTGTAAGGCCCAGAGTTCCGGTCTGCAGCTTGTGTAACTGCTTGTTAGGACTGAATCCGTCCTGTGAAGAGAATCAAAGGATATCTGAAGAGTAGAAACCAGGCTCACCCTGTAGAAGACTGGAGAAATTGCTGAATTGCACTCGGTCTGTCAGGAACTGAATCTGCTGTGTGTTCTCCCGGGTATTGTGCAGTAATGCGATCGGGATAGAAGCAGCCTGCCTGGTATAGTACTTTCTGTTTACCATTTAAATGTGTGAAGAGGCTTGTGTACCTCAAGTGAATCCTGCTGCCATTAAAGGACTTTTGCCTGTTACTGTTCACCATATAAATGTGTGAGGAGGCTTGGTTAGCTCAAGTGAATCCTGCTGCCATTAAAGGACTTTGCCTGTTGCAGTTTGCCATATAAATGTGTGAGGAGTCTCGTGGAGCTCAAGAGTAGCCCTGCTGACATTGAAGGACCCCATCTTGTTTGGAGGTCGTGAGTACTAATTCAGAGTCGCTCCCTGTTGAATTGCCACATTGAATCCAAATGGAATCACTGTACTGCTGACTGTTTAAACTAATTTTTCTTTTCTCTGTGGAAAGGGCTCCTACCAGCTGCCACAGTTTGGACTAGCCACTAGGGCTTGGGTACCCAGGACAGTAACTGGTAGGGATAGGCCTGTGCACAGAGCCATAGGTAGATGAGGAAAGTGATAAGCTAATTAACCTGATTTCCCCTGTCCTTGTTATATTCCCCTAAATAAATCCGGCTGTTTGTTTCAGCAAAGTTATACTGCCTGAGGTATTTGTCTATGTTAAAGTATTGTACTGTGATTGTTGCACTGTATCTTATTTACAGGAGGTCCCAGTGCCTGAACCAGCCTGGGGGTAAGTGTATACTGTGAAGGTAATTTGATATATTGTGTGGGCCACTAGTGGGAAGAAAGGGGTTGCAGTGTCCCAGAGGGCTGTGACCAAGTAAGTTTAACTATTGCAAACCCTGACACCTCTGGGTGGAGGCACCGCCATTGGATCCAGGCCCCTCAACCTGTTAGTGGCAAATCAGGCGGGTAGTAGCCCTGGGATAGCGCCATCTAGGGTTACATCTTGGGCTCACCGCTGGGATTGTGTGTCCTCTAGTGGCCATATTACGAACCACTGTTAAGAAAAATGGATACCCGACAGAAGTGGCTGTGCACCGGCTGGTGGAGTGGTGTACTGGGAGGAGATCGACCCCCAAAATGCTATGCTTATACTGAAATCCTTGGGTATGTCTGGGACATTGTACAGGAGTACTTTCCAAGGTGGAAGGTTTACAAAACCCTGTGGTGGTGGGTCGGCATGTTAATTTGCTCACCCACACTTTTCTGGCCCTAGTAGAGTTTAAGGATCCCATAGATAGCTCCAAAGTGCCACAGACCATTACCCCAGAGGAGCCCTCACTGCTTGGAGAGTGATAACTATGACAGTAAAGACCTGGGGGAATGAGCCCCACCACTATCTGAAACTTTGAGGAGAAATTTTCTAAATGGTTGCTGGGAGAAGGGAAAACTGTGGAGGACTTGAAAAACTATTCTTGCCACCTGGGGTGTTCCTTCCCCAACACCCGCTCCCGCTCCAGTGCCCGTAATGGTGGCTGAACCAATGCAGACTCCAATTTCTGCACCTGCCATTAGTCACGACTCTTACCGAAGGTTGAGGATCTTCTTTGGCACCCTCCCCACCCCCCAAGGGGAGGATGACTGGGAGACCTGGATAGACAATGTTGCCCCCCCAAGTGCTAGAATGGCAATGCTCGGAAGCCGAAAAGCGAAAGAGGGTTAGTGAGAGCCTCCGAGGTCCTGCCTGGCTACCATCCATGCTAAACGGGCCAGTAACCCTGAAGCGACTGCACAGGCCTATCTTGAGGCCTTGGAGAATGTGTATGGGAGCCCAGATTCTGATGAGGACCTATGGTGGAGAGTAAGAAATGCACAACAGTACCAAGGGAGTTGTCTGTGTATGTATCTCGGCTGGAAAAATTGTTGCAAGAATGCCTCAGAAAGGGTAGTTTGCCAGCGATTGAACTGACCGAACCAGACTGGACAGAATCCTAAGTCTGCCCCCTTCTCAGAACTGCTGTTGCTTCAGTTATGCCTGGCAACCGACTGGAATCCCCACCCTCCTATGATGAGTTAATGAGAGAAATTCGAGGAGTTGAGAAAAGCGACCTCGGGAGGGACCTGCACCAACAGCTGTGGCTACGACCCAGTGACTGAGGGTGACCCATCAAGTGAAGTTCAGGGCAGAGGTTGACAGTCAATGAGTGCTCTGACAAGGAAAAAGATATGTCACAATGGGGCTGAACTGTGAGAGAGATCCGGAATTCAAAACAGTCCTTTATGAAGCCACGCCTGCAAGTACGGCCCTGACCTATATCCGACTGCATCTGCTATGGGGTGGGGGTACCCACCCATGTATCTCCTGCTGATAACAGCTCCAAACTCAATTCCTTGACCATGGAAGTGGAGAAACTGACGAGATGCCTCCAAATGCTTATCACGCCGCAGACAGAGATGGCACCAAGGTTTCCAGTTAGTAGTACCCCGCTCTGGCTCCCAGTGTGGCGCTCGGCCAGCTCAAACTCCAGAAAGTATGTTTTGCTATAATGCGGGAAGGATGGGCACATGAAGAGGGAATGCTGGTCCCCAAAAGACACTGACAAAGTTGCATACAGGCTACAAGGAGAGCTTCGGAGAACAAATCAGTGGTTAAGAGGTGCACAAAATGATCCCAGTGAGGGCACCAAAAATGCTAACTCACGTCTTTTTGTGGCAAGGTCAGTTGCCCAGGCCCCCACTACCGCCTCTCCAGACTGGTCCAGAATAGTGGGTCCCTCCATGGAGACCACTGTAAAGGTGAATGGAGTGTCTACAAGAGCTGTATTAGACAGTGGCTCCCAAGTGACAATTATGTTCCAAGATTGGTATCAGAAGCATTTGTCAGACGTACCCTTACAACCATTAGAAGGACTGCATGTATGGGGTTAAGTGAGAAGGCTCACCCTATTCTGGGTACATCCGAATTTGGCTGTCTTTCCCCACCTCCGTGGCTGGAGTGGCCGAACAAGTAGAGACCCTAGCCTTAGTGTGTCCCTCCACTGGACTGTATGATGGTGTCCCTTGTTGATTGGAACAAATGCTCATATGTTCGGAAGGCTGGCAAGTTATGTTATGAAAAACAGGGGTCAAGGACTAGTAGAGCTTTAAGAGTTCCGGCTTTAATTAAGAAGGCCTATGAGGCACAGAGAGATGCTGAAAAATAGAACCAGAGGAACCGGTCGGAATTGTATGGAAGAAGGATCCTGAGTCTCTGATCCTGGTGCCAAATGCCCAGTGTACCCTACAGGAGAGGTCCGTATCAGAAAGGATGTTAAGAATAAATATTAATGTTGGATGCACCAGGCGATGGAAAATTGCCAGAGGGACTGCTGGTCAAGCTTAGTATTTTGCCCGCTAGAGCCCATGCTTATGCCAGAAGGGTAATGGTCCAAGTTCATAATGTGTCTGAAAGAGACATTCGAGTAAATAGAGGTTGCATCCTGGCTAATGTGCATTGTGCAGACACTGCAGTGCTACCCAGCAGCAAGAGTTCAAGGAAGAATGACAGAGTAGCTACTGACTTGTTTGATTCGGCGACTCCCATTGCCAGCTGAATGGAAAGTGAGGATCAGTAGAAGCTTTCCCAGAGAGACCAGGTGTTTTCTTTAAAGAAATGGGACATAGGATGCGTGCAAGGAGCTGAGCACAATATCCGGCTGCATGACGAAAGACCATTTCGTGAGAGGTCTCGACGCCTGGCACCTGCTGACATAGATGATGTGAGACGGCATCTGCAAGAGATGTTAGCTGCTGGTGTAATACAAGAATCCAGAAGCCCTTATGCTTCCCCCATTGTGGTAGTGAGGAAAAAGAATGGGACAGTAAGGATGTGTGTGATTATCGCATTTGTAAACGCGCGGACTATCCCTGATCAGTACACAATGCCCGCATTCAGGATGCTTTGGACTGCCTAAATGGGAGCAAGTGGTTCTCTGTGTTGGATCTCCGCAGTGGGTACTACCAGGTCCCGATGGCCCCAGAGGACCATGAGAAGACAGCCTTTATCTGTCCGCTTGGCTTCTATGAATTCATGAGGATGCCTCAAGGGATTTCAGGTGCCCCAGCCACTTTTCAACGATTGATGGAGCGTGCAGTGGGGGACATGAACTTACTAGAGTGCCTGGTATACCTAGATGATGTTATTGTGTTTGGCAGCTCACTGGAGGAACATGAGAGCAGATTATTTAAGGTATTGGACCGACTGGAGGACTTTGGCCTTAAACTGTCCATTGATAAGTGTCAATTCTTTCAAACATCAGTAAAGTATGTGGGACACATAGTATCCACCGAGGGAATAGAGACCAACCCAAGTAAAGTTGAGGCCTTGACCACCTGGCCACAGCCCAAAAATCTAAAAGAACTGCAAAGATTCCTGGGATTCTGTGGTTATTATCGGCGTTTCATCAAGGACTATTCAAGAGTGATCCGCCCTTTACTTAACCTTACTCAAGGGTATCCCCCAACCCACAAAAAATACCAAAAGTCAGCGTCCCTCAAGACTGAGAGAGTGTATTTTCATCCGAGTGAAGTATTTGGGGCCCGCTGGACTCCTGATTGTGAGACTGCTTTTCATGAGATCATATATCAACACCCATGCTCCAGTGCTGGCCTATGCCGATCCAAGAAACCTTCGTCCTGCACACTGATGCTAGCTTGCAAGGGTTGGGGCTGTGTTGTACCAAGAGCACGAGAATGGCCTGAGACCAGTGGCCTTTGCCAGTAGAAGCCTGACCCCATCCGAAAGAACTATCCTGTACATAAGTTAAGAGTTCCTAGCTTTGAAGTGGGCTATTGTTGACCAATTCCATGAGTACTTGTATGGGGCTAAAATACTAGTAAAACTGACAATAATCCTTTGACCTATGTGCAGACCTCAGCTAAGTTGGATGCCACTGGCCACAGGTGGCTTTCTGCATTATCTACATATGACTATGCTCGAATACCGAGCAGGTCTGAACCACATAGATGCTGATGCTCTCTCCGGAGGCCTGTTCCCAGAATGATTGGGTCGATTGGCAGAACCTGACATTTGGGCACTCTGCGGAGATTTGACAGGGAGGAACAAATGTCCACGGACGCAGTGGACTGCATGGTGGATTGCTTGGGAGCCTCTGAGAATTGCATACCTGCTGCTTATTGCCACTTTTCTGCAATAGACATTGGTGCACTGCCTCAGCTGGACAATGACAGTATTGCGAGGCTCAATCCAGATCCTATGATCAAATCAGCTTTAGAAGCCCTCTATGCAGGAAAAGATGTGTCCAAATTACGCTCCACTGATTTGAGAACTGCACTGTTATACAAAGAAGGTCCTAAGTTGAAACTGATCAATAAACTGTTATACAGAGAAACAGTAGACAGAGGGGACAAGTAGACAAACAACAACTGGTGCTGCCCACTGCCTTCGAGACTCAGTATTGAGGTCCTTGCACAACCACATGGGCACCTTGGTATAGACAGAACACTTGACTTGGTGAGATCCAGATTCTATTGGCCTAAGATGGGGCTGATGTGGAGCAACACATTTGAACTTGATCGCTGCTTACAGAGGAAAGCTTTGCCCAGAGGGCTGCCCCTTGTTAACATAACCACCAGTGCACCCATGGTGCTGGTCTGTATTGATTTTCTGAGTTTGGAGTCAGATCAAAGAAATATCAGTAATGTGCTGGTGGTCACTGACCATTTCACGAGATATGCCCAAGCTTTCCCCACCAAAGACCAGAAAGCATCCACTGTAGCCAAAGTACTTGTGAAAACTTTTTGTTCACTATGGAGCTCCACAAAGAATCCATTCTGATCAAGGAGAGACTTTGAGAGTCGTCTGATCAAAGAGATGCTTTCTCTGTGGGGAGTGAGAAATCCAGAACCACTCCTTACCACCCCAGGGGGACCCACAGCCTGAACGTTTCAACTGCACTTTGCTAGATATGCTAGGCACCCTGCACCCAAAGGACAAGACTAGATGGAGCCAACAAATTAGCACCCTGGTACATGCTTATAACTGCACCAAAAGTGATGCCACTGGGTTCTCCCCCTACCGCCTGATGTTTGGAAGAGAAGCTCGACTACCGGTAGATGTGTGTTTTGGGGTGTCTCCTGATGGGGTTCAAGCTGACAACTATTTACAGTATGTGCAAAAGTTAAAGGCCCAGCTAACTCATGCGTACCAACTAGCTCAAACCATGGCTGCCAAAGACATCTGGCCAACAAAGAAAGGTATGATAAAAGGTGAAAGTACAGGAACTCCAGGAGGGAGATCGGTATTGCTAAGAAATCTGGGACTGCATGGCAAGCACAAGATTGCTGACAGATGGCACCATCTCCTCACATTGTAGTGGGCAAACTAGATGATCTGCCAGTGTACAAAGTAAGGCCTGAGAATAATTCAAAAGATGTAAAAACAATGCATAGAAATCATTTACTGCCCATTGGACAAATATTAATTGAGTCTGAGCCCCTAGAAGATGCCCCTCTGGACCAGTGACTAGAGCTGCTGCTAAGAAAAGATCAAGAAAGTCTGCACCTACAGAAGCAAAGTTAAAGTGTTCCCCTCCACAAGTCCCAGTTGAGCATGACTGTCAGTCCATATCGGAAGAAAGTGAGAGTGACTTTGAATACTATCCTTCTTATGAACTGAGTCAATTGTTTCGGGGCAATCCCCTAGTCAATACTGGAGATGAAGCTGGGCCTTCTGGACTGTCCAAGCCCCCAGCTTCATCCCTGGAGCCAATGCTCCCAGAAAGTGCAGTGCAAAGCATCAGATCAGATGAAATGGAATCATTGTGCATGGTTGAACTGTTTGAGCTTTCAGGGGAGGAAAATGATGGATTAGGTCAGACTGGTGATACACCAGAACAAGAAGAGTATTTGAGTGCCCTGACAGTCCACTGCCAGTGTCCGAAAGCTCTCATGCAGCCAAATGTTGTGGACTCAGAAACTGTAACTCCTGGAGCTGAAAGTGCCCCAAGTTCTAGCCTCTCTACCCCCATGGAGACTCCCCTGACAAGTGAGGACAATGCTGAAAATGAGGCTCAGAGTGCAGAGACTGTAACAGTTCCCCCTAGAAAGACTGGTCGAGCTGTAAAGCCTGTGGTGCACCTCAGTTATGATTCCCTGGGCCGGCCAGTGGATCTGCCTCTCAATGTTGTCCATAAAGGAGTGTATGTGTCCCCGAGCTCATTGCCCAAACTGAGCGTCAGTGCTAACTCCAAGTTACTTGTGTTGCCCTCTAAGTATGGTGCCCTTGCCCCATCCAGCCCCAAGGTAACTGATAGGGAAGGGCCCCCTCTCTTCAGGTTTCATGTACAAGAGGTAATAACTTGAGTTATGGTACAATGTGTATGTAATACTGTGTAAAGAGTGACGACTGCAATGTTTCAGAAATGTGTTCTTGGTAAAATGATATATTGACTGATGATTACATGTCGAGCCTAATGCAAATGTATATGGTTGCAGTTGAAACTTATGGGGTACTTGCTTGACGGACGTCAAGCTTTCCCAGGCCAGGAAGGGTAACCCCCGCAAATGGGGTTCCCAAAAGACTTCCAGGAGCTTGCTTGAATGCTCCAAGCCTGAATGGTGTTTGCGTTTAAGCCATTTATCAGTGAGTGTTTTAGAACCTCTGGTACTGTCTCTTTAAGAGCTGTCTGCTTGCAGACATAATTAGTTTGTATGGGGGACTGTGTGTTTCTTTGATTGAGTACCACTCGAGCTGCTGCCAATTCACTCCATTTTGCAGTCACTAGAGTGCAAAGGAACCTATCTAAAAGATGTAACTGTTTGCCAGAAATCATTTACAGTAATAATGAAATTACAGTTTGTCTAACCTGCTTTCTTTGCAGTCAGAACTGTGTCTGCCTAGTTCCCCATTCTGGTTTTGAACTGCTGAACTGGACCAATCAGTGTGGGGTAAGCTAGCTCTAAAATGGTGCCTTGGACGAATCAGAACTTGGACTCATAATCTGAGCCAGCCACAAGAGGATTGTATGGGCAGTGACTCTGGGAGATGTAGTTTAGACTTTGGCCTTTTGGACCAACAGGAGCAGTCTATTGTGAGTGACAGCCAATCCAGTCAAGAACTGGGAGGAACTCAAAGGAAGTGCCGGTTTTGTCTGTTGGAGTTTCAGTTGAGCTCTGGCAGTGAAGAAGGAAGGAGCCCTGTGCTTTTTCAGTGTGCAGTTTTAGTCAGAAACGTGTGTAAGGCCCAGAGTTCCGGTCTGCAGCTTGTGTAACTGCTTGTTAGGACTGAATCCGTCCTGTGAAGAGAATCAAAGGATATCTGAAGAGTAGAAACCAGGCTCACCCTGTAGAAGACTGGAGAAATTGCTGAATTGCACTCGGCCTGTCAGGAACTGAATCTGCTGTGTGTTCTCCCGGGTATTGTGCAGTAATTGCGATCGGGATAGAGAAGCAGCCTGCCTGGTATAGTACTTTCTGTTTTACCATTTAATGTGTGAAGAGGCTTGTGTACCTCAAGTGAATCCTGCTGCCATTAAAGGACTTTTGCCTGTTACTGTTCACCATATAAATGTGTGAGGAGGCTTGGTTAGCTCAAGTGAATCCTGCTGCCATTAAAGGACTTTTGCCTGTTGCAGTTTGCCATATAAATGTGTGAGGAGTCTTATGGAGCTCAAGAGTAGCCCTGCTGACATTGAAGGACCCTATCTTGTTTGGAGGTCGTGAGTACTAATTCAGGGTCACTCCCTGTTGAATTGCCACACTGAATCCAAATGGAATCACTGTACTGCTGACTGTTTAAACTAATTTTTCTTTTCTCTGTGGGAAAGGGCCCCTACCAGCTGCCACGGTTTGGACTAGCCACTAGGGCTTGGGTACCCAGGGACAGTAACTGGTAGGGATAGGCCTGTGCACAGAGCCATAGGTAGATGAGGAAAGTGATAAGCTAATTAACCTGATTTCCCCTGTCCTTGTTATATTCCCCCTAAATAAATCCGAGCTGCTTGTTTCAGCAAAGTTATACTGCCTGAGGTATTTGTCTATGTTAAAAGTATTGTACTGTGATTGTTGCACTGTATCTTATTTTACAGGAGGTCCCAGTGCCTGAACCAGCCCTGGGGGTAAGTGTATACTGTGAAGGTAATTCTGATATATTGTGTGGGCCACTAGTGGGAAGAAAGGGGGGTTGCAGTGTCCCAGAGGGCTGTGACCAAGTAAGTTTAACTATTGCAAACCCTGACCTCTGGGTGGAGGCACCCGCCATTGGATCCAGGCCCCTCAACCTGTTAGTGGCAAATCAGGCAGGGGTAGTAGCCCCTGGGATAGCGCCATCTAGGGGTTACACAGGTAATTCCCATGCTCAAGAAACTTGGGCTCTAGACACTGAAACTTGGAAACCACCACTATTTACATGTCCCTGCAAGGTTTGCACAGCTAGTCTGCGTACTCATGATTCTGTAGTGATTCAGCAGAGTCGAAATCAGGCTGTACAAGGTAGATTTAGGTAGTCACAGCATGGTGGATTCGCACTTGGCTGAGATGCAGGGCGAAGGCTTCCAGGAGACCTCTTACTGAATGCAGACTCTTGCAGCTTTTGCAAACTGGAAAATATCTCAGCCTCTTTTTGAAGTTGCCCGTCTTCATAGGCTGAAGTCACATTCAGGAAACAACCAGCACTGGGACCAGGGCCAGCACACCTCAGCCCCCCACGTCTAGGCTATGCCCCTCTGGGGGAGATGCACATGGCAGTGCTAAGGCTGGCAAACTACCAGGCTGATTCCCAATGCTGATCACAGGAAACAGTCTCTTTCTCTCTTCTCAGACAGTTAGGCACATTCAACTAGACTCCCCCAACCATACAGTGAGCACAACTGCTGTAGCTCTCTCAGAAGGCAGTCTTTTTCACAGAGGCAAAATCTCTCTTTTCTAGAGGCAAATACAGGAGCTTAGGGCAAGAATCCTGACCAAGAAAAGCCTATTCAGAACTGCAGACAATTCACTTTACACTTCTGCTTCTCACAAGCAGTATCTCAATAGCACAGTTCCTTAGCCAGCTGGATTTGTGCAGCTCCAAGCAGAACATCACATCACAAAGTCCTCACAGGCAATTTCAGGCAAAGCTCCAATCTCAGGATATTTCCCTCCATCCCTGTAGGCATGCTTAGACAATTATATCAGGCATTTCACAGTCAAAGGACCATCCATGGTCATCTAAACGGGGGTGTAGCCAGGGATTTCAGATCTGCACACCAGGTGGACTCACTGCTACCCCTCCCCCTTGTTAGGGTGAGCTACCCCCCTAAACAACTGCTCACCCATCTCTTGGCACTGGATTTGCACAGGGTGCAGACAGACACTACGTATCTCTTGGCTTCCTAGCCCCAAAAAGGTCTCTGAGTTACTTGTACTTTTAAGCAGACGTTTACTCAGCATCAAACATGCAGTTTTTCTGTTAACTGAAGTCACTGGACTCATCAGCCTCTCATGGCTGAGGTTGAAACGTTCTTGCAGCCCTCTTACAACTGCAGGCAAGAATTTGTGCAGCGCTCTCACAGCCAAAGTTAGATTCAGAATTCTCCCACAACCTCCTTTCAAATGTCGGAAGGCAAATGTCAGCCCTGGGGGACAGTAACTGGCAATCCCCAGGCCAGTGACTTCAATTCCCTGCAGCTACATTTCTCTTAGCAGGGGCTCCTGCTGAACTGACTCAGACCACTCTCCTTGGAAGGGGCTGGCCCCCCTCCCTGTGAAGGGGCTTGTGCTGAACAGACTCAGAATGAAAGTCTCCTGGGTTTTTAGGAGCCCTCTGTAGCTCCTGGTTGGCTGATTCCATTGTCTCATAAAAATGAATATTCATTAGGCCCCCTCAACACCTGATATGCTCCCTGTTTAGGCACCAGTATTTATCCCTGCCACCCCCCCCCACAAAGCTTTGGCACTGTCCCAAAAGTTTCTAGTATGAATCTTGATTTTCTTATTGGCTGCAGAAAGATCAAAGGCTGTGAATTATGGCTGCATTTCAGTACAGTCCCCAAGCAGTCCATCAATGTCCCCACAACAAAACTCTGGTGCAGCTAGAATACATACTTTTTATTTACAATAGCCCCACTGCTTAAAATCAGACATCGTGCCCTCTTAAGTGGCCACAAAATCTAATATTTTAGTTGTGCCCAAAACCAGTCACTACTGCCAAAATGTACAATCCCCAGGCAGCAGACAGGCTCTCACATTACTATTAATGAGCCTCATTAATATGCATGTGACTGGAAAGTCCAATGCCTGGCTGGTGTTTTTTATTTAAAATATTTAGCAGCTTCTTGCAATTTCTGGTTCCCCTACTGCCATCAGGGACTGGGACCATGCAAGAGACTGCCACTTTACCGCTACAGCGGTAACAAAATGAATGGACGTTTCACTGAGCATGCGTGAGGCATCTGCCCACCTGGAAGTGTAGGAGGAGAAGGCAGTGGCTCCACAATCACTCCTCAAACCCATCATGGGCAAAAAAATAGACACAGGGTCTGTCTGGAGGCCCTGGGGCACATACAAGAACTAGGGCCAAGCAGCATTGCCTAAAAGGGGAACAGGCAACACCAGGAGGCAATGGGGGCGAAACGGGGCAATTAAGGTAAGCTCCATGTGGGGGGTTTACACTGGGTAATAGAGTTGATTGGGAATCTCTATAAATTCAAGTCCCTTCCAATCTTAAATTATGTGTAAGCCCCCAAAATGGGCTTAACCTAAACAGGGCTACAGCCCCACTGTTCCTCTGCCAGTGTCCTTCAGTGGCAGCGGTGGTGTTCAAGCCATGCCACCCCACGGATGATCCGCAGCCACTGCCATCCTGATTCCATGACCTCGGCCCATGCCCTGAGTGGGACCAAGGTCCAATGCCCATTTCCGTGCCTCCGGGTGCTCTGGGGTATTTCGGCAGTCTGGTGAGGCTGAAAAAGCTGGACCACCATGAAAGTAAACAAACAAGATGGTGGCCCCGATTCCACCGTGCATGCATGGCTGCCGGAGGTTAAAAATTCAAAGCAGCTGCGACTCAGTTATTGGAGTGCCAGAAGTTGTGAAATGGTGGGGGGGGGGGTAATAGCGGGAGCCCCAAGGGACAGATGGGTGCTCCTAGAAATACACAAGATGTGCCCTGGCTCCCTTTGGGTTAGCGGAGCCAGGACAAATGAACATTAGCCCCTGAATGGGTTTAAATATTAGATTATTGGGGGGGGGCCAGTGTGGTGGACAAAATATAAATAAAGATGGCAGCCCCCAGGGACTACAGAAGACAAGGGGCTGCTGGGATAGAGGCTAAAGTGCATTGAATTTGCCCAGGACTGCAGCAGTCAATCAGTAGAGGGCTGGGGGTGGGATAGATGAATAGTACTGCCAGTCTGTCAAAAAAAAAAAAGCGAGAGAGAGAGATCAGCCAAATGTGGAGTGAGGGGATACTGCTGTGGGCTACCCAGCCCATCGACTGCCAGTTTGCTCCAATGGCCTGTGCAGCCATTTGGTCCAGGGAGACAGAGGGCCAAGTGCTTGTTGTAGAAGACAGCTTAGAGCTTTGCAGCTAGAAACAAGATAAAGAGGTTTTGGAGTTGCTGCAGATGACCAGGAGCTGGAGTCTTAAGCCAGAGAGAGAGAGTGTGCGCGAGACAGAGATGATAGCTGGAGTGTGAGATGAGAAAATGAAAGCTGGGCAGCACAGAAATATCAAGTTTTGCAGCAGAACATGACATTTAGCTTTCGTATATCCCCCTCAGTGGGGTAAGTACTGATTCAGGCTGTATTTTGCTGCAAACATGCGAGACCGTGAGGGCTGAGGCTAGACACTGAGCAAGGGCCCAGCCACAGCTGTGCAGAAAGAACCCAGATTGAGAATGCTGGGGGCTAGAGACTGATCAAGAAACCCGGCTATAAATTGTGCGTCCAGGGTGTGTAACAGAGGAGTCTAGAGGACTATGTCTGTTTTATCCACAGACTGAAGATGATCACCAGGGAGGAAGATGTCAAGAGGCCTGCCTAGTGAAAACTGTCTATAAAGATCTCAGAGGTGAAGATAACAAGGCTAGCAGGTGAAGAAAGCATCCTTCACTTCTGAAAACCCTCCTGCAAGTCAGCAGCCTGCATTGTGGTGCATAACTAGGAACTTCTGACACCTTCACGGTACCGTACCCAATCCAACCGGTTGAAACCCCCAGTGACTGATGAACTGTAAGTACCCCATAGCTGTGGCTTTGGGGAGTTTTTATTAGCTAGGGAAACCAGGGGTCAGTTACCTGGGAGGGACTGAGCACCACACAAACTAAGCCCCAGGTTTACTATTGTTACTGTTGTAAGTGAAACTACTTGAGCCCCGAAAGACATCCTCACGCCTACAACACTTCAGTGTGGTACCCACCGCATCCAAGAGCATTCCAGGGTGCACCCGAAGGTGGGAGGTGGGGTGTTACTGGGGTAAAAACACGTGGTTAGAAGTGCTGTACTGGTTGATATTTTGTCCTTCCTTTCCCCTTCCTTAAAAAATATCTACATTGTTGCATGTTAACTACAGTTGCTGTGACTTACTGTTGTATAGCTACTGTAGGTGGGGGACTTATTGTGCAGGGGAGTGTCTTGGGGTAGGCTAAATGTCATTTCCAGGAGGGTGGTAACCTTGTCATTCTCTTGGGGTGGTAACCTGCAATTTGTCCACAGGTATCCCACCCTGCCACTTCCCCAGGTGGAGGCACTCGCTGAAACTTCTTGTGTCACATGGAACCCAGGCTGGCCCCCTAGGGGTGTGTATGGTGGGGACCCAGAGGTGAGTTAAATGGGTGTTACATATGTTACTGTGTTAAATTTCTGAAGTGAGAATAAATAACCATTACTCACCTTAACAGTAGATCTTAGAGCGAATTTCCTCCATTGGGCTAGACCTTTGGAACTGTCAGCCATCTGCATCAGGACCACTCAAACTTATGCTAGCTGGACGCCACCCACAATGACATACAACGTTGGCACCTATATAATTGTGGGCAGTGCCATTGTGCCTCAGTTTGCCGCTGGAGAGAAGCTCGGAGGGCCTCTTACTGTGAGAAACCAGCTCATGGGAGAGGCAATACAGTAAACATAAGGCACTTATGGACACCTCCAAACAAAGCAGTGGACAAACCTGCCAGCATATACCTCAGAAAGGGAGGAGGGTGGGTGTGCTGTGGCCCTAGAAAGGAGATTCTTTCCAAGATCTTTTGTTATGGTGAGTAACTGCTACAGCACCTTCATCAAGGATATCTCCTCTATGGGACCCCACCAATGGAATGATTCCCAAGCAGTAAAAATAATACGGGGAGGATGACAAGTCTGATATGGAATCATGGCAGAAGGCCTTGCAACACCACAAGGCCAGCACGTCTATGGCCCTGTCCACACTGCACTGAAAATCTGTAATGTTTTGAAACCATTACAGATTGAAAGGACCTGTCTACACTACCCTTGAAATTCCTTTTGTAATGTTACAGAAGGTCCAAACCGTTACCGCAACGGTTTGCGTCTACACTGGTAACGCACAGAAAGCGTTTTCGTAACCGTTACAGAAACTTGTTGATGGGTAGTTTCAACAACGGTTTCTGTAATGATTTCAAAGCTCTGTTTAACACTGTCCACACTACACAAGTAAAATCCTGTAATGTTTTCAAAACGTTTTCAGTGGTAGTGTGGATGCATTGTAAAAATGTTTCAAGTCTGTACCAGTTTCAAAACGTTACAGATTTTCAGTGCAGTGTAGACAGGGCCAAAACGTTAAAGTGCATCCACCCTACCACTGATAACGTTACAGGATTTTACTTATGTAGTGTAGACAGGCCCAGAATATCAGTTTTCAACAGCAGTTTTGGAAACGCTTTCTGTGACGTTACCAGTGTAAACGCAAACCATTACAGTAACGGTTTGGACCCTCTGTAACGTTAGAGGGATTTTTCTGGTGTAGTGTGGATGGGCCCCTATGAGAGATGATGTTTAGACTATAGTGCTTAGTGAAAGTATGCACAGTGCTCCTTTGGCAGCAGCATATATGTCAGCTGCAGAAACATTCTGAAAGCATTTAACAGAAGAAAAAAATTATTTACCATAGTAATCTTTCTTCCCAGTGATGCTCAGATATTCATAACTTTATGCAGTACGCCTGGAGGGTTGGACTGCCCGGAGAGATGGAACACATGCAAATGATGGAACACTTTGCACGTGATAATCTTTCAATCACTGTCTACTAACTGCCTGTATTCTAAACCTCTTCAGATTTTATAAAAAGGAGCCTGGAATGTAGGTCCAGAGTAATATAGTACTATAATTTTATTATTAAAATTGGAGTTTTCCCAATAATATAAATTTAAAAAAATAAAACTCAAACTGGAGTGATCAACAATTTAACAAGGTTAGAACAAAAAATGCCAGAGAAATACAAAAAAAGGTAGAAACACAATGAACCCTGTTCACCCAAACTATTGACAGGTGCAGGGTAAAAACACTCCAAGGGTGTATAGTGATAATGGTGGCACCAGCATGCAGAGTGCAGAGGCTGAAGTTCTGGAAGGGGAGGTAGGGAGGGAAGTTATGAATATCTGAGCATCACTGGGAAGAAAGAGGATTACTATGGTAAGTCATTTTTTTCTTCTAACCCCAGTAATGCTCAAAATATTCCTAACTTTATGCAGACTACCAAGCAGTATCGCTGGAGGTGGGCACAGAACTTGTTTTGGAAACAGACTTTGCAGGACTGCTGTGCCAAACCTAGCATCACTCCTAGACAGAATATCTAGATTGTAATGCTTTGTAAAGGTGTGTACTGTCTTCCAGGTAGCTGCTTTACAAATGTCCAGTAATGGAACATCTCTGGCAGCTGCTAAGGTAGCAGCTGCCCCTCTTGTGGAGTGGGTCCTCAATCCTGATGGGGGCTCCTTACCAGCCTTTGTGTAACGGAACTGGATACACTGAACTATCCATCGAGAAATGGACCTTTTAGAGGCTGGATTACCTTTTCCCGCATTCCCATAGGTCAGGAACAGCTGCTTTCTGCTTTTATGACCTTTTGTGGCTGTCATGTAGTAACTGGGAGCCCTTTTTACATCCAGACTATGGAGTCTTCTTTCACCAGAGGTAGCGTGATCAGTGAAGAAGAGAGGGAGAGTGATGGACTGGTTTAAGAGGAAGTCCGAGACTACTTTGGGAAGAAATCTTCTGTTTGTCCTAAGGATTACCTTATCCCTATGAAAGAAGATATAGTCCTGATCTATACAGAGAGCCTGAAGCTCACTAATCCTTCTTGCAGAAGTCACTGCCATGAGAAAAACTGTTTTCCAAGTGACATATTTTAGATGAGCTGTAGCCGTGGGTTCAAAGGGGGAACACATAAGTTTAGCTATACACACATTCAAATTCCAAGCTGGCACAGGTGCCCTGTGAGGGGAATGTAGATGATTCAGACCTTTGAAGAATCTTTTAAAGATAGGATACGAGGCTAAGGTTAACCGTGCCCCAGCAGAGAGGTAAGAAGACACAGCTGCCAAATGAACCTTCAGAGAGCTGGGTTGCAAACCAGAGGAGTGTAAATGGGAGAAGATAATCCGGGACAACTGAAATTTCAGCTTGGCCAGCTATCAGTGATCTGCTCGAGCACCAAAGTGAAAACCTTTTCTGTTTAGAAGAATAGGTTTTCGTAGTAGAAGGTTTTCTATAAGCTCTTAAAATGCTTAAGACAGACTGAGAGAGGTTCAATTTTGCATATTCTATGTCCTCAAAAGCCAGGCCTTGAAGTTGAGGGACTTGAGATTCGGGTACAACAGAGTTCCCTGGTTGTAAGTCAGTAGATTGTGTCTCCTTCCTGGTTGTAAGTCAGTAGATTGTGCCTCCGAGGGAGGTGTATCAGTTTTGTGACAGGCATGGAGAGCAGAAGAGAATACCATGGCTGCATTGGCCAATCTGAAGCTATCAAGATCAGTGATGCTGCATGGGATCTGAGCTTGAACAGTACCCTGTGAACCAGAGGAAAAGCATGTAGGAACTTCCCTGACCAGTCCAAGGTTGGGGCATCCAGAGGAAGTGTGCCCTGATCCGGTGGTCTGCAACAGTACTGAGGCAGGTGGTGGTTCTGATGGGATGTGAACAAGTCTACTTGTGGAGTGCCCCACCTCCTGAAAATAACCTGTACCACCAGTCTATTTAGGGTCAATTCATGATGGGCCTGGTTGATTCAACTCAAGGCATCTGCCAGAATGCTGTCTTTCCCTGGCAAATGAATTGCCTGCAGAAATATTCCCAGAGAATAAGCTAGAGTCCAGATGAGTACGACTTCTGTGCAAAGGAGGCCTGACCTGGTGCCTCCCTACTTGTTTATGTAATACATTGTGGTGGTATTGTCTGTTCTGATCTGTACCACCTTGTTCTGTACTAGAGGAAAGAAGGCTCGTAGAGCTAGCAAAACTGCTTAGAGTTCCAGCAAGTTTATGTGCTTAAGGGACTCTGCAGCTGACCAGGTACCCTGGGTGGTGTGCTGCCCTAGATGGGTGCCCCAGCCCAATAGGGATGCATCTGTTGTGAGAACTACTAAGGGACTCTCCTTCTGAAAGGGGATTCCCAGTCTTAAATTTGATTCCTCTTTCCACCACAAGAGGGACTGTAATAGTGCCCTTTTTACTGGAATGAGTTTTGAAAAAGGGTCTTTTTTCTGACACCAGTGAACCCTAAGGTGGAAGTGGATGTCCCTCATGTGGAATCTGGAACCCATCACTGTGCCTATGGCAGCAGCCATGTGGCCCAGTTGCTGGAGAAGCTGTCTTGCAGTTTTTGGTTTGTGTAACCTGAAGGAATTTGCCACTGACTGAAGGCTTTGTACTCGCTCTCCAGAAGCAAACACGCTCTGGCCTGTAAGGTATTTATTTATGCTCCTATGAACTGCAACACCTGTGTGGGGGTGAAGGCAGACTTTTTGTGATTAATTAGAAACCCCAGACACTCTAGGAGGTCCTGGGTGTCTTAAATCCTGCTGTACCCTCAGTGGGGATTTTCCCACCACTAACCAGTTGTCCAGATATGGGAAAACAGTGATACCTTGTCTCCGAAGATGTGCTACTACAGTAACCAGACATTTTTTGAATACCCTTGGGGCAGAAAAAAGGCCAAAAGGCAGGGTTGAAAACTGGTTGTGACCTGAAGGGAATCTGAATTGGAGATATCTCCGGTAAGACTCCCTTATGGGGATGTGGAAATAGGCATCCTTTAAGTCCAGTGATTCCAGCCAGTCTCCCTTTTGGAGCACTGGCAAAATCACAGCTAGTTACCATTTTGAATTTTCGTTTCTTTAGATGTGTATTTGTATAGATGGAGTTCTATGACTGGGTGACGAGTGCCTTGGACCTTGGTAGACCAGTGGATGTCCGCTTTCTAGACTTCAGCAAGGCATTTGACTCTGTTCCTCACATGGGCCTGTTGGATAAGCTGGGAGAAATGGGGGTGGGGAACCAGATGATCAGATGGATAGGAAACTGGCTCCAGGACCAGACCCAGAGGGTCTTAGTTGGCGGGATAGTCTCATCCCCAAAGAGGGTCATTAGTGGGGTCCCACAGGGATCAGTCCTTGGGCCACTCCTGTTCAACGCCTATGTCTCTGACATAAGGACAGGAATCAGGAGTGAGATGAGTCTCTTTGTGATGACTCAAAACTGGGGGGTGGTGGATGGGGAGGGAGGGTGGCCCTACAGGGGACCTGGAGGCTCTGGAAAGATGGTCTAGAAAGTGGAAGCTGAGGTTCAATGCAGGGAAATGCAAGGTACTTCACCGGGGCCAGAAACCTGGGCCAAGTGTACACCATGGGGGGGGAAATGCTACAAGTCTCGGTGGCTGAGGGGGACCTGGGGGTGGTGGTGGATGTCAAAATGAACAACTCGGAGACTTGTAGGAGGGCAGCAGCCAAGGCCAACAGGATGCTGGGATGTATCGCTAGGGGGATCACCTCCAGAAGGAGGGAAGTGATGCTCCCTCTGTATAACTGCTTGGTGAGGCCACACCTTGAGTACTGCGTGCAGTTTTGGAGGCCACACTTAAAGAGGGACATTAAACTCCTGGAAGGATCCAGAGGAGGCAAGCAAAATGATTTGGGGCTTGGGGACAGGACCTATGAGGAGAGGCTCAAGAGCTAAATATGTACACATTGGAAGAGAGAAGGGACGGGGAACATGATAGAGGTCTTCAAGTACATGAAGAGGGTAAATAGGGGAGGAACAGTCAGGGTGCTTAGAAGGAAGGAGAAGGGGCCACTAGGGGCATGGGTGGAAGCTGGAGGGGGAAGATTCAGGGAGAAAGGAGGAGGTGCTACTTCACTGAGAGGGTGGTGGAGCCATGGAATGCACTGCCTAGGGGCTGGTGGAGGCAGAGACGGTGGAGGGGTTCAAGAGGGGCTGGGACAGGTACAAGGGAAGGGTTCTGGAAGCAAAATCCAATGCAGCAAGAATATCTGGAACTGGGAAGGGAGAAGCCAGAGAAGGCGAGGGGGGCAGCAAGGTCAGCACCCAGGGTGGGGGCTGACCAATCGAGCAGACTCGAAAGACCGTTAGGCCTATTCTGCTGGCATTTTAGTATGTTAGTATTTAAAGCTCTGAGATAGAGAACAGGTCGCCACTCCCCACTTTTGTCTTTAGGAAGTATCTGGGATACTGTAAATGCCTCTTCCCCTCAGACTTTGGAACTGGTTCTACTGCTTTCAGCTGTAGCAGGTTTTGAACCTCATACTCGAGTAGTGTTTTTTCTGTTAGTGAGAGAGAGCTGAATACTCTGATTTTCTGAGAAGGAGGGGATCTGAATTCCAGAGACAGACCCTGACCCACTACCTCCAGAACCCATTTGTCTGTGGTGATGTTCAGCCAGGCATGGAGGAAGTGAGACAGTCTGCCTCCCACAGGTAGGGAGGAAGCGGTCTGTGGCTCAGGGGGTCTGTTTTGATTGTGGTGGAGGCTGAGCTTGGGACCCTCACCTCAAGCCCCTCCTTCCCCTGCCCCTGGGGTATGCCAGTTGTGGATACTGCTGGTACTGGGGTAAGGCCACTGGCTGGAAGAAGGGCCTAGTATGAAAAGACCTGCTCTGGCCTCCCCTTCCATAAGGCCTAGTGGATGATGACGCTCTCTCCGTGGCAGAGTTGCTTCTGCAAGTGGCCTTATACTCATCTACCTTCTTCATGTATGCCACAGTGGACTGCCCAAAGAGGGAATTTCCCTCTAGAGGAAAATCCAAGGCTTTAGACTGGGTATCTTCAGTAAGATTTGTGGCCCTAAGCCATGCAAACCTCCTCTGTGCCACCATATTCGCCATCCATCTGGCTGCAACGTCATTTGACAGCAGCCATTTGGGAACTGGTACTTAGCTGCCTCTAACCCAAACCTGGCAGTTTCAGCCAGGTCATCTGACAAGGGCGAGGGAGCTTTCTGGGACATAGCCAGGACTGACTGCCACAGTGACTTCTGATACTGGGCAGCATATGCCTGGAAGATATCCTGATGCATTGCCAGAGAGGCTGACAGGTACCCTTTTTTGGCCATGCAATCAATCTTTTTGGAGTCCTTGTCCGGAGGATGTCAGGACAGAGGGACCCTGTCCTTGTCGCAAGCAGCTTGCTGAATTAGCCTGATGGTCTGGATGGAAGAAGAGAAAGACAGCTCCCTCCCTCTCCAACTAGTATTTTCTGTCCATCCTCCTGTCTATGGGAGGAGTGGAATTTGGTGTTTGGAGAATCTTTAAGGCATCCTTCTTAAAGAATTTGTACACCAGTAGGAGAAGAGCCTTTGTGGGTGTCAGCCCCATCATCTCCAAGTACTCTACCTCCTCAACTTGCTCGGTAGTGGAGATGTCGAGTGCATCTGCCATCTTCCTTATAAAAGTAAAATGGGATGGAAAATCCTCAGTCACCCTTGGAGGTGAACCAAAGTCCTGTTCAGGGGACACTTCTGGTTCAATTGGTCCCTCATTATCACTGTAGTAATCGTCGTCATCATCATCATCATCCCCTCTATCTTGAGGGGGGTGGATGCACATTGCTGCCAGCCTGGGGATCCTGGGAAGGGGCAGGAGGCTGCTGAGGAGGAACTATTGCTTGTAAAGATTAATTATTTTAAAGGCCTGAGCAATTTCTTGGGCCATTGGTGCAGGCATAGCAGGCACAGAAGTCCCCGGTTTGACAGGTGAGGGTTCTGTGTGATTTAACTTTTTTTTATATAAAGAAGGAACCGGGGAGTCAGCTGGTTCATTTGTTCATTTTGTGCCCTTTTCACCCATCTCAGGGGCAGACACAGAAGCAGATGTGGGTTCAGCCACAAATTCTCGGGGTATCCGCTGGTCAGAGTCAGAGGGACCCTTTGCAAACTTTTTCTTGAGCCTTTCAAGGCATTTTTCCAGCATTTTATCTGGGAATGTTTTACACACTTCACATTCCTCTTTAATGTGGTCAAAACCCAAACACATCACACATAAAGTGTGTTTATCTGCATTAGCAAATACTACCCCACAATGGGAACAGTTCTTAAAACCGGGTTCACAGTCCGCTTTTTGGGTTTCTCAGACATGATGTTTAAAAAGAAGAGAAAAAACCCAACTGCTAACAGCAAAAAGCATTTTTTTTTTTTTTAAATGATCGGTTCCGGAACAGAGAAGGACCAGAACCAATGTAGCGGTATGGAACCGGATCAGCGGTTCAGGCAACCAAGAATTATCGGTTACAAAAATTAAATAAAACAAGTTTTAAATATATAACTAGAGGCAGTTCTTTAATCAGAGAACCCTGATTATAACAGAAACTAACCTGGTTCCCCCGCAGTTATACCGAACCGAGAGGACCGGGGGAAAAATAAAATTTAACCGTAAACTAGATAAACAATACAAAACAAATAGTAGCGGCAGTAAATGAAAACAAAATATACTTGTAGTATTTGAAGTTTTCTTCATGCAGAAGAAAGTGGCCAAACGAAACTCCGAGTGACCAGACTTTTCAGGCGGAGAGAAAAATCTGTCAGGTTTAGAACACAGGCAGTTAGTAGAGGCAGTGTTTGAAAGATGCTCATGTGTAAAGTGTTCCATCATTTGCATGTGTGCCATCTCTCTGGGCAGTCCAACCCTCCAGGCTTACTGCATAAAGTTAGGAATATTCTGAGTATTACTGGGGTAAGAAGTGGCCATACCACGTGACGAATGGCCATGGACAGCACCAGAAAGTTCCTCACTGTACTTCCTATAACATACAGTTAGCTAGCCATTTGAACAAGCACAGTTTAGATACAGATGTGCATTCTTTCCCAGGGAGGAAAAAACAAGGCTGAGATGACTTTCTGCAGTCCTTAGTGCGATCAAGATAGAAATGCAGTGCTCTTTGTACATCAAGGGTATGAAGCAAAGCCTCACCTTTTTTTAGGTTTGCTTTATTGAGGAATACAGCACCTAATAGAATTTACCATCCGGCCTTAAAGCAGATCATCCATTCTTATTGTACATCTTGTCTGTACACTTGACTGTTTAACTGTATATTCTTGTACATTGTGCACTGCCTTTAATTTTTCACTTTACAAATACCAAACATATCTTCTAACATGAGACCTGTGTGAGGTGTCTTCTGCTGTTTTCAGTTATACTGCAGCCTGTGTGTGGTCCCCAAGTGGTCAAAGAAGGGGGGTGTCTCACCGTATTGTACCATTATCCCCATTTCTCATTTTGAAAACTGATTATCCACCCTGTGTGCACTTCATAAAATGAAGTAATTACCCCTCCCTGTCCATCTGTATTTTCATCACTGACTGATGTTACATGCCATCTGGTCCATCTCTCAGCATATTTGTCTATCCTGTCTTGTACTTGGTAAGTTATTCTTTCCATCTCTGCAATCTCTTCCACTATCCCCTCCCATTCTGCCACTGTAGGCGGATCTGTCTGAAGCCACTTTCTAGTTTTGACCTTTCCAGCTTCTGCAATACAGATGTACCAGATACAGTATGTAGAGGACCTGTCCCTTTTATAGATGGTGGTGGCAACCTCAAGACCAAATTCTGGATATGAAGTGGGGTAGGTATGTGAAACATCTCAGTTTGCTAGATACATTTCCCCAAAAAGTTGCCAATGAGACACACAAACTAAAAATGTGGGTGCACTTGTCACTTGGGTCTCTCCATATTGTCTCCAGCATGCTGAAGTGACTCCTTGGTCCCATCTGGCCTTTATTTTGGGAACAATGAAATATCGGATTTTAATTTTTCATACATATTCATGCCATCTGGGAGGCAACAAGGTCCTGAAAGATCCTTCTCACATCCTTCTCCACTTTTTCTGGGTCATGCCTCTGTCTCCCATTCAGTCATGAGGTATGCCACTATTGTGGCTCTGGTTCTGGGTCATTAAATGGTATATCTTGGAAATTCTCCCCTTTTGGTTGACAGCTTGTTCCAAGTGTCCCAGAGAGATGTCTCCTTTGGGATCCCCCTCATTTACCTGCAGTCATTTCACGTGGGCCTGGATACAGTTTCAAAGCTGGAAGTATCTGAACCTGTCCCCTGGTTGCTCGCCAAATTCCACCAAATACTCTTCAAAAGTCTTTTTCTCCCCCCAACCCCCAGCAGGCCCTACTTCTGAGGAGTGCCCCAGCCCAGTCACTTACCTGTAGGCCATCTTCCCCAGGACTTGCTTCCCTGGCGGGGTCTGTGGGGGTCCCCCAAGCCCCACTGCATAATGGATCAGATTTTGGTTGGCATGCCCAGCTGGTTGGGTGTGGGTGTTCATCATCCTGCCGCCAGCATTTTCCTTCAGTTTTCATCCCTGGAGACATGATGTGCAATTAGGCCATGGTGCATGCCACATGCTCCTGCACGACATGCACCAACGTCTGCCATGTCTCCCAATCTTTCTTGGCCCAATCTGCCTTTCCCCCAGCACCTGCCAGGGGCCATGCAGGCTGTGGGCTCTGCTTAGCCTACCCTCCTAGCAGAGGGAAGCAGTCCTATGGATGCTCTTATCCTCCTCCACCCCCACCCAGACCCTCCCGACAGTCCAGATTCACTTCAAACCCACGGCATCGGCGTCACAAGTGGTAGCGCTACTTCTGCACCGGCTGGCTAAACTCATGGGGACACATGCTTGTACTTCCCTTGAAGGTGTATAGTAGGTGGTGAGGACCTATGGTTTGGTGGAATTAAGCATGTATCCAGAGAGAAAGGAAAACGCCTCCACTAGCTTCATTACCATGGGCAATGAAGTGTCTAGTTCTGTGAAGTACAGGACCACATTGTCTGCATATCGTGCTATTTTTGTGCTCATACCTTCCTATTTTAACTCCTTTTATTTATTTTTTTTATTTTTTTTTTTAAGTCCACTGGGCTAGGGGTTCAATATAGAGGGTAAAGAGTACAGGGGATGGGGGCATCGTTGCCTCATTCCCCAACCCAGTGTAACTCAGAGATAGGTAACCATTTGCCTGCACAAACACCTCAGGTTCTCTGTATAATTTAATTTATTTCAAAAGTTTCACCAGGAAAGACATTCCTAGTTGCTAGCAGCTGGTTTCCAGATGTGTCTGGGGGAGGGGGAGAGGAGGGTAATGAATAACATCAGAACAATAGTTACATAGCAGGTAAAAATTAGACAGCATATACTAAGCTACAAACAAGCAAATTTTGTAATTTCTGCAAATTATGCAAGGACAAGGAAGCAAATGCCATCCAGAGGGCATCAAGGAGATAAAGTGCAGTCTATGCAAGGATGAGGTTTCTAGGAAGTACAATTCAACATGCAGAGGAAACTGGGGATAACAGTAGATGATGGGGAGTGTTGCTATAGGGGCAGAGAAAGGGGGGCAAGTCAAGTTTAGATCAGGAGGAGTGGGGGAAACAGGTAATGAGCAATGGAGCAGAGACGGGTATCAGGTGCAATTGCAGGTGTGGGAAGTGAAATCATGGAGAGAGAGAGGAGAGTGAACGTTTGGAAGCGGGTTTAGAAGTATAACATTCGTATATATTCTATGAATTGCTGGGAGAAGCCAAACTCAGCAAGGACCCTGTAAGAATAAGTACGTCAGCTTGGTCAATGCTTTTTCAGAATCCATACTCATCACTAACACTGGAGTCTTGCTTTTATTAAGAGGTTCTATAATGTGAATAGCATTTCTAGGGATGCAGATATGATGTTCTATCCACACTTCTGGCAGTTGTCTTTCCCTTTAAGATTTGCTGGAAACGTCTTCAAGCTGGCTCCTCCCATCCACCCGGGTGGTAACTCCCTCTGCTCTGCCCCATGATGCCAGATCTTCCTTTCCGCTGGAAGAAGCAGGATCCCTCTTTACCGCTGATCTCCAGATTTACTTCCAAAACACTGTCTACAGGCTCGATCATTGATTGCGACCACGGTGGACAAGTCTGCTCCCAGGTTCCATCAGTGCCATTGTGGGCAGAAGGCCTGAATGGATCTGCATGCCATGTACATCTATTGTCTGGGCCATGAGCACAATCTCAGGCCCACATTTGTTGAACTTTCCATTTCGCCATTCTCTAGGACCACCTAGCCTGACTCCAGTTAGGCTGACCAAGCGAGCGGAACCCTCTGGCCAAATCTAAGGATGCTCGTTGGGTGGTCTCCATGGTTGTAGGGTCTGTTGAACAGCTTGTGGCATTTGAAGAGGCTGGGCCCCAGGCCTCTTCCCATTCCACTTTGGCGGCTTCCTTCATGCCGTTCCGGCTAGGTTAGACTTTCATGGGATCCTTCAAAGGACTGAGCCAGTCCTTGCTGACCCTCTGGGCACAAATCCAAGTCAAAGAAAGAGTCCAAAAAATTGCCTCATCGACGTTCATGGGATCGGCAGTGCCCTCTGTTGACTGCTTCAGATTCTTGTGCTGCTCTGGATCAGACTTTGGTCGAATTCTCAACGCAGGCCACCGGCTCCACAGTAACCCTACTGGGCCAGTTGGCCAAGATGCAGGTTGATTTTCCAACAGAGATTTTTCTTGAACCAGTTGTTGACTGAAGAGGCTGACACTTCATTATCCAGGACTCTGGTCTTGACTCAGACTGTTGGGAAGGATCAGTCTGCTGACCCGCTGCCTCTGGTCAATGACCAAGACCCGGAGGAGCCTCGGCATTTGTCAACTCCCTCAGAGGCCCACCACCAGTCCCCCTGGCAGTTGAGATCTTGGTCGTCTTCCGTGGGTCAAGAGGTTCCCGCCGACATTGGCACTCCCACTCTCAACACCACAGAAAGTGCCACCGCTGCTCTTCATCCTCGTCCTTCTCAGGTGAGAAGAGGCTTCAGCACAAGTTGCATCGACACTATGAGGATCTTATGTGGCAACAGCTGGTGCTCACTGGTGTGAAGCTGGCTCTGGCTACTACGCCATCTATCACCTGGCTTTCGACAGAGAGGCAGACACCTTCTCCACCTAAGGAGCCGACCAAGATGGTCCTGGCCAACCCTGGCATCTCCACTGATTCTGGAGGAGTCGCTGCCTAAACAGCCACCGACCGGTGCTCCAACCAAAAGACTTCATCAGCTGCCAGTTACCATCTCCCCTGACCCTCCGCAGAGGGTCAGTGGGGACTCGGGTGGTCGACCCCTATTTAAACGACTCCTTGGAATTGGAGAGCTCCTCCCTACACTCCTGTCTGGTTGATGTAGATTCAGTGGGGGAATCTCTCGGACAATGGCCCTTTCTCCTTCATGGGCCTTCTCCACCTGATCTCCAAGTCCACCGGTATGAAAATGGAGCCTGTCCAGTAATGGGCTTATTACCCACTAATTGAGAACCTCGACTGGGAAGATACTCCTATGGAGACCTTCCCGGTGGCAGAGGCCATTGTTGGTCCTGCTCTGGAGCTTTGGCAGCTCCCCAATTCCTGCCCTGCACCTTCTTCCCAGTTTGCTCGCAAGTATGCGGTTCCTACTGGTTCCCTCTCGGGATTCACAGAACACCACTTGGCACTCTGGCAACACTGAGGATGTTGACTAGCCACCTGACAATGAGTCCAAGAAATTGGACCATGTGGCTAAAAAGGTCTACGCTGCCTCCTTGGCTTGGTCTACACCAAGCAGGTTTTGCCCTCCTTATGGCCCACTTCCATGCCCTGCTGGGCACCCTGGATGAGGTGCTTCCTCATCTGCCAGCAGACCTCCAGACCATGGCCAAACAGGTCTGGGACCAGGGCTGGGCTGTGGCTAAGCAGCAGCTCCAGACAGCCATGGACACTAGGGACTTCTGTGCCTGCTCCATGGTGGCAACAGTGGCCATACACCACAGGGCTTGGCTGAGAATCTCGACTTTCTTTGCAAACACTCAGCACAAGCTGGCACATGCTCCTTTCCTGGGCACCAACTTGTTCGGACCCGGGGTTGAGGGCCACCTCACCAGCATCAAGAAGTCTAGTGCCACCTTGTACTCCATTACATCTGCTCAAAAGGACCCCAAGGGCTCCAAGCAACAGCAGAAAAGGAAGCCCTTTTGGTTCCCCTCTACTCCTGTGGCCAAACTAGCCTAACCCCAGGCTGGTTAGCAGGCCCAGGCCTGGCGACCTTGGCTGAAGTCAATGGCCTCAGTCGTCTGTAAGGCTAGGGGGAAAGGCTCCAGTGGGTCCTCAGCTGGACCTTCCTCCTCCTCTCCAAGCCTGCACAGTGATGGGATGAGGGGTGCCTCCCTCATGCCCATCACGCCTCCCCTTGATCCTCCGGTGGAGACCTGCTCCACAATTTCCTTTCTGCCTGGTCTGCTATCACCACAGACAGGTGGGTCCTCGAGGTGGTGGGTCACGGGCTGCCTCTGGAATTCGAGCAGCACCCTCCTTGCCAAGCCCATGCCCCCATGGGAGGACTTGGTATCTGCAGACATTCTGTCAGCTGTCAGAGACGACACAGCCCAGCTCCTCCACAAGGAGGTCATGGTTCCGGTCGCAGATTCTCCAAAAATACCAAGGGTTTGTCTCCAGGTACTTCCTGGTGCCAAAGCAGACGAGGGGGGGGGGGGGCTGGCAACCCATTCTAGATCTGCATGACCTGAACAAGTTCCTCAGGCCATGCACCTTCAGGATGGTAACTGTCTCAGATCATGCCATCTCTAGAGCAGGACATGTGGTTTTGCTCCCTGGATCTTTAGGATGTGTTCTTCCATGTCCTGATCCATCTGTCTCACTGAAGGTTCTTCTGCTTCCGAGCTGAGGGAACCCTCTAAGAGTTCCACGCCATGTCATTTGGCCTGTCCTTAGCCTCCAGGATCTTCACCAAGTGCATTGCAGTGGCACCAGCTTACCTTAGGTGCCGAGGGGTCCAGGTTTACTGCAACCTGGATAACTGGTGGATAGCAGGTCCCTCCAGGCAGGAGGTGGAGCGGTCCAGGGACCAGACTCTCCAGACATGTATCAAGCTTGGCCTCCTGGCTAATGAAGCTAAGTCAGAACTCGTACCTTTGCAGGTGACTGACTTCACTGGGGCAGAGCGCAACTCTTGTAGAGCCAGAGGCCAACTCTCGGCAGACAGGGTGGAGGCTCTCTCCTCTTTTGCCCGATCATTTCAGGTTGGATGATTGTGCCCTGGTTGGGACTTCCTGCATCTACTGGGTTACACAGCGGGCCTGCCCCAGCGTGGTCTGATGGGCCCACTGGAGAATATGCTTCCTGCAGTGGGAGCTGGCTAGCCAGTGGTCTCAGCACAGGGGTCACTTTGACCAAATAGTCACTGTGACCCAGTGGATGTGGGACACCCTCCAATGGTGGTCAGTCCCAGAGCATCTTCTGGAAGGGATCCCATTTGTCTACCCAGAGCCAACGGTCATCCTGATGACCAATGCTGCTCTCATGGGCTGGGGTGCCCATCTGGGGAACACAGAGTCCACAGGCTCTGGACCCCCAAAAAGTCCCAATTCCACATCAACCTGCTGAAGCTCTGAGCAGTTTGTCTGGTGACTACTGCATTCGCACCGCACATCTGGGATCAGGTGGTCCAGGTCCAGATGGACAATACCATGACCATGTACTACCTCAACAAACAGGGTGAGATGCACTCCCTGCCACTGTGCAAGAAAGCTCTCCATGTATGGACCCTCCTGCGCAGCCTGGAGACTGATCTCCTAGCTATTCATATGACAGGGGCTTCCAACCAGCTGGTGGACGCTCAGTCATGTGGGTGAGGCATCTCATGAGTGGTCTCTTCATCCAGAGGTGGTACACAGTTTGTTCTCCCAGTGGGACACCCCTCAGGTGAACCTGTTCACCTCCAGGGAGAATGCAAAGCTGAGGCGATGTTGTGACCACTCCCCTCAGCAGGGAATGCTGCAGGGATGCCTTCTCGAGGCCCTGGACCCCAGGTCTCTTATGCCTTCCCTCCACTTCCCTAGATTCACAAAATGTTGCTCAAGGCCATGAGTGACAAGCTACAGGTGATCTTGGTGGCTCTCGACTGACCACGCCAGTTCTGGTACCCCAATATCCTCAGCCTCAAGCAGCAGGCTCCTGAGGCATCTTCCTCTCCACCCGGACTTGCACTCCACCAATCAGGGGAAGGTACTCCATCCGGACCTTCGATCCATGCACCTGACAGCCTGGTTCCTGAGCAGCTAGAGTTCCAGGCTTTGGGTCTCTCCGAAGATGTCCTCACTGTTGTGAAGGCATCTTGGAAGCAGTCGACCAGGAAATGCTATGCCTTCAAGTGGAAGAGGTTCTTCATTTGGTGCCAGGGCAAGGGGCTGGACCCCTTGTCCTGTTCAGTGGCTAGCACCCTCGACTACCTGTGGTTCCTCTCTAAGCTGGGCCTTTGGTATATTACCTTTATGATGGTGCAACCAGCAACTATCTCTGCTTGCCAGGTATGGGCCGGTCAGCAGTCTGTGGCACAGGAGAAGGTGCTCTAGTGCTTTTTTAAAGGCCTTGACCACATTTCTCATCTGGTGCGTGAACCACCACCACCACCACCGTGGGACTTGTTGCTAGTTTTGGCAAAGCTCATGGGCAAGCCATTTGAATCGATGCACAGGTGTGACATGTCACCTGTCATGGAAGAGTGCCATCCTGGTGGCTATCATGTCAGCCAGAAAGATTAGTGAGCTCCATGCACTTTCGGTGGAGTCTACTTACCAGGTCATCCACAGGGACAAGGTTGTCCTGTATCCCAACCCAAAGTTCCTCCCGAAGGTTGTGTCAGAATTTCACCTTAACCAGGTAATTAATCTCTCGGTGTACTTCACCAATCACATCTTGGAGGCAGAGCACAGGCTCCATACTTTGGACCTGCGGCGAGCACTTGCCTACTATAAGGAGTGCACAGCTGGAGTGCAGGGAGAGGTTTGCCAGCTATTTGTCACCTACGCTGAAGCTGCACCTGGCAGACTGGCCACTAAGCAGATGATTGGCAGGTAGATTATATCCTGCATCGACCTCTGCTATAGGTTAGTGAGAAGGGAGCCACGCAGAGGCCTAAGGGCTCATTCCACCCATCATACCACTGCCTCTGTGGCTGCTTCCAGAGACGTCCCTATCCAGGAAATCTGCAGAGCTGCTACCTGGAGGTCAGCACACTCCCTCATTTCCCATTACCACATTGGCCTCGACTCATACCAGGATGCTGGTTTTGTGGCCTCAGTTCTCCAATCGCTGTTCCCCAAGTAGGTGGTGTGTGCCTTACCTCCCTCCTCCCAGAGAATTACTAGGAGTCTGCCAGAAGTGTGGCTAGATCATCACATCCTCATCCCTAGAAAAACAGGTTACTCACCTGTAACAGTAGTTCTAGGAGTGGTATATGATGTTCATCCACACAGACCCACCAGACCTCCCCTGGTTTTGGTGCACAGCACTGCTTCCAGCAGGCAAGATCTGGCATCATGGAGTGGAGCAGAGGGAGTTACCACCCAGGTGGGTGGGAGGAATCAGCTTGAAGTGGTTTCTGGCAAGTCATAAAGGGAAAGGCAACTGACAGAAGTGTGGATTAACATCATATACCACTCCTAGAAAGTAGTTATGTAAAATCTTACCATAACAGTAGATCTTGGAAGTGTGTCTCTTGCAGCAGGTAATACACTTGGGTCATCGCCAGAGGTCACTGTGGTGCATGGCAGCTCTTCTAGCAGTCTTTTTCCAGGGGCCGCCCACACATGACAACAGCTTCCTGTTCCCTATAGAAGTGTGGGCGGTCCCTGGTATCCTCAGTTTCCCCGGCCAAATTCAGCTTGCTAAGTGAGGACAGAGGGGAAGCTTAGGTACCATAGGTATCCCAACCCATAAGTTACTGGACCAGAATTTGTTCTCTTAGAGAAGGAGGGGGACGGAGGGTGCGATTGTACCTGATGCAAGAGACTCCTCAAAGATCTACTGTTGTGGTAAGATTTTACATAACTGTACTATCTTCCACAGAGTGGTCTCTTGCAGCAGGTAATACACTTGGGATGAATCCCAAGTAGTAAACCTAGAAAGTGTGGCCATTATGACAAGAGGCCTTGTAGGACAGTTCGGCCAAAGGCCATCCTATGGCATAAACCAATATAAAAGTTGCAATGCTTTGTGAAAGTGTGAATTGTGGACCAGGTAGCTGCACTGCAGATATCCGTGATAGAAGCCCCTTTAAAGCAGGCTGCAGTAGTGGCCATAGCTCTGGTAGAATGGGCTTGGACAGGTCCTGGTAATGGCTTGTTGTATTTTGAATAACAAAATGTCATGCAATGTGATAGCCAACTGGAGAGAGTCTGTTTAATGACTGGGGTACCTTCCCTGGCTGAGGCGACAGTGATAAAAAGTGGAGAAATTTTTCTAATCATTTTAGTTTGATTAGTGTAGTATTGTACTATAAGATGGACATCTAAAGTATGTAAGAGGTGTTCACCTCGACTGGAGTGTTCAGGATAATATACCGGTAGCTCCAAGGGCTGGTTTAAGGTGTGCTCAGACACTATCTTATGTAGGAACGAAGGTTTGGCACGGAGTGCCACCTTATGTTTGTGAAAAATCAAGTAGGGTTCTCTACACACGAGGGCATGGAGCTCAGAAATACATCAAGCTGAAGTGGCAGCCACTAAGAATAGTGTTTTCCATGAAAGAAAAACAGAGGTCACAAGTAGCCACCGGTTCAAAGGGCTCAAGAGTTAATTTCTCTGTTAGGAAACTAAGATCCCACGGAGGAGTGGATTTTCTGATAGGTGGCTTAATATGTAACATTCCTTGTAGAAACATTTTGGCTAAATGACATTGATACAGTAATCTACCATCTAGAGGTTCATGGAAAGCCAAAATAGAGGCCAAATGGACTTTGATGGAGGAATAGCTTAATCCTGACTTGGCAATAGAGGCTAGGTAATCCAAGACTTTTGCCAATCGACAAGAGTAGGGATCCAGTGATCGGGAAGCAGCCCATATGGAAAAATGTTTCATTTGGCATTATAGGTTTCCCATTGCTGGTTTACATGATGCCAGCAATATACTGGCAAATGAAGAGAACAATTGTAGACGTCCTATGAAAATGTCCTCAGGAGCCAAGCATGAAGGTGTAATGCCTTCAGACTGGGATGTAGAAGGGTCCCTTGAGTCAGAGTCAAGAGATCTGGTCTGATTGGCAACAGAACAGGTTCCTTTACCAAGAACTGCTGAAGTAGGGAAAACCACACCTGCCGAGGCCACACAAGGGCTATGAGAACCATGGTGACAGGTTTGAGTTGTAGTTTCAGTAGAGTCTGTTGCAGGAGTGGGACGGGGCGGGGAGCATACAAGAGTCCTGTCCACGTTTGGAACATGGTATCTATAGACTGTCCCTTTTTGTTTGGGATAATGGAATAGTATCTGGGGAGACAATGGTTGACCAGGGAGGCAAACAGGTCTAGTTGCAGGGTCCCCCACAGATGAGATTTTCTAAAGCACTTCGTAATGAAGTGCCCATTTGTGTGCAGACGAATGATGACCAAGAAAGTTGGCCATCCTGGTAGATGGACAGCTGTTAGTGTGAGGTGTTGCTGAATGGCTTCCTCCCAGACTGCAGTCATTTCCCTGCATAAAGCATGGGAATTTGTACCTTGTTTGCTGAGGCAGAATACTACTGCAGTGTTGTCTGATTAAATCAGCAACTGTCCCAGAGACAGATGAGGCTGAAAAGCCTGGAAGGCTAAGTGAATCACCCTCAGTTCCAGGAGATTCATGTGGGGATGAGGGATAGAAGTGGTGCACTTGCATTGTGTCCTGTAAGGACCCAGGTGCGCACCCCACCCTTCCAGGGATACATCCGTGGTCAATGTCTGCAGGAGTGGGGGGGGGGGGGAGAAGAGGACTGGAAGGGCATGTCTTGACATAGGTTGGCTCAGAGCATCCACCACACCAGGGCAGACTACAATGAGGGAGTGACTGATTTTGTCTTTGAAATTTCCTGTTCTTTGAGACCACTGGTTCTGGAGAACCCATTGGACTGTTCTCATCCGAAGATAGGCGAAAGCTAATGTTGGGATGGTAGCAGTCATGTGATTTAGGGAGACAGCATGTGTCTGGCTGTGATAACTTTATGGGCTTGTATCTGCAACGCCAGAGATAGAAGCTTGTCTTCTCTATCAGCTGAGAGATGAGCCCTAGTAGAGACGGTATTGAGGACTGCTCCTATATATTGGAGCGACTGTGTAGGGGTAGGATTGGACTTCAGCCAATTGATTGTAATCCCTACAGCCTGAAACGGAGTTAAGGTTGCTTCTAGGGAAGAGAGCAGGGCCGTTTTAGACTCTGCTTTTACGAGCCAATCGTTCAGGTATGGGAAGACAAAGTGGCCATCCTTTCATAGGGCTGCTACTACTACCGCTAGGCATTTGGTGAACACTCGTGGGGCCGAAGAAAGGACAAACGGAAGTGCCCGAAATTGGTAGTGTTGACCCAACAGGTGAAAACAAAGGAACCTTTGGTGGGCAGGATGGATAGGGATAGGAGGGTAAGCATCCTGCATGTCCAGGGCACATAGCCAATCCCCTTGTTTTAATATAGGCATGAGAGAGTTTAGAGTGACCATGCAGAACTTTTTGTACTGAATGTACAGATTCAGTTGTCAGAGGTCCAATATTGGTCTGAGATTTCCAGTTCGCCTGGGGACCAGGAAGAAGTGGGAGTAAAACCCCTTCTGGTGTTCTGTAGGTGTTACTGGGTAAACGGCCTTCTTGGTTAGAAGAGCCTGTAATTCCTCCTGGGGAATAGGAATATGGTCGTATGGGGAATGGACTGAGTGGGGCAGGTGAGAGGGAGATCTGGACAGGAATTTCAGAGTGTGACCCATCTGAATTATCTGGAGTACCCACTCATCCGATGTGATCAATTTCCAGGCCTCCAAATGGAGGGCAAAATGACCAACCGCAGCTTCTGAGGCCTGGTCGAGGAAGCATGGACTGGGCCCCAGTAGGTCACTGGGAGGCAGGCTGACCCACCCCACCTGGAGGATGTGAGCGGGAGCCCTTGGTGGCAGAGGTGTTGGCTCTGGTAGATTGGGCATGACCTCTGAAACCACCTCTATTAGAGCCTCTGTATTTTCCACCTCTTTTGGTGTAAAGAGAGGATTGGGAACGGTAAGATGGCTATGAAGTATGGTACATGCCATGTACTGTACGTAGAGTTCTGCCTGAAACTTGGAGATCGTCTATCAATGTTTAGGTACCTGGCCTGAATGGTTTGGACCCATTAAAGGGGGCATTGACTACTCTCTGCTGTACGTCAGGTGTGAACCCTGAGACGCAAAGCCAAACTTGGCAATGCAGGTAATGCCTGTTGCTGAGATACGGGCAGAGGTATCGACTGCATCATAGCCTGACCAGAGTAGATGATGGGAAATGGAGTTTCCAGTGGTTATTGTAGCCAGTAACTGTTCTCTTTTCTGTGAAGAAAGGAGTTTATTGACTAATTCAATGGCAGATGACCAGAGTGTACGATTGGTATTTAATCATGTGTCCCATATATTTAGGATTCTGAGATACTCTATCCTGTGGGATTCTTTATCAGAAGGTAAGGAGCTCATGTGTTTTGGTCATTTAGTACAATCATGAGCGACAGCAATCCCCACTGAATCTGCCTCAGGGGTAGTGGATAGAAAAGTGTGATCCAGAGGAGCCTGGTATATGCTATCTGCCTTACAGGGAACAGCTGTGACAAAAGAAGGTTGGTGCTAGGCTGCAAGCATAGCATTTGGTAGGTCTGGATTAGTGAGGGTACCACTAAGACCGGGCTCCTCATGCAACTCCAAGTAGTCTGCCATATCCTTATGTTTGTCATGTTCAGTAGTAGAGAATCCTATGACCCTTTGAATTTGGACCATCATTTCATGGAAAGAAGGGTCATCTGGAGGAGAGGCAGCCGTATGTCAGGGAAAGTCCTCTTAAAATGAGGAGAGATCTGATAAAGGAGATTGGGGTTGGAAATTCAACTCCTGGAATTCCTCATCCTGTAGATCTCCGGTAAAATCTGCCAGTAAATCAGGCTCGTCTGATAAGTAGTCCTCCATATATTGGGGAGGGGGGGAAATCTTTTTGACGGTGGTGTGTGTGAATGGGATGAATGGTTTGACTCTCCTGGGTTGGAAGACTGTTCTTTTTGAGTAGGAGGAGGGGTAGGGATGGGGGGTTTCTGGGAAACCAAAGGGAGGATGGAGGGGATTGGACAAATAGCCTGAGCAGGTCTTGCCCCTGGGTAGTAAAGACCAGGGTCCCAATCCCTGTCCATCTGGCTCCTATGGGTACCCATCCGCGAGAGTGGAGGGGTAGTAAGCATAGCAAATGTAGTAGGTTTTCCCCTGTGGAATGCGGACCCTCATCAATGGAGCCACTGGGAAAAGAGTGCTATGCTGTGAAAATGATGGTCCAGTCGACTGCAGAGGAGTCCTGTCGACAAAGCATTGACGGAACCCATAAAGAGCTTATTATAAACTTCCATCAATGCACAAGAAAGCGCCATCAACGAGAGGGTATAACCTCCCGTCGATGAAGAGGCAGTCTGAGAACGTGCTGTCAATGGTGTGGCACCTGTAATGGTGGCAGTAGACATGCGCTTATGCACAGAGTGAGATAAGGGCTTATTTTGGTGCCATTGATGAGAATCAGTAGGGGAAGGGACTCTTGGGACAAGCCCCCTGATTTTCCATGAGAGACAATTTCTGCTCCAGTAAATGTTTGATTTCAAGCAAATGGTTGAAGTCCTGACAATGACTGCAGGAACTGGTGTCATGTGTGGGTCCCAGATGCCTTACACAAGTAGTATGGTTATCAAAGCAGTAGATCTTCCTACCGCAACAGCAAGAACAAAACAGCGGCATCTTGCTTGAAGATTCTTTGGACATTCATTTGGTTGCTCAAATTCTCGTCGATGACTGCTGTCTGAAGTTGCTCTAGCTGCTGTGTGCGAGCTGAAAAAAGGCAGAAAAATGAACTGAGGATACCAGGGATTGCCCACACTTAGAGGAAACAGGAAGCTGATGTCATGTGTGGGTGGCCCCTGGAAAAAGACTGCTAGAAGAGCTGCCGTGCACCACAGCAACCTCTGGCGATGACCCAAGTGTATTACATGCTGCAAGAGACCACTCCGTGGTGAGTAACCTGTTTATCTCACACCGTCTCAACTAGATATTCCATGACACAACCAGTTTGATTTATATTAGCTATCTGGGTATGAAATGTTCCAATCATTTTGTTATTCTGGCAGTTAGGTACTTATAGTCAACATTTAAAATGGAGGTCGGATGGTAGAAGGGGCAAAATGTATAGTTCTTGCCAGGCTTGGGGATCATGGATACAATCGCTTGATTCACTGAGAGGCAAGAGGCACATTCTCTGTCAAAGCAGCCATGTATGCTGCCTTTAAAAAGGGCACAGTCTCCTCACGGAACCGATTATAAAATTCCAATGGGGAAACCATCTGATCATAGGCATTTGCCCATTTTACCATTGGCCATTACCTGATAAGAGTTCCTCAGCACTGACTGGTACACATAGGGCTTCATTATGCTCTTCGGTAATTTGGAGAAGGTTGAGCTATTTCAAATAATCATCTATTGTTCTTGTGGTTTCCCTTGTTTGGTCTCATATAGGTTCTCATAGTAATATTTGAAGGCTCCTGTTACTTCTATTCTAGTCACCCTTGTCTCTGTGCACGGATATGTAACTTTAGTACTATGGGCCCTCATTCTCTGTGCCCATAGCCTGCAAGCCAGCAGCTTCAGGGCCCATGGTCCTCCCTCATAATACTGTTGTCTTAAGTATTTGAGGTTCTGCTCTATTTTATAGTCTAGGACAGGGCCCCATGTTTTCTGCGATTCTGTGGTTGCAGCAGTGGCCGCAGAAATCAGTGCTTGCCGCAGAAATCAGGAAAACTAGCCACACCACCGCAGAAATGGTAGCTATGCTATGCAATCACATGAGGAAAAGGCATAGCTATTGATGTGTTAAGTACGCCATGGCACACATGCTCATTAGAAGGGGAAGCAAACTGATGCCGTCCACTACAAAGCTGAAAAGCTAGTGGCTGTATAGCATCTTGATTCTTGCTGACTCTTGTTACATAACTCCTTTCAGCCAGTATTGTGTGTGTGTGTGGGGGGGGGGGGCGGCGACTGACGCAATAGTAGCAGAGCTTGATTAGGTCCATGGCAGTTATGATTTGCTGCTGTGTAGGTGTATGTGTGGGTAGCTCAGCCATGTTAATGTTTCATTATGAGGCTGCTCATGGTGCACCCTGAATCCTTGGAAGATGAATGTGGAAGGAAGAACTGGAAGGAGAGCTGTAGTCAGGAAGTGGGAATATTCAGCGGTGCCCGGGGAGGTGGAACTGATCTCAGTGTGGTGACAGGTATCTGAGGAGGAGCCGATTGCAGAAACATAGGGCTGGCAGCAGACTGAGCAGATGATTCGGTCCCCACTGGTGGACATCCATCACAGTTTTGATTTGTGGGCTGCAGTTCTGTACAGTACCTGCTAGTGTGAGTAATTTCTTGGCAAATCTGAACCTGCAGCCTAATTTGTGGCATCAAGCTCAATTCTTAAGGAGGGTCAAGTTGCCTAGCTGCAGCAGAGTTGGGGACCAGGGTATACTAAAACTGGAGCAAGCTGGTATGGAAAAAATCAGAATGGAGAATTTGATTGCTGCTATACATAAGTGAAATGAGGATTACTGACTGAAGAACACCCCCAACCCCTGTGTTGCGAGAAGAAGATAACATGCTAACCAAGGTTACTCCAGCTTAATAAGAATGACCTGCTTGCATTTTTTAGTGTGTCCCCCAAAAGAAAAATCAGGAATCAACAAATCCTGCAGACACTGCAAGTTACACCTTCCTTCACTATTGTAGGAAGACAATTCCCACCCCCCCAAAAACACAAATTTGTACACTGCACTTGAACATGTTTGTTGCAAGGCAGTTGGAGTATTTCTAGTTTACAAAAATAATTTAAAAGAACATTGATCAAAATCAGAATAAAAATGGCCTTCAAGTTGGAGTCTCTCTTTATATCTGCTAACTGTAAGTATAAACCAGAAGACATCCAAGCAGATTTTGCCTTCTGTGTAGTTTTAGCTAAGTGTGTATGTCCTTCTCAGATTATAATCTAGGAGAACAGCAAAGGCCACCAATTTCCAGAAGAACAGATGAGCCTTCAAATTCGGGGTGGGAGGGAAAAGTCATTAAAAGAGAACACTGATGCCAATGACTGTGCCAGGTTTGGGTTATTGCTGTTTAATATTTGTGATAAGAAGACTACATACTGTTAAATGGCTTGCTGTTCCACTTTCAGTGCAGCAGAGTGGTTGCACGAATGTAACCCCTAGATGGCACTATCCCAGGGGCTACTACCCCTGCCTGATTTGCCACTAACAGGTTGAGGGGCCTGGATCCAATGGCGGGTGCCTCCACCCAGAGGTCAGGGTTTGCAATAGTTAAACTAACTTGGTCACAGCCCTCTGGGACACTGCAACCCCCCTTTCTTCCCACTAGTGGCCCACACAATATATCAGAATTACCTTCACAGTATACACTTACCCCCAGGTCTGGTTCTGGCACTGGGACCTCCTGTGAAATGAGATACAGTGCAACAATCACAGTACAGTACTTTAACATAGACAAATACCTCAGGCAGTATAACTTTGCTGAAACAAGCAGTTCTGATTTATTTAGGGAGATATAACAAGGACAGGGGGAAATCAGGTTAATTAGCTTATCACTCTAATAATCTACCTATGGCTCTGTGCACAGGCCTATCCCTATCAGTTACTGTCCCTGGGTACCCAAGCCCTAGTGGCTAGTCCAAACCATGGCAGCTGGTAGGGCCCTTTCACACAGAGAAAAGGAGAATTAAACAGTCAGCAGTACAGTAATTCCATTTGGATTTAATGTGGCAATTCAACAGGGCGACCCTGAATTAGTACTCACGACCTCCAAATAAGATAGGGTCCTTCAATGTCAGCAGGGCTCACTTGAGGTACACAAACCTCTTCACACATCCATATAAAAGAAAGCACTATACCAGGCAGGCTGCATCTGTATCCCGATCGCAATTACTGCACAATACCGGGAGAACACACAGCAGATTCAGTTCCTGACAGACCGAATGCAATTTTCAGCAATTCCTCCAGTCTTCTACGGGTGAGCCTGCTTTCTACTCTTCAGAGATCCTTTGATTCTTTTCACAGGACGGATTCAGTCCTAACAAGCTGTTACACAAGCTGCAGACCGAACTCTGGGCCTTACACACGTTTTTGACTAAAACTGCACACTGAAAAAGCACAGGGCTCCTTCCTTCTTCACTGCCAAAACTCAACTGAAACTCCAACCGACAAAAACGGGCACTTCCTTTGAGTTCCTCCCAGTTCTTGACTGGATTGGCTGTCACTCACAATAGACTGCTGCTGTTGGTCCAAAAGGCACTGAAGTCTAAACTACATCTCCCAGAGTCACTGCCCATACAATCCTCTTGTGGCTGGCTCAGATTATGAGTCCAAGTTCTGATTCGTCCAAGGCACCATTTTAGAGCTAGCTTCCCCACACTGATTGGTCCAGTTCAGCAGTTCAAAACTAGAATGGGGAACTAGCAGACACAGTTCTGACTGCAAAGAAAGCAGGTTAGACAAACTGTAATTTCATTATTACTCTAAATAATTTCTGGTAAACAGTTACATCTTTCAGATAGGTTCCCTTTGCACTCCTAGTGACTGCAAAAATTAAGTGAATTGGCAGCAGCTCGAGTGGTACTCAGAGAAGCACACAGTCCCCATACAAACTAATTATGTCTGCAAGCAGACAGCTCTTAAAGAGACAGTACCAGAGGTTCTAAAACACTCACTGATAAATGGCTTAAATGCCAAACACTATTCAGGCTTGGAGCATTCAAGCAAGCTCCTGAAGTATTTTATGAACCCCCATTTGCAGGGGTTACACCCTTCCTGGCCTGGGAAAGCTTGACGTCGCGTCAAGCAAGTACCCATAAGTTTAACTGCAACCATATACATTTGCATTAGGCTCGCACATGTAATCATCAGTCAATATATCATTTTACCAAGAACACATTTCTGAAACATTGCAGTCGTCACTCTTTACACAGTATTACACACACATTGTACCATAACTCAAGTTATTACCTCTTGTACATGAAACCTGAAGAGAGGGGGCCCTTCCCTATCAGTTACCTTGGGGCTGGACGGGGCAAGGACACCATACTTAGAGGGCAACACAAGTAACTTGGAGTTAGCACTGACGCTCAGTTTGGGCAATGAGCTCGGGGACACATACACTCCTTTATGGACAACATTGAGAGGCAAATCCACAGGCCTCCCAAGGAATCATAACTGAGGTGCACCACAGGCTTTACAGCTCGACCAGTCTTTCTAGGGGAACTGTTATAGTCTCTGCACTCTGAGCCTCATTTTCAGCATTGTCTTCACTTGTCAGGGGAGTCTCCATGGGGTAGAGAGCTAGAACTTGGGGCACTTTCAGCTCCAGGAGTTACAGTTTCTGAGTCCACAACATTTGGCTCGCATGGAGAGCTTTCGGACACTGGCAGTGGACTGTCAGGGCACTCAAAATACTCTTCTTGTTCGGTGTATCACCAGTCTGCCCCAATCTATCATTTTCCTCCTGAAAGCTCAAACAGTTCAACCATGCACAATGATTCCATTTCATCTGATCTGATGCTTTGCACTTCACTTTCTGGGAGCATTGGCTCCAGGGATGAAGCTGGGGGCTTAGACAGTCCAGAAGGCCCAGCTTTGTCTCAGTATTGACTAGGAGATTGCCCGAAACAATTGACTCAGTTCGTAAGAAGGATAGTATTCAAAGTCACTCTCACTTTCTTCCGATATGGACTGACAGTCATGCTCAACTGGGACTTGTGGAGGGAACACTTTAACTTTGCTTCTGTAGGTGCAGACTTTCTTGATCTTTTCTTAGCAGCAGCTCTAGTCACTGGTCCAGAGGGCATCTTCTAGGGGCTCAGACTCAATTAAGATTTGTCCAATGGGCAGTAAATGATTTCTATGCATTGTTTTTACATCTTTGAATTATTCTCAGGCCTTACTTTGTACACTGGCAGATCATCTAGTTTGCCCACTACAATGTGAGGGAGATGGTGCCATCTGTCAGCAATCTTGTGCTTGCCATACAGTCCCAGATTTCTTAGCAATACCCGATCTCCCTCCTGGAGTTCCTGTGCTTTCACCTTTTATCATACCTTTCTTTGTTGGCCAGATTTCTTTTGGCAGCCATGGTTTGAGCCAGTTAGTACGCATGAGTTAGCTGGGCCTTTAACTTTGCACATACTGTAAATAGTTGTCAGCTTGAACCCATCAGGAGAGACCCCAAAACACACATCTACTGGTAGTGAGCTTCTCTTCCAAACATCAAGCAGTGGGAGAATCCAGTGGCATCACTTTTGGTGCAGTTATAAGCATGTACCAGGGTGCTAATTTGTTGGCTCCATCTAGGCTTGTCCTTTGGGTGCAGGGTGCCTAGCATATCTAGCAAAGTGCGGTTGAAACGTTCAGGCTGTGGGTCCCCTGGGGATAGTGAGAGTGGTTCTGGACTTTCGCACTCCCCACAGAAAGCATCTCTTTGATCAGACGACTCTCAAAGTCTCTCCCTTGATCAGAATGGATTCTTTGTGGAGCCCATAGTGAACAAAAAGTTTTCTACAAGTACTTTGGCCACAGTGGATGCTTTCTGGTCTTTGGTGGGGAAAGCTTGGGCATATCTCGTGAAATGGTCAGTGACCACCAGCACATTACTGATATTTCTTTGATCTGACTCCAAACTTAGAAAATCAATACAGACCAACTCCATGGGTGCACTGGTGATGATGTTAACAAGGGGGCAGCCCTCTGGAATAAAGCTTTCCTCTGTAAGCAGCGACTACAAGTTCAGATGTGTTGCTCCACATCAGCCCCATCTTAGGCCAATAGAATCTGGATCTCACCAAGTCAAGTGTTCTGTCTATACCAAGGTGCCCATGTGGTTGTGCAAGGACCTCAGTACTGAGTCTCGAAGGCAGTGGGCAGCACTAGTTGTTGTTTGTCTACTTGTCCCCTCTGTCTACTGTTTCTCTGTATAACAGTTTATTGATCAGTTTCAACTTAGGACCTTCTTTGTATAACAGTGCAGTTCTCAAATCAGTGGGCGTAATTTGGACACATCTTTTCCTGCATAGAGGGCTTCTAAAGCTGCTTTGATCATGGGATCGCGGGATTGACCCGCTGAATACTGTCATTGTCCAGCTGAGGCAGTGCACCAATGTCTATTGCAGAAAAGTGGCAATAAGCAGCAGGTATGCAATTCTCAGAGGCTCCCAAGCAATCCACCATGCAGTCCACTGCGTCCGTGGACATTTGTTCCTCCCTGTCAAACTTCGGCAGAGTGCCGAATGTCAGGTTCTGCCAATCGGACCCAATCATTCTGGGGAACAGGCCTCCGGAGAGAGCATCAGCATCTATGTGGTTCAGACCTGCCGTATTCGAGAGCATAGTCTATGTAGATAATGCAGAAAGCCACCTATGGCCAGTGGCATCCAACTAGCTGAGGTCTGCACATAGGTCAAAGGATTATTGTCAGTTTTACTAGTATTTTAGCCCCATACAAGTACTCATGGAATTGGTCAACAATAGCCCACTTCAAAGCTAGGAACTCTAACTTATGTACAGGATAGTTCTTTTCGGATGGGGTCAGGCTTCTACTGGCAAAGGCCACTGGTCTCAGGCCATTCTCTGTTCTTGGTACAACACAGCCCCCAACCCTTGCAAGCTAGCATCAGTGTGCAGGACGTGGTTTTCTTGGATTGCATAGCCAGCACTGGAGCATGGGTAAGTTGATATATGATCTCATGAAAAGCAGTCTCACAATCAGGGTCCAGTGGGCCCCAAATACTTCACTCGGATGAAAATACACTCTTTCAGTCTTGAGGGACGCTGACTTTTGGTATTTTGTGGGTTGGGGATACCCTTGAGTAAGGTTAAGTAAAGGCGGATCACTCTTGAATAGTCCTTGATGAGCGCCGATAATAACCACAGAATCCAGGAATCTTTGCAGTTCTTTTAGATTTTTGGGCTGTGGCCAGGTGGTCAAGGCCTCAACTTTACTTGGGTCGTCTCTATTCCCTCGGTGGATACTACAGTGTCCCATACTTTACTGATGTTTGAAAGAATTGACACTTATCAATGGACAGTTTAAGGCCAAAGTCCTCCAGTCGGTCCAATACCTTAAATAATCTGCTCTCATGTTCCTCCAGTGAGCTGCCAAACACAATGACATCATCTAGGTATACCAGGCACTCTAGTAAGTTCATGTCCCCCACTGCACGCTCCATCAATCGTTGAAAAGTGGCTGGGGCACCTGAAATCCTTGAGGCATCCTCATGAATTCATAGAAGCCAAGCGGACAGATAAAGGCCGTCTTCTCACGGTCCTCTGGGGCCATCAGGGATCTAGTAGTACCCACTCGGAGATCAGCACAGAGAACCACTTGCTCCCGTTTAGGCAGTCCAAAGCATCCTGAATACGGGCATTGTGTACTGATCAGGGATAGTCCGCCGTTTAAGGTGCGATAATCACACACATCCTTACTGTTCCATTCTTTTCCTCACTACCACAATGGGGAAGCATAAGGGCTTCTGGATTCTTGTATTACACCAGCAGCTAACATCTCTTGCAGATGCCGCTCACATCATCTATGTCAGCAGGTGCCAGGCGTCGAGACCTCTCACGAAATGGTCTTCGTCATGCAGCCGGATATTGTGCTCAGCTCCTTGCACGCATCCTACATCCCATTCCTTTAAAGAAAACACCTGGTCTCTCTGGGCAAGCTTCTCACTGATCCTCACTTTCCATTCAGCTGGCAGGGAGTCGCGAAATCAAACAAGTCAGGCGTTACTCTGTCATTCTTCTTGAACTCTTGCTGCTGGGTAGCACTGCAGTGTCTGCACAATGCACATTAGCCAGGATGCAACCTCTGTTTACTCGAATGTCTCTTTCAGACACATTATGAACTTGGACCATTACCCTTCTGGCATAAGCATGGGCTCTAGCGGGCAAAATACTAGGCTTGACCAGCAGTCCCTCTGGCAATTTTCCATCGCCTGGTGCATCCAACATTAATATTTATTCTTAACATCCTTTCTGATACGGACCTCTCCTGTAAGGTACACTGGGCATTTGGCGCCAGGATCAGAGACTCAGGATCCTTCTTCCATACAATTCCGACCGGTTCCTCTGGTTCTGTTTTTCAGCATCTCTCTGTGCCTCATAGGCCTTCTTAATTAAAGCGGAACTCTTAAAGCTCTACTAGTCTTTGACCCTGTTTTCATAACACAACTGTGCCCAGCCTTCCGAACATATGAGCATTTGTTCCAATCAACAAAGGGACACCATCATACAGTCCAGTGGGGACACACTAAGGCTAGGGTCTCTACTTGTTCGGCCACTCCAGCCACGGAGGTGGGGAAAGACAGCCAAATTCGGATATACCCGGAATAGGGGTAGGCCTTCTCACTTAACCCCCATACATGCAGTCCTTCTAATGGTTGTAAGGGTACGTCTGACAAATGCTTCTGATACCAATCCTGGAACATAATTGTCACTTGGGAGCCACTGTCTAATACAGCTCTTGTAGACACTCCATTCACCTTTACAGTGGTCTCCATGGAGGGACCCACTATTCTGGACCAGTCTGGAGAGGCGTGGTGGGGGGCCTGGGCAACTGACCTTGCCACAAAGGGACGTGAATTAGCATTTTGGTGCCCTCACTGGGATCATGTTGTGCACCTCTTAACCACTGATTTCTTCTCCGAAGCTCTCCTTGTAGCCTATATGCAACTTTGTCAGTGTCTTTTGGGGACTGGCATTCCCTTTTCATGTGCCCATCTTTCCCACAGTTATAGCAAAACATACTTTCTGGAGTTTGAGCTGGCCGAGGCGCCACACTGGGAGCCAGGGCGGGGGTATTACTAACTGGAAACCTTGGTGCCATCTCTGTCTGCGGCGTGATAAGCATTTGGAGACATCTCGTCAGTTTCTCCACTTCCATGGTCAAGGAATCGAGTTCGGAGCTGTTATCAGCAGGAGATACATGGGTGGGTACCCCCACCCCCATAGCAGATGCAGTCGGATATAGGTCAGGGCCCGTGCTTGCAGGCGTGGCCTTCATAAAGGGACTGTTTTTGAATTCCCGGATCTCTCTCAACAGTTAGCCCCATTGTGACATATCTTTTCCTTGTCAGGCACTCATTGACTGCCAACCTCTGCCCTGAACTTCACTTGATGGGTCACCTCAGTCACTCGGTCGTAGTCGCAGCTATTGGTGCAGGTCCCTCCCGAGGTCGTCTTTTCTCAACTCCTCAATTTCTCTCATTAACTCATCATAGGAGGTGGGGATTCCAGTCGATCTGCCAGGCGTAACTGAAGCAACAGCAGTTCTGAGAAGGGCAGACTTAAGGATCCTGTCCAGCCTGGTTCGGTCCAGTTCAATCGCTAGCAAACTACCTTTTCTGAGGCATTCTTGCAACAATTTTTCCAGCCGAGATACATACAGACAACAACTCCCCTTGGTACTGTTGTGCATCTCTTACTCTCCACCATAGGTCCTCATCAGAATCTGGGCTCCCATACACATTCTCCAAGGCCTCAAGATAGGCCTGTGCAGTCGCTTCAGGGTTACTGGCCCGTTAGCACGGATGGTAGCCAGGGCAGGACCTCGGAGGCTCTCACTAACCCTGCTTTAAGCCTTCGAGCATTGCCATTCTAGCACTTGGGGGCAACATAGTTTATCCAGGTCTCCCAGTCATCCTCCCTTGGGGGTGGGGAGGGTGCCAGAGAAGATCCTCAACCTTGGTAAGAGTCGTGACTAATGGCAGGTGCAGAAATAGGAGTCTGCATTGGTTCAGCCACCATTACGGGCACTGGAGCAGGAGAGGGTGTTGGGGAGGAACACCCCAGGTGGTAAGAATAGTTTCTTCAAGTCCTCCACAGTTTCCCTCTCCCAGCAACCATTCAGCAAATTTTTCCTCAAAGTTTCAGATAGTGGTGGGGCTGATTCCCCAGGTCTTACTGTCCTTAGTTATCACTCTCCAAGCAGTGAGGGCTCCCTCTGGGGTAATGGTCTGTGGCACTTTGGAGCTATCTATGGGATCCTTAAACTCTACTAGGGCCAGGAAAGTGTGGGTGAGCAGATTAGCATGCCGACCCACCACCACAGGGTTTTGTAAACCTTCCACCTTGGAAAGTACTCCTGCACAGTGTCCGTATTGATACCCAGGGGATGTCCAGGATAAGCATAGCATTTTGGGGTCGATCTCCTCCCAGTACACCACTCCACCAGCGGTGCACAGCCACTTCTGTCGGGTACCATTTTTTCTTAACAGTGGTTCGTAAATATGGCCACTAGAGGACACACAATCCCAGCGGTGAGCCTCCAAGATGTAACCCCTAGATGGCGCTATCCCAGGGGCTACTACCCCTGCCTGATTTGCCACTAACAGGTTGAGGGGCCTGGATCCAATGGCGGGTGCCTCCACCCAGAGGTCAGGGTTTGCAATAGTTAAACTAACTTGGTCACAGCCCTCTGGGACACTGCAACCCCCCTTTCTTCCCACTAGTGGCCCACACAATATATCAGAATTACCTTCACAGTATACACTTACCCCCAGGTCTGGTTCCGGCACTGGGACCTCCTGTGAAATGAGATACAGTGCAACAATCACAGTACAGTACTTTAACATAGACAAATACCTCAGGCAGTATAACTTTGCTGAAACAAGCAGTTCTGATTTATTTAGGGAGATATAACAAGGACAGGGAAATCAGGTTAATTAGCTTATCACTCTAATAATCTACCCATGGCTCTGTGCACAGGCCTATCCTATCAGTTACTGTCCCTGGGTACCAAGCCCTAGTGGCTAGTCAAACCGTGGCAGCTGGTAGGGCCCTTTCACACAGAAAAGGAGAATTAAACAGTCAGCAGTACAGTAATTCCATTTGGATTTAATGTGGCAATTCAACAGGGAGGCGACCCTGAATTAGTACTCCGACCTCCAAATAAGATAGGGTCCTTCAATGTCAGCAGGGCTCACTTGAGGTACACAAACCTCTTCACACATCCATATAAAGAAAGCACTATACCAGGCAGGCTGCATCTGTATCGATCGCAATTACTGCACAATACCGGAGAACACACAGCAGATTCAGTTCCTGACAGACCGAATGCAATTTTCAGCAATTCCTCCAGTCTTCTACAGGGTGAGCCTGCTTTCTACTCTTCAGAGATCCTTTGATTCTTTTCACAGGACGGATTCAGTCCTAACAAGCTGTTACACAAGCTGCAGACCGGAACTCTGGGCCTTACACACGTTTTTTGACTAAAACTGCACACTGAAAAAGCACAGGGCTCCTTCCTTCTTCACTGCCAAAACTCAACTGAAACTCCAACCGACAAAAACCGGGCACTTCCTTTGAGTTCCTCCCAGTTCTTGACTGGATTGGCTGTCACTCACAATAGACTGCTGCTGTTGGTCCAAAAGGCACTGAAGTCTAAACTACATCTCCCAGAGTCACTGCCCATACAATCCTCTTGTGGCTGGCTCAGATTATGAGTCCAAGTTCTGATTCGTCCAAGGCACCATTTTAGAGCTAGCTTACCCCACACTGATTGGTCCAGTTCAGCAGTTCAAAACTAGAATGGGGAACTAGCAGACACAGTTCTGACTGCAAAAAGCAGGTTAGACAAACTGTAATTTCATTATTACTCTAAATAATTTCTGGTAAACAGTTACATCTTTCAGATAGGTTCCCTTTGCACTCCTAGTGACTGCAAAATTAAGTGAATTGGCAGCAGCTCGAGTGGTACTCAGAGAAGCACACAGTCCCCATACAAACTAATTATGTCTGCAAGCAGACAGCTCTTAAAGAGACAGTACCAGAGGTTCTAAAAACACTCACTGATAAATGGCTTAAATGCCAAACACCATTCAGGCTTGGAGCATTCAAGCAAGCTCCTGGAAGTATTTTATGAACCCCCATTTGCAGGGGGGTTACACGAAGGCAGTCAAAGGGTTAACTAAGACTTAATCCCGTTGAAGGTTTGCTGTTTAGCCACAATTTATCTGCCACAGAATGGCTGCAGAATCAGCAGTTCTGCCGCAGAAAGTATGAGGTCCTGTCACAGAATGTAGATCCACTTTGCTGCATAGACACGGGGCCCTGGTCAAGGATAGTTATTTAATTCCCTTTTAAAATGTTTGTAGTTCTTTTCCTCTCTATGTCAAGTTTCACATGTTACAAGCGTTCTAGCTCCTTAATCTTGGTTTTTAAGTGTGTCTGCCTTTCTTTTCTTTTTCCTGGCCATGGTTATGGCAATTTATTTGCCCTTTAGGACTGCTTTCATGGTGTCTCATAGGATCTTGGTGTTGGTGTTTGGGCTTAAGTTCTCTTGCACTCCTTGGGTAATAGCCTATTGGATCTGCTCTTGTTGTACCTCCTTGTCTTGTAGTAAGGAGACATTTGGTCTCCAAAAAGTTGAATTGATGGGGTTTAATTTAAGGATTTTAATATTGTGGTTATTAAAATGCATTTGTTAAAATATTTATATAGATTTAAACATTGTTAGTATGTAAAGCGCTTTGATTCCCTGAAATTTGCACTGTATAAATAAAGCTTTGATTGATTGATCTTTTTTGTAACTGGAGATCCAGTTCCAAGTCTAATGGAGCATTATGCAAAAGGCCCCACCACATATCTGGAAAGCTTTGCCAAGGTCTCTTTCTTTAAGAAAAAGACAGCTAGCCTAGAAGACATTTGGTGTACCTTTGAATAATGGGCCCTATGCACGAATGGGGCGGAGTGGCTACATGTGTGTATCTGGGGCATGCAACCACTCCGCACCCTATGTGCCCCCCATGTGGGATGCACCAAGGGATGTGCACAGCACATATGCGCCCAATCCTCCAAGCGGGGGAGGAGCAACACGACAGGGGCAGGCAAGTGGTGGGCTGGCACTACACACCATGGACTAAGGTGCATAGTGCTGGCTGTAGGGGTGCATAGGGGGCGCAGGGTACACCAGGCAGAACCCCACCGAAAACCACCCTATGCACCCTGCGCATCTCTGCATGACAGGGAGATTAGCCCACAGACCCTCCAGGGCAACAGGATATGGATGCACAATGCCACCTCCCACCCACCCCAGCACACAGCGGTGAGGTGATGGTTCCCCAAACACCCACAACACCCATACCCCTCACAGGAGCACAACACTCATACCCAACACAAGGCTGCTGCCATCCCCAGAGGCAATGCATGTCAACCTCCCTCCCTCCCGTGATGCGATAACCCTCTACGTGTTATTTGTATAACATTTGTGATATAAATATATGTTCTGTGAATTTCTGCTGGGAAAATGTGGCAACAGCTCACGCCATCATTGGGATATTGAAAAATTTTTTTTTTTTTTGAAAGAAAAACAAAAAGTGCTGGCCTGGCTGTTACCTCTGGCTTGTAAAAGCCGACTTCCTGGGACTATAAAGACACCAGGTTATAACACATTGTAAACCATCCATTTACTTTGAAATCCAGGGAACCAGGATGAATTTTACAACATCTTAGGAAGAAGCAACTTCTGACTGATGTGTTATATTTCATAAATTGGTGACATAGCTCATCAGGAAATTGTCTGATGATCACAGGGGTAATTCTGACCTGTCATAAAGCATGCTGCACACTAATTAGGAAATAAATATATATTTTATACATATATATATATTTTTCTGATTGGAATATTTGGCAGTGGGCAGTGGCATGTGACTAATTCATTATTCAGGAAAAGTGACCTCTTGCCAACAGCCCAGAGCTGTGACATCACAGGATGGGAGGGATATTTTGACCTCTATTATCAATCTGGCTTAAAGGACTGAAGCTTCTACTTCTGGACTCCTAGAAGGACACACACTTGTATTCTGGACTTAAGGGCACTTCTGTCAAGAATAGGTAATACCTAACTGAAAGCTAAGTTAGAACTAGAAATTCAGTTACAAGGAGTTTTGTTTCTATCATTTCCATTTCTTTTGACTGTAAGCATTAATGTATGAATGTTCTGTGTTTTGCATTTATTTACTATTTTAATTTTATTAAACTTTTTTTGGTTTCCTTAATCCTGTCAGAGTCTTTCTCATTTTGAATGTGAATGCTGGGACAATATTGACAAGTCCGATAGAACTGTTAAGTGCATTACCATTTTGCAACAAGGTAAGAAAAGCACCTAGGTGTCAACTGAGTCAAAAGAGGGATTGTGAACCAGGTTGGGTGCCCACTGGGTTACGTATTGCACTGCATTTCCCCAAAGAGGGTGTGATATTTGATCCTGTTAACTGGACGTGCTAGTGAAAAGGGTTCATATTTGACCTTAGGACTTGAGACTGGTAGGTGTTTCGGACAGAAATCAAATAGGAGGGTTATCCTGTTTGCCTCCTGTTCACATATTGCACTTTGAGGTTTGGCAGTGTGAGAGCTGAGGGCCTGATCTGCAGAGTGCATTTGTGACAGATCTGGTTGGCAGCAGTGCAATTTAAGAGAATTTGGTAACACAAGCATTAACAGTCCAGTGTGTCAGATTGATAACTAACAGCTCACACTCAAAATAAGGCAGTGATTTAAAAAAAATAAAGAACTATATAATTGTGGTTACAGTCTAGTTCCCTACCTGTTTTATTTTTTTCATGTGTAAGCTAGTGTAGCCATAGATTAGGGAAGAAGATGGCTTCCCACTACAGGAAGTTCACTGCAGACTACCTGAGGCAGTTGTGCCAGAAGAGGAGTCCGTTGTGAGGGGCGAAACAAGCAGCACCTCATGGAGGCTCTTGTGGCAGCCAATGCCCAAGACCTCGAGTCATAGTTGGTGACTGGAAAGGACCAGACTTTGGGTGTGGAGGGGCCAGGGTCCATCACAATGTCTAGACCCAGGGAGGAGGACAGCTGGACCAGTGTAAGCAGAGAGCCACCACAGCAGTGGAAGGTCGCCACCATGCTAGAGCCAGAAGGGATGTAGCTGCAGATGGAGTTGCAGAGAATGGAGCTGGAGTTTGAACAGAAAAGATTTGAATCCCAGCAGTGAAAGGAACTTGAACAGAGGAAGCTGGGAACAGAGAGAGGAGAAATGAGAGCAGCTTCAGAGAGAGGGCAGAGGAAGAAGAAAACTAACGGCAGAGAGAGGCAGAGGAAAGAGCGACAGCTTCAAAGAGAGGCCGAGCAAGAGGAGAGAGAGCGCCAGAGGAAATCTGAACTGGAGAAGCTACAACTCCAGAGACCAGCGCCACAGCAGGTAAGTGGCATGGGTCAACCTTGAACGCCAGGACTGGGTTACATATTAAATTCTAAATTGATAGCTGAATTTAAAGAGGGGGAAGATATGGATGCATTTTTGAATTAATTTGGAAAAGTATGTATTCATGCAAAAAATTCCCAGAGTCTCCTGGAGCTTCCAGCTATCCCCACTGCTAACTGGGAAAGCTCATGACACACTGGGTCAAATGGACAATCAGGACAGTAATGATTATAGCAAACTTAAAGTTGCTTTGTTAAAAAAATATGATTTGACAGCACAAGCATACAGAGTTAAATTCCGTAAGCACAGGAGAAGCCCTGATATGAGCTATGAGGAGCTAGCCACTAAACAACGTCAGTTTTTATATTGTTGGTGGGAATGGATACAAGCAGACTATAGAGAAAATAGAGAATGTTGTACTTTTAGAGCAGTTCTTTTGGGCTTGCCCAGTACAGCTGAAAACCTGGCTAGAGGATAGAGATCCAAAAACAGTGCAGGAGTCTGCTGAGCTCTCGGACAGCTATGTCAGGAGCAGACCAGCTCTGAGAGGGAGCGGGGCAGGTTTGGTAGCGCAGAAAGGGAAAAGTGCGCCTTCAGGGCAGCTAAAATCCTCCCTGCCTCCACTGAAACCAGGCAACCCAAGGTTACAAAAAAAAAATTTGCCTGATAAAAGAAATGAATGTTGGGTTTGCACGCAACTTGGACGTCTTGCCAGGCAGTATCCTAAAAGGGTAGAGTGCGCACACAGTGGTGCTGGGAAAGAAGTGGACTTTTTGTGTATCCCTGAAAGCATGCCAGTAAACATGAGGGAGCACATACACCCAGGTCACTGTGAATGGGGTGCAGACCCATGGGTTAAGGGACACGGTGGCATCCCTGAATTTGGTAAAAGGGGATTTGGTTGAGCCTGAACAGCTTATACCCAATAAGTTTGATATAGTATGGGGATTCACTGGGGGAGGAGAACATTCTGTCACTTGCTAGTGTTCTCCTGGACTGGGGTGAGACAGGAGACACCGTGCAAAAAGTTGCAAGGGCAGAAAATCTTGCCCTGTATGTGATTATTGGGAACAATTTCCAAAAGGGGATGGTGTGTACAGTTACCCGCAGTGAAGCAGTAAAGGTAAATTCTGTTTCCCTGGACCCCATAGAAACCCCTATGGAAAACACTGGGAGGCTGGTTCCCCAGCTTGTGTCTCCTGATAGGGAGGATAGTAAAAAGGGGGGGTAGAAATTACCCAGGTAGAAGTTAACAGAACAGCTACAGACAATTACTCTAAGGAAGGAGGGGTAGCCAACTGTCATAGGGTTAGGGATGGCAGTGACCCTGAATGCCCTGACGCTAGAGCTAGGGACCCTAGTTTGGAATCTGGAAGTGACCTGTCCCATGCCTCGGGAATGTGTAAAGATTTTGCAACTGCTCAGAAAAATTACCCTAGCTTAGAGAGGCTGAGGGCTTGGGCAGATTCTGATGGCACACTGGGAGGTGACAGGAAAGAACAGGTTACTCACCTGTAACAGTAGTTCTAGGAATGGTATATGTTGTTCATCCACACTCTTTGGCATGTCCCTTTCCCTTAAACTCTGTCCGGAAAGTCTTCAAACTGGCTCCTTCCACCCACCTGGGTGGTAAATACCTTGGCTCCGCCCCATGATGCCAGATCTTAGCCCGCTGGAAGCAAGGTGATGCACCTAAAGCCGGGGAGGTTGGGTGGGTGCGTGTGGATGAACATATACCACTCCTAGAACTACTGTTACAGGTGAGTAACCTGTTGTTCTAGGAGCATGGATATGTTGTTCATCCATGCTCATTGGCAGACTCCTAGCAGTTCTCCAGGAGGAGGGAGGCAAGGCCCATACCCCCTACTTAGGAAACAGAGATTTTAGAACCGAGGCCCCAAAACCAGCATCCCGGCGTGACTCAAGGTCGATGTGGTAGTGGGAAATAAAGGTATTTGCTGACTTCCAGGTAGCAGCCTGACAGATTTCCTGGATAGGGATGTCCCTGGAAGCAGCAGTATGGCGGGTAGAATGATCTCTTAACCCTCTAGGAGGCTCCTTGCCCGCCAACTCATAGCACAGACCTATGCATGATGTAATCCACCTTGCTATGGTCCATTTGGCTGCAGGTCTGCCAGAAGCGGCTTCAGCGTAGGTGACAAACAGCTGGCAAACCTCTCCATGATTTTCCACCGTTCTTTCCTTATGATAGGAGAGAGCACATCTCAGGTCCAGAGTATGGAGCCTGTACTCGGCATCCAAGGTGTAGTTAGGGTAGTATACTGGCAGAGTCAACACTGATTAAGGTGAAACTCAGACCACCTTTGGAAGGAATTTCGGGTAGGGGCGCAGGACAACTTTGTCCCTGTGAATGCCCAGATAAGGGGAGTCTACTGAAAGCGCCTGTAGCTCCCCTGTCCTTCTGGCTGATGTGATAGCCACCAGGAAGGCCGTCTTCCATGACAAGTGTGAGAGCTCACACTTGTGCATGGGTTCGAATGTTTTGCCCATGAACTTTGCCAAAACCAGCAAGAGATCCCATGGAGGTGGAGGTTCACACACTGGAGGGGATATATGATCCAGGCCTTTGAAGAAGCACCCCACCACTGTCGCCTGTGACAATGTCAGCTGACAGGCCCACACCTGGTAGGCGGAAATTGCTGCCAGGTGCACCCTAAGGGTTGAGGACCGCAGACCCCCTTTGGAGAGAGACCAAAGGTAGTCTAGGATGTTAGCCGCAGAGCAGGATAAGGGGTCCAGACTCTTACCCTGACACCAAATGGAAAATCTCTTCCATTTGAAGGCATAACATTTCCTGGTCGATTCCTTGTGAGATGCCTCCACCACAGTGTAGACATCCTCGGAAAGACCCAGAGCCTGGAACTCTAGCCGCTCAGGTACCAGGCTGTGAGGTGCAGGGATTGAGGTCCGGATGGAAGACCTTCCCTGGTTTAATGATATCAGGTCCGGGTGTGTGCAAAGCCGCTCCAGGGACTTGCAGCTGAGGCTGAGGAGATCTGGGTACCAGAATTGGCACGGCCAATCCGGGGCTACCAGAATCACCTTTGCCTTGTCCCTCCTCACCTTGAGTAACACCTTATGGATCAAGGGAAATGGAGGGAAGCCGTAGAGGAGGCCTGGGGTCCACGGCCTTGAAAAGGTATCCCCCTGCAGCAAGCCCTGCTAAAGGGGTGGGCATGGTACAGACTCAGCTTGGCATTCTCCCTGGAGGCAAACAGGTCCACCAATGGTTTGCCCCAAAGTGAGAACAGACTGTAAGCTACCTCTGGATGGAGGGACCACTCTTGAGCTGTCTGACCAAGGCAGCAGAGAGCATCTGCCAGTTGGTTCGAGACTCCTGCCACATGGATGGCTAGGAGATCCGACGACAACCAGCTGACGAGGGTCCAGGTGCGGAGCGCCTCCTTGCACAGAAGATGGGAGTGCGTGCTGCTCTGTTTGCTGAGGTAGTACATGATCGTGGTATTGTCCGTCTGGACTTGAACCTCTTGACCCCAGAGCTGAGGAGTGAATGCTGACAGTGCCAGTCTGACTTCTCTAAGCTCCAACAGGTTGATGTGGCATCGGAACTCCTCGGGAGTCCAGAACCCGTGGGCCCTGTTGTCCCCCATGTGGGCTCCCCAGCCCATGAGAGAGGCATTGGTCGTGAGGACGACTGTCTGCTTGGGGCAGACAAACTGGATCCCTTCCTGCAACCGTTCTGGGATGGTCCACCATTGGAGAGCATCCCACATCTTTTGGGTTACCGTGATCAGCTGGTCGAAGAGACCATGGCGCCGAGTCCACTGTAAGGCCAGTTCCCATTGGCGGGGGCACATGTGCCACCTGGCCCAATGGAGCACTGAGGTGCATGCCACCATGTAACCCAGAAGGCACAGAAAGTCCTGGGCAGGGCGCAAGTGGCCAACCAGAAATGATAGGGCAAAGGAGGAAGGAACCTCCACCCTGTCTGCTGGGAGCCGGGCTCTGGCTTGACAAGAGTCAAGCTCTGCCCCGATGAAGCCCATCAGCTGAGACGGCACGAGTTCCGACTTGGCCTCATTGATCAAGAGGCCAAGCTGAGAGCAGGTTCTGAGAGCCAGATCCCTGGATCTCTCCACCTCCTGAAGGGAGGAACCTGCCAGAAGCCAGTAGTCGAGATAAGGGTAAATTCAAACTCCTCAATGCTGAAGATGGTCTGCCACCACTGCAATGCACTTGGTGAAGATCCACAGGGCCGATGACAGGCCGAACGGCATGGCTCGGAACTCGTACAGGGTCCCCTTGACCCTGAAATGGAGGAACTGCTGGTGGGACGGATGGATTGGGACATGAAAGTATGCATCCTGCAGATCCAGAGAACAAAACCACATGTTTCACTCCAGGGATGGTATGATCTGGTTCAGAGTTACCATCCGGAAGGTGCGAGACCTGAGATACTGATTCAGATCGTGGAGATCTAGGATGGGGCACCAACCCCCCCATCCGCTTGGGACCCAGGAAGTACCTGGATACGAAACCTGGGTCTACAGATGGATCTGGCCCTGGAGCTACCGCCTCCTTGAGGAGGAGCTGAGCAATGTCGTCTCGAAGAGCTGACTGCGTGCGAGCTGAGATCCTTTCCTACAGAGGGGTGCGGGCTCAGCTGGGCGGGTACTGCTCGAATTCCAGAGGCAGTCCCTGCCCGACCACTTCTAGAACCCACCTGTCTGAAATGATATCGGACCAGGTGGAAAGAAAGTGGCAGAGCCGACCCCCCATGGGGGGACCAGGGCAGGCATGACAGGAGTAGGGGTGGCAACCCCCAACCCGTCACTGAGCAGGCTTAGAGGAGGAGGAGGAGGAAGCTCCTGGACCAGCGCCTCTGCCTCCTTTGCGGGGCTGTTGAGGGCCCTGCTTGGGCCTAGGGCGCCAAGCTTGAGCCTGCTGCTGCTGACCTCCCTGATAGGAGGGCTACCTGACTGCAGGGGAGGACTGCCGAAAAGGCTTCCTTTTCTGCTGGCTCTTGCCTGAGGAACCCTTAGTAGAAGTGGCGTGCAAGGTGACATTGGGCTGTTCAGTATGTTAAAGGTGGCCTGCCACTCCTGGGCTGAACAAGTCTGTACCAAGGAAAGGCACATCAGCTAACTTGTGCTGGGTATCCGCCGGAAAGGAGGATAACCGCAGCCAAGCCCTGCGGCAGGTGGCCAATATGGCTGCTAAAGAGTGGGCACAAGAATCCCCAATGTCTAGGGCTGTCTGGAGCTGCTGTTTGGCGACAGCACGGCCCTGATCATGGACTTGCTTGACCGTGGTCTGCATGTCCAAGGGGAGGTAAGGAAGTACTTCATCCAGTGACCCTCGGAGGGCATGGGAGATGTGTGCCATGATTATAGCCGAACTGGCCTGATGAAGGCCCAAGGAAGAGGCCGTATAGACCTTATGGGCAGAGTGGTCCATGTTCTTGGACTCCTTGTCCGGAGATCGGTCGGTGTCAGCTGAGCTACCAGTACATCTAAAGACGGAAGCAGTCACCAGGCTCTCAGCCGAGGGATGTTCCGTGAATCCCGGTAGGGATCCCATAGGCACCACGTACTTACGGGCCATATGGGCAGACAGTGCTGGGCAGGAGGCTGGATGCTGCCAAAGCTCAAGGACTGGACCAGTAATTGCTTCAGCCACTGGGAAGGCCTCCGTCGGGGTATCCCCTCTCTTAAGAATATCCAGAAGGGGGTATACCGCCTTTTTCTGGATAGACTCCAGGGGCATTCCAGTGGAATCAGAAATGAGGCAGAGGATGCCCTGAAAGGAGGAAGGACCTTCCTCCAGGCCTGTCGAGAGTGACTCCTCATCACCCGGATGGGAGTGCAAACTGGTGGCATCTGAATCCGAAGAGTTGGGATACAGTCTCCCGCCTATGTCCCCCTCGATATGTTGAGGGCAGTCAGGGGTAACTGTGATGGACAGGCGTCGGGGAAGCCCGGTGTCTGGATGGTCCCCTTTCGAGGGAGCCCCCGAGATAGACTGTTTAGGTGGTGGTTCCACCCTAATCGGTGGTGAGACGGTATGGGCTTAGGAATAATGGCTGGCCTCACAGGTGGAGGAACCGAAGATTTCGGGTCCGAAGGGGTCGGTGTCGGCCCTTGAGGCGCAGGCCAAGTAATGGCTGGGGTGGACGGCGTAGCCGGCTTCTGCCCGGCCAAATTCAGCTGTTGCCACATAAGCTCCTCATAGCATCGACGGAGTTTCCATCGAAGCCTCTCCTCATCCGAGGAGGATGAGGACCTGTGGCAGCACCTCTTTTTTTGAATGGCTGTGGCCTTTCTTTGGTTTTCCCGCTGAAGAAGGAGAGTCCTCAATCGAGACCGATGGGGACAGCCAGGATCAGGAGAAACCGGGCTCGGTGAAAATAGAGGCTCTGGATCAATTCCCTTGATGGGGACACCCGAAGGAAGTGTCTTGTCATCGGGGAAAGAAAGGACCAGGGTCCTTTCTAAAGAATCATCAACCGGAGTTGGTGAAACCTGCTCGATCGGCTAGAGAACAATCTTGGCTGGATCAGCCGATTCCTCAGTCTCTGCCTAGCCAGACGGAAGATCCGTGAAGCCAGTGGCTGAGGAAGCGATCTCGATCGAAGTCAAGGTCACAGTGTCCTGGGACTCAGACCTCTCTCGGTCCCATGAACATCTCCTCTTCAAAGACGTTGGATCCTTGTCCCTCTTCCGAGGGCCGGAGGAGTGCGAGCCCGAGGGCGCCTCACCCCTGCTGGGGAGAAACTGGCACATCTCCCTGAAGGAACCTGTGAAGGAAGAACAGAGTTTGAGAGGCACAAAGAAACTTCGGCTGGCCGAAGCTTGGGCAGCTTCTTCGAAGGCCTTCATCTGCTCTAGCTGCTCGGCGGATCCCGAGGCCGTGGAAACTGCCCACCTCGCTTCTTTCGATTTCACCGGAGGGTTCCTTTTCTTCAGTCTCCCTAACTTAAGGTGCACCATGCGGTCGTCAAGGACATTGGGATGGAAAACCAAGCAAAAGGTACAGGTGGTGGTATAACCGATACCTAGGCAGTAATCGCAGGTAAGGTGGGGATCAGTGTGCAACATTTTCTGGCCACACGAACACTGGCGAAATACGGGGGATGACTTGTCCTCCATATCCGATGGGCTATTATTGGAACCGAAAACTCTCACGAGTTTGAGTGATAAATGTGGTAAAAACAGACAATGCGAATCCAGGGCCTACGATGGCTAAAGTTGGTACGAGGGAACCCGATTCTTCCAGCGGAAAGGAAGATCTGGCGTCATGGGGCGGAGTAGAGGTACTTACCACCTGGGTGGGTGGGAGGAGCCAGCTTGAAGACTTTCTGGCCAGATTAAAAGGGAAAGGGACATGCCAAAAGAGTGTGGATGAACAACATATCCATGCTCCTAGAACAGACTTTACTGGGACAATGGATTGCTGTATACACAGGACGCAAGGACAAAGTGAGGTGATGGGCAGGCAGCATGTCATTCCCCAGGGGTACAGTGAGTGGTTGCTCAAGATTGCTCATGATATTCCCATGTCTGGCCATCTGGGAAACACATGCACTACACAGCAATAGGCCCAACTTCAGCCAGCAGGTGAAGGAGTAATGCAGGTCTTGTCACCAGTGCCAAGAAATAGGGAAGGTGGGTAGGAAAACCCAAGCCACACTAATTCCTTTACCCATAGTGGAGGAGCCATTCTAGAGGGTAAAAATGGATATTGTGGGGCCTTTGAATACCCCCAGCTCCTCTGGGAAGAGGTTTATCCTAACAGTGGTGGATTATGCCACCTGGTACCCAGAGGCAGTCTCCTTATCCTCACCGAGTACAAAGTGGCAGATGCCTTGCTAGGGATTTTCTCCCATGTTGGGTTCCTGCAGTAGGTTATCACCAATCAATGGGGTTCCTTCATGTTGGACCTGAAGAAATTGTGGGAGAAGTGTGGAGTGGTGCAGAGACGCACGACACCTTATCACCCATAAGCCAATGGGCTTGTGGAAAGATTCAATGGTACCCTTAAATTGATGCTCCAAGCGTTTGCTGAACAGCATGGGAGGAACTGCGAGAAATACCTTCCCCGCCTATTGTTCGCATACAGGGAGGGGCCCCAAGAGTTGACAGGGTATTTCCCCTTCAAGCTCTTATACAGACGCAGGGTACATGGGCCCCTAGACTTGATCCGGGAGGACTGGGAAGGTAAGCACACCACCCAGAGAACTCTCATAGTGAATTATGTCCTTAAGTTTAGGGAAAAGCTGAAGGAGCTTATGGGAACAGCCTAGAGCAACCTGGCAGCTGGCCAACAAAAAAATGGAAATTACGTACCTACCGTAATTCTTGATCTTCTAGGAAGAAGTCTCCACCACTCATTCACACTGATGGGATCTATGCCGGAGGTGCTAGGACCCAGTGGGAGCAAACTTTTTTGTTAGAGGTCAGCGCCAGAGATGGAGCTGTGAGGAGCAGTGCCGCGAGCCTTGGCTCTTGCAACAATGACTATCTCTACGTTGACCCTCCAACCGCCTCAGTACCTTTTTTTCCAAGGAGGTGCAGCATAAATAACCTAGAAGGATAGCCTAATGAAAACAGGACATAAGATAGTCCAAATGACCTGTATAAGAAGGGTCAACAAAGAAGTCTTCACAGCCTAAATATTGAGTGAGTGAAGACCAATAACAGAGATGAGAGCGGGGGATGGTGGGTGGACGTGTGAATGAGTGGTGGAGACTTTATCCAAGAAAATCAAGAATTACAGTAGGTACGTAATTTCCATATCTTCCTGGACATAAAGTCTCCACCACTCATTCACACTGATGGGAAAGTACCGAGCTAATAATCCCCTGAGAGGGTGGCAGGAGAGACCAAGAGCTCACGATTTAGGATAGAAGTCCGTTAAGGATGGTCCTGCCAAATGAAAGATATCTCCTGGCATGGACATCCAGGGAATAGTGCTTGACGAAAGTATGCACTGAGCTCCAGGTAGCCGCATTGGAAATGTCTGCAATGGGCACGTTGTGGATTTCTGCCAGGGATGCCACGACTGCTCTAGTAGAATGAGCGCAAACTCTGCCCTCCAGCTTAACCTGCGCCATGGAATAGCAGTGGCGAAGACATGCCACCAGCCATGCTGAATTGCATCTAATAGCGACAGGTTGACCCAGCCGGGTCTCGCTGAAGGAAACAAACAGTTGTTGTGCTTTGCAAATTTGTTTTGTTCTATTTAAATAGAAATGCAGAGCTCTTTTGACATCTAAAGAATGAAGGGTACACTCCTTCATTTTGGAAGTTCGCAAAGTAAGTAGGAAGGACTAAAAGTTGGTTTAGATGGAATTCTGAAACAACCTTAGGGAGAAACTTAGGATGGGTCCTAAGAACTACTTTGTCCTTATGAAACACAGTATACAGAGGGTCTGTGACCAAGGCATGTATTTCAGAGACCCTGTGGGCCAAGGTAATGACCACCAGGAAGGCCGTTTTTCAAGTGAGAAATTTCAGCTCACAGGTCACTAGAGGCTCGAAAGGCTTTCAAGTGAGCATGTCTAGTACAAGATTAATGCCCCATGCTGTGACTGGATGTCTGATAAGTTAAGTCTGCATACCAGACATCCTAAGAAACCTCAACTACAGGTAACAGCCAGTGAGAAGGAAAGCACTGGCTCATGATAAGCTGAAATGGCACAAAGGTGAACTTCGACTGTAGAGTATTGTAGACCTGAATTTGAGAGGTCCAAAAGGTACTCTAGAACTTTATTTGGTGGGCAGGAAAAAGGATTCAAAGAGGATTTTGCACATCAGAGAGAGAAACGCTTCTACTTGGCTGTGTAAGTTTTTCAAGTGGCTGGCTTGTGTGCAGTCAAAAGAATATCGGAAACTCTGCGAGAGACATTGAACCTGTTCACTTCTATCTCTTCTGGAGCCAAGCGTGAAGGTGAAGCAGTCTCAGAGTGGGATGGACCATAGGCCCCTGAGTCAGATGGTTCGTTTTGAAGGGGAAGCACTTTCAGAGGGGTTTCCGACATACTGTTGAGTAATGGAAGCCATATCTGTTGAGGCCAGAATGGAGCAATGAGGATCATTTTGTCCCCCTGGGACTCGAACTTGAGAAGTACCCTCTGAATTAGAGGAGGAAAGGCATATAGAAAGCATTTTATCCACTGCAGCCTGAACGCATCCTGACAGAAAATGCCAGGCCCTGGATTTCTGGAGCAGAAGACAGGTAGTTTTGTGTTGAATGGGGATGCAAAGAGGTCCAGGTCTGGAGTTCCCCACTCTGCGAATAGTGACTGAACTACGGTTGAGTCGAGAGACCATTCGTGAGGATCTGTCTCCGTTCTGCTGAGATGGTCTTCCAGTTTGTTTTGCACTCCCAGCAGGTAGACCTCCTGGATTAGAGCCTTGTGCTCCAAACACCATTCCCACACACTCATCGCTTCCCTGCATAAGGGGTACGAGTGTGCACCGCCCTGCTTGTTGATGTAATACATCACTGCTTTGTTGTCCTTTTGAAGGAGAATGTTCTTGTGAGAGAATATCCTTCAAAGCCCCGATTACATATAGGACGACTCTCATTTCTAGGACATTTACAAGAAGCTGGGACTCATCTTGAGTCCACGTACCTTGGGTGTGGAGATTCTGACTGTGAGCTCCCCACCCCATCAGGGACGCATCTGTGGTAATGGAGATCTGGTGATCCAGGGGAGCCAAAGGGATACCCTTCCAGAAGGTTGTCCTCTTACAACCACCAGGTGAGTGACCGTTTCAGAGGTTCTGTCACCTTGATGAGAAAGGACTGAGGGTGAGTGGTTGGGGACCACTGAGTACTGCACATCCACTGAGAGGTTCTCATGTGGAGACAAGCTAGGGGCACAGTGAACACCGAGGATGCCATGAGACCCGGCATCCGGTGCATCGAGATAGCTCGAACCGAGCTGTTCTCTCTGATGTATTGGGCCATCTGTAGGATATTGTTCCTTCTGTCCTCTGGAAGAAAGGCTTTCACACAGGAGGTGTCCGGAAGAGTTCCTATAAAAAGGAGCTTCTGGGAGGGCTGCAACTGCTATTTCTTGAGAGTTAGCAGAACTCCCATGGGTGTGAGAAAGTCTGAGGCCGTGGAAATGGCGTCAAGAGTTCCTTTCCTGGAAGGACTTGCTAGAAGCCAGTCGTCCAGATATGGGAGCACATGATTCCAATCTTTCTGAGATGCACTGCCAGAATTGCACAAGGATAGCCCAAAGGGCAGGACTCTGAACTGATAATGTTGGCCCAAAGCCACGAACCTTAGGTATTTGTGATGCTTTGGGTGAATAAGAATATGTTGGTAAGCATCCTGCATGTCCAGGGAGGCTAGCCAGTCATGCTGATGAAGAAAAGGTAACAGGGTTTCTAGCGATATCATTTTGAACTTCTCCTTGGGAAGAAATGTTCAATTTTCTGAGGTCCAAAATGGGGCACATGCCCCCCGGTTTTCTTTGGAACTAGAAAGTAATGGGAGTAGAACCCCGTGTTCCGTTGATCCAGTGGAACCATTTCTACTGCCTGTTATTCAGAAGGCCTTGTATCTTGGAAGCGAGAAGTTCTGACTGAAGTACTGACAGCCTGGGCTGTTTGGGGGGGGATGATCCGGAGGGGTCTCTGAAAGATTGAGGGAATACCCCTCACGGATTATCCAGAGGATCAGTTTGTCCAAAGTTATGGACTTCCACTGGTTGTAGAATTGAGTCAGATGACCTCCCACCACTGAAGAAGAGTTTCCCTCGGGCAGCTGAGGTGGGACTTGGGCCAGAAACTCCGAAGGCTGCACTGGGCGCTTTGGACCCGTGTGCTTTCTGTTGCATTTTCTTTTGAGGCTGGGGGGCTTGGTTTTTATTAAAACCTCCCCTGCCTTTGCCTTGAAAGGACTGACTTGTGAAACTGGCACTTAACACCCCGAGAAGGAGCGGGTTGAGCCAATTTAATGGCAGACCTAGTCTTTTGTGTGGCCTCTAGAGCTTGTTCTACTTGAGGACCGAAGAGATGCACATCATCGAAGGGTAACACCATGGCCTGTTGCTGGGCATCATTCGTGAAGTCTGAAATGCGCAGCCAGGAGTGACGGCGGGTACAAATGCCTGCAGCCGCTGCTCGGGAGGCAGTATCGAAAGCGTCCATAGCTGCTTTAACCTGCTAGTTGTTGGACTCTGTACCCCTGGTTATGGTTTGAAGAAGCTCTGAATTAGTGTCCAACTCTGGTAGAGCTTCTACCATTTGTTTGAGTGAATGGCAAAGAATATAGTCATATTGAGAGAAATAGCCCTGGTAGCTGGCAATACACATACCCAGGGTGGATGCAGCAAAGATTCTCTTACCTAAAGTATCTATCTTACAAGATTCTTTGTTTATAGGTTGGGCTGTAGTAGCCTGAGGGAGGACAATCTTATTTTCTGCCAAGACTACAATAGGGTCTGCAAAGGCTTGGGAGGCCAAAATGGGTTGATCATTGGGAGCAGCATACTTTCTATCTATGGACTTAGCCACAGAAGGAATGAGAGTGGGATTATTCCATACCATTTGAGAAAGCGTCTCAAAGGAAGGCTGTACCAGCGGAGTTAAATCCATAGGGATATCCGGGACATGAAGGTATTGGAGCCTTAAAAGCTTCCTAGGATCGATATTCGTAGTCTGGAGAGAAAGAGTGGAATTCAAATTTTTCAGCCGAGACTTAAATGACAGGTCCTCGACCACAGGCTCTGCAATAAGATTAGATCCTGTTCCTTCCACATCATCGCCCAGCCTAAGGTCTGGGTCAGGCTCAATATCATCTGACAGCCCAGGAGGGACTGTATGAACAGGAAAGGAGTGAAAATCAGAAGGAAAATAGGAAGGAAAAGGGTTCGGGGTCAAGAAGCCCTGAAGACGTCACACCAAGCCTTAGGGCTGAAAGAGAGCATGGCGCTGCCTGACATCAGCGCCAGGCATGGCACCGTCAGAGCCCCCGGCGCTGAGGACAGTGCCGAAAAGCCACACGGTGCAGAGGATGGTGCTGACAATCCCAACGGCACCGAGCAACCTATTTATGCTGACAGACGCATCGGCGCCGAGCGACCCATCGACGCCAACAGCGCTGAAACCAACCGAGGGCTCCAAAAACTAGGATTTGAGGTGAAAGAAGGAAGAATACCAGGAGATACAGGCATCGGTGTGGCCCCCTGCATCGCAGCCATGTGAGGGGGAAAAACACCTGAGTGCGGAGTCGACGGCACCGAAGAAGGCGATTCACGACTGTGGAGGCCCAACCGCCCTACCCGATCCCCTGAAGATCCCGAAGGCCCTGGAGTGACTGGACCAAGCAACCTCCAAGCCCATTGTTCCATCAGAGCGACCCCACTGATGAAACTGCTCATCTGAAGCCCTACCAAAAGTCGGGGAAGAGCTCCGATGTCGAAGAGGTCAGTGATCAGAAACAGAAACTGGCGACTCCAGAGAAGGAGTCCAGAAACTGACACCAGTGACCGACCGTCGAGGCGCAGACATACCAGAGGGTGACCTCGAGTGATGCCTTTCTTTTTTGACCTGTGGGCCGAAGAAGAGTTCGAGGCTGAACGGTGCTGAGAATGCGACTGTTTTCTTTTATGCCTCCGGGGGGACCGCCCCTCCCTCGGGCATTGGACCTTCGATTGTCAGAGCCCCCCATCCGGAGAGGGCAGTGGACCCAACGCAGCTGACTTAACAGCTTTCATACAAAGTCTCCCTACCATCACCTGACCCGCTCATGGTCGACTCCATCAATGTAGGCTGAGACTTCTTTGTTTAATTAGAATAAATTATAGTAAGCTGTACTTATTCGGGATATACTACAAATTAATAAACTGAAAACTATGCTGCTAGCTTGAAGTTTGTCTCCTGGTAGGCGCGAGCCGTCGTTACTGAAGCGCACTTAATGGCGGAAAAAAAGGAACTGAGGCGGTTGGAGGGTTGACACAGAGACAGTCATTGCCACATGAACAGAGGCTTCCGGCGCCACTCCTCGTGGCTCCATCTCTGGCACCGACCCTCTAAAAAATATTGCTCCCGCTGGGTCCTAGTGTCTCCGACGTAGATCCCATTAGTGTGTATGAGTGGTGGAGACCATGTCCAGGAAGATCAAAAGGTATGATGCAACTACAGAGCCAGAGCTCGCTTGTACACTGTGGGTCAGGAGGTCATAGTCCTAATCCCAGTCCAGGAAGATAAAATGAAGGCAGAGTGGGCAGGACCATACAAAGTAGACAGGTGAATGATGTGAATTACATTATAGAGCTGCCTGACAGGAGACATACCCAAAGAATGTACCATGTCAACATGATGAAGCTGTATGCAAATAGGGCTGACATAGTCTTTGCAGTGTGTAGTCCTGGGAGGGGATTGATGAGGAAGACCCCCTTCTGGACTTGCTGGAAGAAAGCAAGTTGGAGTCCTCTGTGGAGGCAATCAAAATGTTGCCCCAGTTGACCCCAGACCAGATCCAGGAAGTAAAGGAGGTTTTAGCAGACTTTGCCCCATTGTTTAGCGCTAAGCCTGGACTAACCCACTTAGCGACGCACGATGTGGAGACAGGGATGCAAGCGCCCATACAGTGGACAGCATATTGAGTGTCAGAGACCATCCAAAAGAGCATTAGGAGGGAGGTGGAGGAAATGCTGGTTTTATGGGTAATCCAGAAATCCCGCAACCCCTGGTCCTCACCTACAGTCCTTGTTCCCAAGTCAGATGGCTCTACTCTGTTTTGCATGGACTACCGTGGACTCAGTGCAGTCAAAGTCAGATGCCCACCCAATGCCATGGATGGATGAACTACTGGACAAGTTGAGAGGGGTGACATACCTTACCACTACTGACCCGACAAAAAAGAGGTATTGGCAGGTGGAGTTAACTGCCAGAGCTAGGGAGAGGTTGGCCTTCATCACTCCGATAGGGTTATCGGAGTTTAAAGTAATGCCTTTCGGAATTAAAGCCCCTGCCACCTTCCAAAGGTTGGTGAACCAGGTGTTAAATGGTGCTGAAGAGTATGCTGTGGTATACCTGGATGACACTGCCATCTTCAGTGCCAGCTGGAAAGAACATCTGTCCTAACTTAGGGAAGTGCTGGGCAGTATACAGAGGGCTGGGCTCACTGTATAAGCTGAAAAGTGCCAGGTGGCCATGGTTGAGGTGGCATACCTTGGGTATGCAGTAGACCGGGGACAACTCTGTCCTAATCAAGCAAAATATGAAGCAATCGAGGCATGGCACAGACCTGAAACACAGAAGCACGTTCAGAGTTTTCTAGGGACCGCAGGGTACTATAGGAAATTTGCATCAAACTACAGTGCCCTGGCTGCTCCCGTATCTGGCCTGTTAAAGAATGCATATTAAGGTTATCTGGGAAACAGTCTGTGAGCAAGCCTTTACACAGCTAAAGGAGGCACTGTGCAGTGCTCCTGTATTAGCCAGTCAAAACTATAGTAATCCCTTTATAGTCCAGCCTGTTGCCTCAGATGTGGGTATTGGGGCAGTATTTAGTCAGACGTTTAACCCAGAGAAAGATCTCTCGATAGTGTACCTCAGTAAGAAGTTACTTCCCAGAAAGCAGACATTCTACAGTGGCGAAAGAATGCCTTGCAATGGTGTGAGCACTAAAAAAGTTAGAGCCATACCTATATGGGTGGCACTTAAAGGTACAAACAGATCAGAACCCCCTGGTTTGGCTGGCACAAACAGGTAAAACAAACGGTAGGCTTTTAAGATGGAGCCTTGCCTTGCAGGGGTATGACATGATTGTTACACACAGGGCAGGGACAGCAAACACAAATGCAGATAGATTATCGCATCAGCTAGAGCAGTGAACTGAATTTGGGGAACTCATCCCATGCCTAGTAATAGATTCCCCAAGTTCAGTCTAGGAGGGAGGCGTGTGACGTGATAACCCTCTATGTGTTATTTGTATAACATTTGTGATATAAATATATGTTCTGTGAATTTCTGCAAAGAAAATATGGCAGCAGCCCAGGCCATCATTGGGATATTGACTTTTTTTTTTTTTTTAAAGAAAAACCAAAAGTGCTGGCCTGGCTGTTACCTCTGGCTTGTAAAAGCAGACTTCCTGGAACTGTAAAGACACCACATTATAACACATTGTAAACCATCCATTTACTTTGAAATTCAGGAAACCAGGATGAATTTTACAACATCTTAGGAAGAAGCAACTTCTGACTGATATGTGCTATATTTCACAAATAGATGACATAGCTCATCAGGAAATTGTCTGATTATCACAGGGGTATTTCTGACCTGTCATAAAGCATGCTGCACACCAATTAGGAAATAAATATATATGTATGTGTATATATATATATATATATAAATTTTGATTGGAATATTTGGCAGTGGGCAGTGGCATGTGACTAACTCATTATTCAGGAAGAGTGACCGCTTGCCAACAGCCCAAAGCTATGACATCACAGGATGGGAGGGATATTTTGGCCTCTATTATATCAAGCTGGCTGATAGGACTGAGGCTTCGACTTCTGGACTCCTAAGAGGACACACACACTTGTGTTCTGGACTTAAGAGCACTTCTGTCAAGAATAGGTAACATACAACTGAAAACTAAGTTAGAACTAGAAATTCAGTTACAAGGCATCTTGTTTTTATAAATTCCATTTCTTTTGACTACAAGCATTAATGTATATATGTTCTGTGTTTTGCATTTACTTACTATTTTAATTTTAGTAAACTTTTTTTGGTTTCCTTAATCCTGCCAGAGTATTTTTCTCATTTTGAATGTGAATGCTGGGACAATATTGACAAGTCTGATAGAACTGTTAAGTGCATTACACCATTTTGCAACAAGGTAAGAAAAGCACCTAGGTGTCAACTGAGTCAAAAGAGTGATTGTGAACCAGATTGTGTGCCTGCTGGGTTAAATATTGCACTGTATTTCCCCAAAGAGGGTGTGATATTTGATCCCGTTAACTGGGCATGCTAGCGAAAAAGGTTCATATTTGACCTTAGGACTCGAGACTAGTAAGTGTTTCAGACCCAAAACGGATAGGGTTACCCTGTTTGTCTCCTGTTCACATATTGCACTTTGAGGTTTGGCACTGTGGGAGCAGAGGACATAACCTGTGGAGTTCGTTTGTGACACCTGCTACCAGCAGTAATGTGCCCCCCCGCCTGCAGGCATGCCCCCATCCCACTGCACCACTTCTGTGGTATCAGAGCAGGCTGGCGGCATTGCCCTCCTACCACCTGCTACAGCTGCTGGCCCTAAGTCATCTGCGGGGAGTGCTGCCAAAGCGTGCCCTGCCGTGTAAGGAATCCACTCTTGGGCCCATGCTGGGCATCTGATTGGCTACCCGGTTGGGTCTGCAACTCTGCCTGCGCCCGTCCTGTACATACCTGCATGCCGGGGCCACAGAAAGATGGCCGGCAGTGGTGAATGCTGCCGGTGTGCAGCTATTCACAGGTGCGGAGATGCGCATGTGGGTTATGCACCTTTGGCGCATAACTGGCGCCCATTAGTGCATAGGGCCCATTATGTGTAACCCTTTGTGGCCCCATACAAGTATCTCCAGGTGTCACTCATACCTAGATTCGTTAGTAATGCCTTAACTTTTCAGTGGGATATGTGACGTTATTTATGGGACCAAAGTTAAACTGAGATCACCTCCACACATTAGCACCCCTTCTGCCTGTTCTTCCATCTGTATAAACCGCTTCTGATAAAAAGAATAATCTGAGGCTGGGGGAGCATATATAAAAACAAGGGTGACCTGTTGATTGTTAAATTGATCTCTGATCATAACGTACCTACCCTCTCCATCTTTATAGATCTATGCAGTTTCAAAGATGGCTGCACCTCTCTTCCACCCAGATTTATATGAAGAGGAGTGGATCTCACAGTAGCTGAACTTGGTCAGTTTCTGATGTTCTACTTCTGCAAGATGCATCTCTTACAGGAAAATAAATTCTACCCCAGACTGGCATACATATGTCATGATCTTTTTTCCTTTTATGGGGTTAGACAATACATTAACGTTATAAGTAGGTACTTTTATCTGAAGTGGTATCATCATGACCACCTATTTACTAAATCCTACTTGTGGAGGGAGAAGCTCTGAGGCCTGCCCCCCTTTTCCCTCCACCAGAGACCAAATACGTGACTTGTTTTGTTGCCTTGGGTTATAATTAACATTACACAACCAGCCAACTGGTATATAAACCTCTAACTGAGAACGCACAATACTTCCAAGGTTGGGGAATGTTTCTAAACATTCCCTGTCTCTGGTTGTGGTCTATCGCAAGGCAGAGTTCAACCAAATCACAAAGGTAGTAGTGGTGCCACATCCCCTATTTACTGGAGCCATTACTCAAGCTACTTCCATTTCAGAAGAGTTTGGGATACTGAACAGAACACTGATAGAGTTGTCATTGCCACGTCCAGAACATTTGTTACCTGTCTCTTGCATGTTGCTTCCCCCCTCCAGAGAACAGTATATTAATATTATTGGGATTGTGGCACGTGGACAGCTGGTTCTGATTTCAATATGATACTGTAGAACTATTAATGATCGCGCAAAGTTTTTATCATGCACCTGCATTTGATTCTGCGATTGCGCAAGTTAAATATCGTGCACTGCTACTGGTTGTCATGTAGGCTGTCATGGAATGCCATCTACAAATGCAGTACCATTCCAGTCCTCTAACAGCATCTGCTGTATCTGCAATTGAATTATCTACAATGATGTCACTCGTTAAATGGCTGAAAACAACCACAAAAAACAGCAAAACGGAATTTTTCTGCATGTCAAGCTACCGATATTGACACCGAGCTACTTAGTGTCACTGCAGGTGCATCTAAATTGATGGCTGAAAATGTTGCACTCGAGGTTGCTTCTGCATCTCCTCCTAGTTAAAAAAAGAAGCTTTTCCGTGCAATCTATTCACCAGAGGTCAGGTTTGAGATTGGACAGTATGCCATTCAACACAGCGTAATGAATGCAACCCGATTTTATGAATCAAAATACCACTCAAAAATTAATGAAAGTACAGTCCGCACTTTCAAATGAGATTACATGGACAAGTTAAAACTTAATCCTGACCCATAAGCGATTGAAAAAAAGTCTTCCTGTTAAACCAAGGCGCAGGCCACCTCTCCTTCTGGAAGATATTGAGAGAGAATTGCGAGCTGTCATTAAAGCTTTACGAGCTGAGGGTGCTGTTGTCAATGGCCTTGTTCTTGCAGCTATCGCCACAGGCATTGTTAAAACAACCCACCCTCAAATGTTGGCAGAAAATGGTGGAACCCTCTCCTCGACAGTGGTCATGGCTATTCCTGAATTGTATGGGATTCAGTAAGAGAAAGGGTACTAAAGCTGCTAGAAAGACTCCTGATGATTTTCAGGAGGTGAAAGCACAGTTTTTGTACCATATTGCTAAAACTGCTAAGCAGGAGCTAGTGCCTCCGGAGTTGGTCCTTAACCTGGATGAAACAGGAGTAAATTTACTTCCCTGCTCTCAGTGGACAATGGATACCACAGGAAAAAAACAAATTGAGGTCACTGGTCTGGGTGACAAAAGGCAGGTGACCATGGTGTTATGCTGTTCCTTGTCTGGGCATTACCTCCCCCCACAAGTCATCTATCAAGGTAAAACATCACAGTGCCATCCAAAGTTTAAATTCTCCGCTGACTGGCTGATCTCCCATAGTGAGAACCACTGGGCTAACTCACTGACCACCATCGAATACACCAACACTGTACTTGTTCCATACATCAACAACAGTACAAATGGATCTGCCAGATGAGCAGCGAGCTATCCTTATACTGGATTTATTCAGAGGCCATACAACACCTGAAGTTATTGAGAACTTTGAGAAGCATAACATTATTCCCATCTTTGTTCCGGCATCCTGCACAGACATGCTGCAGCCACTGGACATTTCCATCAACAAGACCTTTAAGGATCTACTTAAGATGGAATTCACAGAGTGGTATGCTGAGCAGATTTCAGAGCAGCTAAAGGTGGGGACAGCAGCTCTGTTAAAGTGGATCTGAAATCAGCTTTACTGAAAGCACGACATGCACAATGGCTTGTGACAAGCATAGCAAAGCTTTCTATCCGTAACGACGACTGTGTACTGGGTTTTTGCAAGGCAGGGATAACGGATGCACACAGTCACTGTTTGGATGGTAACTCAACTTACAGTATTCCGCTATCCTTGTTGTTGTCTGTCTGTCAGTTAAATGAATACCATCCTATTTTTTTCAGAGTGATTGGCAGATTACTCACCGAGTTGAAAGTGAAGACAAGAAGAGTGTGGGAAAGTTGGCGTCTCAACATCGTCGCAGAGAAAATAAAACCCATCGACTGTAGTATACTACTATACTAGTAATCACTGTGTGTTGCATGTGAAAAACAAAAAAAATTAATAAATTGCTCCAGAGAATGAAACCATGTCTCACTATGTCTGTGTTGTGGACGCTGACTATTGCGATCGCAGTTTCCCTGGAAACAGTACCACGTGGTCTCCTGAAAAAAGAAATTAATGACCGCTGTAAAACTAATGTTGTGCTTAAAGGGACAGCGCGATTATAGCGATATTTATTTTACAGCGATCATTAATAGTTCTACAGTATTTTTTCTGCAATATAAAATATGTAAGGGAGTGTTTGTCAGGAGAAAATACTGTCTTGCTGAAATTGACACATCTAACCCCCATGGATAAGTTCAAAGGACAGGAGGGTGGCTTAAACTGCAGATATCTGAACTGCAATTACTTTAAGTTTTCTTTGAAGCCCAGGAAATAAAATACCCATTCATGATGTCCTCAGGAAATCCTTTGATTTGCACTAGGTGTCATGAAGGAAGGAGAAAATGCATGTATTGAGGTGTCTCCCAAGATAGCCAGTAATTACATCAGAGTCTGATGTCTGTGTGAAGCAGATCACAGACTGGTTTTGACAGGCGACATGGAGAGAGGAGATTCATTGGTCATCTATTTAGTTAAAATATCTTATTAGGACATCCTGTGTCATAAAATATAAATTTTAATACACCAAGGCGAAGTTAGCTGACCTCAGAGAGAAGGCCGGCTCAAGACTGTTTTCAAGATACTGAGCAGACCTAAGAGACATTAATTTTCTGACAGAGAAAAGAGGAACATTGAAGTACTGAAAGATTAAGTAGTAAGGAGACCTTAGATAAGACCAGTCTGAGTGTATGTATTGTAGGAATTTGCACTTTAAAACCAGTTTTGTTTTTAAGACTGTATGTGTGGGGATATCTTGTTCTGTGTTTTACTGTTTTCCTATTTTACCTATTTTAAAGTAAAGATATATATTTTAAAAACAGAAACTCCCATGTGTGCCTTGAAACTTTTTTTTTAAATACATGAAGCTTAGATGGTTATAGTTGACACTGTGCATGAGATTATTGTGGTACCAAACTGGGAAATAGATAAGAGTTCTCAAGTTCTTGCACAGAGTTCTAAGGGTTCATTTTGAATACCTGATTAGGTGCCCGTAGGCAAAGATATCTGGCCCCCCGAAGACAGAATTATCTGAGCCTGACAATTGGGTACGCCAACAAGAGGTTATCAGTTTGAATCCCTCCAGAACTTGGGACAAAGGTGACTCGAGCCCACAAAACTGACAAGAGGGTTACCTTGTTCTGTTAAACTGTTCACAATTCTATGCTCAGAGGTTGGCACTTTGGGAGTAGAGGGCTGACCTGCTGAGTGGGTTTGAGACAGATTGGTTGGCAGCGGTGGCATAAAAAGTTTGGTGGTATAAGCTTTATTGTTCAGTGTGTCAGCCTGAGATTGTTCAGCTCACTTGGAAAAAAGAAAGGCAGTGTTTTATTTCAAAAGGAAACAGAACTATATCCCTTGGCTTACAGTCAAGTTCCTACCCATTTTATTTTTTTCCAAGTGCCAGTCAGAGTAGTAGTAGTAGTTAGGAAAGATGACTTCTGACTACAGCAGGCACACTATAGATTACTTAAAGCAGTTGTGCGGGGACAGAGGAGTCCCATTCGAGGTGACAGCCAAAAAGCAGAACCTCATAGAGGCCCTGATGGTAGCAGATACCCAGAGCAGCGAGTCACCGACTGTGACTGAAAAGGACCAGACCTCAAGTGTGGCAGGGCTAGTGGCCAATGCTGTGTCCAGGTTAGGTGGGGAGGACAGCAGGGCCACTGTCAGTGAAGGGCCACAGCAGCAGGGGATGGTCACCAGTATCCTGAATCTGGAAGTACTCAGGCTGCAAATTGAGTTGTGCAGGATGGAGCTGGAGTTCCAGAAAGAGTGGGAGTGAGAGAGCAGAGAGGCAGAGCGGGAACGACAAGAGGCAGAGAGGTAACAGCGAGAGTCAGAGATGGAACAGCAAGATCTGAGTGACGACAGAAGGAGGCAGACCATGAGAAGCGTGAGTGCCAGTGAGTTGCAGAAGAGAAGAGAGAACGAGAACGCCGAGACACAAACCGTGAGGAGCAGGAGCGCCAGAAGCAACATGAACTGGAGAAGATAAGACTCCGATTAGCGGCACCAGAGCAGGTAAGTGGCTTGGGTTTAACTGGAACTGCAGGACTGGGTTACAAATTGAACTCCAAATTAATAGCCGAGTTTAAAGAGGGGGAGGACATGGATGCCTTTTTAAATTCTTTTGAAAAAGTTTGTATTCAGGCTAAAATTCCTAGAGAGTCCTGGAGATTCCAGCTATTCCTGCTACTTACCGGGAAAGATCGGGATGTATTGGGTCAAATGGACAATGAGGACAGCAATGATTACAGCAAGCTAAAAGCTGCACTGTTAAAAAGTTTGAATTAACTGCTGAATCATAGAGAGCTAAATTCTGTAAGCTCAGGAGAAGCCCTGATATGAGCTATGAAGAGCTAGCCATGAAACAACGTCAGTTTTTAAAATGTTGATGGGAAGAAATTGAGACAAACTCCATTGATAAAATTGAAAATGTGATTTTATTAGAACAGTTTTATTGGGCATGCCCAGCAGACCTAAAAACCTGGCTAGAGGACAGAGATCCAAAAACAGTGCAATAGGCTGCTGAACTCTTGGACCGCTATGCCAAGAGCAGACCTGCTCCGAGAGCAAATGGGGGCAGGCGTGGCAGCGCAGAAAGGGAAAAGCACACCTTCAGGGCAGCTAAAACCCTCACTGCCTCCACCGAAACCAGTTAGCCCCAGATTTCAGAAAAAAGATTTCTCTGAGAGAAGAACTGAATGTTGGTTGTATAAGGAAACTGGGCACATTGCCAGACAGTGTCCCAAAAAGGAGAGCCATAATACACAACTGGGTGCTAGAAAAGAAGTGGGTTGTTTGTGTATTCCTGGAAGCATGTCAGTGAACATGAGGGAACACATGCACCCAGTCATGGTGGATGGTGTACAGATGCAGGGGTTAAGGGACACAGGGGCATCCCTGATATTGGTAAAAGGGGATCTGGTACAGACTGGTCAGCTTATACCCAATAAATACGTCACTGTCCAAGGGTTCACTGGTGAAGAGAAAACATTGCCACTGGCCAGTGTTCTTCTGGACTGGGGTGAAACAAGGGGAACTGTGCAACAGGTGGCTGTAGCCAAAACATTAGCAGTGGATATGATCCTGGGTAACAATCTCCAGCAGAGGACGGTATGTACAGTTACCCATAGCCAAGTGGCAAGGGAAAATGGTAGTTCCCTGAACCCCACAGAAACCAGTGTGGAAGCCACTGAGAGGCTGATTCCCCAGCCTGTGCCTCCAGATGGGAAGACTGATAAAAAAGGGGGTAGAAATTTCCCCAGTAGCAAGTAACCACATAGCTACAGAGGGTTACTCTGAAGAGGAAGGGATGACCCCTTGTCAGAGGGTTTGGATTGACAATGATCCTGAGGGCCCTGACGCTAGTGTTAGGGACCCTAGTTTAGCAACTGGAGAGGAACTGTCCCATGCCTTGTGACTGTGTGAGGGGTTTGCAGCTGCTCAGAGGAATGACCCTAGTTTAGAAAAGCTGATGGCTTGGGCAGACTCGGATGGCACACAGGGAGGTGATGGCAGACATAAGGTTTATGGGAAAATGGACTAATGTATACTGAGGCAGTACAGACAGAGGGAGGGTTGCTAGGCAGGCAGCTTGTCATTCCCCAGGGATATCGTGAGCAGTTGCTCAAAATTGCACATGATATTCCCTTGTCTGGTCATCTGGGAATCGCACACACTACGCAGCGGTTGGTCCAGAATTTCTACTGGCCTAACTTCACCTAGCAGTTGAAGGAGTATTGCAGGTCTTGTCACCAGTGCCAAGACATAGGGAAGGCGGGCAAGAAAACCCAAGCCACCCTGATTCCATTGCCCATAGTGGAGGAGCCATTCCAGAGGGTGGGAATGGATATGGTGAGGCCTTTAAATACCCCCAGTTCCTCAGGGAATATATTCATTCTGACTGTGGTGGATTATGCCACCCAGTACCCAGAGGCAGTCATTCTATCCTCTCTGAGGACAGAAAGTGGCAGATGCCTTACTTGGGATTTTCTTCCATGTTTGGTTTCTGCAGGAGGTAATCACCGATCGAGGGAGTTCCTTCATGTCGGACCTGATGAAATGTTTACGGGAGAAGTGTGGGATGGTGCAGAGATGCATGACACCATATCACCCACAAGCCAATAGGCTTGTGGAATGATTCAATAGTACCCTAAAGTCAATGCTCCGGGCATTTGCTGAACAGCATGGGAGGGACTGGAAGAAATACCTTCCCCACCTGTTTGCATACAGGGAGGTGTCCCAAGCATTGACAGGATTTTCCCCCTTCGAACTCTTATATGGATGCTGGGTATGTGGGCCCCTAGACTTGATCCAGGAGGACTGGAAAGGCAAGCATGCCACCCAGTGAACTCCCATTGTGGATTACGTCTTTAGGTTTAGGGAAAGGCTGAAGGAGCTTATGGGGACAGCCCAGAGCAACCTGGCAGCTGCCCAACAGAAACAAAAAGTGTGGTACGACCGCAAAGCCAGAGCTCGCTCATACATGGTGGGTCAGGAAGTCATGGTCCTTATTCCGGTCCGGAAAGACAAGCTGCAGGCTGAGTGGGCAGGACCGCACAAAGTGGTTAGGAAGGTAAATGACGAACTACATTGTGGAGTTACCTGACCATAGACAGAGAGAAAGGATGTACCATGTCAACATGATGAAGCCATATGTAAATAGGGCTGGCATGGTCTTTGCAGTGTGTAGTCATGGGGAGGGGACAGACGAAGGAGACCCCCCTTCAGGACTTGCTGGAAGAGAGTAAGCGAGAGTCCTCTGTGGAGGCAGTAAAATGGTCTCCCCAGCTGACCCTGGGCCAGATCCAGAAAGTAAGGGAGGTTTTAGCAGACTTTGCCCCCTTATTTAGCACCAAGCCTGGACTAACCCCCTTAGCGACACACGATGTGGAGACAGGGACACAGACGCCCATACAGTGGACAGCATATCAGGTGTCAGAGGCTGTCCAAAAGGACATTAGGAGGGAAGTGGAGGAGATGCTGGATTTAGGGGTAATCCAGAGATCCCACAGCCCCTGGGCCTCACCCGTAGTCCTTATACCCAAGCCAGATGGCTCAACTCGTTTCTGTGTAGACTATCGTGGACTGAATGCAGTCATGAAGTCAGACACCCACCTGATGCCCCGGAGGGACAAACTCCTGGACAAGTTGGGAGGGGTGACCTACCTTCCGACCACTGACCTAACAAAGGGGTATTGGCAGGTAGAGCTGACGGACAGAGCTAGGGAGAGGTCAGCCTTCATCACTCCGATAGGCTTATTTGAGTTCAAAGTAATGCCTTTCGGAATGAAGAACGCCCCAGCCATTTTCCAAAGGTTGGTGAACTAGGTGTTAAATGGTGCTGAGGAGTACGCCATGGAGTACCTGGATGACATTGCCATGTTTAGTACCAGCTGGGAGGAACACCTTGCCCACCTTAGGGAAGTACTGGGCAGGATACAGAGGGCCGGGCTCACTGTCAAAGCCGAGAAGTGCCAGGTGGCCATGGGAGAGGTGGCATACCTCGGGCATGTGGCAGGCCAGGGACAGCTCCGTTCTAACCAAATAAAGGGAGGTAATCCAGGCATGGCCCAGAACAGAAACTCAGAAGCAGGTCAGGAGTTCTCGGGACAGCAGGGTACTATAGAAAATTTGTACCCAATTACAGTTCCATGGCTGCTCCCCTATCTGACCTGACAAAGAAAAGGATGCCCAAGAAAATTACCTGGGGCCCAACCTGTGAGGAAGCCTTTTCCAAACTAAAGGAGGCACTGTGCAGTGCTCCTGTTTTGACAAGTCCTGACTATAGCAAACCTTTTATAGTTCAGACTGACGCCTCAGATGTGGGTATTGGGGCAGTACTGAGTCAGACATCCAGCCAGGGGAGGGATCATCCAATAGCCTACCTGAGTAAAAAGTTACTTGCCAGGGAGCAAGCATATTCCACGGTGGAAAAGGAGCGTCTTGCCATAGTGTGGGCCCTAAAGAAATTGGAGCCATACTTGTATGGTCAGCATTTTGTGGTGCAGACTGACCACAACCCCTTGGTTTCGCTGACGCAGATGGGGAAAAACAATGGTCGATTGCTAAGATGGAGTCTTGCTTTGCAAGGATATGACATGACCATTCTACATAGGGCTGGAGCGACCAATCAGAACTCAGATGGGCTGTCTCGTGTGTGTATGAGGCGTGAACCGATTTGGGAAGCTTATCCCATGCAGGGGATAGACCCCCCAAATTCAGTCTAGGTGGGGAGGAATGTGGCACGTGGACAGCTGGTTCTGATATTAATATATTTTTTCTGTAATATAAAGTATGTAAGGGAGTGTCAGGAGAAAATACTGTCTTGCTGAAACTAACACATCAAACCCCCAGGGACAAGTTCAAAGGACAGGAGGTAGCTTAAACTGCAGATATCTGAACTGCAATTACTTTAAGTTTTCTTTGAAGCCCAGGAAATAAAATATCCATTCATGACATCCTCAGGGCAATCCTTTGATTTGCACTAGGTGTCATGAAGGAAGGAGAAAATGCATGTGTTGGGGTGTCTCCCAAGATAGCCAGTAATTACTTCAAAGAATCTTTGATGTCTGTGGGAAACAGATTGCAGACTGTTTCAAGAAGTCCAATATGCATGTGTTGGGGGGTGTCATCTAAGGAAGCCAGAATTACATTCAAGAGGCTTTGATATGTGTGTGAAGCAGATCACAGACCGGTTTTGACAGGTCACATGAAGAGAGGAGATTCATTGGTCACCTATTTTGTTAAAATATCTTATTAGGACATCCTGTGTTATAAAATATAAATTTTAATACACTAAGGTGGAGTTAGAGGACCTCAGAGAGAAGGCCAGCTCAAGATTGCTTTTAAGATACTGCGCAGACCTCACAGAGACACATTCATTTTCTGACTGAGAAAAGAGGAACATCAAAGCACTGAAAGATTAAGAAGTAAGGAGACCTTAGATAAGACCAGTCTGAGTGTATGTATTGTAGGAATTTGCACTTTAAAACCCGTTTTGTTTTTAAAACTTTATGTGTGGGCATATCTTGTTCTGTATTTTACTGTTTTCCTATTTTACCCATTTTAAAGTAAAGATATATATTTTAAAAACAGAAACTGCCTGGAGTGCCTTGAAACAATTTTTTTTATAAGCGAACCTTAGTTGGTTATAGTTGACACTGTGCATGAGCTTATTGTGATACCAAACAGAGAAACAGATAAGAGTTCTTTAGTTCTTGCATAGAGTTCTAAGGGTTCATTTTGAATACCTGATTAGGTGCCCGTAGGCAAAGATATCTGGCCCCCCGAAGACAGAATTATCTGAGCCTGACAATTGGGTATGCTAACAAGAGGTTATCAGTTTGAATCTCTCCAGAACTTGGGACAAAGGTGACTCAAACCCACAAAACAGACAAGAGGGTTACCTTGTTCTGTTAAACTGTTCATAATTCTATGCTCAGAGGTTGGCACCTTGGGAGTAGAGGGCTGACCTGCTGAGTGGGTTTGTGACAGGGATCAGCTGGTCTGAGGATATCCATATATGCCCAGGCTTCAGAAACAATTATTTCCAAAGCTGTTTCCCCATCATTGTGCTTAATGCCTCCTTTTCTGGTTTAAACTCACTGGCAGGATGTTCTCATCCATCACCTTTCTGCTGATCCCAACCAATCTACACAGGGATGGTTCCTCAAAAGGATATATATCTACTGATAGGGTGGTGGAGGTGGTGCACTGGCTCTACCCCCAGTGACCTGCAGTTTTGCAGGCTGTCTGGCTCCAGGATTTGTGGTAGTATTGTTCTGTCTGGACCATGCCATATAGCTCCATTTGTATTGAAAGCCGAGGCTGTAGCAGATAAATGGGCCTCTGTACCTTTATGAAATGTCTCTTGTTTACCTCCAACTAGGGGGTTTCTAGAGGGGTGCAAGACCCCCCTGCAAGGCGGTGAGGTCCAGAGGCATCCCAGCTAACCCCCCCTTCAGGATGAATCCAAACTGGCACCCCCCCAACCCAGAGAGTGACCCCCTGCCCCATCCTGTTAACAGTCCCCCCGACAGTTACTCTTGGAGGATACCCCACCTATATTTGGCAGAATGTTAATTTACTTTCTAAAGCTTGCCTACATCTGTTTTCAGCTCTTCATTTTAGTAAGGTTCCTGCTTGCCAAGTGACCGGAAATACCCAGATTATAGTTGTGCACCCTTTAAATTGTTCAATCGTGTATGGGTTTTCCCTAATGCCTTCCCAAGACTACAACCCCCAAATTACGCAATCCAGATTTTAGTATCCCCTGCTGAGTGTATTAAATTAGTCATGTACCCCCTGCCCGTTCAGCAGTATTCTGGTAGTCCAATTTTCATACCCCCCCCCATGTCTGCAGTGTAGTATCTACTACTCACTTTCTCACTGCTCAAGCATCATGGCTTCCCCCACAGCATAGGCCTTGTGGAGAGAGCTGGAGTACTGGTTTCAGTCCAGCAGAGGAGGGATAAGTGTTTAACATAGAAACTGAATCCGACAGCAGATAAGGACCGCTAGTCCCACCCAGTCTGCCCATAGTTCCTACCTGCATCGGCGGCCGCTGACCCTACTTGGTCAATACTTAATCCTCTTCTACCCACCTCTAAGGTTCTCTTATGCATATCCCATACATGTTTGAATCCCCCCACTGTGCTAGCCCTCACCATCTCCTGGAGTAGGCTATTCCATGCATGCACCACCCTTTCCGTGAAGAAAAACATCATGTTTCCCCTTATCCTACCCGCCTCCAATCTCGTATGACCCTTCATCTTTGTACATCCTGTATACTGTGAGATGTTTCCCACTTACACTTTGTTTATGCCCTTAAGATACTTGAAGGTTTCTATCATAGCTCCCTGTTCCAGCCTCTCTACCAGTGTGTACATATTGAGATCCTTTAATCTCTTTTCATGTCTTCTGGTGTAGTCCCTGTACCATCTTAGCTGCCCTCTTCTGAACTGCCTCCACCCTGTCTATGTCCTTATGAAGATGCGGCCTCCAGAACTGCATACCGTACTCCAGATGAGGTTTAACCAGTGTTTTGTACAGTGACATCACCACTTCTCTTCTGCTAGTGATACCCCTCCCTATGCACCCCAATATGGCACTGGCCCTTCCCCACAGCCTCTGTACACTGTTTGGCCACCTTTAGGTCATCTGAGGTGATTATCCCTAAATCCCTTTCTTCCCTGGTGACCATCAGCAACTCCCACATCCTGTCATTCTGCAGGGTTTCTGCATCCCAGGTGCATGATTTTGCACTTCTTTGCATTAAATTTTTAGTTACTAAGTATTGTAAGACAAAAGGAGGCCATAAACCCATTTGAATTGTCTCCCACTCCCAGTGGGTGACTTTTTTTTGAGAGCAAGTAGTTGTCTAGACTGTGTTTGATGCTGGTAAATGATATGTTCTCCAGATTGTAAGGGAGCCTATTCCACAAAAGGGCACTGCAGACAGTAAGTTTCTTATGATTGTGTTGACTTTAGGGAGAACCAGTTGTCTGTTGTGGGACCTCAGGGTTGTTGTCCTAATGTTATATAGTCAATACCACATTGGGCCATGAGATCAGGGTTGTCAAGAATGTTGAACATTAGAAGTATGTCACCGCTTTCTTCTAGTGTTATCCATGGACCAGTACCCCTGATTGTACCCCCACCTCATGGACAGCAACACATACGTAGGTATATGTACTAACCTTAGGGCAGAGGCACTTATCATATAAGCATAAGTGTCAGGATCTGAGTTCTGCTGTGCTTCCCTAATGCATATCATGCTTCGTTATACTTTTATAAAGTATTCTGCCACAGGGAGATGTTATCCATTATATTTTTATTGTATAATCATAAGTTAGGCAACAGTGCCATCTTTAGTGCTTGTGCATAGCTGTAACTGCAAGTGACCTTGGAAGCATCACAGACCTTATTGTTCAGTTATCTTCTGCAAGCTAAGCAACTGCTCATGTTGGTTAGGATGGTTACTCATACCATCTGCTACTACCCAATGATACACTTTTATGCATCTTCTTTTATAGTTACCGTAGTGATTATCGGGGTATAAGACCCCTTGCAGCACGTAGCTTTACTGAGACTAAAGACTGCGCCTACGTAGGTAAGGAAGCTGGATACTCTCCCAGTAATTATACTATTGGTTCTAAGCCTGTAGCATTATTATTTACCAGTAATAAATTATATTCCTTATCTGGAAACCACTTGTCTGTTGTCTCTTCCTTTTGTGCAGTTCCAACAAGAACCTGAGAAAGGTAATTTTATTACCCAGTTACATTTGGCGACTGTGTACAGGTTGGACTGTATAAAGTGAAGATTCCATTCAATTAATTCTGAATGTCAAGTAGTGTAGTGCATTTCTCGCCTACTTGTACTTACAGTGGTTATTGTGATGGACAGACAGTCTTGGTCTCTAGCGTGGTACACCCACACCAGTTTCTTTTACACTCCCTTTGCAAGTGACACCATACCGCCTTAGAACCACCGTTTGCTCATGGGGGACCGGAAAGTCATTGGGTAATCGTGCCAAGGATTTTATCCAGTCTTCTGACTGCTTCTTTGTCTACCTCTTATTTGGCATGCCTGAACTTTGCACTGACTTGAGACTCAACGTCTCAAACTACCTCACATCTCATGGTGGATGGAGAGATTTCGCACTGGACGCAGACAATCCATTGCTGCTCATTTTGGAGCACTACCTAGAGTCCAACAACCAACCAAGAAGTGCAACCTTAAAGGTTGCTTGGTTGCGGCTTTCCATACCGCTGTTGAGTGTCTCACAGCGAAGTATGCCTCCCTTGAACTGCAAAATGAGTCTCAAAAAAAAGAGATTGGTTTGCAGACATCAGAGTTAGAGAAAAAGGAACAGAAAATAGTGCAGAAGACAGTCACTCTCGATGCCAATAACAGACTATTGCATTGTACAGCTCAAGACTCTGAGCGAGAAATTTGTATGTTGAGAGATGACTGCGAAAGGTTGAAATGTGATAAACAGTTAGCATATTTGAATGATATTTTGAGTGACACGAATGAGGGTTTGAGAGAAGAGAAGGTTGAGTTGAAAGAGAAGAATGAGCTAGTAAATCATGAGTTGGATAAAGAACTTGGGGAAAACGTTGAATTGGGCGTACGTACAGAGTATTGCAGTGTGAGGTAGAGAAGGGTATTGAGCAGGGCACTGCAAGAGTGTGTCACAAAAAATGTAGAGCAAAGATGGTGAAGATGCGCCATCAATGAGAGATTCTTGCTGGCCATGTTAAGGCTATGAATGGGTTCCAGTATACACCCATTGACACTGTCATCCGGTGATGACGACTCACTTTGATGATGAGGTATGCCACATCACACAAAAGTCCAGCCCCATAGGGCTGTCATTTTCTTCAGCCATCCCCAAGATGATGCCTACGTCCGCACACCTTCTATGTTGCCATGTCTTCACAAACATGGTGGAAGCAACATACAATGCCAAGATGGAGGCCCCCATGACACAGGCAGACAGCCTGTATTCCGTGGTGCACCTCCACTTGCCCCCCCCAAGGGAGGACACGGTGGAGGTGCATGGCCTAATTCAGGAGGCCATTACTAATCTCACTGCACCGGAGGACTGATGAATAGCCATCCAGGATCAAATTGACAGAATGTTTGAGAATATGGTCAACCAGGATCATGCATTTAAAGCATGATGGCTGATCTTGGAAAACTGCCTTCAAGAGCCATGGAGCATCGTGAGTTGAACCGATTCCTCGTGCTTCCAACCCCTTACAAATTGCTCACACTGCCAAGCAAATTGCCCAAAGTATTGGACAGGTGGGAATGACTGACAATTTTAGTTTCCACTTGGAGAAGGTGCACTCCCTTCGCGAAAAGCTTTCTCTCCAACCAGAGTACCAGGTTCAAGTCTTGCGAAAGACGATCAAACCTACCCTCTGGGCCAAACTCCCAGAGACCGTACACAACTATGACATTCTCACTTACAATGATATTGCTGTGGCTCTCATCGCCGCAAACTCCCCGGGGATTGTTGGAGCCCGCTTGGCCTACAAGGTTAAGCAAAATGTGAAGGAAAGCCCCGCGGCCTACCACCAATGGTTATGACTCGACTATGAAGCGGGTAAAGCTCTTGCAAGTGAACTTGCAGACTGAGACCAGATCGAATACAAGGATCTGTACATCCAGAATATGACTCCGGCCCTGCAGGAAAAGGTTGATCTTAATGTTTACCTGAGTACCGACACCTTTGCAGAAATTCTGACCAAAAACAGCGCGTGCCTATCACGTATATCTCCATAATCTTGCTTCCAGTAAAACCAACAAAACTGCCACCATTCAAACTCTGGCAGCACAGGTAGCTGCAGTACAGCCTGCCTCTGACACACCTACCCACTATACTGTGGAAGGTAACGACGAGAACAATACTCCTTTTGAAGACAAGCAGTCGCACGGGGTGGGGGAGAACTGGAACTATAAAAAACAGAAATAGAGACAAAACAATTGGAAAAATCCAAATGCCCAGTTTGATGGCGAGGAGCATTAACAGTTCTAGCTATTGGAGCCTAAGGGATGAGAACGAGACCTTCCGCAAACTGCTGAAAGAGATCCATGCTGAGAGAGAGCGGCTAAGCCTATGCGTACTGTAGCAGCCCTCGCTCCGGCAGCTGGACAGCCATGCGGCCAGGGAAATAATTTTGCTTTCGTCTACCGAACAACTGAGCAGCCGAGGAAAGAATCCTTTCGTAGCATCGGCTACTGGTCAGGCCAATCCGATGACTAAGGAAGAGTCAACCGAGCAGGCCTCTGTCATGCCTGTTACGTCACAGGCACACTTGTATCATGTGCAAGACATACAGGAAGCCCAGAGAGATCCTGCGGGCCTCCGATTCCAGGAACAGGATGATAACGATTCTGAAAATGCAGATTGACAATTACAGGCCCCAGTCCAGATTGTGAGTGACTTGCTTGTTGACACAAACAGATGGCCTTGTGTAAAGGCCATGGTCAGGGGCCACCACCTTACCATGCTTCTGGATACCGGAGCAGTCATATCAGTCCTTCATGATGAGGACTCAGTCTCATCTAACTGGTCTACTGGATGGAAGACCAGTGCCCAGGGTGTAGATGGTACCCAGCTACACACCTACTGATCTCTTCCTCTGCCTGTGGTGGTAGTAGGCCACCTCAGGACTAATTTTGTCTTTGACATGATATTACGTCATCACCCCAGTATATTGGAAATTGACTTTCTAGCACTAGACGGCTGTGTAGTGGACATAGCCAACAGGCTAGTCCTTCAGATTAGAGGACAAAGTCATGCTGTCACCATTTCAGACTCACATGGTGGCAGCCATCTCCCATAACAATAAGGAGTACGTCGTCATGGCTTTTTCAAAAGTCATGACCGGTTTTCTGAACTTGCACCTTTGCTGCAAACACACCTTGATGCATTTGCCACCAACAAGCATGACTGTGGTAGGATGCACATTACCACTGAAATCACAGGACCCAACCCTGTGAGGCAGAAGCAGTATCCATTTCCTGCTGAAGCCTTGCAATCACTGAGGGAGACCATCCAATCACTGCTACAGCAAGAAGTAATTAGGACCTGTGTCTCCACTGTCAATTAGCTATTTGGCCTGTGAAAAAGCCAAATGGAGCTTGAAGACTCGCAATTGATTACAGAAAACTTAATCAAGTTACCCCCAGCTGCGCCCCAACAGTAGCATCAGCACCCGATGTGCTCAAGCTGTTGACACCTGATGAACAGTGGTTTACTGCTCTTGACATCTCTAATGGGTTTTGGTCACTCCCATTAGTACAGGAAAGCCAATATAAATTCACTTTCACCTTTGATGGATGCCAGTACACCTGGACCTGCCTTCCCCAGGGCTTTAATACCAGCCCTTCCCTCTTCCATCTGCACATGATGGATGCCCTACAGGGGTTCTCCATACCCCAGTGTCTCCTGAAGTATGTGGATGACTTGCTTCTAGCAACCACCATGAAAGAAGATCATTTGGCCCTTCTAGATGAACTTCTGTCCCTCCTCAGGAGAGCAGCCCTCAAGTGCAACCAGTCTAAGGCACAATTGTGTGACGAGAGGTCATCTTCCTTGGCCTATGTATTACAGACCAAGGCAGAAGCCAAGCTGTTAAGATCCAAGGCTGCCGTCCAGGTGGCGCCGTGGGTTGAGGTGCTGGACACCACACCTTGCACCAGGCCAGCGACCAGTGTTCAGGAACAAGCATGAGTCATCGGGGGTCAGCATGGAGAAGGATCGAGCATCCGGAGGACTGCTCTCCTTCTCCAGGGTGATGTGGGGTTCTAGGGTGTCTGCGTCGATTGCCTTCTAGTGGAGGCTGGGGGACAAATGTGCCACACCAAGACATGGGGTGGAGCTAGGACAGATGCACGCACCCCAGCGTCATTGCACATCCTAGATCCAAGGGGACTCTAGCCACAATTGCTGGCCCCCAACCCTTCAAGCACTACAGTTCCACTTTGGTGGCCCCACTCCAGGGGGTCTTCCTGGAATAGGGGTTGGGTACCGTAGCCGGGGCAAGCCCATTCATGGGGCTAGGGGTCTCGGCGGCCATAAAGAAAAAATAATCTCAAAAAAAAAAAAAAGGAGATCCAGGGCTTGCAAGATCTGCCACTTCCTACTAGCTTGGTAACACTCAGACACTTCTCAGGAATGGTAAACTACTCCTGGGATTTTATCCCCGACTTTGCCTTGAAGGCTGCTCCCTTGTATGAACTTCTGAAAAAGGATGTCTCAGACATGGGGTCTCACTCGCACTGAAGCAGTCCTTAGCCTCAGCCCCAGCACTGATTAATCCCAACCCAAACCTTCCATTCGGAAACTGTCACCTCTGATGTGGCCATGTCTGCAGTGCTGGCACAAAAGTACAATGGGTTATCACAGGCCCACTGCCTACGCATCTCAGATGCTGTCCCCAGTAGAGAGAAAATACAGTCTCTGTGAAAAGGACACTTTTGGCAACCTTCTGGGCTGTCAAACACTCTATGTACATTATTGGGTATGCTCCTATTGTCTTGTATACTGTACCTGCCATACCCCAACTAATGTTTTGCTTTCAGACAAAGTAAAAGATGGTTCAGTCTCCAATACCAGACTCACTCACTGGTCTTTGTTTTTGCAGGACAGGGACATCAAAGTACTGCCTGCTAAAATGCCCTCAATCTTGGCCCATGGCCTACTCTACACAGGAAAGCCCCATGACTGTGCACTCCAACCTCCTGACTTACTTGAGCCGGGACCATTCCTACCGGCTATTCCAGATGTTTTGGAAGATACCACCATGTATCATATCTTTACAGACGGCTCCTCCTCCTATGTAGATGGAGAGCAGGTAGCAGGATTTGGGGTGCCCATAGACAAAGATGGCGATTTCAGACATTTCTAGAAAATGCACCATCTCACAGTATGCAAAATTGGCAGCTGTGGCCTGTGCTTTGGAGGTCATGCCCCATGGTGACAAGGATGCCATCATCTTTGCAGATTTCAATTGGGTTTGTTCATCACTTACTGAGTTTTTACCATTCTGGGAGAAAAATAAATTTACATCCTCTAATGGCACACCTGTCAAATACAGGGATCTGTTTGTGTATATACATACCCTGACAGCCGTTTACTCACAAACTGTACATCCACAAGGTAAATGCTCAATGTAAATCTGACCCGTATGAATTCAACGATCAAGCGGACTCGCTTGCCAAAGCAGGCACTTGGGGGAGACATGGACAATGACTCACTCAGTAGCTATAGCAGCTATTTTCTTAGCTGCCAACACTAGGCAGAAACCAGTACCAGAACCTCCACTGGACCTTTCTGCTACACAGAAATCAGACTCAGAACTAAAAGATGTGTTCAAATTCCTGAACAAAGGAAATGAACAACCACTACCTATTGGTAGTCCATACAAGAGACGCTCTGACAACACACACTTGTCTAGTGATCAGAAACTTATCTGGTATAGGAAAGATGATACAGGTGACAAACTGGGTTGCACCACAATGTTTGCGAACCAAATTTATCCATATGGTTCACGATAACCCCACTGGTGGACACCAGGGGGCAGACAACACCCTCCAGAGACTCAAAACTGTCATCTGGTAGCCTGTCATGACCAAAGATATAGAGCACTATGTGAACAACTGTATAGTGTGTGCCCAGAACAATCCAATTTCGGTGAAAAGAAACACCAAATTGTTGCCCCAAAGGCAAACTGGACCATGGAATGTGATACAAATCTATTTCATTGGCCCCCTTACCAACTCCAGCAAGAACAAGTATGCGCTTATTGTCACTGATTTGTTCTCCAAGTGGGTAGAAACATTTCCCATTAAAAGTAACATGACAAAAACAACTGCCAAGATACTGGTGGATCAATTGTTCTCCAGGTGGGACCTACCTCTAAAGGTGGACTCAGACCAGGGAACCAGTTTTATAGCTGAGCTGATGAAGCAGACATTCCAACTGCTTGGAGAAGATCAGAAATTCCACATCCCTTACCATCCTCAATCCTCAGGTCAGACAGAAAGAGCCAACAGAAGCATCAAACAGATGTTAGGCAGATTCATCAATGACAATTCCAAGGATTGGGATTCCCTCTTGCCACTATTATCGATGGCAATCAGGGGCACTCCTACAGCAACTACTTAGTGCATGCCCTATGAGGTTAGGACTCAGAGCCATGAGATTACCTGAACACCTGTTGATTGATCTCCACACCCCTACTGCAGACAGAGTACCTGTAGACAAGTACGTTGAAAAAACTTCATGACGACATCATGAAGACACACCTGTTTGCTGCCAATCATATGGGTAAAGTTCAACAATAAGCTAAAGCTCATTTTGATAAACATGTCAAAGAAGTCGACTGGCAAGTTGGAGACCAAGTTATGCTTCTCCAATACAGACAACCAACTCATTCATTTGCCAGTAAATGGGAAGATCCATACCCCATTGTCAACAAACTCAGCCCTGCTGTCTATTAGGTCCGAATTCAACAGCAAAAGACAACCACTGACAAGTGGTTCCATGCTAATCAGCTCAAGTTGTACAAAGGTGACTAAACTTACTTATCCCAACCCACGTAGGGCAGAATAGTACCCTTCACTTAATCCTTTTCTGTTTTCTTGCAGGTACTCTGTCAAGATAGCCATCTTGCACCTCCTCATCTTGGTGGGACTACTACTACTTCCCCTGACTGAATCCCAGAAAACGTATATAACATTTGCTTAGCAAACTCAAACACTCAGCCACAATGGAAGTTCATATTAATGTGCCCAACAAAATGATTACTGTTAAAGAATGCTCAGACACCCATCTTGATGCCATGGTAGTAGCTCCAGACAAATCCACCCTTTCCATTCAACGGGAAACTGATATTAATGGCTACACACTCCCTGTAGCTCACCTATCCAAAGATACATTCCACGGATGGCCCAATACTGACATATCTAACAAACTCTAGCCAGAGCCAATGGGGCTGTGAAGAGCTACCAAATGACCCAAGTTATTTTCTTGTTGGTGCCATATAGTGCTGTTCAATCACAATCACAGTGCTCCCAAATCCAAATAACCATTTTCCAGTATTTTCCCTCTAGAGACAGCATCAAATCCCTGTATAAATCCTGGTAAATTTTTCCATAAGTCACTAGTTCCTCATTTGTGACTGTTTATTTAAATTTAACATGTTGGCAGCCTTTTAACAGGAAAATAGCTCTGATTTGCTGTTAGGTATTAAAATTATATGTCAAGATGGTCTTGGAATGATTTGGATTTATATGGAATCCATAAGGCATAATGGGGGAATTTATTTGTTGAATTTTGTTGACTGGGTAAGCCCACTAAGACTAGAAGACCCTTTTTCAGGGGTGACGGGGAGGGGGTTATAGGTGGTAACTAACTGAAATTGTAACATGGCATAAATCCTTACTTGAACCAGATTATGCTGTTGTCGGTATTTTTAGTGAATGGGGGAAATTTGGTCAGGACACCATGGAAATTCCCCTACTCTTTTTGAGAAGTGCCATAGGATCTTTAACATTCACCTGAACAGGCAGACAGAAAAGACGCACCTCAGGAGTGCAGCACCCCCTCCCCCCCCATGCTGCACTACAGTGTCAGTATTGGGATTTAAAGAGCTAGTGGAGCCAAACCAGGCAAACAGGAACATAAGTTAAATTTTAAATAGTAGTCAGTTATTAAATGTTATTTCTGAAGTACCTTTCTTTTTCCTTTTGCCCATCAGAGATTCTTCTATGTCATAATGTTGTGGTGGATGTGTGGAACAGCTCTTAGCACAGCAGCTGACATATCTAGCTCTACTTCCCCCCATTACATCATCAGCATTGTGATTTTGTGGACAGCGAAATCACAGGTGAATGACCTGGCAGTCATTGAATTGCTATTCTTAAGTAGCAGTGATGTCACAGTCAGTGAGGTCACAATGCTGGTGATGTAGTTGGGGCAGTATAGCTAGCTATGTCAGTTGCCACACAGAGTGCTGTTTCACACATCACACATATTAATATCAGGTAAACAATCTTTTAATTAAACAAAGGGAAAAGAAAAAGTACATCAAATATAAAAGGTAATGGTTGACTGCTTTTAGAATCTAATATTAGTTTTAGGCAGTACACTACCTCTTTAACCCACATGCCTAGTGTGGGGATAGAACCCACAGCCTTCTGATCATCCAGTCTCAGAGGCCAGTGTGCATGCTATTTTTTGCATCTTTCATTTGTTAGTTTTTACTGACCACTTGAAGGAATCTTGAATGAGTTACATAAATGTTATTTTCTTCAAGGCCCTGAACCTGCAACTAAATACACACTCAGTACATCATATTATAAAATGAGAAAAAAACAGGCTTCTGTTTCCAGTGCTTGCCTATAACCTGTCCTGCTCACAGAATGATAGCCAACAGACTGCAATCCCACTATGTGTAATCTGACACAGAGTCTGACTTTCGCTTCACAAAAGGCAAGAGTAAATGAGTTAATCCCTAGGTTGCTGAAAGAAATGGAACAAATCTGTTAGACTAAGCTGGACAGATGATAGAAACAGCACTTTAAAAAGGTTTTTTTGTTAATATCTTGAGATGTTCTGAGGTACAATACAGTAGCATCCCCCTTCAGATGCCTTTAACAGAGCAGCAAATAGCAAATATCAGAGGGGGAGTGCACTACTTTGCAGCTGTGGAGGAATACATACAAATGTCTAAAAATGAAGTTATAATTAAAGCCGTTTTTAGAGCTATAATCTGATTGATGGCAGAAGGGCTGTAGGCTCCACCCACGGCCCTAAAAATTGTACTTTCTCCATTCGACAAACTTCCCCCAGACATACTGGTCATCATAACTTTACTGCTCTCATTGATCCTGCTTGGTGTGACTGCCTCACCTCTGAGGAGTCACGTGCTTCCTGTCTTCATAACTTTGTAGCTACTGAAGCTCTTTGTCTTTCTGTAGTCCCATCCACCGAAGAAATGACTGACTGCCCTCCTCAGGAGAAAGGCCCTCCTAGTTTGACTGCCACTTTCTTTCCAGGAGCCCTGATTAATAATGTATAATTTATGCATGTCCCTGTTATTTTCAATCTTGCACACTGGAATACGGCTGAGATTGGTCTCTGTCACACGACCAATACTTCTAAATTTTACTGTACAATGCTTACAGATACTGTAGCTGCATATCAAACATGCACTAATGATCCAGTTTTTGGCCCCCATGCCACTGATCATGTAGGGGTCTTTCAAGCCGCACCTAATGCTAAAGCTAGATCATGTACTAGGTGTGACACTGCTGATGTTACCGGTGCAGCAGGCACAGTTTCTGGCCTTTTTTGCTCAGGCATGTCTATCTGGAATAGAGTGGATATAGCTGCTATTAAAGCAAAAACTCTTCATTTTAAGCAAGCTGTTAAGAATGGTATCCTACCCCCACTGTTACATGGTGTAGATGGTTTAAGTAAGGAAGAACGTTTTACAGTACATAACATGCAGGAAATTGCCAAAGGGTTCAATGAGACCGGGAAAAAGATTAATGAACTGATTTTTCAAAATAAGAAGGAAGACGAGCAATACATTGCCAATGAACTTTTATGCTCTGCTTATGGTTCTTATGTAATTGCCACTGTTAATCTCTTCAGGGACTTGGAAACAGGCCGCATTCCAGATCTTAATCATGATAGAAGAATGGGTAAATGGTATTGTCCTCATTGCAAATCCAATGGTTGCATTACTATTTGTTTAGCCAACACAGTTAACATTTCTAAGTCTACATCTCAAAACCTTGGATATGTCTCCAAATATCCAAACCAAGCCCCTTGCTACTTTACTAAGACTTGCTCCATTCATGACAACATGTTCATCACATTCACCATGTCACTACCCCGTTTTGATCCTGAAAGATCTGTCTTTGTCAAGTTAGCTACAATCAATTCCAGCGGACATCTTGATATCTATCGTGAAAGAACTGATCTACCCTCATTAATTGTCTACCATGCTGTGCTCCAAGCCTGGGTGGCACCTCACATGAACTGTTGTGCCAAGAAAGGATATTACCACCTGTGCCACTGTGAGGTTTTTGATATTGTGAAACCAGTGTGTGGCTACTCCCCAGAACACCTTGAGTGGTCCTACACTTTGGGTGAAGAATTGCCATCCAATCTTACTGATGTTGACGAGGATGATGAATATGAATCTCCACGAGCTGCATCTTCTGCACTCGATGCCGAAACAGCTAAATCCCGAAACTACCTGGAAGAGGTACATCGCTTCACTTCACGGCTCACCAACCAATCTTTCTCTTGTCTGACACATCTACAGCAATGGAGGGTACCAACTGTAAGAGTGACTTAAAATTCTGATGGGCAGTATTGTGTAGTGACAAATCACAAATCCTTTGCTTGTGGTCAAAAATCTTTTGTTATTTCAACAGATAACTTCTGTTTTACTCCACAGGTGAAAACAGTCATTGGTCACATTGATCACTCCTGTTCCTCTCCCTGAACCAGATGTTATCATACCGATCCGCAATACTTGCTTGCCTTGTCTCAGTATTTGCCTGTGTTTAACGTGCACATTGACCCTTTGACACTATCCTTGCAATCTCTTTTAGCTAGAAAGGATTCGCATTTGATTTATATTAGCAATAATATTTGTAAGGCTGGTGATGCTCTTGTAACCCCTATGGTCCATTTTTGTAACATGGATATACATATGGTATCTACGGGTTCAGGGAAGGATGAGGTTACCTGGCACAAGAGACCTAGGTTTGACTACTCTGCACAGGGGCACCCAAGTAAATCCAACTACGGGAAGCAATAACTGTAATGTCCAGAACCAGAATTGGGATTTTTCAGTGTGGCTTTATTTATTAACTCACTGAACATAAACAAAGCTCTGTATGGTCCCCCAAAGGGCTACGTAACTGTAATGCAGATTAGAGGTTAAACACAGCGGTCCATTTGAGGAATGAACAATACAACAGTTGTCTGGCTTTGGACCCACCAGGCACTCAGCCCGACTTTGCATGATTGGATACACAGCCCGACTGGCCCGGCTCCCCTGCCGGCCACTCGACTGACGGTCCACTTGGCAAATGAACCCAAACTCTACTTGGAAAGACATCCCATCAAACAAGGAGGCTCCCAAACTGTGGCTCCCCACACCACTTGAAGTCTATGACTCCTAGAGAGATTTTGTTTTTGTACTTCCAAATCGAAACTCCCATCAAACAAGGAGACTCCCATCCAACAAGGAGTAATGTTCCCATCCTGTGGCTCCCCACACCACTTAGAGTCTGCAACTCCTAGAGAGGTTTTCAAGTTGCGACCCACGTCTGGGTACCCACCCCATCACTGGCCAAGCGCATGAGGCAAGTAGCAAAAACACAGAAGAAATCTGTAGAGGTGGACCTGGTTACTAAAGATGGGGGGATTTTCCCACCTCCAGCTCCCACAGCCCATACCCGGCCATTTCTCTGGACACACAGAACTTTAGACTTTAAACTGTAGATTGACGGTGGATGACCTGAAGCACCCCCTCTACAATGAACTTTAACACTTTAAACAGATGACTGCTCTATTTGTTTGTCCTAGTTGACATAGTTCTCCCAAATAGCCAGTCCCCAATACTTGAAATCCAACTGAAGAAAAAAAGTTGTTTGCCCCTTCCAATGGGGCCAAACACTCACCCATTCATTGCAGGTGCCCCACAGGCGAAGAACTGTAACCTTTGCTGTTATACATGAACAGACTGAACTTAAAATAAAACAGGCATCTTTCTTCCCAAGGTGGGAGAAGGGGATTGCCCCTGGAACCCACAAAGAACTTTTCCTCCCCCCCACCCAGAGGAAGGGGGGTAAACAGACAACTACTGTTGTCCTTCTTGTTTGCTTAAGGACAAACTCAAGACTGACTTTGAATTCCCAAGATTCTAAACTTACTCTGAGCTGAAGATTCCAAATGTGGCTCATGCAGCTGCGACAATTCTATTATGATGTCATCCCTCTAGTCTCAGCTGTGACTGAGGACAGAGTAAGGCAGTGTGAAACCCATTTACTGGAGTTTCACAAGCTGCCTTCCCTGCCTACCACTAGGTCTTACTGGGATTCTAGTAACCCCGGGTAACAAAGGGGTTACACTCTTAATGATCTTATTCATGATGGTGATTTAAGCAGACCCAATTTAGATAGTCTTTTCTCATAACACAGGTTTCCCATCCCATGAATCATTTTTGTTGCACGTCTCTGGATCCTCTCCATCATATCAATGTCACTCCTCAAATATGGGTTCACAAAAGGAGATGCAAAGTGAACATGGGGGATTACATACAGTATGTTCGGTGAAGGGGCAAGAGGCACTGTTTATTTCATGATACAAAAGAACGCTGAATAGACCTTAGTCTATTAGATGTTTTCGATACTTGTATACAATGGTCCTGAGAAGATAATTTATTATTTATTATGACTCCCAGGTGTCTCCTTGTCTACCAATCACAGTTGCACATTGTTTAAAGAATACTGATGTCTGGGATTATTTTTTACCAAAATGTAGGACTGAGCACTTATCAGGGTTGAAATTCATTTTATTATTTGAGGCCCAAGACTGAATGGTTTTTAGGTTTCTGGTGAAGGTCTGATATTTGTCAAGAGACTCAACCTCTCCACCAACTTTGGTGTCAACGAACGTGAAGATGTGGTTTATAACATCATTTTGCATATCGCTGATAAAAAGTCCAAAAAGGACTGGACCCAACACGGGTCCCTGTGGCACCCAACTACTAACTGGACTGTCGTTAGATAAATGACTGTGTATTCTAACACATTGGGTATGATCAAAAAGCCAATGGTCGCTCTTGATTCACCTTACCATGTCAGGACTAATGCCCATTTTAATAAGTTTTGTCGTCAAGAGACAGTGGGGCACTGTGTCAAATGCCTGAGATCTAGCAGTATCACATCAACTGGTATTCCCTTGTCTAAACTTGCACTAACATCATAAAAGGTCATCAGGTTAGTTGAGCAGGACAGACCACATCTAAACTGTGCTGGAAGCTGTCTTCCAGACCTAGGGCACAGATTTCTTGCCAACAGATATTTTATTAGTCATTCAGTGGATTTGCTGCACAGTGATGCAATAGTTATTGGCCTATAATTAGTAACTGTGTTCTTGCTGCCCTTTTTGTAAATAGGCATAACAATTGCCTTTCTCCAGTCTTTAGGGACCAAGCCCATTTGAAGGGACTTGTTAAATAGGTTCATAAGTGGATAGGCCAAGACATCTGCCATATCACTTAGAAACCCCGGATGGGTTTTATCTGGGCCAGGTGATATATTTCCTTTCATTTTAATTAAGGCAAACAGAACCTCATCTTCAGTGAAGTGCTCCACTACAGTAGTTTCAGTTACTGACCGATTAATGATGGTTATTTTTAGATGGAGCAGAAATAGTTGAAGTTCACCATTTCCGATTTGTTTGTGACAGTCTCACTATTATGTACCAATGGTCCAACTGTTTTTTTTTCCCCTCCCTTTATATAAGCATAAAAGGATTTATCATCTTCTTTAGTACGACACAATCTAAATTCAAGCTTTGGGGATAATCTTTGTCACTGACAAGCAGGAACGGACAATCAGCAGACCTTTCTGTGCACAGTTGCTGCCATGACAACTACAACTGCTGTGAAGAAAATGCACATGAACAGTGTTAAATAGCAGAGCGGCAATACGGGTTAGTACAGGTTGGCATCGGAACAATGATTTACGTTGTCACGCCTGGAATAAAACTGTCAAATATGGGACATCCTCCTTTTATCACATCAGCAAGCTTGCTGAACCAGCTGTCCACAAAACAATCAAAAACAATGGCTGCAGTGTGGCCTAGTGGCACTGAGGGTTGAGGCAATGGATGTCGCACCTCGCTCCATGCAGGTGACCCGGGTTCAGAAGCAGACTCGGGCCATCGGGGGTCAGCAGGGGTGGAGAGGGATAGAGTGTATGTGTGACTACTCTCCCTCTCTGGGGTAAGGGGGGTTCCCAATTGTTGGTGCACTTTCGACCCCTGGCGGAGGCAGGAGGTGGAGCACTGGCATCAGGTATTGGGGCAGAGTTGGGGCATGGCGCTGGGACAGAGTGCATGCGGATGTGTGCACGCTCCTTCCCTTGGCACCCCTGCATGCCTCTCTTGCGTAGGGTAGGAGGAAAAAGGAAATATATCTGGTGACTGGTCGGGGCGGCTTGATGGCCATCCTACGGGGCGCCCAGCTCAGGGGGACATTGCTGAACACTAGATCCTGTTCAGGTGGAGATTGAGGGGGTCTCTCTGCCACCCCACTGTGGGGGGGTAATCCGTGGGGGTAATAGGTGAGGGTCCCTAAGTGAGCTGGGGGCTACAGATGGTGGCTGGAAGATTATGATGCGCAGTGGACTTGGGCAGACTGGAGCCAGGGGCTGAAAAAGGAGCATAAAAAAACAAACAAAAAAACAAACACAACAATGATTGCAATGATGGCTTCAGCACCAGCCATGCAGCAGGAGGACTTTTTTTAACCACTAAAGTACGATTTTTTTTTTTTTTTTTTAAAGGACTCACAAAAAGAAAGAAAATAATATTTGTTTGTGTGCATTGCTTTAATAACAATAAGATACTTCCAGGGGTTACATAAACTGTATGTCAATCATCCCCTAGCGGTATGTGGCACAAGGCGAAGGGCGATGATCATATGGTTAATGTAACCCCTGGTTGTACCTTATTGCTTAAATATATACTATACTTCACTTCCCTAGGACTAGTGGGAGGGAGAGTTTGGTGCTATGAGGGAGGTAGTAGCAGATGCAAGTGTTTTGCCTTCAACTGCGCCCCGGGGCAGCATTGCTTTGGGGGCAGCAACTCGCCCTGGGGGCAGCACTCCTCCAGGGATTTTTTACTGGGCAGGGCTAAGGGCTATGAGGGTGGCTAAAGGTACTAAATAGATGGGGATGGCTTTAAAGGGACTCTGTCAACCCCCTTAGGCCTCAAAGTGTCCCTAGTTTAAAAAACACATTTTATGATTGTTCACAATCTATGGAGACTGTTGATGCAGTTGGTAGTTTGATTCAGATCCCTTTTTTGTTTTAAAATGTGAAAAACTGACTGCCCACCATACTGGTGTTACCATATCAAAACATGTTTGTTTATATTTCTTGATCAGCTCCCACTGCATCACTCCTGGACTCAAGAACGTCCCCAGTACAATCTAGCATCTCATTATGCAGTGGCAGTAGATCAGACAATTGTATCATTAGTGGCTGCGTTGTCTGAGGGTGTTTATAATGTTCAAGTGTGCACTAAGAGTAGTTCAGTGAGATGAGGCAAAACAAAGGTGGGCATAGCTATACATTCCCATGCATTTCAGTTCTAATAAGCAAGTAGGCAGATAAAACAACCAGCAACATCAATGAATTTTAGAGAAAGAAAGGAAATCATAAAATGTGGGTTTTTACCTAACATAAAATGTGATGCAATAAAGGTTGACAGTGTCCCTTTAACATTGATTTTTCATTTTTTTGTAACCATGCAAAGTTGATGCGGGTCAGGAATGCTTGTGCTACATGAAGTGACATTTCAGACTTCCAGTGACGTGCAGCTTGCAACATCTCTATAAAAGCGACACGTGCCTCATAACATTAAATATTAATGTATGTAGTCTGTTCTTAAACTGCTGATATTGTTCTACGTTTGCCTCCCCTAGGACACTTCTGGAACATGCTACTTCTAACACTGCAGTATCCTTCCTAGTGAAAATTATAATAATCGTTAAAATATGGTAAATGGAGGAGACATGTTCCTCACAACACCAAAGGTAAATGTTGTTAACCAGAACGAAAACTAGATTAAGAAAAATGTTTTAGCTAATGCTGCAGCTGCCTGGAGTGCAGAAGATGAACACAATGGCCTTTTTTTCACATTCTGTATTTTCTACATTTCTGTGCAACTCCATCCCTATGAACATATCACATCACTTTTGAATTACTAGCAAGAACAAAAATGCAATTTACAGATCTTGTCTATGTATTTAGGTGGTGGATTTACAGTCTGATTCTGAACCACTTTTGCATCATCATTTTGCAGTATACATTCCTTCACAGGAAGAGTTCAGTGATTTTCTATGTTTTTTATCACGTGTTCATATTTCCTCAATAAGTCGTACATTAATTACGTAAAGAAAAACCTTTTGAGATTAAAAGGTACTCACATGGTGAATCAGCCTGTGAATGACCTTTTCTATTAGGGTCTTCTTCCTTATCAGTTCATTTTCTGTCTCAATCTCACTTTCTATCTCTTTCAGATACCAGTTGACCAATTCGCTCTTCCTTACAGCATCATCTTCCACTGTTAAAAAACAAAAACAAAACTTCATATTGTTCAGTTTTGTTGCACAAAACATATGTATGTGCACATAAAATAGACTGCAAACAAATCAACTTTGTTAGTCTAGGTCTCTTCGACTGCTATGCATTCTAGCTCTAGTTGAGGGGGTACAAGCCAAGTCGGCAAGCATTAAGGATGCAATACTTGAAGCAACATCCCATTGTGTTAGAGAGAAAAGGAAGTGCAAAAGAAGAAGGAAACCACTTTGGTTCTCAAAACAGTAGCAGAAAAGGTCAAAGCCAAAAGGCTGGCCTTCAGCCTTAAGACAAGTAGCATACACAGTATCCTTCTCTGAGGTGCTGCCTGTCAATGGCATGAGTGAGACGAGGGTACTTTGCACCATGCAGTTTAATGAATGGTTGAAAAAAATGGTGTTGAGCACAGGGGTTTGGCTTCATTGGGGACTGGGGTTCCACCTGGAGGGACACCAGCCTATACTGGCAGGATGGTCTGCATCTGTCCAGGAAGGGAACAAGTCTTTAGCAATCAGTTTAAATGCTTCATTGGCAAGCTTTTAAACTAGTCAAGGAGGAGGCACTGATAAACAGCAGGAAAATCCCAGCCTCCCTACAAAAACAGGGTACTAAATGAGAAAAGACCGAGTAGAAAGGTCAGTGGGATGCTGCAACAGAAGGTAAAGCCATCAAAAATGGAGAGCAATGAGTACCAATGCCCGTAGTCCGAGTAACAAGCTTCCTGAATTAGTGGCCTTGATGGAGGAGGAACATCTGGATATCGTGGCAGTCACAGAAACATGGTACACACAAAACCATGACTGGGACGTAAACATACCAGGATACACTATCTTCAGGAGGGACAGGGAGGGTAAGAGAGGAGGAGGAGTAGCTCTTTACATAAGGGAAGGAATCAAAGCAACAGAACAAAAGGGAAAACAGGGAGAAGAAGCACTGTGGGTAAATTTGGAGACCGGCAATGGCACCACAATGCACACAGGGGTTGTATACAGACCCCCTTCTCAGGGGAAGGAAATGGACAAGGAAATGATAGAAAGTATACTTAGAATGGCAGAAAAAGGGGAGATATTGCTGATGGGTAATCTGAATATGCCAGATGTTAACTGGAGTGCAGTTGCAGCAGCCACTTCAAGAGTGGGTTATTCTAGATGCCCTACAGGGGCATGCCTTAGACAACTAGTATTGGAGCCCACCTGAGGGAGCAATCTTAGACCTGGTTCTCTCAAATGGAGATGAAGAGAGGATCACAGATGTAGAAGTGGGTAGCCATCTGGGAACTAGCGACCATTGAACAGTATGGTTCACAAACACAGCAATAGAGTCAAGCCAACAAAGGCAAAAGTACTGGACTTTAGGAGGGCTGACTTTTGCTAAATGGGTGAGTGCCTAAGGAATGCACTAGCAAATGGGCAGGAAGGAGGGTGGAAGAACAATGGGAATAATAAAACTGCCATCACAGAGGTAATAAGTTTTGTGTGAAGCAAATAACAAAATGAAACGATGTAAGAAACCACTATGGTTCTCAAAGGAAGTGGCAGTGAAGGTTCAAGAGAAAAGAAAGCATTCAGGAAGTACAAGGAATCACAGAAGGAGCAGGACAGAGAACTGTATCAGTTAAAGCAAAAGGAAGCTGGGAAGGCAGTCAGAACAGCAAAGGCCCAAACCGAGGAAAAGATAGCCAACTCAGTTAAAGAGGATAAAACCTTTATAGGTATATCAGGAGCGAGGAAGACCAAGGAGGGATAGTGAGGCTTTAATAAAGGGAGGGAGGTGGGCAGAGGGTGACTGTGAAAAGGCAGAGATACTAAACAAATATTTTTGCTCAGTATTTACAAAGGAAGAGGGGGAGGTACCTAAAACAAACAGTAGAAACACTCTGGATACAGAAGTTGATACTAGTCCATTTACAGAAGAAAGGGTTCTGAAAGAACTCTTAAAACTGAAGGTGGACAAAGCAATGGGGCCTGATGGGATTCATCCCAGAATTCTAAAAGAACTAAGGGTAGAACTAGTGACACCACTGACTACCCTCTTTAACAAATCATGGGAGGATGGGGTGGTACCCGAGGACTGGAGGAGGGCAGATGTGACTCCCCTTCAGAAAAGTGGGAGCAAGGCAGAAGCAGGAAACTACAGACCTGTTAGTTTAACCTCAGTGGTAGGAAAATGATGGAATCACTCTGAAGGAAAGAACTGTCGAGTATCTAGAGGCCAGAGGGCACAGGACCCAAGGCAGCATGGATTCACAGCGGAAGGTCATGCCAGACAAATCTGATAGATTTCTTTGACTGGGTGACCAAAGTAGTAGATCAGGGAGGGGCTGTGGACATGGCCTACCTAGACTTTAGCAAGGCATTTGACACAGTCCCACACAAAAGATTAATATACAAGTTAGCCAGCCTGGGAGTGGGTCCCAAGATGACAGTCTGGGTAAAGAATTGGCTGGAGAATAGGACACAGAGGTAATAGTAAATGGAGTCCACTCTGAAGAAAGGGGTTACTAGTGGGTACCACAGGGTTCAGTATTAGACCGGTCCTCTTCAATGTCTTTTAAGTTACATTGCAGAGGGACTAGAAGGAAAGTATGTCTCTTTGCAGATGACACAAAGACCTGCAACAGAGTTGATGCACAAGGTGGGGTGGAAAGGATGAGAAGGGACTTGGCAAGGTTAGAGGAATGGTCAAATGTATGGCAGCTTAGATTCAATGCTAAGAAGTGCAAGATAATGCACCTGGGAAACAAAAACCCAGGGGAAGAGTACACAATGGGGGGTGAGATACTAACAACAACAAAAATGGAAAGGGACCTGGGGTAGTCATATCAGATGACCTAAATGTGGGCAAGCAATGTGAGAGGGCAGCAAGGAGGGCTGGGGGGATACTGGGATGCATAGGGAGAGGCATCACCAGTAGAAAACAGGAAGTTATTATCCCTCTGTACAGACAGCTGGTGAGACCCCATCTGAGTACTGCGTGCAGTTCTGGAGACAATCTCCCAAAGACAGACAGGATGGAAGCTGTCCAGAGGAGGGGCAACTAAAATGGTGCAGGGTCTGCACCAGAAGACATATGAAGAGAGACTTAAGGAGCTTAATATGTATAGCCTCGAGGAAAGGAGGGAGAGGGGGGACATGATAGAAACTTTCAAGTACCTCAAGGGAATCAACAAAGTCCAAGAGGGTAGCATCTTTCAAAAAAAGAGGTGTGCAAGAACAAGGGACACAATTTGAAGATAGAGGGTGCGGCTCAGAGGTAATTTAAGGAGTATTTTTCACAGAGAGGGTTGTGGATGCATGGAATGGCCTTCGGAGGAAGGTTGTGGAGTCAAAAACAGTGGTGGAATTCAAGCATGCATGGGACAGTCATAAGGCAATTCTAGGGGGTTGGGTAGGAAGAAGGAGGCTGCTGGTTAACTAGGATCTCCAGCTTATCCATTAGGTAGGGAAATGGGCAGACTGGGTGGGCCAAGCGGTCCTTATCTGCGGTCAAATTCTATGCTTTTATGTTTCTATGTTTCAGGAAATAAGGGAATGTAGCGGGACGAAGATAGGGCAGCATACCAAACTTCCCTAAGGGAGGCAGAGAAGGCAGTAAGGCAGGCAAAGGCCAAAACTGAGGAAACACTAGCACGAACAGTAAAAGAAGGGGACAAGACTTTCTATAGATACATTAGCGAAAGGAGAAAGTCCAGAGGGGGTATTGCTAAGATCAAAGGGGATAAGGGGAAGTGTGAGGAGGACGACCATGGAAAGGCATCTATCCTAAATAGATACTTCTGCTTAGTATTTACTGAGGAGAAGGTGGGGCAGGGCTCACAGCTCAGCACCATGGACAAAGCGAGGAGGGAGGTGTGCACTAGTCCCTTCACAAAAGAAAGGGTCCTACAAGAGCTCGATAAGCTCTGGGTGGACAAGGCAATGGGACCTGATGGCATACAATCTAGGGTGCTAAACGAGCTAAGGGTGGAACTAACAGAGCCATTATCAGAACTGTTCAGTTAGTCTCTGAGCACAGGAGAGGTCCCAGAAGACTGGAGAAGGGCTCATGTGATCCCGCTCCACAAGAGTGGTAGCGGGGAGGAGGCAGGGAACTACAGACCAGTCAGTCTTACCTCAGTAGTGGGCAAGATTATGGAGGCACTCCTTAAGGAAAGGATAATGTAACATCTGGAATCCATAGGAGCACAGGATCCAAGACAGCATGGGTTTACAACAGGAAGGTCCTGTCAAACTAATCTCAGATTTCTTTGCGTAACCAGAATGGTGGACCAAGGGGGAGCAGTTGATGTCGCCTACCTTGACTTCAGCAAAGCTTTCGATACTGTTCCACACAGAAGATTGATCAACAAGCTGGGTAGGCTCAGGGTGGGTCAGAAGTTGGCCAACTGGGTGGCAAACTGGTTGATGGGCTGAAAACAGAGAGTGGTGGTAAACGGTATTTAGTCAGAAGAGATGCGAGTCACAAGTATGGTACCTCAGGGATCAGTCCTTGGGCCAGTCCTCTTCAATATCTTCATCAGTGACATTGCAGATGGACTGGAGGGTAAGGTTTGTCTGCTTGCAGATGACACCTAGATCTTCAACAGAGTAGATGATCCAGATAGGGTGGGCAGAATGAGATGATCTGGATAAACTGGAAAATGGTTGGAAGAGTGACAACTGGGGTTTAACGCAAAAAAAGTGCAAGATCATGCACATAGGGAAGAGAAACCCTGAAGCTACCTATAAGTTGGGAGGGGAGTTACTGGCAGTCACAAGGGAAGAAAGACTTAGGCATCATCATCACAGATGACCTGAAATCATCCAAGCAGACCACTAAAGCAGTAGGTAAGGCTAGGGGGATGCTGGGGTGTATTAGTAGGGGTATCACGAGTCATAAGAGGGAGGTAATGATCCCTCTTTACAAGACACTGGTTAGGCCCCATCTGGAGTACTGCGTGCAGTACTGGAGGCCACACCTTCACAAGGACACTAACAAAATGGAGGCAGTCCAGAGAAGGGCATCCAAAATGGTGAAGGGACTGCATCAGAAAACATATGAGGACAGATTAATGGAGCTCAATATGTATACCCTAGAGCAAAGGAGGGAGAGAGGTGATATGATTGAAACATTCAAACACCTTAAGGGCATTAACAAGGTGAAAAAGTCGAACATGTTTCAATATAAGAAAAATAGCAGGACAAGGGGACACAGCAGGAGATTAGAGGGAGGCCGATTAAGGGGTAATGTGAGGAAGTTCTTTTTCACAGAAAGGGTGGTGGATGCATGGAACGGCCTACCTCAGGAAGTGGTGGACATAAATACAGTGCAGGATTTCAAACAGGCATGGGATATGCATAGGGGAGCAATACAGACGAGTATGAATAGATAGGCCATTGACATAGTAAAGGCCTATGGCACATTCATAAGGTAGAAAAAGAAATGGGCAGACTGGATGGGCCTTGCGGTCCTTATCTGCAGTCAACTTCTACGTTTCTATGTAGTTACCAGCTACTTAATGTTCTCCATCATTCAAGTAGCAATCACTGCTAAATACAGTTATACATGATGCAGTAAACTGGACAATTTCAAAAAACATGAAACTCCAGGTGTACCATCATACACTATGTTGAAAATATGCCAGTTAGGAAACATTTCTCAAGAGGACACTCCCATCAGCAGCCTAACCATCTAAGTAGTAAAAATTAAAGCCTTCCTCCACTTCATGCAGCACATTACTGAGTCAGCCAGGCAAAGCCATTTTATGTCCAAGCATTCACTCATGGACTTTGTTCCTTCCACTCATTCCCCACTATATCTTGGACTGTGATACATTTCCTGGTGCACTAATTAATCACTGTATGATCTACTGAGTATGTAAAATCCACTGCTCCAAAGTCCACCCTATGGTCATCCTTCTGCATTACTTCAGGTCCTGAAACCTCTCCATTCTTTTGGCTGAAATCCATAATAGTCTGGTTCTCCATAGAAGCATCATCTGATGAGGATATACCATTTCCTTCTCCAAATTACAAGGTATGGCAATTGATATGGTCAGATATTTCCCGAAAGTTCTGTGATATCGCTAGAGAAATTCTCTGTCTGCCTATCTGCCTGCAGTACCGCTGCTGGGCCGCTAGACAGAATCCTTTAGAAATATTGGGCCGGATTCTTAAAACACTGAAGGTGCAAAACCATGCAAGTCCCCTAAAAGTTCTGCAGTTACGAAAAAAAAAAAAGGGGAAATTGCGTTGAGTGGTATACACAAAACTTCTGCAGCTGTGGAAAAAATACACTGGGACTGCGGAAAGAAGTGCAGCTGCGGAAGTTCCTGAGGGGAAAAAAGTCATTTAAAAGTATGACAGACCCAGGTCACCAGCGAGTCGGCTGGGTGGAGAAGGTTGGGGCGTCCAGCAACAGCTCACCTTCTCCAGGGAGAGGGTGGGGATGCAACCCGGCTCCTGCTGGCCCCTGGCAGAGGCCGGGTGCACAGCAAGACATCAGGCCCTCAGATGACTGGGGAGTGGCGGATGTCTGTGGCATGCCACTCCCCCAAGGAGAAAATGCAAAAATGGCACCCTGGCCGATCGGGTGATGACCTCATCGGACCCTCATCGCCGAGCTCCATCTGCCACTTCAGCAGCACCCAGGATCACTGGTATGGCCGGAAGGCTTATCCCCTATGAAAGTAAAAGGGACCCTCCCGATGAAGGGATACATCGGGGTTACCTGGGCTGGCTGTGATGTGGGGCGGTGGGGTCAGGAGCTGCTGGATGAGCAGGTCCTTGAAAGGCCTGAATGAGGGATCAGCTAGGGTGTGGGGTGGGCATATAAAAAAAAAAAAAAAAAAAAAGTACTGCATATCCCCTTAAAGGCTATTCTCAGCTAGTGTTTTTTTGCAGTTGTGGAAAAAATGTTGCACACATGCTGCACCACAGAAAGTGAGGCGTAAGTCTCCCTGAGCAAAATGCAGTGTACAGACAACTGAGATACAATTATAGTGGAGGTGCAGGCACCAAGCAACAGCAAACCAGTGGGTGTATAGTAGTGTCAGTTGTTACAACAAAAATAGTGCACATTTTCATTGAAAGGCAACAAACCACAACCACTAGACCCAGTGCAGCCCATAAAGAAGCCCCAAAGGCAGTAGAGGCAGAGCTGGTAACAGCCTGCAGTGAGCGCTACTGAAGCAGGTAAACACACCAGGGAGAGACACAACCATCAGTCACAGACAGCCATTGTTGTGCATGGTCCTGCTGGTACCAGTGGTGCTGGAGTGGTCTCAGTTGAGTACTTTCTGCTGCATCTATGGCAAGACTGTCAAAGTCTGCTGCTCCAGTCAATATGGATCAACTATTGTGCCTACTGAGCCTTTTCCTCAGTTATGGATCTGTACTTGCAAATTTTCAGCAGCTGGAGAAAAAACGTTGCTGATTTTCAGCACTTGTAGATATTCGCAACTTGCCAGTTTTTCTATTTTCTGCAACTGTGGACAGTTTCTTTGTGAATATGCTGCAACAATTTCCACAGTGCTACAAGCCATTATTCCTGCAACTATGGAATTTATGGCTCTCTGAGAATCCAGCCCACTGTGAATATCTGACCATGTCAAGTGTTGCAACGGTATGTCTGTGGAGTCAGTCCCAAGGAGGGTAACTAAAATGGTGCAGGGGTGCATCAAAAGCCCTTATGAGGAGAGGCTGAGGGGTCTCAACATGTACACCCTGACAGAGCAAGAGAGGACATGAGAGAGACTTACAAGTACTTCAGTGTGGGTGAAGAGGATGCAAGAGGGACATGTCTTTCAAATGAGAAACAGTACCAGAATCAGAGGGCATGCTATGAATCTGGGGGGAAGGGAGTTTAAGAGGGATGGGAGGAAGCACTACTTCACAAGCAGTGGTGGACACCTGGAACAGAACGACAGAGGAAGTGGTGGAGGTGACAACAGTAGAGTGCTTCAAGCATGTATGGCATAGATACAGGGGAATATTAGTAAATAGGTAGGGAGGCGGGGAGGTCACTGGAAACCAATTAGGTCTGCAGAGAAAGACTAGGCAGGGACCATCTAGACAGAATGGGTGGGCCAAGTGGTCCTTTTCTGCAGATAAATTCTATGTTTCTATGTATGGGACAAGCATGTCCCTCTCAGGCAAGGCAGAATGAAAGGTTTCCATGCCCTTTGTGACTCAGCCAAGCAGACTGGGAACCTCAAGGCTTGAAATGATGCTTGGTGCCTATTTAAAACTTCTGGAACTTAAAAAGATTTATGACAGTACTGAGAGCTCCAAGAAAAAATTACTCACCTTAGTAATGTTGTTTCTTCTAATGGAGTCTTGCTGTATTCTGACAATAGCAGTGAGTCCCAACCTTCGAACTGCCCCGGAGATGAGAGTTAACTTTCCATGCCAGGCATGGAACACTGAGCTTGAGCTCGGTTGAGACTCACTCTGTTGCTGTTTAAACTCAAACCGTCAGATCTTTACGAGCTAAACTCACTAAGGTCCTGTGTGGAAGCTGTGAACCTACACTAGCCAACTGGCTACTAAACATAAAACACATTTTTTGGTCCCAAAACAAAGACTCAAGTCAGGAGACACAAAAAATTAAAAACACAACACCAATTCACCCCAAGAAAAGAAGGGGGTGACAACCAAAAAGATGGGCACCTACTGAGTGCCAACACTGCACTGCCCACCCACATCCCAAAAGAGGTTCTGAGAGGGGCAGGCGGGGGGGGGGGGGGAGGTCAGAATACAGCAAGACTCCATTAGAAGAAACAACATTACTAAGGTGGGTAATTTTTTCTTCAAACAACATGAAGTCTTGCTGTATTCTGACAATAGCAGACTACAAAGCAGTACCTCCATGGAGGAGGGAGAGAACCTACTTAGGAAATAGGCTCTGAAGCACAGTTGCGAAGAACCGAGCATCACCTAGCCTGGATGTCCAGGGAGTAATGCTTGGTAAAAGTGTGAACTGTTTTCCAGGTAGCTGCTTGACATATCTCTAGAATAGGGATGTCCCTGGCAGCAGCCAGGAAAGCAGCTGTACCTCTGGTAGAGTGAGCCAGGCCTGAGGGAGAACCTACCAGTTTTTCATAACAAAATTGGACACAAGAGACAATCAATCTGGCAGCGGATCTTTTAGTGGCAGGTTTCCCTTTACCAACCTCACCATAAGTGAGGAACAGTTGGAAGGAGTCAAACCTGTTACCCTTGGTGCGCTCTATGTAGTAGCAAAGGGCTCTTTTCACATCTAAACTGTGCAGCCTCCTCTCGCCAGAGGAGGAATGGTCAGTGAAGTACACAGGAAGAGACATAGATTGATTAAGGTGGAAATCTGAAACCACCTTAGGCAAGAACTTCCTGTTAGTCCTGAGGATCACCTTATCTCTATGAAAGGAGATAAAATCAGGCTCCACTGACAAAGCTTATAATTCACTTATGCATCTGGCAGAAGTGATGGCTACCAGAAACACAGTTTTCCAAGTCAAGTACTTAAGCTCTGCTGAAGACAAAGGCTCAAAAGGGGGTTGCATAAGCTGAGCAATGCAAACATTAAGGTCCCAAGCAGGGGCAGGGTCCCTGAATGGGGGGTTGGTGTGAAGCAATCCCTTGAAAAACTTGGAGAATACAGGGTGAGCTGAAAGAGAAGAGGGCTTACCTGCTGAAATAAAAGACACAGCTGCCAGATGCACCTTCAGTGTAGCTGGTCTCAGCCCCAAGCTATTTAAACGGACCATATAATCAAGGACTGTGGGCAGATCAGCAGATTCTGGGGAAATATGCTTCCCAGAGCACCATATGGAAAATCTTTTCCATTTGGAATTATAAGTAGCCCTGGTGGAAGGTGTCCTAGAAGCCTTCAGGATATCCATTACACCTTGGGAGAGGTGTAAATCAGCAAACTCTAACTCTTCAAGAGCCAGGCCTTGAGATTGAGAGATTTGAGGTTCAGGTACCAAATCCTCCCCTGAGCACAGGCTGTAATTCCTGGGAAGATGGACTGCTAAGGACAGTAAGAGTGGATACCAGGGCTGTCTGGCCCAGTCTGGAGCAATCAGGATCATCTTGCAGGGTTGAGATCTGATTTTGACTAGCACTTTGAACAGGAGAGAGAAGGGGGGAAAGGCATACAGGAACTTCCCTTCCCAATTGAGAACTAAGGCATCCAGGGGGAACTGAGCCCAACACTGGGGGCCTGCAGCAAAAAAGGGGAAGTTGGTGATTGTCTGGGGCTGCAAAAAGATCTATCTGCAGGGTGCCCCATCTGGAAAATATCACCTCCAAGACCAGGGGGATCCAGTGACCATTCGTGATGGCCCTGGGAAATCCTGCTGAGAGCATCTGCCAGGACATTGTCCTTGCCAGGGAGGTGAACTGCTGTGAGGGAGGTGTTCAGGGAGTAAGCCAGAGACCACAACTTCATTGTTTCGGTGCACAAGGCCGTAGACAGAGTGCCTCCTTGCTTGTTGATGTACCACATTGTGGTGGTGTTGTCTGTTCTGACCCGAATAACTGTTCTGAACAGATTTGGAAAAAGCTTGAAGTGCTAGAAATACTGCTCTGAGTTCCAACAGATTGATGTGGAGCAGAGATACCCGAGGGGACCACACCCCCTGGGTGGTCAGGTCGCCCATGTGGGCCCCCCACCCCAAGAGGGAGGCATCTGTAGTAAGGATTAAAGAGTGAGACTGAGTGACAAAGGGAACCCCCTTGTCTCAGATTGTTCTGTTCCTGCCACCACTGTAGGGCCTGGATCAGGGTTCGAGTTACTGGGATCAGTTTGGTCAGAGGGTCCTTCCTTTGAGACCAGAAGGCTCTCAAATGGAACTGAATGTCCCTCATCCGAAATCTTGCTCCCTGCACTACTGCTGTAGAAGCAGCCATGTGCCCCAGGAGCTGTACAAAATGCCTTGCTGGTCGAGACACCTGCAGGGTGAATGAGGAGGCCAGAGACACCAGGGTCCTTGCCCTGTCCAGGGGAAGGAAGGTTCTGGCCTTTTCTGTGTCTAGCTCTGCGCCTATGAAGGTGAGGAGCTGGACAGGCTCTAGAACTGACTTTGAAAGATTCAGGAGGAAACCCAAAGAAGTGAGCAGTTGCTGAGTTATCTGTAAGTGTAACTTGACTTGGTCTGGGGACTGGCCTACTATGAGTCAGTCATCCAGATAAGGGAATATGGCAATCCTTTGCCTTCTTAGAGAAGCAACTACCACTGCCAGGCATTTTGTGAATACCCTTGGAGCAGAGGTGAGGCCAAAGGGCATTGCTCTGAACTGGTAATGGCCTGAGGACAGCTCGAACCTAAGGTACTTTCAATGGGAGCTTCTGATGAGAATATGGAAGTAGGCATCCTTGAGGTCCAGGGACACTAGCCAGTCCCCTGGCCTTAGAGAGGGTAGAATAATTCCCAGAGTCACCATTTTGAATTTTGGTTTTAAAAGGTACTTGTTTAAGTATCTGAGATCCAGGATGGGCCGCCATTCTCCTGTCTTTTTGGTGGTAAGGAAGTACCTGGAGTACAACCTTTGCCCTGGTCTAGGGTGGAACCCTTTCCACAGCTCTGAGAGCTAGGAGGAAGAGACCTCTGCCTCTAAGGCAAGTGCCTCTGAAGGATTTGCAGGTGGAAAGGATCTGGTTCTCATCTTTGGAAACTTTTGAAGCTGAGAACCAGTCCCTGGCTTACTACTTCCAGGACCCATTTGTCTGATGTCAGAGACTCCCAGTCCTGGACAAAGTAAGCCAGCCTGCCCCTACAGGTAGCTGAGAATTGCCCTGGCAACCCCATCAGGGTGCCTGTTTGGCAGGGGCTTTGGGCTGAGGGGTGGAAGCAGGCCTGTTTGTACCCCATCTGCCTCTCCCTCTCCCTCTAAAGAACCCCCTCTGGGCATAAGCAGAAGAGGAGGCCTGGGCTTGGTAAAAAAGCCTATGAAAAGGCCTGCCCCTGCCCCTGGGAATCTGCCTTTGAAGAGTGGCCTGCCTTTCCTTGGCCTGTGCACTCCTATAGGTGGTCCTATACTCGTCCATTTTCTTCATGTAATTCTCTGTTTGCTACCCAAACAGAGAATTACCTACAACAGGAAAATCCATGGCTTTAGTGTGGGTATCCTGTGACAGGCTAGTACATCTGAGCCAAGCCATCCTTCCAAGTGCCACAGATGTAGCCATGACTCTAGATGACACATCACTGGAATCTACTGCAGCATGGAATTGCACCTTGGATGCCTCAATACCATCAGCAGCCACCTGCTCCAGCTCCTTGGCAAGCTGGCCAGGGACCTGTTTTGCTAAAGCCATAACAGTGTCCCATCTGGATTTTTGATACCTAGCAGTACAGGCCATATAATTGGCCTGTCTGAGTCCCAAGGATGCTGCCATGTACTGTTTCTTTGCCATGGCATTAATCCTCCTGGAGTCCTTGTCCGGGGCTGTGAAGCCAAGGGAATGTTTGCCTTATCACAGGCTGCAGCCTGCACTACCCCAACATGGCTGCATTGTTGTGTAAGGAACTCCATGTCTGAGCCTGACAATGTATACCTCTTGTCCATTCTTTTATCCACAGGAGGTATAGTGTTACGAGTCTTTAAAATCTTAAATGTCTGTTTCCCAAAAGATTTGTGCAAGGGAATAGACAGCCTCCTAGATTCTGGGATATCCATCATTTCTACATAGTCAGGCTCCTCCTGGTCATCCACAGCTTCTTCCATAGGAAGCTGGAGGGTTTCAGCCACTTTTTTTTTTTTTTTTTATAAAACATGAAGTGGGAGGGGGACTCAGAAAGCCTAGGAGGAGACACTCCTGAAGGTCTGTCTGGGGAGATGTCCGGGTCAATAGGCACATCCAGACTTTCAAAACCACATTCACTTTCCTCATACTCCTCTTCCCTCTAAATAATACTCTTGAACCGGTGGAACTGGACGAACCGAGCGCCTGCCTGATGGTGCCGGTTCGGTCGGAACTGGGGAAAGCGACTTAATTTTGATCGCTTTGGCCATTTCTTCAGCGGTTGGAGAGGAAAGTTTTGGCTTCACACCAGCTGATTTTTCTTTTCTGGTTCTTTTAGCCAGAACCGACTCCTCAGAATCGGCTCTCCTTTTGCCCGAAGAAGTCTTGCCCTGGTCAGAGGGCACTCCTTCTGGTTCGGTTTGAACCGAACCGGGCTGGCCATCCAGTTCAGTGGACTTTTTGGCCTCCCTTTCCCTGAGCCTACCAACTCTCTTTTCTAAGGTAGCTGCAGAGAAATTTTTACAAATCTGGCAGTCTGCATTGAGGTGGTCAAACCCCAGATAATAAACACAGGTAGTGTGGGCGTCAGCCTTGGCAAAGACTTCCCCACACACACACTACAGTGTTGAAACCCAGTGGGTCCGGTTTTTCTTTTGGGTTTCTCAGACATTGTGCCAGTCCTAACCAAACTTACTCTTTTATGGCAATCCGCCAGGCAAGACCCTCTTATCGGTTCCCGACTGTGTCACGGGTCGTGGAAAAAAACGTAATAAAATCCATTTTTTTAAGAACCGATAAGAACCGGTAACCACACTCTAAAAGTACAATTTAAGATTTTTTAAACAACCTCGATCGTTCAAACCGAACCGATGAACCGTTACAAGATCCACACAGAATAGACAAAAATAACCTATCTAGTACTCACAATACCACAGACAGAGACTGAACCGACAGGTTACGGTTTAAATTTGGTCGAAAACCGAGAAAAGCGGTACTTTAACCGACAAATTTAACCGAGCAGAAGGAGAAATCTCCGGAGCGACTGTTCAGTGAGGCGAGTAAAGAATCTAACGGTATGAGTTTAAACAGCAACAGACAAGAGTCTCAACCGAGCTCGAGCTCAGCATTCCATGCCTGGCATGGAAAGTTAACTCATCTCCGGGGCAGTTCGAAGGTTGGGACTCACTGCTATTGTCAGAATACAGCAAGACTTCATGTTTGAAAATGCCTGCACCAAAGCCATTTATCAGGTACACTTTACCTATTATTGGACATAGACCCACTCATCTCATATTCTGATGTTTTTGTAAATTTATTATGAATCATTCCATGGATAACAGTACTGCCCAGCAATCTGAGCAGACAGGACTTCCAATAAAACCACCTTAGTAGAGAAGATACAGTAGAAGGCGGGAGGGTGAGCTGTGGCTAAATGGAGGAGATTTTCTTGAAGATCTACTGTTACCATAAGTAACTGCACTATCTCCTTTGAGGAGATCATCTCTTTCCACTGAGCTACACCTTTGGAACAATGCCTAGGAAGTACAATAGGCACTGTGGGAAGCAGAAAGAACCAATCTCTCTCTCAAAGACAGAAGGCCCTGAAAAACGGTAAAGTCAAATCTGGAGTGTCAGAGAGAGGCGCTGCCCAGACTAATGTTTTGTAAATGTGTGAACAGTACTCCAAGTGGCTGCAGAGCAGATGTCAGCAGCCGAAGCATTGTAGAAAAAAGCTACGGAAGTAGTCATGCCGCAAGTGGAGTAGCCACACACAGGACCCAGAAGCTGTTTATTGTGGTTCCAGTAATGGAAAACAATACACAATGCCAACCATGTGGAAAGCCAATGACTAGAAACAGGGCAGCCCACTATTCTGGGGGCAAAGACAGCGATGATGAGATGATGTTCTACAGTTCTTGTTATGGTACATGTAATAACAGAGTTCTACAGACATCCAGAATGTGCAACAGCTTATTCCCTTCTATTAGTGGAGGAAGTAATATAGTCTAGAAATTTAATCGATTCAGTGTAAGGTCAGAAACATCCTTAGGGAGACAATGAGGATTGGTACTTGGATCAACCCAATCCATGTGTGGAAAAAAGCGAAGGGGCTTGCAATTCGAACACTCCATATGCCAAGTTATGGCCACCAGAAACAGTGTTTTCCAGGATAGGAAGTGTATTTCATAGGTAGCAGCCAGTTCAAAAGTAGGCGCTGTAAAGGTTTCCAGAACCTTGTCAGGCCCCACATTGAAACTAGTTTATGAATCAGGGAGTGAATATGCAGGATGCCTCTATGCTATGATACTTGCAGGAGTCTTCATGCTGGGCAACCAACTTACCATCAATGTGAGCATAAAAAGCTGAAACTTCACATCAGCCAAATGCACCTTCACAATGGAGTACTGAGGCAAATTTCAGAAAGGGATGAGAGGTAATCCAGAGCAGGATTCACTGGACATGTAAAAGGGTCCAGGCTATGAGAAGTACACCATATCATGAAATGTTTAAATTTTTGTAAATAGACATACCCAGTAAATGGCTTACAAGCTGTAAGGCAAAAGATAAGAACTTATCACAATTGTCTTATGCTACTGCAACCTCAGTGCCAGAATTGGGGGTGTTACTAAAGTGATGCCCTGCTGGCATTGGGAGGTGTGTGCACTGCAAGGCCTCAGGGGCATGGCCTAGGCAGCGAGTGAGGTTTTTCAAGTGCCAACTGGCACGAGGGAGAGCTGTTAGGGAGTTCGGTGAAGAGTCATCGAGAGGAGAGGAGTGTGTCATGCCTGCTCCAAGGCCTGGGGGGGGGCCTTCAGTTGGGGCTGGAGAAGCCCGGGCTGGGGTGGGGAGATTGCCCTCTGGCCCTATAGGAGAAGCAGGGGCCCCCACAAGCCATCAGTGGGGTGGCAGATCTGGAGGAAGCAGGAGCCAGGAGAAAGTTTCAAGGAGCCTGTCCTGCTCCAAAATCTGTCTTGAGGAGAATGGCTGCCATGGAGAGCCCAAGAGGCGGAGGGGGCAGTGACGTCTCCAGTAGGGTTTTCAGGTAGCAGATGGGACCCCGTGCTTGATCTGTGCCTACTCTAGGTAGGAGTTGCTAGCCTGGGATGGGGACCACTGGTACCACAAGAAGTGTTGGCCCCGCACTATGCAAAGCCTGTCAGAGGATTGGCAGGTGCGGGTGGCCATAGAAGAAAGGACTGTGCCCTAAGAGTAACAACCTCCCCCCCCCCTTGTTTGAGGAAGGATTCACAAGGTTCAGAGGAGAGTGCACCCCGCTCCTCCGGGTGGGGATTCTTTGAGACTGTGACCAGAATGGAGATATGGTGTGTGTCCTAAAGAAAGTTGGAGCCCCCTTTGGCTCGGCAGGTGAGGGATGTGTAGTGTAGGGTCCAGGTTCGACCCCAGGTTCCCCAAGTGACTGTGCCATGGTGCCTTGCCGTAGAAAAATGTGGAACTGTAAATTAATTGTAGGCACCCTCCATGGAATTTTGTTGGTCAGCTTGAACTTTCTGTGACTAAATAAAATGCTTGATTGCATCAGATTCCTGTTTGGACATAATCTTTGGAAGTCCTGAACTACTATGCTGTGTTTTTGCCTAACCCAACTGCTTTCCAGACTACCAAGTGATCCAGAGCCACCAGTCATGAAGGGTGGAACACTGCCATCCAGCCTGCGCCTCAACGGAAACCCAGCCATCACCAGTGGAATCCCAATCTATAAAAATAAGGCACTGTGTTGAAAACCTGATATTTTGCTGCCAGTCAGGAGTGCCCTCCCCCTTTCCCAGACACTATAATTCCATCAACCCCTAGACATGGAGGGGAGGGGGGTAGCCATCTGATGCAGTCGATCACTTCATGGAACTGAAAGCTGCTGCCTGCCTGAAAAGTAACTACCAAACCACTCTAGTAGGAGCACGGTACAATCCAAATAACTGTATTTTGAAAGAAACACTATACAGTTGAAAGTAATAATCAGGGGCACAAGGAGGTTACACTACCTTTGGTAGAAATTTAGGATTCGTACATAAAGAGACTCTGTCTTTGTAAAAAATCAAATAGTAGGCTCATGCATCAGAGCCTGAAGCTTGGAAACCTGAGCAGAAGCCATAGCAAATAAACATAAGGTTTTCCATGGCAGAAAATGCAAGCCGCAACCCGAGGCAGGCTCAAAGAGAGCCAATGTCAATTTCTCAGGTATGAAATTCAAATCTCAAACTGGGACTGGATTATGGATGGGAGGTTTTATGTGAAGAATACCTCTCAGAAATGTATGGGACACTTCTAACTGGGCAACTGTATGGCCATCAGTAGGGGCATGGGATGCTGATATAGCACCTAAATGCACTTTAAAAGAAGAATACTGTGGGTCGGAGTCAGACAGTAAAACAAGTATTCCAGCACAGAATTCACAGGACCTGTAAAAGGGTCCATATTCTGGGAAGTGGACCACAGAGTGAATGCTTCCATTTCAGGGAATAAGTATGTCCAGCAGAAGCCTTCCTAGTCACGAGCAGGACATCTGCAATCTTAGGGGATACCCCAAAATGTGCACGTGCCATGTTTTCAAGAGGCATGCATGCAGATGTAGGGACTTCAGGTCCTGATGGACCAGACACCCCTTGCCTGTGGCAACAGACCTCGACACAGATGTACAGGGACAGGATGCTTCACTGCCAGATGCTGAAGCAGTGGAAACCACCAAGTCTTCACTACAGGATGACAGAGTAGAGCTAGAGGCCAGATTTCTTTCCTCACCCTTACAGTCCTTCTCTAAATAGAGCGATAGATATTGAGGGCAGATGAGGACTGCTTGGCCCACCCAGTCTACTCAATTCTCCTCCTACTATAAAACCGCAGACCTTACTTGATCTCCAGCTTCCCCTCACCTCTGAGGTTCCCTTATGCCTATCCCATGCATTCTTGAAGCCCATTACCGTTTTTTCCCCCACCACCTTTGCTGGGAGGTTGTTCCAGGCATCCACCACTCTTTCTGTGTGGAAGTACTTCCTCAAATCCCCCCCCCCACCACCACCTTCTCAGCATGTCCCCTTGTTCTGGAGCATCTTTGTTTTGTGAAAAATGCTTCCCTCTTGAAATGTACTTATACCCATGAGGTATTTGAATGTTATCATATCCCCCTCTCCCTTCTTTCCTCCAGGATGTACATATTGAGGTCCTTTAGTCTCTTTTCATAGGGCTTGTGATACAGACCCTGCACCATTTTGGTTGCCCTCCTCTGGTCACCTCTACCCTGTGTCCTTCCAGAAATGTGGTCTCCAGAACTGGGCACAGTATTCCAGGTGAGGTCTCACCAGTGATCTATACAGCGGCAACACCACCTCTCGCTTTCTACTGGCGATACCCCTCCCTATGCACCCTAGCATCCCACTAGCTCTCCCCACTGCCTGGCCACCTTTAGGTAATCAGATATAATTACACCCAGGTCCCCTTTCCTGTTTGGTGGTGGTTAGTACTACCCCCTCCCATTTTGTACTTTGCCCCTGGGTTTTATGCCCCAAGTGCATGATAATACACTTCTTAGCATTGAAACCCAACTGCCACCCCCTTGACTGCTCCTCCAACTTTCCTAGATCACTATTCATCACCCCCCCCCCGGAAATGTCTACCCTAATACAGATTTTAGTGTCACCTGCAAAGAGGCATACCTTTCCTTCTAGCCCCTCTGCAATGTCACTAATAAAGACATTAAAGAGGAACGGTCCCCGTTCTGATCCCACTTGTTACCCTCCCTTCTTTGTAGTGGACTCCATTTACTGTCACCCTCTGTCTCCTGTCCCCCAACCAATTTCTCACCCAGTTTATCACCTTTAGACTCACTCCTAGGCTTTCCAGCTTGTTTACAAGTCTTCTATGTGTAACGGTGGCGAATGCCTTACTGAAATCTAGGCAGTCCACATCCACCGCTCCACCCTGACCCAATTTTCTGGTCACCCAGTCAAAGAAACCTATCAGATTTGTTTGACATGATCTCCCCTAGTGAATCCATGATGCCTCAGATCCTGAAGGCCAGTGGATTCCAGATACTTCACAGTCCTCCTCTTCAGTAGTGATTCCATTACTTTCAGCACCATTGAAGTCAGGCTGACTGGCCTGTAGTTGCCAGCCTCCTCTTTGCTTCCACTTTTGTGAAGTGGGACTACATCTCCCCTCCTCCAGTCCTCTGGAACCACTCCCATCTCCAGTGAGTGGCTGAACAGGGCTGTCAGAGGTGCAGCCAGCACCACCCTGAGCTCCCTCAATATCCTAGGATGCACTTCTTTTGGCCCCATTACCTTGTCCACTTTCAGATTTGTGAGTTACCCAAGAACCCTCTCCTCTGTAAAGGGACTAGTATCTACCTCTCTTTCAATCATGCTCCTGGCCCTTATCTGTGGTCCCTCGCCTTCCCCTTTCTCTGTGAACACTTAGCAAAAGTACTTGTTCAAGATGTCCACTTTTTTCTTGTCCCTCTCCCCTACTTCCTTCCTAAGTCTTACTATCCCTCCCAAGTCTCTCTCTTTTCGCTTATGTATCTGAAAAATATCCTGTTCCCTTTCCACACTGCCTGGGCGGTTTTCTCCACTGACTATGCCTTTGCGCTCTTAATTGCTTTCTCTGCCTCCCTCTGTTTCTCTTGATACACCACTCCATCTTCCTCTGTTTGTCTCCTTATACCTCCTGAATGCTAACTTTTTTGGCCTTACCTTACCGACTGCCTCTTTTGAGAACCATAGTGATCTTTTTTCCTCCTGCTCTCGCTTCCTTGTCAGACACAGAGGTTTGTTGCCTTCTCTATTCCTCCTTTTAGATTTGCCCACTGTTCCTCCACTCACTCCCCCCCCCCCAACCAGGGCATCCCTGAGGCATTCCCCCTTCTTTTTAAAACTGGCTCTCCTGAAGTCCAGGACCCTCACCTTTGTGTGGTTCAATCCTGCCACAGTGCTAACATTGAACCACACTGTACGGTGATCACTGGTCCCCAGGTGGCCACCCACTGTGACATCCGCAACACTGTCCCCGTTGGTGAGGACATGGTCCAGTATTGCACCCTCATGAATGGGCTCTTCAGTTGCCTGAGGAATGCCTCCTGCAAGGAGTCCAGGATTTTCCTGCTCCTAGCTGAAGCTGTAGCTGGGATGCTCCAGTCTACATCCGGCAGATTGCAGTCCCCACCAGCAGCACCATTTTATTTTTTTTTTTCCTTTTTTAATAAACTTACTCGTTATTCCTCCCGACTCTGCTGTCCTGGGTCCCTCTCTCAGAACTCCCCACAGCACCTAACATCCCTTGCAGTCTCAAGGAGTCTGCTCCTAGAGTGCGACCCGCTCTTCTTCAGGGCTTCCGGATTACCCTCCGGGCAGGGTGGAGGAGGCACTCCCCAAACCTCCTCCTCCTCGATCATCAAGGAGCGCGTGCACAGTGGAGTCTGCCCCGGATTCCTGCTTTGGACGTGATGTCCCGGGGGTTTGTCACCTGGATCCTGGGCAGGGATTTTTCTCTGTTCTGTGCCCTCCCCACCGATGTCAGCACTCATGGAGAGCCGCAGAGGCATGCTGAGATGAATCTCTGTACAAGGCCCTCAGCTGATGTCAGCCCCTCCCTTTCAGTTGCTTCCCGTCCGCACTGCCAATACCTAGGTCAGGAGAGGGCAGTAACGCAGAGGGGCTAGCATGGAACCCTCCTCGGAGAAAGAGATCACCATTGGGCGCCGATCCTCCCCCAGCCAACCCCAGCTAACAGAGGCCATCACTGAACCCGGTCGCTGGTGTGGTGGCAGGTGTGGCGTCCAGCGTCTCAACCCTCAGCGCCACTGGGCCAGCATAGCAGCACCTCTTTTGGATGTCTTCCGCTAGAACTTTATCCAACTCCCCCCGCCCCATGTTGGATGTCTGTAGATACAAATAAACATAAGTATGTGCCCGAAGAAACAGGCCTCATGGTCTATCAAGTATACTTGAGTGAGCAGCTAGTGCCTATAGTGCAGTTGCCCCACCCTCCTTCCCCCCTCCCATCTTCTGAGATATGTCAGCTCTTCCTAACCAGATCCCTCCGTGCCCTGTCCGATGCCCTTTTGAAACTGCCCACCATTCTGCAAGATACCACCTCCTCTGGCAGGGTGTTCCATTTTGACACTACCCTCTCCATGAAGTAATGCCTCCACATCTCTCCTAAATCTACCTCCTTCCAGTCGTAGCCCATGCCCCCCTTGTGTCCCTATCCTGTCTCAGTCTAAGTAACTCCTCTGTGCCAGATTTGTTGATCCCCTTCAAGTACTTGAAAGTTTCAATCATATACCCCCCCGATCCCTCCTCTCCTCCAGGGTGTACAAGCGCAAGTCTCTCAGTCTGTCCCCGTAGATTCTGTCACCCATTCCCTGCATCATCTTCATTGCCCTGCGCTGCACCCCCCCCAACAGCCTTATATCCTTCTTAATAATAATAATTTTATTTTTATACTGATGCCAGTACTGCACGCAGTACTCTAACTGTGGCCTGAACAAGGACCTGTAAAGGGCAGGATAACATCCTTATGTCTGGATGAGAATCCTCTTGCAATACACCCTAGCATCTTGTTAGCTTTAGCTGCTGCCTTCCTGCACTGAGCAGAGTGGTTCATGCTCTGTTACCAGCACACCCCTAGGTCCTTCTCTTCCTCAGTAACCCCCAGCCGAACATCTCCCAACCAATATTCCCTCATCGGGTTCTTTGTCCTGAAGTGCATAACTTTGCACTTCTTTGTATTGAAGCCCAACTGCCACCTTTTCGACCATGCCTCCAGTTTGTATAGGTCCTCCTGTAGCCCTGCCACTCTTCTATGTCATCCACTACTGTCCCCATCTTGGTATCATCCACAAACAGGCTGATCCTGCTCTTAACCCCATGTGAGATATCTGATATGAATAGCCAAAACGGCACTGGACCCAGCACAGAGCCCTGCGGCACTCCACTTGTCACCGCGTCTGGGGATGAGAGTTCCCCACCACAACGCGTTGTTGCCTCCCCTTCAGCCAGTTCGCAATCATACAAATCAGGATTATATTCTGTGCCATCACTGACACCATGAATGACGATGGGAACCACTGAAGGAGCTGGTGACAACAATGGTGGCTGGGAGGCAACAATCTGTGGCATGCTATTGGAATCCATCGATGGGGGCCATGCACCAGAATGCTCCATCTATGCAACAACTGACTGCAATGGCAGCCCTGGCAGAATGTGTCGAATAATTTCAGAAACAATGCCAGCACAGCCTGGGAGTCAATGGTGCCCCGGAAAGGGTCCAGAACTATCTGTGTCGAAGGGTCAGGGCCTCATGACAATGGTGTCATACTGTCCACAGTACACACTGCAGCGCCTCAGCCAGGTCCCAACCTTGGTGTCTCAATGATCATCATGGGGAAGGGGCCATCAGTGTCACCAGAGCGGACAATGTTGAGGATGTACCTGTTCTCGGTGGCAACTGGGACCTCACCGGTGAAGCAGAATTATCTTTAGTCTTATGTTTGTCCTTATGGCTGGACAAAGAGGAGGTACGAGATGATGCCCTGTCCTTGTCCTTCTCTTTCAGTTTAGATGGTCTCAGATGACTATGAGGGAGAAGCAGACTTTGAGCCCTTTTTCTACTCCATGGCTTTCAGTGCTTTCAAGGCAAGGACATTTTCTACAGCTTTCTTAAGGTGTTGCCTTGTAGCTTGGTTGAAACTCTGACAAAGCTCACAAGCGCTCACATTCTGAAAAAGTCCCAAACAGCACACACAAACTGGGTGTATTTCTTCTTTGTAAATTGTTTAGAGTTCGGTGGCACACAGAGACAAGGATGTTTAACTTTAAAGTAACCAAAGGTGTTTTCTTCAGCAGGTCCAACTAGGACGATCAACACCAGGAGAAAGAAGCAATGAGGCCACCCATGTTATATATGCATTGTTGCTGCATGGCACTGTGAGTGGCTCCCAGCTACCAAAAAGTTTCCAAGTGGTCCTGATGCTGACAGTTTACAGTTCCAAAGGTACTGCTTAATCGAGTAGATATCCTCGACAAAGATCATCAGCAATCACAGGGTAAATCCCAAAGCAGAAGAGTTCCATATCCTAGGAGCCAGGCATGGAGGTTCATGGATCAGAAATCGGGGTGCACCAGAAAGCCCTGCTTCTGCAACAGGAGTCCTGTTCGAAGAGGAAGCAGGAGCAAGCAGTTCCACTGCCAACTGTTGCAGAAGAGGGAACCAAAGTTGTCTCCACTACAATGGGGCCACCTAAATAAGGGGTGGATGGTTCTGCCCACAGTTTAATCAGAAGGAATTGAGGAAATGTGTTAACACACCTACATGCCATGAGAAGGACAATGCAGCCTGTTACAAAACTCCAGGCCCTGGAACAAGCAAGTAAAAACACTACAGTTTTGTGTTGTTATGGAAGGCACATGCAACCCCTTCCCTAGCATCGTAGTCTAAAAGAGAAGGGCTACTACTCCTGCCTTGTCAGCTCGGTCCAGCTCAAACAAGGTTGAGGGGCTTGGGATCGAATTCTGATGGAAAGAAGGGGGGGGTTCTTTCCCAAAGTTTAGGTAAATAGCGTGTTGTCTCCACTCAGAGTAAAATATAAAGTGGGTCAGATGCTTTAGCAGTACAACCCTCCGGGATACTGTACCTACCTACCTCCCCTTGCAGTCATCCCATACACATGGCATACCTGAAAACCAGAAATCCCATGTTGAATAACATTTGTAATTAGAGACTCCAGCTAATAATATGCTCATGAGACAGATTTTTCCAAAACAAGATAAAACACATGTATTTACAGGAGTAGGGTTAGGACTGGGTAAATGGATCAGAAGTCAAAACAATCTCAATTTGACATTCGGGTAAGCATAAAATCACTTTGCTGGTAAAACATTTTCTTGTACCAGACTCCCACCAGCATTTTATTTCAAATCAACAGGTGTTAGCCCACAGGTTGTAACACATTACCCAACTCTAAACTGATACCAGTGTAACCCTCTACAAGTCCTGTCTGGGCACCCAGGATCTAGTTGCAGGCCTGAATGATGCAGCTGGTTGGCCAGGGTTGGTGCACTTTTAAAACAGATTGCAAACCCACAAACTCCACAGGCCATGCAATTGCGAAAATGGCATTTTACTGACTCACTGCAATTCTGGTCCAATGACCAAACTCATACTGTGGTGAAAACTATTTACATCCCCAGGTGCAGGACAATTCCTGCTGTTATTCATGGTTCTGCAGAAAATTTCAGGTGGAACTGGGACTGTAGATCTGGGAAGTTGAAACAGCAGAACTCTGTAGTTGAACTCAGATCATTGAGAAGCTTGAGAGTGACGACAGGTAGCTGGCACCTTGCAGCTTGCTTGTTGATTTCTAGCAGCTTGTCCCCTTCAGCCCAAAAAGTGGGCCAGATGCATAGCGCAATGCAAAACCTTCCGGACTATCAAGGAACCCAAACCCAGGAGTGACCCCATGGTCTGGCTCCCCACAGATCAGAGTGCCCTAGCACTTGGGCATACACCCCGTTGCTCCTTGTGGCCCAGTAGGCCTCACTGGATAGGGGTTGGCAATTTCCCTACCTGGCTCCAAGTTGCAGCTTGCAGGCAGGGCCTTTCACCTGTGCTGGGTGGCATCGTGGTGCAGCAATGCTTTTTCTGGGACTCTGCCAGTAGTGGTTAATGCTAGAAAAATCACAGTCTCAGCTTCAGTCAAAAGGGCTACTTCATTTTAGAAGAATCTTTTAGTCACTTCAGGTGACTAGAGGTCATTTTCAGTCACAGTGCCAGTGTGGCAGCCATGACTCTGCATACAGGTTACAGTCTCTGGACTCTCACTGGGCAGGCAGTCCCAGCGAGACGTGGGCACAGACATTTAGGTGCAGACATGACTTGAAGAACAAACATCTCACCGCTCAGGTGCAGACTCAAAACATGGAAGAGTGCATCTTCTAACTCCGCTGGGTAGAAGACGGGGGACATCTTCCAATTTAACTTTCCATCTACAGGAAACATCAGGTGGCTCCTCTTGGCTAAATGTGGCTTCACAAGCCCCAAGCATGACCATCAGGCAGGCTTCCCTTGGCTATTTAGTGGTCATGCAGGCACCCAAGAAAGCCTCTGGACTTCTTCAGACGTCTTAGGTAGTTTCCCTTCCCTTAGGAAACTCCCAGGCACTTTCTTGCCTCTGGCCAGGCAAGTCACACTTTAAACTGAAACTTTTCCTTCCATGCGCTGGAAGACAATGCAGGTGCCTCCTGGGCTGGTGACTCTGCAAGCTCCCAGGCAGGCCTTCATTTCTCCACACCATATTGAAGCAAGGGGCAGGAGCCCCCCTCCCTCCCTGAGGAGGGGCGCCAGCCGAGTTGACTAAATTCAAACTCACATTCCAACTGACTCAATTGTCTCCTCATGAGCTGCAGAAAAAGAAAATGGCTCCTGACTGGCTGAACAGAACAATGGGGGAATCTGGCAGCTGTTGATTTGTGGATGCCAGCTGTCAGGCAAAAGGCAGTTAATGGGCTTACTCTACACCCTATTGGCTGACTGTCTTGGTGGCAGAAGCTGGCACCACCTCCTTTCCCCAGAAGCCTTCACAGCAGCTCCTCTGGATCCTGGCTTCCTGATTGGCTGTTCAGTGGCCATCAGACTGGCAAACATGGCTTTAAGCAATGTCCCAAATTTGACATTGAAATGCTGGCAAACAGTAAAGCTATACATATATTTAAAAACATGCACCTGTAGCTGTTTCTGTGCCCTTTCTAGCGACTGCAATTTAAATTTCAATTAGGGCTTCTGCTGCCTGCTGCTACCTCTGTAATGCTATCCACCACAGGGCACAGCAGTGCTTATTAATATTCATGAGCAGCCTTGGCTGCTCCTTAAACAGATAGGTGCCCAGTATTTACATAGTGCTTAAAAGTGCTTTTAAAAACATTTACTTATTTCTCCCCAAGTGCCCTGTGTCAAGGTTTTAACAGTCCAACCACCAGAAGAGGGCACCGAAGAGGAGCCGTCACCTAAATGAGACTCCAGGTGGTCGAAATGACTACTGGACACAGAGGAACCATGGAGGAATACTCATGTGCGGGAATGCCAGAGGGATAGTGAAGATGGACGCAGTCAGCCTGATCAGTCTCAGAAGGTCTCTTGCGAGGCATAATGACTGGAAGACAACAGCTGTGCCTGGGCAATGAGAGCAGCAGCACTTCTGGAAGGAAGGCCTAGCAAGCGGATGTGACGAGGACTTTGATGATGTACTGCAGATGCTAACAAGGAGATGGAATTAATTTTAATTCATTTAGGATCCTGTGGCCTTTTGAAGGATCAATCAAGCTTTATTTTTAAAAAGGTGCTATTCCTAAGATCATAGTATCCATTAGAATAAATAGATAAAACATAAAACCAGCAGTTCAAATAAACAGTTCAGAAATCAACTCCAAAGGCGAGCTCAAACAAGTATGTTTTTAAAGCAGTTTTAAAGGCCTCCACTGTCAGGCATGCTCTTATCCAACAAGGCAGAGTGTTCCACAGGATAGGGGCCACAAACACACACCCGTGACCCAGATATTTTCAAATGGACCCTGGGAACCTCTAGCAATCCCTTGTTGGCTGAGCGGAGCAGTTGGAAGGGGCAGTAAGGGCAAAACATCTTGCAGATAGCCAGGACCCCGTCCGTGTAAGGCATTATAGGTCAGCAAATCGACCTTGAAGGTGATCTGCCACTGAACAGGCAGCCAGTGCAGTTTGCGCAGCATGGAGTAATATGACTTGACCGAGAAAGCCCAGTCATCAACCTGGCTGCAGCATTCTGCACCAGCTGCAGGTGGCAGATGTCAACCCCTGGAAGCCCTTGGTACAGGGAGTTACAGTAGTCAAGACGCGAAGTCACCAAGGCGTGGATCAATGTTGGAAGGTCGCTGGATGGAACAAGGTGCTTAATCCGGGCGATATTCCTCAGATGGAAAAAAAAAAAGAGGACTGGACGGCTGTCACCTGCAAATGAAAGTTCAGTTCATTGTCAAATATAACACCCAGATTCCGTGCTCGTTCAGAGGTCAGTAGCTGGCAACCCCCAAGCCAAAGCCCGGAGGGACTACCTGCCTTCAACCTTTCTATCCTGTGACCCGGATCCACCACCAACTTGGTCTTGTCAGGATTCAACTTCAGCCAGCTGGCATTCATCCAGTCCTGAATCTCAGTGAGGCAATTGTTAAACACTGAGACCACACTATCCTGGTCGGGCACAAAGGACAAGTAGAGCTTGGTATCATCTGCATAGCAATGAAAACCCAGCCCATACCTCCTTATAATGTCCCCCAGCAGCAGCAAGTACACCACAAACAACATGGGGGACAGCACTGAGCCCTGTGGTACCCCACACAACAGAGAGAATGATCCAGAAGAATAAATCCCTGACACCACCCTCTGCGACCTGCCAGTGAGGAATGAATGGAACCATCTGAGGACTGTTCCAGACAGGCCACAGATGAATCGCTGTTGGGGAGGTGAAATTCAGAATGCTGTAGGGGCAGTGGGGACACTGCCAGCACCCCCACACTTGGTAACCTGGCAATGGGTACCAGGGAGCAAGGGAGGAGGGGGTAGAGGTACGCTGGGGCCCATACTCCTGGGCACAGTAGAAGCCATGGGCAGGATGAGAATAGGGCCTATGAAAGAAATCTCCACCACAACCCTTAGGCTGAGGGATGAGTGACCTTGGGGAGTGTACAGTCATCTTAGAGGATGCAGATCCAGCAAGGTTGTTTCCATGTCATGGATAAATACTGTATTTCACTAAACTGTAGCTGTGGCTTATATTAGATTCACTTGTTTTTGGCCATGGCTACAATTCGAGGGTGGCTTCAGTTTGGGGGCAGCTTCTTTAAGAAGCATTCAGTTGAGCGAGTCTGTCAATGGCAATTTATTTTTTTTGTACATTCTGTTTATCTCCTTGCTTGATGACAATGGGGTGTACTTACCCTGTTCTGCCATGTACATGGATGCTCAACTGTCCACCCAGCCAGCCTACACCACAACTGCAGAACAGGAAGGACTGTGGCTTACCCCCCCCAGTGAGGGGGAACTGGAGGAAGAGGCCGCATTGCCCTTGAGCCCCCGCCCCGACTTATGTCAGGTTTTGTTTGGCATTCGGCCAGGAGGATGGTTGTCTGTCAGTGGCGTCATCCTGCCCGTCACAAGGGTTTTTTCCTTGAATCCCTAAGGCGTGGATGTGCAATGATGTCCAGCATGTGATGAGCACACTCCTGTGCTCACCCGCAGGACGTCAACTGCTGCCCAATCCCCATTTCTAGGTGCCCACAACTACAGCACCCCCAGTCTCCACTGGGGTCGCTAGTGTGGTAGGCACATTCCCCAACCCTCCCCAGAAAAGGAGAGCAGCCCTCTGGACGCTCAATCCTCTCCTCCCCACCAGCCCAAGTTCATTCCTAAACTCTGGTCACCAGCATGGCGCGAGGTGTGACATCTAGCACCTCAACCTCAGAGCCACCAGGCTGGCTGTCAATGGTAATTTAAATGGCTGTTAGTCGACTACTTGCCTGCATGATTAAACACTCCTTCCTGCTGCCAGCTGCTGCTACAGACAGCATCAGTTGCTGTGCTACTTGAACTCCTTCAGGGGCAGCAACAGCTCTGGGACTTACTTCTAGAAAGCAACAGTGGATCTGAAATGGATGCAGAGTCAGACAGCCAAGATGATCTTGACTGAGCTACACTGAGGGATTGCTGCAGATTCTATGTTCTTTATTTCTTTTGGCCAATTTCATTAAAGACTAAAAATGTTTAAAATGGTTTCCTTTTGATTACTGGTAAAAGCGAGATAAAGAACAGATACGTACTTGTGGTAACAGTAGATCTTCGAGAGAATGTCTTATCAAGCTATACCTACGGAACTATAGCCGCCAGGCACTAGGATCACACAGAAAATTTTTGCAAGCAGTCCAGTAGGGGCCACCCATGATGATGTCCTACATCAGCACGTCCCATATAAACATGGGCGGCTCCTTCCCGCCTCAGTCCTTGCGGACCTCCCTACAGGGAACCAGGAAAGAACCTGTGGCTCTGCCTACCAGGCGAGGCAGGAAGCAGCAAGTAAACCTTTCTGGAGAAAAACAGGATTTACAGAGCTCTACATCCTTAGGGGGATGGAGGGTGGGACGGCATGGCCTGATGAAAGAGGTTCTCTCAAAGATCTACCATTACGGTAAGTACGTAACAGTTCTATTTTGTTCAAGGATATCTCTCATCAGGCCACACCTATGGAACGAGTGCCAAGCAGTACCGACAATAGAACAGGCTGGGTAACTGGATCCTGCAGGCCTAAGAAAGTAGGCCTTGAAGCACAGCTAGGCCAAAACCTGCCCTTTTCCTCGCGGTAATATCCAGACTAATGTTTAGTGAAGGTGTGGACAGTACTCCAGGTGGCAGCAGCACAAATCTTAGCAGCAGACACATTCTTGAAACAGACAACAAAGTGGCCATGCCTCTAGATGAATAGCAATGAGCAACACCAGGAAGTTCCTTACTGTAGGTACTTCCCATAACAGAAAGTAATACTTAGCCAACCATTTGGACAGGCACTGTTTAGATACAGGCACACCCTCTTTCCCAGGGGTGAATGAAACAAAAAGCTGCAGGTGCTTCCTGCAGTCCTTCATACGATGTACATCTCAAATATGGAGCAATGCTTCCCCTGAATTGGCATGCTGAGGAAAATAAACTGTCAGATGAATGATTTGATGTAAAGTAAACTCAGACACAAGCTTTGGTAGAAACATAGGATTGGTATGCAAAGACATCCCGTCTTTGTGAAAAATCAAATAAGGAGGCTCACACATTAGAGCCTGAAGCTCTTAAATTCTTCGAGCAGAAGTAATAGCAACTAAAAATAATGCTTTCCAAGACAGAAAACATAGGTCACAAGTCACGGCTGGCTCAAAAGGAGCCAAAGTAAACTTTTCTAACACAAAATTCAGGTCCCAAGTCGGGACTAAATTGTGTGTATAGGAGGCTTCAAGTGCAGCATGCCTTAAAAATGTATGGGCCACCTCCAGCTGGGCAACTGTACAATCCTCAAGAGGCACATGGAAAGCTGAAATGGCAGTGAAGCGCACTTTGATAGAAGAGTATTGCAGGGAGATCACGTGATGGCAGCCTAATGAGCAACGGCTAGCTACGACTGCTCCGCATCCCTCCCATGTGTTCCCGCTGCAAACAAACTGTCTAACCCAGATTTTCAAACAGAAAAGAACTGCATACTACTGCAACAACTAGAGAGGCAAAAGAAAACCTAAAAGATATGAAGGTGTACATGCGTAAGGCGCCTCCAAGCCACTCACCGCCTCCCAGGCCGGAGAAAAACAAGGCTGCAAAATGGCCTAAACAGCAGCCAGCCACTAGTGCTAAAAACACAACAGGGACAACAGCGCTCACTGAGGAACGCTTTCTGGAGATCATGCAGCCCCTCCAGAGCTCCATTACAGCTATATCAGATGAGCTGCATCAAGTTCGTACTTCAATGGACTCCCTGGCTATACGAGTAACCGATTCAGAGGCACGTATCTTTTCTCTGGAAAGAAAGATATGACAAGGTTGAATTGGCTGAATCTAGACACACACCATTTCTTTTCACATCTCCTTAACTTGGTCTGTCCCTTCTTACAGAATGCCATAATTCTGGAAGGGGATTGGAATTTAACACCACAAACAAATGTGGGTCGATCTGACACTAAAAAACTTGGACTTTCCCCAGCCCAGAGTGCACTCAGAGATCTCATGACTGGAGCAGGAGTGGTGGATATATGGAGAATATTACATTCTTCTGAAAGATCCTATACCCTTTTCTCCATACCGCATCGTACCTGTTCTAGGCCCGACTATTTTTTTTTGATTAGTTCCTTCCTAAACCCAGGGGTAATGGATAGCCAAATTCATGCTAGAGTAATCTCTAATCCCTCTCCAGTTTCGATTTCCTATTCACTGGGTCCAGGGGTACGAAGAGACTCACTTTGGTGTCTAAATCAGTTACTCAAATCCCCAGATATTATAATACATATTAAAAACTTTATCTCCCAATTTCTCATGTCTAATAAAGACTCAATTTCCAGAATAGATTTAATATGGGCAGCGTTTAAATGTACGTTGCATGGCGAATGCATTCACCTAGCTGCCACCAGGTCTAGAAGGTTCAAGGCTAAAGCTGAAAAATTAATGAGGGATATTAAAACCATTGAAAAAAATATTAACCACCATTCCCCTGAAGAAGATTGGATTAAAATGCATACACTGCATGTGCAATATTATGATCTTATGTCCCGGAAAGCAGAATTGGCACTGCAGAGAACTAAAATTAAATACCTAGAGTCTGGTGAGAGGGCGGGTAAGCTATTAGAATTAAACAAGCAGAAATGAACCGCTGTATTCCAAGCTTGCAAGTAACTGATAGAGATCCCATAGTTACCCAGCCCCAACAAATTTCTACTATTTTCAAATCATATTTTCAAGAGTTATACTCTGTACCTCTAACGGATAAGGTCTCCCATAAAGATATGTCCGATTATTTGGATGGACTTGAACTCCCTCAGCTTCCTGCTGACCAGATAACCCTCCTTGGCTCATTCATTCAGACTTGGGAAGTGGAAAATGTCATTGCCAATCTTCCCCTATATAAATCCCCAGGCCCCTATGGTCTTACAATCTGTTTAAAGCATGTGTGAAAGATCCAGCCCCTTTTTTGACAGAAGTCTACAACTATTGGTTCTCTAAGAGATACTCGGAACAGCATTTTCAGCAGGCTATTATTACGTTAATACCCAAACCTGAGGAAAAAAACCTTCGTCCCGAAAATTATCGTCCCATCTCACTCAAATTTGGATATTAAGATCCTTACAAAAGTTCTTGCTAATAGAGTAAGTCCCCTTATGAATCTCTTAATTAGCCCTGAACAAGTTGGTTTTATGGTAGGCAGAAATTCCAGTGACCATATCTGTCGTTTACTACATTTGCTCTCCTTCACCAACAACTCTGACGCTCCGGCTTGCCTGATCTCCTTAGATGCTGAAAAGGCAAATCGACAGAGTATCCTGGGACTTTCTATCTCTAGTTTTAAACAAGTGGGCCTTTCCTCCAATTTTATTACTTGGGTCCAACTCCTTTATAATGCCCCTATTGCCAGTGTCTGGTGCAACCGGTTGCTATCTGAGCCCCTCTCTACACCGTGGCACCAAACAAGGCTGTCCCCTCTCCCCTTTACTTTTTAATATATACCTAGAACCATTTATCCAGAAAAATTGCTTCTCTGGTACTCTAAGGTATACAAGTTGGTCCTGGGCATCATCTTATTTCCGCTTATGCAGATTTATTGCTGCACTTGGAAAATCCGGTCACTGGGGTGCCTGCCCTACTGCAAAAATGTAAGCTCTTTTCTAAAGTTTCGTTTTATAAGCTCAACCCCTCTAAAACAAAAGTCTTTCCAATGAATAGGAAAGCTTTACCGTCTGATATTGAAGGAACTGATTTGATCTGGGAATCCAAATCCTTAACATATTTAGGTTTAAAGATTTATAGAGATATCCCCTCAATAATCAAAGGCAACCTCGTTGCGCTAATGGGGATGCTAAGGCAGATTTGGCAAGATGGGGCGCTCTCCCAATCTCCTTGTGGGGTAGAATATCCACAATTAAAATGAATTTGCTGCCACGTATTCTCTACCCCTTAAATATGCTTGGTGTTTTTCTCCCAAAGAGTTGGTTCCACGAACTGCAGGCCCTAATTAATCAATATATTTGGAGGGGAAGAGAGTTCGAAGAGCTTATTTCAAGTTCACTGCACCAAAGCTACAAGGTGGCTTATCGCTTCCTTCACTTTTTACATATTACTGTGCAACACATATTACTAAAGTGGTACACTGGATCTTACCGAATAACCAAGGTAGCATTAAGCCCCCCAAACCTCTCTGGGTAAACACTGAATGTTTTCTGACAGCAACTCATCACTGCTCCTTGCCTGCTGTCATATATTCCCCTCCTTGGCAGATTCCCAAAGTCCTTAAGAGTACACCAGTAGGCTGGTCCCTTAAAGTGCTATTCCAAGTGCATAAGCACTAGAATTTCCACTGGTATAAATCATTACAGCAACCGCTTATTAATTTTAACCTCCAAATTGACCATACACCTATTCCACCTTCCTTCTGGTCCCCTGTAAAAAATATGAAACTGAAGGATCTAGCCCCAGATGGCAACACTATTCCTTTTTGCAACTCTGCCAAAACCCTAATATAAAAGATGTAAACCCTTTTAAATATTGGCAGATTCGACGAGTGGTCTTATCATTTCTAGGGCAAAATCCTCAAGCATCTGTCTCTGAATTTGACTTCCAGCCCTTATTATTGGAAGCCAATCAACCCCACGAAATATCCATGGTATACAAGAAACGGCAAGCCCTTGATCGACGTCTACCCCAAAGGTATTTGTTATTATTGGGTGAATAAACTATTTCTACCCCCTGAAGTATCATTCAGGCATCACATTTGGTATAATATGTATAAATTTATCAAACAAGACAGACTCCGTTTGGTGCAATATAATATTCTGCATAATCTATATTTTTCACCTGATAGACTTTACAAGATGGGTGGTCTCTCATCTCCCCAGTGTCAAAGATGTCAAGATTCCCCGGGCGACCTTTTCCATATGGTATGGGCTTGTCCCAAAGTTTTAACATTTTGAAATAATATTAAAAACTCTATGGATCCATTGTTGGGACTGCAAGATTTATTTACCCCTGAAGTTTGTCTGCTTAATGATTTCCCCTTGGGAACCATTAAGATCAGGAAAACTCATATGGCCCTCATTTCAGCAGTGGCCAAACTCATCATAATGAAACACTGGAGAGATGAATCCCTACCACCAGTGATAGAATGGCATAGAGAAGCCCTAATAGCCCTACAACTTGAAAACATATAGCTATGTTATCTAATAGAAACCAGAATTACCTAGACAAATGGGGCTCTCTGGAGGCTCTGCTGGTAGTTTGGAAGTCACAAAATATTGCAAATCTATTTTGTATCGATGTATATTGCTGTGATGCGGAGAATTTTCTAAATCTGACATGGCACAAGGTAATTGTGGGAGGGATAATTGAAAGAGTGGGTGGTGGGGAATATAGTAATAAATGTTTCCTGTGAAGGACTGATAGAGGATCGATACCTATATATACTGTATTATTGATATGTAATATCGCCTCACTATTAACCTGGTACTCATGTATACAGTGTATGGTTGTAAAATATCAATAAAGTATATTAAATGAAAAAAAAAAAAAAGAGTATTGCAGGCCTGCATATGACAAGGACAGCAAATACTCCAGAACCTAATTTACCAGACAGGTGAACGAAACCAGTTGGTAAGGAGTGACCCACAAAGCAAGTCACTTCCACTTCACAGAATAAGTGGCTCTAGTGGAAGGTTTTCTGGCAGCCACCAAAACATCGGCCACCTTTTGTGAGATTCCAAACCGAGAATGGCTATGCCTGCAGGAGCCATGCATGAAGGTGGAGGGACTTGAGGTCTGGGTGGATCAGGGTTCCCTATTCCTGTAACAGAAGGCCCAGGAATAATGGCAAAGGTACTCATGGTTCCCACTGCCAGTTGCTGCAGTAAGGGAAACCAGATCTGATGAGGCCACATTGGGGCAGTAAGTATCAGAGTTGGCCCCTCCATTTGAAGCGGCACTGGGTCAGAACACCGCCGACCAGAACAGCATGGTCAAGAACCACATGGCACAAATGCAGTCTCTTGTTTTTGTGGGGGGACTTAGCTCCTGCATCCCCTGACTAAAGGATTCTCACTCCGGGGGAGCGGATCACAGGAGCAAGATGAAATTTGTGGGGCTGCGGAATACTGTTTCAACAGACCCTTGTAAAAAAAAAAAAAAAGTCCCGATCACCAAAATCTAAGGAAACCATGATTAGAACCTTGGTCTCCACTGTTGCCTGGCCAAGCTGCTCTATGCCTTAACCCTCCACACCACAGAAGCAGCTGAGCTAGCCTCTTGGATTCTGGTGCACTTGTCCACTGTCAGCACCACAGACAGCGACCTGGGGAGTGCTTACTGCAAGCGCTGTAAATCCCCCGTCACTGTCCGTGGCAGTGCTACCAGACTACCATTCAGTTGACTGGTGCTGTTCTGGTAACACTATTCTAGGGGGTTACCCATCTGAAGCTTGATTAGCACTCTGAGGGAAGGGAAGGGAGGAAAGACATACAGGAACCTCTCTTTCCAAGGAGAGAGACAGCGCATCTTGCCAGAAATTTCAAAGCTATGGAACGAGCGAGTGAGCAGAAAAGTGGCAGTTTTGTGTTCTGTGGAGATGCAAAAAGGTCCAACTCTGGATGACCCCACCTGTTGAATAGGACAACTGAGGTCAGCAGTTCTCACTTGTGCATCTTGGACTGTGACCTGCTAAGCCTGTCTGTCAGGATGTTTTGGATCCCTGGAACATATAATGCTAACAGTTCTAGACCATGTTGCAGAGCCCAATACCGAACTCTCATTGCCTAGGAATGAGTTCCCCCTTGCTTGTTGATGTTATGCATCACACTTAATGTTGTCCATCTGTATTAACAGAGGACCTGGAGACAGAGTGTGGAAGGCTTGTAGACCATACAGACAGCTCTCATTTCTAGAACATTTACATAGAGGGCACTCTACACTTTGATCCATGTACCCTGCGCCTCTGATAGGGCCATAGATGTGCCCCCCAGGTCATCCCAGAGGCATCTGTAGTGAGAATCTGACGAGAAGGAATCTGGAAAGAACCCCTCTTCAGCAGATGGGTGGTTTCCATCCACCATTGAAGTACATTTTGGACAGGGGAGGTGACTAGGACTTTGTTCTAGATCTGTATGTTGATCCCCCTGGACTCTTGGTGTCCATTGTGGGATTCTCATGTTCAGTCTGGCCAGTGGCACTGTGATAATGGCCACTGCCATCAGGTATGAGAGTCTCAGGAATGTCCTGACTTTGACATACCTGTTGTTGTAGACAATCTGGGCCTGTGCAATCAGATGCCTGGCCCCTTCCTGTGGCAGGAAGGCTAGTGTCCAGGACTGCCCCCATGTACTGCAGACATTGGCAAGGGGTCAGGACTGACTTTAGCACATTGGCGATAATCCCTAGAACATCAAACAGATGTCTGATGCGGTCTAGAGTGTGGGAAAGCTGCTCCTTGGAGTGTGCTTTGAGGGGTCAATCATCCAGGTAGGGGAAGACATACAAGTCTTCCCTACGGAGGGCTGCTGCCACTATTGACAAACATTTGGTAAAAACCAGTGGTGCAGATGACAAGCCAAAGGGCAGTACCCTGACGTGTTTCTCTTGAAACAGGAATATTAGATATCTCCTGTGAGAGGGGCAAATCTTGATATGTAGGTAGGCATCCTCCATATTCAGGGAACAAATTTAGTCCCCTACTTGCAGTAGTGGACGTAGGTCTTGTAGAGTGACCATTCTGAATTTATTGTACTCTATAAAACAGTTCAGCTCTAGAATGGGTCTCAGACCTCCTGTCCATTTTGGAACTACAAGTACCGAGAACAGAACCCTCTGTTCTGTTTTTTGCCCAAGGAGAAAGGTTCTATTGCTCTTTTCTGAAGTAAGTAAGGTGCAACTGTTCTCCAGAAGCAATGAAATGTGTTCTGGAGGGTAATAGGAAGGCACTGGTGGATGGCCTGGAGGTAGTTCCAGAGCATGGCTTTGTGCTATTATCTGCAGGACCCAGGCATCTGAAGTTACCTTCCTCCACTGGTCCAGATGGAGGGAAATGCGACCCCAAAAACCACCCCTGGAGGTGTTGGTGGCGGGGGTCTGGAGGAGGAGTCAGGCAGAGTCCATTGCAGTGGCTGCTGTCGCAGTGCCACCTCTAGGGGCTTTTGAGTGAGCATCTGTGGTGGTTCCTGGTGGAGATAGGGCTGCTTCTCTGCCCTTACCCTGCTGTATTGTTGTAGACAGATGTCTGGTAGTGGTTGGACAAAATTGCACCCTCTGTCGACTCATTGACTGAGTATGACAGAGGGAATGGACAGATTTCAGGGTTCTTCTTGAGACCTGTAAGTTAGAGAGGATGTCTTACACATCTGCTCCAAACAATTTATATTCTCAGAATGGGGCATAGAGTATGGATTGCTGGACATCATTTGCAAATCCAGCCACTACGAACCAAGAGTACCTCCTGAGACACATGGCAGAGGCATCAGAGATGTCACAGGTGGAACATAGGCGATACCTACGCTGGTACCTGCTGTAATAGCCTTTAGTATCTCCCTGCTTAGGAGTACCCTCTGGAAGGGCCTGGACAGCTGCCTTGGCCTTCATCTAGAGAGTATTTTGGTATTTGACTATATGGGCCTGATAGTTTGCAATTCTCAGGCCCACAGTGGTAGAAGCAAATGTTCTTTTACCCAAGACATCAAGCCTCCTGGACTCCTTATCAGGAGGAAGGGAACAAAAGTGTTTTGGTGCATTTGACCTGTTATGGGCTGCATTTATAACTAGAATCTGCCTCAGGTTGGCCTGTGAAAAAAGATTTGCCTGAAGGGGCCCCGATATATCTTGTCTGCCTTCCTTGGTATCGCAGGTTATCATGCTGGGTCTATGCCAGGCAGCCAGGGTGGCATCCTTCAATGCAGGCAGGAGGGGAGGAATGATAATGAGTGGGAAAGCAGGCAATTCTAAGAATTTCTTAGTACAATGTTCTGTTCCTCTAAATAAAACCCCATGGCGGTTTGAAGTTCCTGTATCATGGTGATGAAAGAGGGATCTTCAGGGTGAGACCTGGATGTATATACACCACAGTGTCTTGACTCCCAGTGGATGTAGTAGAGCTGGTCCTTTCATAGGAATCCACATAATCCTCCTCTTCCTTTTGCATAATGAGGTCTGGGTTGTAATTCTGGTCCTCACTGATGTGGTCGAGAGAGCACAGGGAAGGAGAAGGTGAAGCCGTCAACGGCCGAGAAGGCATCTGGTGTGTCAGCTTAGCAGGCATCAACGCTGGGCTTTGCCATGCTGGCCCTGTCAACATATCCCCTTGTATAGGAGAGGAAGGTAGCAGGCATTTAAGAATGCCCGTAAAGGATGAGAGCACTGCCTGCACATCAGCACCCATGTAGTAGACTGGAATGCCAGAGGGTGTCAAGGGCTGGGGAGGAGGGAAGACAAGTGCTGCCCCCGACAGATAGTGACTCGCCAGTCATAATAGACCTGGTGGCACTTTCTGCCTGTCCAGATTGGGTTTGTATGTCGATGGCTGGGACAGCTGGTGGTGTTACCACTGTACCGGTCAATGGTACCAAGGTGGTTGGGCAGGAGTGGATGGTGAACCACAAACGAACTGGGAAGGCCTTATCTTTCTTGTGCTCCCTTTCTCCTGGTGTTTATGCTTGTGCTGTCCCAATGTTTTTCCCTGGATTTCAAGGAATGGGAGCTCGAGGAAGGGGCTGGTGACAGTGGAGTTCTTCTCCCAGAGCACTTTCTCCATCCTGACCACCTGCTTCTTCAAGAGGTGGATTTCCAAGGCCTTCTCTCAGCATCGCCAGGTAGCATTATTAAATTTTCTGCCGATCTAGCAAGCCTTCACATTATGGTCTGAGCCAAGGCAGTATATGCAGACATCATGCAAGTCGCCCGAGTACATCTTTTCACCGCACTCACAGTACTTGAACAGGTTCGATGTTCTCTTTAGTCGACATATACGATGTCGAAATCTCATCTTGTAAAAAGTCATCACTAACTAAGGTGAGAAAAGGTAAGTGGAAAAGTAAACAGCAACAGCAGCGTTTCTGTGGAGGGTCTGACTAGCATGGTAGATGGTGGGAAAAGAACTGAGGCGGGAAGAGATATCCTTGAAGAAGATCATGTATCAAATATCACTAAACACAGCCGTATTTCGCTGAATTGTAGACATGGCTACAAAGTGAGGGTGGCCTCTGTTAGGATAACTGGATTTAGGTGACTTCTATTTGAGGGCGACTACTATTTAGTGAAATAGGATACTTCTGGCCAGATAAGGGGGCATTAAGCATGGACTGCTGAACATCAGTGGCAAAGGTGGGAGAAGGGTTGGTTAAGTCTGCTTGCTGGCTGTGGAGAAGATTTCTGTAAATTTTGCTATTGTTTTTTAAAACCACATGAGAAAAGGATTAGTTAATTCTACTTGCTGTTGAGGGAGTTAATGTATAGAGGATTTTTGTAAGTTTTGATATTGTTTTATTTTCTTTATAATTTAGCTTAAAGTAGAATTTAGCTTAAAGGCTTCTGTGGTTGGAGTGACTGTAAAAGCCCTGCCACCCACCCCTACCACCAGCCTTTCTTAAATACTGAAATACCACTGGGGGTTGGGTTTGAATGCTGTGAGGGAGGAGCTTGGGGAGCTGCAAACTGATCTGAGCCCTCAGAACAGGCCAGGAAGGAGGAAACCAGGAACAGCCATATGAGCCAAGTCTTAAGGACATATAAATATACAAAATGTGTGAGTAGATCTATAGTCCTTATGAGTAGGATTGTGGTTTCCAGTTAGTACTGTAGTTGACTATCTTATGCTGCATGCAAGGGCATTTAGGATAACAATTTCCATTAGAGGCTGGGCTAGGATTAGTTAACTCTATTTGCTGTAGGGAGAGTGGTGTGGAGAGGCTGTATAGGTAGTGTAGACCATGGGTAGGACTATAGGGTGCAATGGTTGTGGGGCAGCAATGCAGATGAACATACTGTGGAGGCTGGGAGGGTGTCCAATATGCCACAGGCTAAGGAGGCTTGAGGAAGAGGTTCAGTGGCTTGGCAGGGAGCTGGGGAGGTTGAAGGAGCAGGGGAGGATTGCGTTGGCAGGAGGGCTGACATCTGAGAGTATTGAAAGGCACCACAGAGAAGGAACAGTGGGGCAAGGGAGAGGTCAAGGGGAGGAGGCACAGTAGACAGGAAGCCAGTTGATGAAGGGTGGACTCTAGTAAGACCTAGAAAAAGAAGCAGCAGTAGGCAGGAGGGAGGAGGACACACACAATAAGGCAAAGGGAGGAGGGAACATGTTTGCTGTACTAGCTACACATGGGAAAGAGGACAGGAGGAGACTGCACAAGGGATAGTACCCACAAAGAGAAGGGAGAGGGGGGCATTACTAATGGAGAGATGGAGTATGGCATGGCAGGGGGAGGGATAATACTCGGAGAGGTGAGGAGGGAGCGGAAGGTTGGCAGTCAAACAGGAGGAGGGGGAGGAGTCTCAATTGAGAAGGACAGGGGGGAAGACACTGGGGCACACTGTAAAAGCAGCATCTTGAGTGGCCCCAGAAATGAGAACCTGGGTTGGGGGGGTGGCGTCGGGCACAAAAAAAGAGGAGGGAGGTGTACTAGTGGTGGGGGACTCCATACTCAAGGGGATCAGATGGGGCAGCAAGGGGGAGAGGCACAGTCAGATATGGGTAGAGTCCATACCAGGATTAAAGGCAGACAAGGCAGGACAGGCAATCCTAAGGTGCGTAAGGAAGGGTAGGAGGAAATCACACATTGTGGTACACTTGGGGAAAAATGACCTAGAGGGGGAAACGGTGGAGATAAAGAAGAGGACTGAGGAACTGGGAAGGTTGTGTGAGGAGACTGGGGAGTCTGTGGCATTCTCTGAAGTGCCCCAGTACCCTGTGCAAGCACAGTGAGAAAGGAGAGGATTAAGGAGTTGAACACATGATTGGTAGAATGATGTCAAACTAAGGGATATGGGGTTGTGGGTGGCTGGGGCAGTACCTGGGACAATCTGTTTGCAAGGGATAGGCTGCACCTGAGTGGGGAGGGGAAGGAGGTATTAAAGCAAAGACTGGGGACGTATATTGCGACAAAGGTGGATTTAAACTAGATGGGGGTGGCAAGTGGACAGCAGGTAGGCAGGGGTCTGATAGAGTGGAACCTACCCCCAGGCTAGCAGGGAAGGACTCGGGGTGGCCAAAAAAGGAGGGAATAGAAGGAAGGAAATGGAGGCCAATGAAGGGAAGGGGGCAGGATGGAGGGTGGTCTCGATGAATGCAAGAAGCTTAGGCAACAAATCTGCTGAGCTATAGGCACTCTTAGCAGTGTGGAGGGTGGATATTGCAGCTGTCACAGAAATGTGGGCAACTGAGCACCGGGACTGGGATCTGGCAACCCCAGGAAACAAAGTATACAGGAAGGACCATAAGGAAGGGAGGAGGGAGGGGTGGTGGGGTGGCAGTCTATGTCATGGACGAGATCAAATGCACAAGGGACGAGGGGGAAGAAGGGAGAACAGAGGCAATCTGGCTGCAGCTCCTAGACTCAAGGGGTTAGAAACTAAGGTTTGGGGTGATATACAGACCACCGTCCCAGTCTGAGGAGCTTGACGGGAATTAGCAGGACAAATCAGAAAGGTATGTAGAAAAGGGAAGGTGGTCATCGTGGGGATTTCAACTTGCTGGGAGATGACTGGAGCATTCCAATCACCTCCAGTGCTAGGGAACAAGTGCTCCTGGACACAATCCAGGAGGGCCTCCTGACAGTTGGTTAATGTACCTACTAGGCTAAAGAACGCTTTAGATCTGGTGTCGAATCAGGAGGAAGTAAGGGAAATAAAGGTGGAGGGACCCACTAGCAGACAGCGATCAACAAACGGTGTGGTTTAATATCACGATGTGCGGGGAGCCAGAGAAATCAGTTACTCAGGTAGCAAACTTGAGGCGGGCAGACTTTGGGAGGATGCAGGAAGTACTGAAAGGGAAACTAGAGGGTATAAGGCAGGAGATGGATGCAGAGCAGAAATGGGGTATTATTAAAAGGGGGATTACAGAGGCAACAGAAGCCTGCACCAAGACACAGAGTAAGAGGAGCAGAGCAAGAAAACCATGCTGGTTGAACAGCGAGGTAGTGGAGATGGTGAGAGCAAAACAAAAGGCGCACCAGAAGTATAGTAGGACAGGGAAGGAAGTGGACAGGGAGGCGTATGCAAGATGGTCCAGGGAGGTGACCAGAAGAGTGAGAGAAGCCAAGGCCCAGAGGAGCTGAGATTAGCACATGGAATTAATTGGGGACTTTTCAGATACATCAGGGAGAAAAGGAAGTGCAAGGAGACAATAGTGAGGATAAAAGGGGTGGGAAGTGGACTGAAAAGGGGAGGAGCAGGCAGAAGCAATGAATGAATACTTCTGCTCAGTGTTCATGGGAAAAAGGGGACCGCTACCACCATGGGCTGGGAGGGTGGGGACAGGGGAGAGGAGGCAACAGATGGAAGAATTTATGCGAATAGATTCATAGAGGGACTGAGGGCACTGAAGGTAGACAAGATACCAGGGCCGGATGGTATCCACCCCAGGGTGCTGAGGGAGATGGAGGAGGTGTTGGTGGAGCTGCTGGCGGATCTGTACAGCATCTTACTGGAGTCGGGATGTGTGCCACTGGACTGGAGGATGGTACATATAGTACCATTACACAAGAGCAGACCAAGGGATGAACCAGGTAATTATCGCCCGGTAAGTCTCACCTCCATAGTGTGCAAACTCATGGAGACAATACTAAAGGAAAGATTGGTGTCTTACCTGGAGGACAATGGCCTCCAGGATATGAGGCAGCATGGGTTTGTTTCAAGGAAGTCTTGTCAAACCAACCTGATACAATATTATGACTGGGTGATAGGTGAGCTGGATAAGGGTCATGCGGTGGATGTTCTTTACTTGGACTTCAGCAAGGCCTTCGATTCTGTGCCTCATGGGCGGCTTGGGGGGAAGCTAACTGGTGTAGGGGTATGGGCAAAAATGATTAACTGGATTACAAGCTGGCTGAGTGGGAGGCTGCAACGGGTGGTGGTGAGGGGGGAGCTCTCAACTCCAAGGCCAGTGACGAGTGGGGTGCCACAGGGCTCTGTGTTGGGGCCAGTATTGTTCGGGCTCTTCATAGCAGACATTGCACATGGGGTGGTGAGCAAGATAAGTCTGTTCACTGATGACACCAAAATCGGAGCAGTGGTGAATCTACAGGAGGGATGGAAGCAGCTGCAGGGGGACCTAAGCAAGCTAGAGGAGTGGTCAGAGAGGTGACAGCTGGGGTTCAATGCAAAGAAGTGTAAGGTTATGCACTTTGGGGTGAAGAACTCAAGAAGAGAATACTGGCTGGGAGGGGTTAAGCTGGGGATCACCGAGGAGGAGAAGGACCTAGGGGTAATAACAGGGACTATGGACAACACTGCTCAGTGCAGGAGAGCGGCTGCAAAAGTGAACAAAATGCTGGGGTGCATAGCGAGTTTTGTTTTCATCCAGGTGAAGAGAGATGATCTTGCCCCTCTACAGGTCGCTGGTAAGGTCGCACTTAGAGTACTGTGTGCAGTTTTGGAGGCCATACGTAAAGCGTGATATCAGGCTACTGGAGGGGGTGCAGATGAGGGCAACAAAGACGATATGTGGAATGGAAGGGACAGACTATGACAGCAGGCTGAGAGACATGAATATGTACACCCTGGAGGATAGAAGGGACATAATAGAGACATTCAAGTATCTGAGTGGAATCAATAAGGATGGGGCAGATGGGGTCTTTAAGTTAAGGAGGGGAGGGTCACCAGGGCATACGTTAAGAATAGGGGGAAGATTTAGGAAGGAAATGAGGAGACACTATTTCACAGAGAGGTGGTAGCAAAATGGCATGCCGTACCAGAATGGGTGGTATCATGTAAATCTGTGAACAGCTTTCAAAGGGCATGGGACAGGGAACAGGGAGAGTGAGGGAGGGGAGGTGGGGGGGTGGCAGTGAGATGACAAAGGTGAGGGGGTTGGGGCAGCTGCAAACTAGTGGTGCTAGCTGCACACTCGAGCAGACTTAGATGGACCGGGTGGTCTGTTTCTGCTGGCTCATTCGTATGTTCGTAAGCCAGCCACCCTAAGCCAGGAGTAGCACCAGAGGCAGCAACACGGTTAGCAATATCTGATGCATCACAGGTAAACTGCAGAAGCTGCTTCTCGACATCCAGGCCACAGAAAATGGTTTGCTGGACCTTCATTTAGTGAGGTCACATAAGGCAGCTTGTTGGATGGATGGATTTCTTCAGGTTATTCTGATACTAAATCATGTAAGCTTGATTGTTAGCAATACGTACAGTAGATTAAGTGATGCTGAAGCATAGGTCCTCTTGTCCATAACGTTCAGCCACCTGGATTCTTTGTTACGAAAAGGGAACTCGTATGTTGAGATGCTTTAAACTTGTCATGGGCTGCCATAATGACCACTGAATTATTTTCTGTCTGAAATTAATAGATTTTAGTGGTCGGAGTCTGATATTGCTCCTCTGCCGTACAGGGCAGAGCAGGAAGGGCATTAGACCTATGCCAGGGAGCTATAGTGGCATTCTCTAAATAGGGGGGGGATGATTAGTGTAGGCACCATAGAAGCCACCAGGAACATGTAAAGGTTCCACTTGGAGGAGTCCTCCTCTTCAGCCTTAGTGTCAAGAGAGTTCTGCATAAACATACAGATAATCTGAAAGGAGGCATCCTCCAGTGGAGAACATGGGGTATACACCACACTGTTCTCACTACAGGATAAGAGTGTAAAGCTGGAGCCATTGCCCCATGGCATGGGAAGGTCACACTCCTGCTAAACTGCCACCCCGCACCCACCCCTGCAACCTCTACTCTGAGTTATCCTTTCCCTTCCATGAAGGTGTAAGCATTTAGCACTGTACACACTAGTATCTAAATTCTGTTTTTCTGCATTTCCCCGATACTTCTCTCTCTCCCCTTTTAACTGCATTCAGAAGCATCATCTCCTCCTTCAAAACTCAAATGCTGCTGCAATAGCATAATTTTCCTACAGACACTCACAAGTCAGGAATAACCTTCTTCCCCCTATTTTCTCTCCTTCTTCACCCTTTTCCTAAAAGCCTTGCTTCATGGAGTTATAGTTCCCTCCTGCTCCACTGACATGGCTGATTACTGGATCTTCGTATAGGGAACATATGTCCATACTGTGGCAGCTGCACTGGCTCTTCATCAGGTCGTGCACCTCCTTCAAGACTGCGCTGTTGACTTACAAAGCCCTGCACAGTTTTTAGCCTGTCTACCTTAAAAGGGAACGATCATCAACAGGGTTTCTTAATGTCTGAAAGACCATAAACAGCTAATTTGAGTGAGCAATTGTGTTTATCTGTGAGTGTTTGCAGTCCAGAGCTATTCATACGTAAATCAGTCTGTACTTAAGGGCTGGGGGCAGCCATGTGTTTTAGGCTCCTGACAGGAAATGATGTCACAGAGGATCCTGGCCCTCCACTGACTGTAGGTTAAATAGGAAATTGTCTGTTTAATTGTGTTTTAAGGTGTTATTACAACACTTTCTACATTTATACTTGTTTTATATGTGCACTGAAACTAGTGAGTTATCACCTTTGCATTTCAAACTGTTAGTAAAAATAATCCATCTTTAGGGTTGCTTTAACTTCTAGGCTATACTGCCAGCTGATCAAAAACTACACATCTCAAGGCTGGCTCAGTGGTGCCAACAGATACAGCCTTAATTACAGGCTGATTTACATATGAATAACTCTGGACTGCAAAGACTCATAGATAAACACAATGGCTCACAAAAATTAGCTTTTTATGGTCTTTCAGACATTAAGAAACCCTGTTGATGACAGCTACCCTTTAAAGGTCTCTTAACTTGGCATGCTCCCAATCCACTGCTTCTCTCCACAGAGTGTTCTGGACATCTCGAGGGCAAGTCAAACGTTTGAAGAGAGATGGTGTTCTCGGAAGTGATACTGTTGATATGGAATTCCCTGCCACTGCATCTTAAGAGTTCTCCCTCTGTGGAGGGTAAGACCTTTAAAAAGAGCTTAAAGTTATTTACTTTAGGTTTTACATTTTCATTTTATGGGAACACTTCAGTATTTTTATACTGACATGTCTGTTAGTTATGTTTGTTGCACTTTAATGTACGGTCTGTGTTTTACTGGGAATTGTGTAAAGCACTCAAAGCCTTTGCTGGATGGGATGCTATACAAAAATAAATGACTTGCCTTTATCTACTTGTACAGTACCTACCCCTTCCCCTGGATGCCCTACACCTGCTGCTATCTCTATCCTCCTATTTCCCCTGGAACTTATACTGGATACTCTACCTGTTTTCTACTGCCACCAGCACTCAGTTATTGGTTTCTGCTGGAAGTTCTCATGGTGATCTACCAAGGTTCAACTCTACCACTCAACTGACAACTGAATTACTGTACCTTTTGCACCTGCAGCACTTTGGTGCCCAAATGTTCCTGCACATTGCCTAACATGCATTTCAGTATAGCTACCTAATTTAATTTAAACTAATTTTTCATTATTTGTATCCCATGCTCCCTGTCCCCAAGGTTGCACCTGCAAATAAACAATGGCTCAGTGAGCTCCTCCTGTCCAAAATTTCTTGATAAATTAAAGTCAAAATTTTAACTATGGGAACACTAGTAGAGTAAGTTCACCATTTTAACTATAGTAGTATATTGGTACTACTATAATTAGAGTTGTGTAGACACCTTTTTGGCCACTTGTAAAAACCATATTTGGACCCAGGTACCAGACAATTGCCATGCACAACCTTTGTGGTGGGATTTCTTAACTAGACATGGGCAATGTCAAAGAAATTCACTTCACAAATTCCTCCCAATTTTGCTTTGCCACCAGCCACAATTCGCATAATTTTCACCCAGAGGAGTACCCAACTTTGTGTGGCAAAACTACATGAATTGACAATTCACCAATAAAGTAGGCAATTCACAGTTTTCACCGGATAATGTAAGCACTATGCTGACAAGACCAAAGCAAATTGTGTGGCTTGACATCTTTATTTTTTCATTTATTTTTTTTTTTTAAGCCTTGAAAACTAACTGTCACCCCCACCTATTGTGCATGATCTCCAAATCCCCTCCCACCTCCTAGATTGTTTAAAAATGTATTCCCCCCATTCCATCTACACTTCTCCCCCTGCCCCAGTGAAATATTTCATGTAATATATCCCTCCTCTATCCACATGTTGTTCACATTAAAGAACACAGACCTCCCGCACCCTATTCTGGTGTTCCATGAACTCAAACAGGTATACCTCCCCACCCTAGCACCACCCTCTACCATCCACCTCCCTCCTTCACCCATGGCCCCATAAGATTTTTTCCTTTAAGAAAAATGTCCCTCCTAGTAGTGAGACTAACTCGCTCCATTCTTTCTCTCACAAGAGCTGTTGTCTGAATGATTAATGAGGTTAAACACCTAGACCCCAAACCAGCAGTTAATTCCCAACCCGGAGACAGTAACTGGAACACACACCCACCCACACTCACTCTTGCTTCCTTGGCAGGCCATCTAAATCCCATCAGTGCAATTATGAAAAAGATGTATGAAAAGACATCTAGTATCACAGTTCACAGTAATGAAACAGATGCTTTTTTTTTGTCCATTTCCTAACTGTGATAATGGAATTCAGATGGCAGCTGGCTGAGGGAGGAGGCAGAGTATTAGTGCTGGCCGTCATCTAGAGAGGGAAGACGACTGTGCCGGACACCAACTACTTATGAGGTGTGGGAGGGAGATGCAACGGGACACTAGAGATTTTCTTTGGGCCAGGCGAGGATAGGGGGTGTCAACAGATGCCAGGGGCAACTTGGCATGAGGTAAGATAAGAAGGGGTGCCAATGGGCAGTTGGGACTATTTGAACTGCAGTATGGTAAAGACAGGGATGCCATTGGACAGCAGAGAATACTTGGGTTTGTGATGGGGAGAGGGATGTGGGTGCCACTTGACACCAAGGACTACGTGGCGTGGGGCAGGATGAGCAAAGGGCGCCATGGGATGCCAGGGATGCTTGAATTGGAGCAGGGTGTAAAGGAGGGTACCAGTGGACACCATGTACTGCTTTACACAGGGGTCTAGTGAGGCACACAGTATCACTGTTACCCAGGAATTGCTTGCCATTGGTAATGCCAATTAAAGGTACACAAAGTAGTGTGCATATGTTATTCAATATTCTTTTAAAAAATAAAGGTAATTATGTTTAGTTCAGGTGAAGCACAACACCTCAAAGTAGGCAAATGTGATGTCAGGATAAAAAAGAACTGGTCTCTCAAAGCGCTTGTGTAAGTAAATTTGTGTGTCTTTAAAGACAGTGGCAAAAATAAGGTAACACCAATGCTGTGTCGACAGTCATTCAAACAGCTAGGAACACTGAGTTGGTGGGGGGGGGGGGGAGAACTCAACTGACCGGTGGTGGTCTTTCTGTCCTATGTTTGGATGTTCACCACACTACAGCTTCTCCAAGAATTGGACGTGCCTTGTTAGATAAAAGAAAACCATGTAATGTCAGTTTTCTGGACTTTTGTAATGCATTTAATATTGTCCTGCACTGAGCAATTATTGAGAAAATGATGAAAGCAAAACTAGAAAGTACAGTTACGTAAGAAATGAAAATTACGTACCTACCGTAATTCTTGATCTTCTCTTGTATCTTCACCATTCACTACTGCTTGGGTAGTGCCGGAGGCACGCACCTGCTATGGGAGATTTTTTTTTTTGAAGTCGGCTCCAACGGCGCCACCCATGAGAGCGACGTGCTGCGTCATGCGTGAGGGGCGGTCAGTAGGTGCCGCAGACTCCTCCTCCATCTCAGTTCTGGTAGCCGGAGAGGTGAAATAAAGGGTAAAGGAAAAAAAAAAAAGAGGAAGCGAGGCAAGAGCCGAGGGACAGAAAAAGGAAAGGATATAAACTGAAGAAGGAATAAGCCGGTAGAGGACAGATAGAAAAGGGAGAATGCCTACCCTAGGGGGCTGCAGGGCCTCCCATCTGGGGTGGCTCTAAGGGAGGAACAGATAACAAGGAAAGGAAGGAGAAGAAGAGAAGAAAAGAAGGGATGCTGAGAGGAGAAGACTGAATATATATATATATATATATATATATATATATATATATATATATATATATATATATATATATATATATATATATATATATATATATATATATATATATATATATATATATATATATATATATATATATATATATATATATATATATATATATATATATATATATATATATATATATATATATATATATATATATATATATATATATATATATATATATATATGTATGTTGAGAGGTTATAAGCTCGGAACCAAAAGCGAGGGAGCAAGAATCCCTCCTAATAGGACTGAGAAAGGTTCAGCTGAACCGCTTGTATAGCTTGGACACAAAGGGCAGATTCTCTATCCTCTCATCATCCCAACCCCCTACACTCTAGCTGAGAGCTCACAGACTGCCCAGACCGAAATCTGATCCGGAAGGAGAGTGCCCAACTATGAGGGAGGGTTAGCCCCTTAGCACCTTGTTAAGTGCTAACACCAAAATGTGTGGGTAGGGGTTAGGCCCTACAAAAGGCAGCTTTGTATAAAGAATAGAGTGGAAACTCAGTCGGACTCCCTGAAGGCAAGGCAAAAGGCAGCAGTTCAAGGTTAAGAAGTGCAGAAGCACCAATTAGAAGGAGCTGACAATTAAATAATGCCTGCCAGGGGGAACCTTAATTTTGAGGCCGAGCCAAGAGGGATGGCCTGTTCAGCTGTGAACTGAACAACATGGCTAAGAAGCCCAGAGATCACCCCTAGGGGCAGTCAGAAAGAGCTCCCTCAGGAAAGGAGAAAAGTCCTACTCGTTCCCCTTTACCTTGAGGAAAAAAGATTCGTCCAAGAAGAACAGAAACCAGGATAGGTTTTGTTTTTTTTTGGGGCATAAAGGCCAAAGGAAAGGAGAGGAACGAGGAGGGAGGGGGAGACGCTGCAATAGGAGGCCACTGAGGGGAAGGTGGGTATCAGTAATGAATGGTGAAGATACAAGAGAAGATCATGAATTACGGTAGGTACGTAATTTTCATATCTTCCTGATAAGAAACCCTGAGGGAGCAAGACCCCCAGCCTCCTGTTGGTGAGAAAGAGAAGGGGAAAACCCTGGGCTAATCAAGTGAGAAGCCTATGGTGGAGGAGAGCTAGGAGGTGTCCCCTGAGGATGGGAGGCGGAGGAAGCCCTGCAGAAGTCTCCTAGCTCTGGAGGAAAAGAGACGGATCCCCGGAAAGCAAAGCGAATCACCCTACGCCGGGCCAGGGGTGACAACCTTGACAGACGAAGCCATGCCCTCCGTCTAATACAGATCGCTGTCCCTGCAAGCCTGGAAGCCACCTCATTGGCATCATAAGATGCCCTTGCTTGGTGTCTTGCCAGCTTCAGGCCTATAGCAGAGAGGGCAATATCTTGTCTGGTTTGCTCCGTGTCGGGCATTGATGCCAAGATTTGGGAAAGCATCGACCACAAATGCCTACTGTAGGCAGCCTGATGTGATGCAATGCATAACATCACACGATAGGAAGAGAACACTCTTCACCCCCACCTTTCAAATTGTAGGGAATCTGAGTCCGATGGATGGTCGTGCGCCAGGCGGCAGCACCCAGAGGGAGTTTCTAGGTATGTCAATCCCGAAGGCGGGTTGGGGAGAGTACCTAGAGACTCCAATGGGGCACAATACCTTCTTCTGCAGTCTGCCAGGGCTGGAGAAGGGGCGGCTGGCAACCGCCAGGAGCGGATAGATGCCTCCTGGAAGGGAACAGGCCAGGAAAGAATCACCAAGTGCTGGGCACTGAATTCACATGTCTCCCGTTCGGTATTGTCTCGCATAACAAAAGAGATGCGAAGATCCCTCACCATCTTTGAAAGGAATCGCTGATATTCAGTGAAATCAGCATTGGAGGAGAGATGAGCAGTGGGTTCCTCTCCCTCTGAGGAGGAGGGGACGAGGATGATGGAGTGCTCGAATGTCCAGAGGACTCCTGCGGCGGTGGGGATAGGCGAATCACCCGCTCATGCATGTATCTAACGTATGAGGGGGAAGGCCGGCGCAGAGCCTCTGAACGTCTCCCAGGATAACGGGCACATAGGACTGACATGGCCTGGGGGGGTGGCTGCAGAGGAATGGGACAGGGGCACCTATGGCGAGGCAACTGTCCTCTGAAATCTGGAGAACAGGGCCCGAGCTGACAGGATCCCGGACAACAAACCAGGTCGCAGAATGGAACCCTGGGGATGCAAAGCCTGGAAGAGCCTAGTAGGGGATCCTCCCCTGTGACGAACCTGGGGCTGCATGGGTCCAGAAGGGCAGCCCACAGCAATGCCACCAGAGGGGTCCTTGGGGCTCGACAGGGAAAGACAGGGCCCAGCGCTATGGTTCCTACCCACCCCCCGAGGGGTGGCAGGTGAAGGCCGAGGTGCCTGAACCCTGTCTCTCGACCCCCCGGACTCAGAACACCCTCCTCCTTGACCCCAGTGACCCCCACCCAGAGGGGGAGCAGCAGCACCGGGATTGGCAGTTGCCACAACCCCCCCAGGAGGAAGAGCGCCTCCATGCCATCCCCCTCCAGGGATCCCAGACCACCCCCAGCCTGGGAGGACAGCAGAGGAGACAGAGGAATAGGCACGCTGGGCCGCCTAGCACCTCATCCCACCAGAGACTCTGACTCTGAAGAGTCAGGGTGCCAGGACGCCTCCACATCTGAATCATCCTCCTCAGAGGAGGAAGAGACCAGCTGGACCACAATGCTGGTCACCCCGGGGGTCTCCAGTGAAATGGCACCAGGAATGGCGCCAGTGCCAGAGGCGGCGACAGATGACCCCGGACCCCCCGCAATGCCGAGACCCGGCCCTGACTCCCCAATGGCGCCGGCCAGACCCCCGGCACCGCCCTTGGTGCCGGGACCCGACTCTGCACTGCTAGAAGAACCAACCGGGCCCGCGAGCAGCGCCGGGATCCAAAACAGCGCCAGAAGGAGGTGTCGAGGGTCCACCGATGCCGGGCCCAGCAGACCTGGTCCTCAACACTGGGGAAGCCTGCACCTCTGAGGAGGTGAATGCCGAGGCAGTGTCCCCCGCCGCGGCCCCGGGAGGGACCTCTGCATTCCTCAGACACCGCGAAAGAGGCCTCCTCTTTGGCAAGAGAAGATGAGGAGGCCTCCTCCTCCTCTCCAGACTGTATAGGCCTGAGAGGGGACCCAGAGGAAGGTTCTAGAGACCTTACCTGGGAATCCCTGGAGCGGCGCCGTCCCCCCCGAAAGTCGGCGGAGCCTTGCCGATCTTGAACACACGGACTTCCAGGATGCGACAGTCCATCGAGAAACAGGCGTTGCATGCATCCACATTATGGTTGGGTCCCAGGCAACGGAGACAAACATCATGCCGGTCCGTGACGGAAAAATGCCGGCCACAGGAGCGCCGATGCATAGGGGTGCGGCCCACCTTCGACTTGCGTTTTGCCCCCGAACCTGACATGATGCGAAACAATTAAGGCAAAAATAAAGCACAGCTCTCGGCGTCGTCTAATAAAGAGAAGAAAAAGAACGGTCTTACTGGTGACGACATCGAGAAAAAGCAGGAAGGAGGAGCCTGGAATGGTGTCGATAAATGACAACTAGGCCTAGTACTGAAAAATCCTAACCATGCAGCAGGTGCAGCCTCGACGGCGGGAGAAACAGAACTGACATGGAGGAGGAGTCTGTGGCACCTAACGTCTGCCCCTCGCGCATGACGCAGTGTGTCGCTCTTGTGGGCGGCGCAGACTTCAAAAAAAAAAAATCTCCTGTAGCGGGTGCGCACCTCCGGCACTACCCCCAAGCAGTAATGAATCGTGAAGATTGACAAGGGAAGATCTCACCTTAACAGTAGATCTTCGAGAGAGGCTCTTGCAGTAGGCAATAACAGGTAGGACTGAGCAGCCAGGTTCTAGACCACATGGAAAACTAGCTACCAGTGTCTGGTGGGGACCGCCCACCTGGCATCACGTAACCGATGTCAGCCCAATGCTATATAGCAGGCGGTCCCATGCCTGCCCTCTAGTTCTCTCACCAGAGACCTAAGAAAAGGTGCAGCAGGAGTATGAGTGGGCTCCTGGAGCCAATAGAAAGGCTGAAAAGAAGCAACAGCAGGGGGAAAGAGGGAGGGAAAAGCTTGCCTACTGCAAGAGCCTCTCTCAAAGATCTACTGTTACAGTAAGTTCTTACGTAACTGTACTACCTTACTTCAAGAGGACTGTTGCAGTAGGCAATAACAGGTAGGACAGCGTCCCAAGCAGGAGTCAGGAAGGACTTGGCATGTGAGACAGGAAAAGCTCTGCAGTAGGCAGGGAAACTTTAAAACAGAAGGCCCTGAAGGACAGCTAGTCTGAAGCCTGTCCTGCACCTAGAGGCAATGTCCAGACTGAAGTGTTTAGTGAAGGTGTGGACAGAGCTCCAAGTAGTTGCCGCACAAATGTCTGCATCTGAAACATTCCTGAAACAAGCAGTAGATGCAGCCATGCCTCTGAGTGTCCCTTAACTTCCCCCAGAAGGGGTTTGTTATACTTTTGATAAAACAGAATGCAGTTTGCCAACCATTTGGATAAATACTGCTTCGCAGCTGCAGTGCCCTCCCTTTTGGGTGCAAAGGAAATGAACAACTGGTCAGATTTCTGGATTAACTTCATCCGGTTGGTATAGAAGCGCAAAATTTTGTGCACATCTAGTGTGTGCAGAATTTCCTCCCCTTGATTAGAATACTCAGGGTAGTACACTGGCAATTGTATGGTCTGATTCAAAGTAAACTCAAACCACATTTGGTAGGAACTTGGGATTAGTACACAGAGCCACCCGGTCTCTGTGAAAAATTAAATAAGGATCCTTACACATCAGGGCTTGAAGCTCAGAAATCCTTTGAGCAGAAGTAATGGCAACTAAAAGTTCAGATCCCACAGGGGAACCGGATTCCTGACCGGGGATTTCAAGTGGAAAATTCCTTTCAAAAAGGTATGGGAAACCTCCAACTGAGCTATAGCCTTGCCTTCCACTAGAGTGTGGTAGGCAGATATGGTAGACAACTGGACCTTCAGTGATGAATAGCTCAGCCCGAGGTCAGAGAGGTGCAAAAGATACTCCAGAACCTGCAGAACAGGGCATGAAAGGGTCCCACCCCTTAAAGGCAGCCAAAATAGAGAACCTTTTCCATTTCATAGCATATGCAGTTCTCATGGATGACTTTCTGGCCTCCATGAGGACCTGAGCAACTCTGGAAGAGACTCCATAGCGTGAAATTGCTATGTCAGACGATGCCATGCATGAAGGTGAAGGGCCTTCAGGCCTGGGCGAACCAGCATGCCCTGCTCCTGGGTCAGAAGGTCCTGGCAGATGGATAGAGGCACCGGGGACTCCACTGCCAACTGCTGGAGCAGAGGGAACCCTATCTGGCAAGACCAGTAAGAGGCGATCAGAATTAGGTGAGCCCCTTCTGGCTGCAGCTTGACAAGAACCCTCTGTATTAGCGGGAAGGTGTATAAAAACCTCCATGTCCAGCAAACAGACAGTGTGTCTCACCAAAAGACACCAGGCCCGGGAACGAGCAAGCAGAAATTGGGTAATTTTGCATTGTATGGGGAGGCGAACAGATCTAGATCTGGGCAACCCCAGAGGTAGAAGATGTCTGATCACTGACTATTTTAGTTCCCACTCATGTGCCTGGGCCCGGTTGTGGCCGAGACTGTCCGCTAGAACATTCTGGATGCCCTGGATGTGCACTGCTGTAAGCTGAAGCTGGTGTTGAATCGCCCAATTCCACACCCACACCCACACACACAGCCTCCCTGCACAGGGGGTATAACTATGTGCCTTCCTGCTTGCTGAGGTACCAGACCACACACATGTTGTCCAACTGGACTAGGAGTGGACTTGTGAGAAGGAGAGGCAGAAAGGCCTGAAGGGCGTAAAGCACCACACGCATCTCCAGCATGTTGATGTGCAGAGAGCTCTGGCTGAGACCAGGATCCTTGGGTTTTGTGATCCTCCAAGTGGGCACCCCCAGACTTGACTGGAAGCGTCCATGGTCAGGGTTTGGGTCGGAGGGGGAGACCAAAAAGGCACCCCTCTGCAGAAGTTGTCCAGGTTCTGCCACTAGAGGAAATCCTGCCTCATGGGGCCAGATATCAGGACCCTGTGATCCAGGTCGTCAGACCTCTGGTCCCACTGAACTCTGAGCATCCACTGCGTAATTTGCATGTGGAGCCTGGCTAGAGGGACAGTGGGTATGGCCACTGCCATAAGGCCTAGGAGGCACAGCACTGACCTGACTGTAGACTAGCGGTTGGAGGCCACTAACTGGGCCTGCTGCTGCAAGGCTTCCGCCCTGTCCAAGGGAAGGAAATCCTGACCCTGGGCTGTATCCAGCACCACCCCAATAAACTGGAGGCACTGGAAGGGCATAAGGTGAGACTTGGAGTAGTTCACCATAATCCCCACCTGACAAAACAGATCCAGGGTAGTTGACAGAGAGGCTTCCAGGCTGTCCCTCGAGGGAGCCGTAAAGAGTCAGTCATCCAGGTATGGGAACACAAAGAGCCCCTGGCACCGCAAAGCTGTCACTGCCACCACTAGGCACTTGGTAAATACCCTGGGTGCTAAGGAGAGGCCAAAGGGGAGGGCCTTGAACTGAAAGTGCTCCTGTTGGAAGGCAAACCTGAGGAAGTGGCGGTGGGGTGGAAAGACGGGTATGTGCAGGTATGCATCCTATGCCAGCCCGGTGGTGTGGAGGGTTGAGGCGCTGGATACCACACCTTACACCAGGCCAGCGACTCTGGGTCAGGAGCAGCCTCAGGCACTGGAGGGTCGGCCAGGGGAGGAGGCTCGAGCATCCCAGGGACTACTCTCCTCCTCCGCGGGCGAGTAGGGTGGGCATACCGAGGTTGCACTGTCTCCGGGTGGTGGCTGGGGGGCGATGCATACTGTGGTTAGGCTGTGGGGTGGTGCGGACACCGGACAGGCCATGTACAGATGTGTGCATGGCAGCATCATTGGCATCACTGCACTTTCCTGTGGGGTCACGGCAAAAATCCTCCGCATGCACAATGACTGCTGATCCAGCGGTGCTGCACCAGACGCACCCAAGGTAGCTCCCCTGGTGTCTGCCCTTTGGCCTTCTGTGGTGAGCAGGGTAAGTCCCCATCACGACATGGCTGGGGAGGGGCAGAGCAGAGGGGTGAAGAGCTCCGGCTGCGGCCAGGACAGGGCCGCGGTATACAGCTGGATTGGGAGGGGGAGGAACCATAGGTACACCCCCAGCTGAGGAATAATAAAGAAAATATGTAAAACAAAAAATGGTATGCTTCCTTTATGTCCAGGGCGCAGAGCCAGCGTCCCTGTTGCAGTAGGGGCAGAAGGCCTGGAAGGGTCAGCATGCGAAATCTCTTGTACTGTACATACAGAATGAGCCTGCTGAAGTCCAGTATGGGCTAAAGGTCGCCTGTCTTTTTGGGTATAAGAAGAAGTGGGAGTAGTACCCTTTCCCATTTATCCCTGAGGAATGGGCTCTATTGCAGATTTTTGCAGTAAAGCCTCGACCTCCTCTCTGATGAGAGGAATGTGACCTTTCGGGTAGTGAGTGACCTGGCAGATTTTCTGGAGGTCTCTCTATGAATTCTAGGTTGTGGCCTCGAGCGATCAGCTGAAGGACCCATGAGTTTGCCGTAATCACCTCCCACCTGGGCAGGTGACTGGTGAATCTGCCCCCTACAGGCTCCTCCGGAACTAGAGGCAGAGGAGGGGTGGGTGGGCCGCGAGTCAAAAGGCAGAGGGAGGATGGGGGGCCCTGCCCCAAAAGCTCTCGGAGACTTGGCTGGAGAGATAGCAGTAGCTGGAGATGCCTGGCATTTGTCCAGATGCTTGGCAGGCTGGGGCTTAAACAGACATCTCTGCTGGCAGCGAAAGGGCTGCCGTGGCTTGGAACTGGGATGATACATGGACTGGATCAAGCAAAGAGCTTTGCTGCTTTCCTGAAGCTTGGTCAAGAGGTCCTTAACGTCTCCCGAACAGGACTGGACCACGAAAAGGGGCATTCAGGATCGAGGATTGTACATCCTGAGCAAATCCTGACACCTGAAGACAGACATGCCTGCAAAGGTAGACTGATGTGGAAGTGCTTCGGGCAGAGGCATCAACTGCATCATATGTGGCACATAGAGCATGATGGCAGGTAATCTCTGCTGTCTTCACTGACTGCTTGATCTTGGCCTTGGTCTCAGAGTCAGGCAAGGCCTCAAATTCCGACTTGAGCTATCCCAGGAGTGCTTTCTGGTAGCAGACCATATGGGCAACATATTCAGAGCCCTTAGTGCCGAAGTGGAGGATGAATAAACTTTGCATCTGAACTGGTCCAGTTGCCTCAACTCCTTATCTGGAGGGGATGTACTCATGGGCTTGGGCCTGAAGATCGGTCATGGGCCGCATTTATGACTAAGGAATCGGCCTTAGGCTGGGTACTGAGATGATCCTTGCCCTCCGGGGCATGGTATAGCCTGTCCGCCTTTTTGGAGATGGGAGTTACAGACGACGGCTGTTGCCAAATTGTGGAGGCAAGGTTGTCGTGAGGCTCAATTCATGGGGCAATCAAAAGAGGCGTCAGCTCTTGGAGGTCAAGGTGTTCTGCCAAGCTGCCTATGCCAAGGGTCCAGTTCCTTATCTTCAACCCGTTGGCCTCTTGAATCTTCTTGAGGATCTCAGTGAAGGAAGGGTCCTCCGGGGGACTTGGGAGTCTCCTTGAGTGTACATTCATCTGGGAGTGGGGAGTCCTAGCCTGAGCCTGACGAAGAGGACCTGGAATCCTAGTCAAATGATGGGCTACTGTCTGGAGACTGGACCCGATGATGGGGAACCTCCTTCTGAGGAACTACCGGTCCACCTTCATGCCCTTCCACAATGGAAGCAGCCACCACATGGTCAGAGGAGGAAGGCTGGGAATTCCACCAGGGACAAAGACTAGGCAGTAGGAGTAGGCCGGGCTGGTGAAGAGCCTATGACTGGCTGGTGACGGTCCAGTTCTGAGATCAGTTGAACCTTGGTCCTGTTCCACCATGATTCAAACAGAGCCTGATAGTCCACTTGTGGTTATGTTAACTGGTGGATGAGGCTGGTAGAGCGGGTGGTAACCTGGCATCGAGTACCCAGGGGTATGATACATGGGTGAAAAATAACCCGGTGTGGGATACCGTGGTGTGTGGTAGCCTGGTGTTGGGTACCCTGGCATCAGATACCCGGTGTGGAGTAATGCAGTGCAGGATAAGCCCACATCGGGTAGCCCAGAGCAGGACCAGACGGTGGTGCAGACAGACCCGACGGTGGAGCTGAAGGTCCCAGATGAGGCCCCAAGGGTACACCTGAATGACCCAGTGAGATGGGGTCTAACTGCAGCCCTTCAGGAGGGAGGCCTGGCATCGGGCCGGATGGGCCAGCAGGTCCTTCCAGAGTCTGGGGAGGTACAGAGGGCCCAGACAGAGGAACCTAGAAAGTAAGGTCCAGGGGATCCCCTAGAAGACCAGGCACAAGGATCTCTGGTGTTGGACGTACTGGTGCTGGCCTATCGTCTGGGCCAGCAGGGGTCTGGTCCTCCGGATCTGAGTTAAGTTCCGGAGGCTCCACCATAAGTGGCAGAGAAGGGCCCGGGGGGGGGGATCCTCCCAGGGTGGCTGCAGCTTTTGTGGCAGCTGGCGCTGGCGCTGGTCCGGAAGACAGTCGAGCCCCGAATCAGGTACAAATGTGTGAGCTGTCGCTGGAGGCACTGGCAGCCGACTTACCAGTCAACCCACTCAGATTAGACTTGGGAGTTTTCAAAGACCTAAGAATGGGAGTTTCCTTTGAATCCCCGGTGGCCCCCATCTGAACCGTGACCATCTCAGGCAGGGGGACCAAAGTCTGCTCCGTGACAGGAGGAGCAGGTTTGGCCAGAGGGGCACTCTCCTTGCTAGTACAGGGCCGCTCGTCAACCATGGTCCCTGAAGGGAGCCGTGGCTTGGAAGAAGACTGATCCCTGTCCCGATGCTTCTTTTCCCCTCTTCTTCTGCTTGTGGGAGTCAGTAGACCCCGAGAGGATGAAGAGTCTCATCTGCTGCAGCTCCTTATCCATGGAAGCTAGTTTTTGTTTTAAAAGATTAGCTTCCAGGGCTTGCTGATGGTGTTTCCGTGTGGTCTGGTTAAACTGCTGACAGGCTTCACTGTCCTTGGTGTCGTAATCGGACCCCAACCACAGGAGACATGAAGTATGGCTGTTCTTCACATAGATCTGCTTGCCGCAGGAGCACTTGTTATGGTGAGTTTCAGAAGAGGTTGGAGAAGACATGCAATCCGATGACTATGTTTGATGAAAATACAAGAAAAAATAACCCCTAGGTGGCGCTATCCTATGGGCTACTACCCCTGCCTGTGTGACTAGCACAGGTTGAGGGGCCTGAGTTTGGTGAATGGGTGACTCAGCCAGGAGGTATGGTCTTGGGGTAGCGTAAATGAAAATTACATACCTACCGTAATTCTTGATCTTCTCTTGTATCTTCACCAATCATTACTGCTTGGGTAGTGCCGGAGGCGCGCACCCGCTACGGGAGATTTTTTTTTTTTTTTTTAAGTCGGCTCCAACGGCACCGCCCCCGGGAGCGACATGCTGCGTTATGCACGAGGGGTGGCCGTTAGGTGCCGCAGACTCCTCCTCCATCTCAGTTCTGGTAGCCGGAGAGGCAAAAACAAAGGGTAAGGAAAAAGGAGAGCGAGGCAAGAGAGCCGAGGGACAGAAAAAGGAAAGGATATAAACTGAAAAAGGAATAAGCCGGTAGAGAACAGAAAGAAGAGAGAATTCCTACCCTAAGGGACCGCAGGGCCTCCCTTCTGGGGCGGCTCCAAGGGAGGAACATATAGAGAGAAAAAGAGAAGGAAGAAGAAGAAGAAGGAGAAGAAAGGGAAGAAAACAAGGTATGCTGAGAGGGGAGAATACTGCCCATAGATGCATTGGTTGAGAGGCTTATAAGCTCGGAACCAAAAACAAGGGAGCAAGAATCCCTCAGTAGGACTGAGAAAAGGTTCAACTGAACCGCCTGTACAGATTGGACACAAAGGGCAGATTCTCTAACCTCCCATCATGCCAACCCCCTACACTCTAGCTGAGAGCTCACAGACTGCCCAGGCAGAAAATCTGTTCCGGAAAGAGAGCACCCAACTAGGAAGGGGGATTAAGCCCCTTAGCACCCTGTTAAGTGCTAACACAGAAGTGTATGGGGAAGGGTTAAGCCCTACAGAAGGCAGCTTTGTATGAAAGGATAGAGTGGGAACTCAGACTCCCTGAAGGCAAGGCAAGAACAACCGCTGAAGGCTAATGAAGTGCCAGAAGCACCAGCCAGAGTGAGCTGAAAATAATACCTGCCAGGGGGAACCTACATTTTTTAGGCCGAGCCAAAGGGACGGTCTCTTGAGCTGTGAACTGAGCAACATGGTTAAGAAGCCCAGAGATCACCCCCTAGGGGCAGTCAGAAAGAGTTCCCTCAGAATAGGTGAAAAAGACCCTACTCGTTCCTCTTTACCTTGAGGAAGAAAGATCCATTCAAGAAGAATGGAAAACAGAATTATTTTTTTTTTTTTGGCATAAAGGCCAAAGGAAAGGAGAGGAACGAGGCGGGAGGGGGAGACGCCACAGTAGGAGGCCACTGAGGGGAAAGTGGGCGGGTATCAGTAATGAATGGTGAAGATACAAGAGAAGATCAAGAATTACAGTAGGCACGTAATTTTCATATCTTCCCTTGTCAATCCTCACCATTCATTACTGCTTGGGTGAGTACCAAGCTCCCCCCCAAGGGGGGAGCAAGACCCCCAGCCTCCTGTTGGTGAGAAACAGAAGGGGAAGACCCTGGGCTAATCAAGAGAGAAGCCTATGGGGGAGAAGAGCTAGGAGGTGTCCCCGAGGACGGGAGACAGAGGAAGCCCCTGCAGAAGTCTCCTAGCTCTGGAGGAAAAAGACAGGTCCCCAAAAGTGGAGCGAATCACCCTACGCCAGGCCAGGGATGACAACCTTGATAGACGAAGCCATGCCGTCCGTCTAATACAGATCGCTGTCCCTGCAAGCCTGGAAGCCACCTCATTGGCGTCATAAGATGCCCTTGCTTGGTGTCTTGCCAGCTCCAGTCCTATAGCAGAAAGGGCAATAGCTTGTCTGGTTTGCTCGGTGTCAGGCATTGATGCTAAGATTTGGGAAAGCATCGACCACCAATGCCTACCGTAGGCAGCATGGTGGGCCTGATGTGATGCAATGCATGACTTCGCATGAGAGGAAGAAAACACTTCACCCCCACCGGTCAAATTGTAGAGAATCTGAGTCCGGTGGACGGTCGTGCGCCAGGCGGCAGCGCCCGGAGGGGGTCTCTCGGTATGCCAATCCCGAGAGTGGGTTGGGGACAGTACCTAGAGATTCTGATGGGGCACAATACCTATGTTGGCAGTCTGCCGGGGCTGGAGAAAGGGCGGCTGGCGACTGCCAGGAATGGATAGACGCCTCCTGGAAGGGAGCAGGCCAGGATAGCACCACCAAATGCTGGGCACTGAATTCGCAGAGGAATTCATGAGTCTCCCGTTCAGTACTGTCTCGCATAATATAGGAAATCTGAAGATCCCTCACCATCCTCGAAAGGAATAGTTGATATTCAGTGAAATCAGCATCGTCAGAGAGATGAGCAGTGGGTTCCTCTCCCTCAGAGGAGGGAGACGAGGATGATGGAGAGCTTGAGTGTCCAGAGGACTCCTGCGGTGGTGGGGATAGGCAAAAAACACGCTCATTAATGTACCCAACATATGAGGGGAAGGCCGCTGCAGAACCTCTGAACGTCTCCCAGGATAACGGGCCCGTGGGACTGACATGGCCTGGGAGAGCAGGGGGTGTCTGCAGAGGAATGGAAGAGGGGCACCTACGGCGAGGCAACTGTCCTCTGCTGAGGCTCTGGAATCCGGGGAACAGAGCCCAAGCTGGCGGGATGCCGGACAACAGACCAGGTTGCAAAATGGAACCCTGGGGATGCGAACCCTGGAAGAGCCTAGAAGGGGGATCCTTCCCTGTGATGAACCTGGGACTGCATGGATCCATAAGGGCAGCCCACAGCAACGCCACCAGAGGGGTCCCTGGGCTCCAAGAGGGAAAGATGGGGCCCAGCGCTACGGCTCCTACCCACACCCCGAGGGGTGGCAGGTAAAGACAGATGCCTGTACCCTGTCCCTCGACCCCTCGGACTCAGAGAACGCCCTCCTCCTCGACCCCAGTGACCCCACCCCCGAGGGGTGCAGCACCAGGGTCGCAGCTGCTATTAACCCCAACAGAGGAGAGCCCCTCCTCCACCTCTGCTCCATCGCCCCCAGGGACCTCAGACATCCCCAGCCTGGGGGGCCTCAGGGGAGGACGGCAGTGGAGACAGAGGAATAGGTGCGCTGGGCCACCTAGCACCTCGTGCCACCGGAGACCCTGACTCTGAAGAGTCAGGGTGCCAGGATTAGTTCACGTCAGAGTCATCCTCCTCTGAGGAGGAAGAGACCAGCTGGACCACAATACTAGCAACCCCAGGGGTCTCCAGTGAAACGGTGCCACAGACTGCACCGGTGCTGGAGGAGGCGCTGGACGACCCCGGACCCCCCGCAACACCTGGAGACCGGCTCAGACTCCCTAATGGTGCTGGCCAAACCCACGGCGCTGCCCTCGGTGCCAGTACCCCACTCGGCACTGCCAGAAGAGCCGACCGGGCCCGCGGCGCCACAGGCAGTGCCAAGAACCAACACGGCGCCGTTAATCCGAAACAGCGCCGGAAGGCAGCATCGAGGGTCCACCAATGCCGGGCCCAGCAGACGTGGGCCTCAACACTGGGGGAGCCTGCACCTCCGAGGAGGTGACTGCCGAGGCAGTGTCCCCACTGAGGCCCCGGAGGGGAACCCGGCATTCCTCTGACGCCGCAAAAGAAGCTTCCTCTTCGGCAAGAGAAGATGAGGAAGCCTCCTCCTCTACAGACCGTATAGGCCTGAGAGGGGACCCAGAGGAAGGGCCTAGAGACCTTACCTGGGAATCTCTGGAGCGGCGCCGTTCCCCCGGAAGTTGGCGGGGCCTTGCTGATCTTAAATGCGCGGACTTCTAGGATGTGACGGTCCATCGAGAAACAGGCGCCGCACGCATCCATATCGTGGTTGGGTCCCAGGCAACGAAGACAATCATCATGCCGGTCCGTGATGGAAAAATGCCGGCCACAGGAGCACCGACGCATAGGGGCGCGGCCCGCTTCGACTTACGTCTTGCCCCCGAACCTGACATGATGCGAAAATATTGAGACCAAAACAGCAAAAGCTCTCAGCGCCGTCGAAGAAAGTTATAAAAAGAACGGTCTTACCGGTGACGGCGTCGAGAAAAAGCAGGAGAAGGAGTCTGGAATTTGATGACGCAGAAGGCCTAAACTGTATCTGACCGCGCAGTAGGTGTAGCCTCGATGGCGGGAGAAACAGAACTGAGATGGAGGAGGAGGAGTCTGCAGCACCTAACGGCCGCCCCTCATGCATTATGCAGCGCGTCGTTCTTGGGGGTGGTGCCTATGCAGCAGACTTAAAAAAAATAAATCTCCCGTAGTGAGTGCGCGCCTCCGGCACTACCCAAGCAGTAATGAATGGCAAAGATTGACAAGGGAAGATCTGCTGTTACAGCCCTTTGGGATGCTATACCCCCCCCCCCACCAACCCCTCTAGTGGCCTAAACAGTATAGCAACAAAACATTCACATGGACCGTATGGCAGTAATGACTTGCTCACACCCCTTGCACTTACCACCAGGGCTGGATCCTCTGCAACTGCCCTGGAGACTCCCTGTAAAATAAGACCAATGATGCAACAATACAATAACAGTACTGTATCCCCACCAAGAAGGTACACACTAGCTAGGGTTAAAGGTAACAATCGGATTTATTTAGGGGAATAGGAATGTGAAAGTGTGGGGCATGAATCTAGCAAATAATTAACAGATCTGATTAACGCTGGCTGAACAAGCATGCACGGTGAGTTCCTTTGATACAGTCACACAACCCTGGGTACCCAGTTTGGAATAACAGGCTAGCCTGAAGCATTGCCCGGGGTAGGCCGGCATTGCAGCTGATCACTGGGGTCCTTAGGAGAGAAAACAATTAGCATGCACATCAACTCAGAATTTGTAATCCAGAGCCGGATGGCTCAGACCGTTGCGAACAAACCCAAACAAGCAAATTAGATGGCACACACAAATGATTGCAGCTTTGATGCAGGGAGCTACCCTGTTTGTACTCACACTACCTAGACCAAAGGATGATCCGATGAAGAGACCTGGTGCAGATGGTTTCATGAAGCAGGAGGAAAATTCCCTTGTGGGCCTCACTGAAAGGGTGGTCTTCGGGATGCAGGAGCAGTTCAAACACTGGCTGAAACATGCATGGCGGTCATCACGAACTGGTCGGCCGTGCAAACACTTCGGCAAACTAAGCACATTTATATGTAAGGCTCTGTCCTTCTCTGGTCCTTTCAGCTAGCTTGCAGGCCGATTCTTCTGTTCAGCTTGATTGCTGCATGAATCCCCTGCTGCTGTGACCCAATGTGGGCTGACTGGACACTTGAACCCGCGGACTGATGGCCGGAAAAGTCTAGGCCTGGCAGGCCTAATCCCTGAGAGTTGGCAAGCTCCCCAGAGACACACACTAAACTCTAGGGCAAAACAAAATCTTAAGATCCTGAGCAGTTACCTCCTTTTATATGAGGCTGAGTTCCAGAGATCCCAATGGCTGCCAAAGCTGTCTTAAACAGTTCCCAGTTTATAACTGGCTTATTTTTTGGCGCCAAGAAATTGTCCCAGCTTCTTCTCCATAAGTCTTTGGCATTGCCCCAGAAACCTTTGTTAAATCCTGGCTTCCAATTGGTTATTAGCTGCCAAAATGGTGGCTGCATGTTCAAGATTAGGCAATCTATTTCATTGTCCCCACACATAACATTCTGGTGCAGCCAGGAATTTAACTTTTATTTAATAAAGTCCCCCACTGGCTTGTTGCCCCAACAGTTATCTTTTAAGCAAGCCTACTCTTATTGAAATATCTTGTACCCTTGGGAGTCGCTGCTCCCATAACACACTGCTCCTAGAAACACTTTAGGGAGCTAATGAATATTCATGAGGGCTTACTGCTCTGACCTTTGCCCCCAAGCTTGCTGGTGCCCCAGGGGCAGCACTTTAGGCATCTGCCTGTTTATTTAAAAACATTTTCTCCCCTGGGTTTGGTGTCTCCGGTGTCTTCTTAAACTCAGGCACAGCAGCGGAACCACTGGAGACACTTTTGCTTGTTAGACCGCAACGGTGGTCAGATGCGCAGTGCGCTTCTCGATGGTGCGAGCGGCAGCTTAGCAGACATGCCAACCGCTCACAAATGGATCTGCGAGCCCCGCAGGATTCATTTAAGCAGAGGGACCACGGGGCATGGATTAAACGTCAGGAGGTGCCGCGGAGGTAGCGAGGATGCCGGGAGGCAGCGGGATAACACTCTGAGGTATTTTAGGTAAGCCCCCCCAAATTGGGGGGGGGGCATTACATACTTATTGAAAATGGCAGTCAACTGTAGCAGCGTTCTGTAAGAGGTGTGCAGGTCAATGGCGGAAAAGAACTGGAGGGTGGCCGTGCGACCACCTACTATATAGTGTAGGGCTGACGTCAGCCATGTGACATCGGGTTGGTGGTCCCTGCCAGACACTGCTAGCTTAAGTTTTCTGTGTGGTCGTAGCACCTCACGGCTCAGTCCTACCTGTTATTGCCTACTGCAAGAGTCCTCTCGAAGTAAGATTCATGCTTAGTAAACTGGATGCTGAAGTGGTTAGAAAACCAAACTCAGTCAAAATAAGGAGGTTAGACTCTTTCCCATGTATGGTTACCAGTGAAGTGCCATAGAGATCCATTTGATAATTTTTCATAAGTTTATAGCTGATTTAACAAATAATCGAAATAGCTGGGTGTGCAAGTATGCTGGTGATTTGAAAATTGGGTGACCTTGTGTAACATTGGCCAAATGCCAACTTATCCAATTGGACCATATCTGATTGGAACATTAGGTGGAAAATTAAATTTAATAACAAAAAATGTATGGTGACGCACCTGGGACACAAGAACCCAAAATTTGCTTACAGTTTGGGAACACAGACTAAGACAGAAACTACTTGTGAGAGGGACCTGGGAGTGTATTACACCAGACTATGATCAATAGAAACAATGCAGTGAAGTGATCGCACAGGCTAACAGAGTACTATGGTACACTAAACATAACATCTCCTCAAGACACAGTGATGTTATTTTTCTGTTATGCAGAGCCTATGTGAGGCCACATCTCGACTTCGCAGCCCCCTTTTGATGTCCATATAAAGTAGGGCAAATAAAGCAGACTGAGCAGGTTCAGAAAAAGGCAACAAAATTGATACACAACATAAGAGATGAGACATATTAACAGCGTTTGAACTACTTAAAACTCATGCCACTGACTCGGAAGGTTAAGTGGAGACTTGCTGTCCACTTACGTTATACATAACCCCATCCTAATGTGCAAACTAAATACTGAATTCAAGCCTTATATAGCCAAGACAAGGGGGTCATCCACTTCAAATTCAAGGGGGGAGCAAATTAACACTATTAAAATAATATATTTCTTTACTAACAGAATTGAAAACATTTGGAATTGCAAAGTACTGTAGTGGAGGCAGCAAATTAAACTCCGACCAGAGCCCTGACATAATCAAACTATTACAACTGCTAAACAAGAGGTCAGGCATCACAGTCACCGAAAAACAATGACCTAATGCAATAGGTACAGTTTAAAATACATGTGTTTCAAGTTAAAACTGGTTGAATTTCCACAGGTGGATACAAACTTTTCGTGGCACAATTGGCTGTATTTGGGGTCTGTTCTTTAGTGGTTACCAAGTGAAACACGTATTGGAGAATTGTTTCTTTAAACAGATACCTTATAACAGGTGCTTTCAAACCTGGCAGCCACACCTTGATAAAGTGTACATCATAGATGCCACGTTGGCATTGTGGAGTGGATGCTGCTATGTAGTACTCTTATTTTCAACATGAAATAAATTTTAAATGAAACCTATTGCAATGGGTAATTTTTTCGGTGGCCGTGATGCCCGAACTCCTGTCTAATAATTGTAAGCATTTGGAATTCTCTACCACTAGACATAATTAGCCAGACTCCGAATGAATTTAAAACTAAATTGGATAAACATCTATTTAGTGCTGAAGTATTATTAAAATGCAGTAAGGAGCTACGCAGACACACTTGCCTCCTTAGCTCCTCAACTACCCAAGTATGAACCTAAGTATGGCATCTATTTTTAAGGTTTTGTGCTTTAACCCTAACTGATGCCAAAATGCAGTTTTTTGCTATTGCGAGTAAAGAGAATCCTATGGTTGACAAATTAAGTACATGCAGTAGGGGGCCGCTACAGTAGGAAACCTTTACAATTCCCTTAAGATGCAATTAAAGCCTTTCTACCAAAGGGGTGGTGGGATATAAAAGGGTTGGGCTTGGTGGCGACTGAATGAATGTCTGTGTGGAAAATCTGGTTTCTTACCACTCCACAGTTTAAACCAGTTTAACTTTCAAAAGCTTAATAAAATACATTTGGATGAACTATTAAACAAAGATTATAGATAGCTAAATTTAAAATAAAATAGCCTTTCTCACCAATTGTCCCTACTGCAATGTCTTAGACAAAATCTATGCACACTGGTTCTAAACCAGTTTAAAATTGCTTATCTGCCAAATTATGTAGGAAAAAGAATTCTGCTCACTGCCCAATTCATTTGTATTTATTTTTTTACAGAAATCAAGAATTAGTTGGCAGGAAAGGTTCACTTTGCCCACCCAGTCTGCCTGGATATTCACTGCCTAATCTGCTTCCACAGAGACTATTCAGTATCCGGCAACCATCCAGCCTACCTGCCGGTTTTGTAATATACCCCTACATCTACCCCACTCGTGCCTGAAGCCCCTCACTATTTTAGCCTCCACCACTTCCACTGGCAGTCTGTTCCAGACATCTGCCACCCTTTCAGTGAAGAAATATTTCCTCATCTCTCTCTTGAATCCACCCCTCCTCCAGCTTCATCACATGCCCTCCAGTCCTGGTGCGCTTTCTCATTTAAAACAGACTCCCTCCCCTGCACCCTGTTCACTCTGAAGTACCTGTAGGTGTCTAGCAGGTCACCTCTCCTCTTTTCCAGGGTGTGCATGTTGAGATCCCTCCGTCTCTCCATGTAGGGCTTCTTGTGCAAACCCTGCAGCATTTTAGTTGCCCTCCTCTTGACTGCTTTCACCCTATGTCCTTTCTGAAGTGCAGTCTCCAGAATGGACGCAATACTCCAGGTGGGGTCTCACCAGTGAGAGATATAGTGGTAACACCACCTCTCTCTTCCTGCTGGAGATACCCCTCCCTATGCACCCCAGCACCCTACTAGCCATACCCACTGTTTTGCCGCACTGCCCTGACGCCAACTTTAGGTCCTCAGATGTGATAACCCAATTGTCCCTTTCCTGTTTAGTGACTGTCAGTACCTCCCCCCATATCCTATACTCAGCTCTTTATTTTGCATTTTTTGGCACTGAACCGCAACTGGCATGCTTCCAACCACTCCTTGAGTTCCCAAGATCCTTGTGCATTTCATCCAGACCCCCGCCCCCCCCCCGAGAGTCCACCCTATTGCAGATTTTGGTGTCTGCATACCTTCCCTTTCAGTTCTTTTGCAGTGTTATTGATGATAAAGTAAGACTGACCAGCCTGTATTTGCTAGCCTCCTCCCTGCTGCTGTTCTTGCATGGAGGCACCACATCAGCCCTTCTCCAGTCCTCCAGAACGACTCCCGTTTCCAGTGAGCTGTTTAACAAGGCTGTCAGCAAGGCAGCAAGTACCAGGGACTGCAGTTCCCCTTCCTGGAAGAATGCAGGCCATCTCCCTTATAGAGGCCCCTACCCTCCCAGACAGGCCCCCAGTTACCAATATAGCCAAAGCCCTCCTCCATGCACCATGCCTTCAACAGTTGTTACTCTGGTGCAGAGTGCCCTTGCCTCTCTCCAGCCACACACAGGTAACACCTTAGAAAAAGCTACCTGCTTGAGGCCACCTCCCACTTCCTGAAGTTACCTTGCACTACTCCTACCTCATATACCTTGCCAGGTCATTTGTCCCCAGTGGGACAATAATGTCTAGCTCCCTCCCAGCTCCTTTTGCCTTAGCAATTCTCTGGATATACTCTTCATCCCTCCAAGCCAAAGCACCACTCAGGCACATCACCTCCCTATCCATCCCCACCCACCTCCCAAGTCTATCCTGCCCAAAGGAGAGTCCCCACAAGCACCAGTTTCCTCTTGGGCTTGGTGACTCCACTCCTGAGGACCCCCACCCTCCCTTTCTACTATGACAGGTACCTCCTCTCGACTGCCCTGTTCTATCAGTGCAGTGAAGGAGTTTTGCTGTGGTAGAGGTGTGTACACCCTTCTTACCACACCCCCACCCTCCTGGAGCCCAAGATACATCTTCTCTACCTCTGCCTAGGCATCTCCTGGAGAAGCAGCAGCAGACTTGGAGGCCACTGGGTGGGGCAGAAGGTCTTCTGTACCCTTGCCAGTTTGGCCCAGAGTCCAGCAACCTGTGCCCACAACCCAGACAAGCGAGTACATATGGGGCAGCACCTCAATCTCCAGACGGTCTCCTGAAACACTGCGAACCCACAACCACACCACCACTCCCTTGATCCTTACTTTCCTTTGCTTAGCATCTATGTTTGCTTTATCGTTCTATCTCCTTCCAACATCCATGGTACTTCTACCTCTCCCTTTTGCTTACCTGAAACTCGTTTGTTACCCTACCCTAGATAGGGCATGTCTGTTTCCCTTTCTTAACCCTCTTACCTGTTCCTCCTTTTTTCCTGTGAGTCTACTGCCCCTTACCAACTTTTACTGTACATACAAGATGTAGCTACCTGCCCCCTAGCTGGTTGTCGCAGTAAATAGTAAGCAGTTATGCATTTCTTCTATCTTTTTCTGGTGTGCCACCTCCAGTCTCCCCTACAGACCTGTGGTTACTGTCTGGATGCCATGCAGAGGCCCCCAAGGTAGACATGCCACTCCTACTCTGTGCCATTCATGTGATGGGACACGCTGGGGTGATGCTCCTTTTATCTCCCCTTCCTGCTTCCTGGTGTCCCCTGACTGACTGTCTCCTCTAAGCCTGCTTCAGCTCCTCCCCCTGTCAAACACCTGTTTCAGAGTGCAATTAACCACTCAAGTCACCAAAGACTGCAAATATTCTCCCAGCTAGGTCACCTTCCTGACTAATAAGAGGTTCAGAAATTTAAAGAACAGCCCAAAAAACACTTCTGCCTACTTGCTGCTACACTTTTACTTCTTTTATCCCTATGTCGCTTCCCACTCAGTGTACTGCATCTTGTAAACATTCTTATGCACTCCACAGTATTTCTTTAAACAGTAAGTATCATTGGACTGATAATTACAACCCATAAAATATACATTTTTCTGTTAAAAGTATGTAAAATGGCATAAGGATGCTCTTTGGAAAACAGCCAGAAAGTCTAAATTGGCTACAGACTGGTCTGCTTTCCGAACCGCAAGGAATTTCTGCACGAAAGTTATCAGAGCTGCGAAGTCTAGTTATTTCCGCTCTGAACTCAACGCATCCACTAACTCTGCTACTAGGTTTTGGAAAACTTTAAGGGAGGTAGAAGGCCATAACAGAGCTGGCACACTTCCCCACAAAATTTCGACTGGTGGTACCCACACTACAGATAAAAATGAGATCCCCGACCTCCTTAACAATCACTTTTCCGCAGCAGGGATGGCTTTTGATACCTCCTCAGCAAATGCCATCAGGGCACAGTTCCTTAGTCAGTCATCTGATTGCCACGATCTGGAATCTATTGACCCTTACCACGCTCTCCTTCTGTCTGGTCACTGTCAAACAGGTCGAGGATCTCCTTCAACTTGATACCAAGAAAAGTGTGGGCACCGATATGATTGAGCCTTTCTTCCTAAAGTTGGCCTACTTTATTTTGACTTCCCCTATTACCCACCTTTTCAATTTGTCTCTCAATCAGGGCTCCCTCCTCAAGGTCTGGAAGACGGCCCATGTCATCCCTCTTTTCAAATCAGGGGACCCCTGTGACCTAAATAATTACTGCCCAATCTCCTTGCCCCCGACCTTGTCAAAACTATTGGAGAAGGTGGTAAATGAACAGCTCAGATCTCATCTGGAAAGTTTTAATCTACTAAATCAGATTCAATCTGGTTTCTGTCCCATGCATAGTACCTCCGCTGCCCTTGCTAAGGTTATAAATGACTGGCAGTCCGCACTTGATAAACAATATATATGTGCCTTGTTTCTGGACCTTAGCAAGACTTTCAACACGGTGGACCACGATTTACTCCTGGTGACCCTGAAGAAAGTTGGGGTGGAAACCTGGCCCTAAGCTGGTTCGCAAACTATCTTGTGGCAGAGAGCAGCAGGTCAAGGCTGAACGAGACCCATCACCAAAAAAAATAAATACTCCTTAGAGGTGTCCCCCACCCCCCCAAGGATCCATACTTGGTCCACTCCTCTTTGCCATTTATATTAATCAAATTGACACTGGCCTAAAGTCATATAGTATCCATCTCTTCGCTGATGATACAGTGCTATACATTGACAGATCAACTCCAGATCAAGCCATTTTGGACCTCCAGAACGATTTTGACATCCTCCAAAAAAATCTACTCAACTTGAAACTCCAGCTCAATGCCAAAAAAAAAAAAAAAAAAACTAAGGCCATGATTTTCTCTCCACTGGCCCCTCATCTCAAAAAAAAAAAAAATCCCCAGATAAGGTTCCTCACATAAGCACCCTTGTGGGAGAAGCCCTGGAGTTCGTGGAACAATTCAAATACCTGGGGGTCCAGATTGACTACAAATTGTCCTTCATTGATCACATTGAAGAACTCACTAAGAAACTGCGTCAAAGGCTCGGTATTTTCTTCAGATCAAGCACCCACTAACCCAGGAGGCTAGAAAACTCCTAGTCCAAGCTACCTTCTTGCCTCTCCCAGACTACGCGTACTTCCTATATGGCCATAGTACTAGCACAGCTCTCTCCAAGCTTGATACCCGATACCACAGAGCCCTTAGGTTCATTTCAGATGCCCCTTACGACATGCACCACTACATCCTCTATTCTTTCGTAGGCTGGAGCTCCCTTAGCTTTAGGAGGCAAGATAATTCTATTCTATGGACATATAAGGCAATCACTCAAATTACCTCAGTACCTCACAAGCTGCCTAACTCCCTGCATCCCTAGTGCCTATTCTCTCAGAAGTATTACCATCGTATCTCTGGCTATCCCTAAAGTTAAAACACGCTTTGGTAGAGCCTCAATAAGCTTCACTCTTCCCACGCTCTGGAATAAGATCCAGAAAACCTTAAGGCTTGCTTTCCCTGTCACGTTCTCCCTCTTCAAATCCTTGTTCCTGAGGACCTTCTCAGAGGTCTGTCATTGCTTCAAGTCAAGGACTTAACATCACGATTTGATACTGCTTTAAATTCTGGACTTAAACCTCAACCATTGTCTGAGGCGTCATTTGAGTCCTCCCTTCGCCCATTGTCCAAATCAAGGTCCCAATATCAGGATCTGTCTTTGCTTCAGATATTGGACTTAAACCCCAACCACTGCCTGTGGCATCTGTTGTGTTTCTCCCTTAGAACAGTCCTTCCTCCCTAGGCCATTATGTCCAACCCTCTCCTATCTCATCTGACCTTTCCTCCCCGCTCCCTATACCCCCTCCTCTTCCCTGCCCCACTTGCCAGGTCATGCCTGCAGTACTCAAAGGACTCATATCTCAATCTCTTTGCACTTTGACGCTAGAAGAACTGCCACTCCTGCTCACTATGACTCCTCCAATGATGTTTACTGTATAAACTTTAGCTCATTACCTTACGTCCACATATGTGTATTTATGCAATTGCATTTAAATGGCACTACCTCCTGTTGAACCTATTGCTATGTTCTGGTGGAAGTATCTTGTTACATGTGATGGTTATATGTTATTATGTTATTATTGCTATGTAATTGTTATGTACGTTCACTCAACCTGTTGTATCTTAACCCTGTTGGCAATTGTTTTGCCCCAGGTCCATCTTGTAAATGAGCTTATCTCAATGATGTTCCGCCTGGCAAAATACTAATTTTAATTGATTGACTGATTTAAGATACTTACATTCCTCCATTTTCTGTAGGTACAAGACTAACAGGTTTGAGGTCTGTTTGTATTCAGTAAATGACATTTTTATCTCAGCTTTGGGAGCAGCCTCTTTTGCAGCACTTTTATGGTCTGGTCCTGTCTCCATGGCTTCACCTCCATTCACAAAGTTGTTCTCTTCACTGAAACCACCAAGTCCATCTGTAAATCATACATATGAATCATATCACAAATTTAAATCACTGTTATGTGCCACTTCACTAGCTTAACTCATTGTATTCCAGTGCTCAAAGAAATAAATGATCAAAGCAATAATTTCAGTTTAGAAATGAGGTGCATAGATACATAGATGTCGGCAGATAAGGGCTTTGTGGCCCATCCAGTCTGCCCTATCCCTCTTTCTAATGCTTAAGGTACCCTAGATGCTGTAACAACTTTCCCCCTTTTGCCCTAGCTTGATAATTCCCATGTGCCTATCCCACGCATTCTTGAATCCCTGAACCATGACCACCCCCACCACATCCTGGGGGAGGCTGTTCCATCGCTTCACCACCCTTTTTGTGAAGCAGAACTTCCTTGAATTCCCCCCAAGTTTTCCCCCCTTTTAGTCTTGTGCTGTGCCCTCTTGTTCTATTTCCCTTCATGTGAAAGATGCTCCCCTCTGGGACCCTGCTGATCCCCCTTCAGATACTTGAAGGTCTCCATCATGTCCCCACTCTCTCTGCTTTCCTCCATGGAGTACATATTGAGAGCTCTGAGACTCTCCTCATATGACTTATGATGCATCCTGGACAACATTTATGTCCCCTCCTCTGCACAGTCTCCATCCTGTCTGTTTTTTTGGAGATGGTGCCTCCAGAACTGAACATAGTACTTCAGACGAGACCTTACTAGGGAGTTGTACAATGGTACCACCATTTCCCTCCTTCTTGTTATACCCCTCCCTATGCACCCTAGTATTCGGTTAGCCTTTCCAAGTGCTTTGTCATGCTGTTTAGCCACTTTGAGGTTGTCTTCTAAGACTACCCCTGGATCCCTTTCCTCTTTGGTGGCCTCCAGCCTTATCCCGTCTAGTTCATACTTGACCCTAGGATTCCCTCTCCCCAGGTGCATCATCCTGCACTTTTACATATGAATCATTCCATGTCATTTTCCTTTACCACTCTGCAGCCAGCAGGACACAGCTAACCTTCTTCCTTAAACATTTCATACATTTGATACTTCTGGTTTATGACAATACACTTGTTACATTTTATAGCTATGCCACAGTGACACCAATGCTGCACTGAAAGCAGTAAATACAGAAAACAAAATACACCAAGCTTGTAAATTATTTTTTTTTTTTTTTTAAACTCAGCTTTATTACTTCATATGTTACCACAGTACATAATATATTACACTGACATAATTGTAATTCATCAATACAGAGTATAACAGAATAACATAGAGGCACTGCAGTTAATTACACCAAGCTGTTGAAGTCTATAATAAATCCTGTGGTTCAGCATCTGACTGGTTATGACATCAACAAATTCAATTAGTAGATATAGATACTAATACCATTACAGGCAAGTGTATAAAATTTTAGCACCTGAATTACGAAAAAAGAGAAAAGAACAAACTAACCTTATAAACGGGGCTACTGAACATGCCCCAACATAAAACTGCGCGTTCCCCCCACCCCCTCACATCTGAAACAAGGCTAAACAACAAAATAAACACCAAGCTTGTAAATTAGATTGTTTTTATGTTTCATTTTAGTCAGCCATTCAGCATTATGTAATACTAAATTCTTGATGAAGCATATATATTGCCGCCGTTTCACACGGTAAAGGACAACTCATTTGATTAACTATTAAGTCATTTAATGATCTGGAAGAATAACAGACTGTGAAGAGAAACTGACCAGAAGAGATTTATAAAATAGGCAAACTGTTTAGCATTGTAATAGATTTGAAGGGTATGGCAGAAGTAAAAAAATGGTGCCAGTTGAAAGAATAGTTACGTACCATTAACAATAGATCTTCAAGAGAATCTCATCTATTAGGCCACACCTTTGGACTAGAAGCCATCGGCGTCAGGACCACTCAAACTTTTTGCTAGCAGGGGCTACCCACAATGACATAAAATGTCACTGCCTATAAAATGTGGGTGGCCCCATCACTCTTCAGTTCCCCAGAGACGAGCTTGAAGGGTATCTTACCGGGAGGAATCTTGAGACCAAACCAGGACCAGGCACACAGAGACAAGTACAGGACTGGAAGATGCAATGATTGATAAAGTGCATGCAGCAGAGCCATGCACTAACTTGCAGTAAATGATGTCACTATATATTGCATGACAAAATGATTTCCTTGCAGTTGAATTACATAATTCCCTGCTGTATACTGCAGCATTTTGTAATACGCTGCATCCTGACTAGCAATGCTGTATAGACGCATCCAGAAAGGCAGTGGCAATCCTGCCAGCTTAGACCTTGGTAAGGGGGTAGGAGGGTGGGTGGGTATTTTGTGGCCCAATGGAGGAGATGCTCTTGGAGATCTACAGTAAATAACTTCCATCTTTATAGAGGATATCTCCTCCACTGGGCCACACTTTTGGAATGATTTCCAAGCAGTACACAACATACCCCAAAGTCTGACATGACATGACATGACAGGAGGCCTTAAAGTATCACGAGACAAGAGACTATGTCCAGACTGTAATGCTTAGAGAAAGAAAGCACTGCTCTACATATAGCAGCAGAAACTTTCTGAAAGCAGGCAACAGGTGTGGCCATACCATGTGTGGAGTGGCCACAAACAGCACTGGGAAGTTTCTAACTGTACTTCCTACAACAAACTGTAATACAGTTGACCAGTCATTTGGACAGGCACTGTTAAGATACAGGAGCACCCTCTTCAACAGGGGCAAATGAAACAAAATGCTGAGAGAACTTTCTGCAGTCCTTAGTGTGACTGAGGCAGAAACGTAGTGTTCTATGCACATTGGGGACATAGTGTTCTATGCACCTCAGGGGTATGGAGCTACGCCACACATTTGTTACCGTGGCATGCTAAGGATAATACACAAGAAGGTGTAGGATTAAGCCAATGTGAAAATCAGAAACAACCTTTGGTAAGAGACAAGAATTGGTCAGCAAAGACACCCTGTCACTGTGGTAAATCAAATAAGGAGGCTCATGCATGACCGCCTGAAGGTCAGAAATTCTACAAGCTGAAATCATAAAGAAACCATACCGTCCATGCAAGGAAACATCTCTCCAGTTGTAGAGGGTTTAAACAGAGCCAGGTTCAATTTCTCAGGGATGAAATTAAGGCCCCAAGGTAGAACCGGTTTACAGATAGGGGGACACGTGCAGAATGCCTTTAAGAAACGTATGGGAAACTTCTAGTTGTGCCATTGCATGTCCAACATTAGGGGCACGAATAGTCAAAACAACAGCCAAATGCACCTTAATAGAGGAGTGCAGAAGGAATTAGAGACAGAAGGTAGTTCAGTACAGTATTCACAGGACACAACATATGGGTCCATGGAATGGGAGGCACACCATATCGAGAAGCGCTTCCACTTTAAAGAACAGGCGTGTCTCGAGGAAGGCTTTCTAGCCGCAAGCAAGACATCAGCCACCTGGGGTATAACCTGAAAATGGGCAATGGCTATATCTTCAGGAGACAGGCATGCAGATGCAGGGACCAGAGAGGTCCAGGTGGACCAGGGACCTGTTATCCTGAGACAGAAGACCGAAACAGAGGGAGCTGAACAGGAGACTCCACTGTTAGATGCTGCACAAGTGAATCCCACATCAGGTGAGGCCAGAAGGGTGCAACTAGTATTAGGGAGACATATTCCACCTGCAGTTGTAGCAGGACCCCTGAATGAGAGAAACTGGAGGGAAGGCATAAAGGAAAGTACAGTTACACAAGAACTTACCGTAACAGAAGATCCTTGAGAAGAGCTCTTGCAGCAGGCAATAACATTAAGGACCAAGCCGCCAGGACCCCACGGAAACCTTCTAGCTATCAGTCTTCAGTGGGGAACCGCCCCAACTTCGGCCTGTCCCAACGTCAGTCAATGGTATAAAGGGGCAGTCCCCAACCCCACCTCAGTTCTCCCACCAGAGACCCGGAGTCTAGAATAGAAGGAGAAACAGGCAGGTTCTTGCCTAAAGTAAAGGCAGAAATAAAACCCAGGGGGAAGGAGGGAGGGAAAGAAAAAATTACTCACCTTAGTAATGTTGTTTCTTCTAATGGAGTCTTGCTATATTATGACATATGCAGTATAACCCCAGGTTAGAACTGCTCCAGAGGTGAAAGAGTTAACTTCCATGCAGGGCATGGAATCTTGAGCGCGAACTCGGTTGAACACTCTGTCTGTTGAAGCTCAAACTTAAGCTGTCAGATCTTTACGAGCAAAAACTCACTAAGGTTCTGTGTGGAAGCCGTAAACCTACACTAACCACTGGCTACTAACCACAAAAACACCTTTTTGTTCTTGATCCCAAAACAAAGACTCAAGTTGGGGGATTCAAGAAGGAAAATTTAAGCATAATACCTAAGCACCCTAGAAGGGTGAAATAAAGTGGGCGTCAAAGAAGCGCCAACATTGCACTGCCCACCCACATCCCAAAAGCAGAGGTTCTGAGAGGGGCAGGCTGGGGGGGAGGTCATAATATAGCAAGACTCCATTAGAAGAAACAACATTACTAAGGTGAGTAATTTTTTCTTCAAACAACATGAAGTCTTGCTATATTATGACATATGCAGACTACACAGCAGTACCTCCATGGAGGAGTGACAGAACCTACTTGGGAAATGGGCTCTGAAGCACAGCTGTGTAATCGAGCATCACTCTAGCCTGGATATCCAAGAGTAATGCTTAGTAAAAGTGTGAACTGTTTTCCAGGTAGCTGCTTGACATATCTCTAGGATAGGAATGTCCCGGCAGCAGCCAGAAATGCAGCTGTACCTCTGGTAGAGTGAGCCCTCAGGCCTGAGGGAGGAAACTTACCCAGTTTTTCATAACAGAATTGGATACAAGAGACAATCCACCTGGTAATGGATCTTTTAGTGGCAGGTTTCCCTTTACCAACCTCACCATAAGTGAGGAACAATTGGAGGGATTCGAACCTGTGACCCTTGGTACGTTCTATATAGTAACTAAGGGCTCTTTTGGCATCTAAACTGTGCAGTCTCCTCTTACCAGAGGAGGAATGGTCAGTGAAGTACACAGGAAGAGACATGGATTGATTCAGGTGAAAGTCTGAAACCACCTTAGGCAAAAACTTCCTGTTAGTCCTGAGGACTACCTTATCTCTGTGAAAGGAGATAAAATCAGGCTCCACTGACAAGGCTTGTAGTTCACTTATGCACCTGGCAGAGGTGATGGCTACCAGAAACACAGTTTTCCAAGTCAAGTACTTCAGTTCTGCTGAAGGCAATGGCTCAAAAGGGGGTTGCATAAGCTGAGCGATGCAAATATTAAGATCCCAAGCAGCGGCAGGATCCCTGAACGGGGGATTGGTGTGAAGCAACCCTTTAAAAAACTTGGAGAACACAGGGTGAGCTGATAAAGAAGAGTGCTTACCTGCTGACAAGAAGACAGACAGCTGCCAAGTGCACTTTTAGGGTAGCTGGTCTCAGACCCAAGGAATTCAAATGCACCAAATAATCCAGGATCGTGAGCACACCAGCAGATTCTGGGGAAATATGTTTACCAGCACACCATATGGAAAATCTCTTCCATTTTGAATTATAGGTAGCCCTGGTGGAAGGCTTCCTTGAGGCCTTCAAGATATCCAATACACCTTGAGAAAGGTGTAGGTTAGCAAACTAACTCTTCAAGAGCCAAGCCTTGAGATTGAGAGATTTGAGGTTCGGATACCAAACTCTTCCCTGGGCACAGGTTAACAGGTTGTGATTCCTGGGAAGACACAGGGGAGGGTGGACTGCTAAGGACATGAGGAGCGGGTACCAGGGCTGCCTGGCCCAATCTGGAGCAATCAGGATCATCTTGCAGGATTGAGATCTGATTCTGACTAGCACTTTGAAAAAAGAAGGAAGGGTGAAAAGCATAGAAACTTCCCTTTCCAACTGAGAAGAGAAGGCATCCAGGGACTGGCCCAACACTGGGGGCCTGCAGCAAAAAAGGAAGTTGGTGATTGTCTGGGGCTGCAAAGAGATCTATTTGCGGAGTGCCCCATCTGGCAAATATTACCTCCAGTACTAGGTGATCCAGTGCCCATTCGTGATGGCCCTGGGAAATCCTGCTGAGAGCATCCGCTAGGACATTGTCCTTGCCTGGGAGGTGAACTGCTGTAAGGGAGACGTTCAGAGAATAAGCCAGAGACCACAACTTCATTGCTTCGGTGCACAAGGCCGTAGACAGAGTGCCCCCTTGCTTGTTGATGTACCACATTGTAGTGGTATTGTCTGTTCTGACCTGAACTACCTTGTTCTGGACAGATGTGAAAAAACCTGGAGTGCTAGAAAAACTGCTCTGAGCTCCAGCAAATTGATGTGAGCAGAGATTCCTGGGGACCACAGCCCTTGGGTGGAAAGGTCGCCCATGTGAGCTCCCCACCCCAAGAGGGATGCATCTGTAGTAAGGGTCAAGGAATGAGACTGGAGAGTGAAGGGAACCCCCTGTCTCAGATTGTTCTGATCCTGCCACCACTGAAGGGCCTGGATCAGGGTTCGAGTCACTGGAATCAATTTGGTTAGGGGATCCGTTCTTTGAGACCAAAAGGCTCTCAAATGGAACTGAATGTCCCTCATATGAAATCTCACTCCCTGCACTACTGCTGTAGAAGCAGCCATGTGCCCCAGGAGCTGTAGAAAATGCCTTGCTGGTCGAGAGACCTGCAGGGTGAAAGAGGAGGCCAGAGAGACCAGGATCCTTGCTCTTTCCAGAGGAAGGAAGGCTCTGGCTTCTTTTGCGTTCAGTTCTGTGCCTATAAAGGTGAGAAGCTGGACAGGCTCCAGAACTGACTTTGGAAGATTGAGAAGGAAACCTATAGATGTAAGCAGCTGCTGGGTTACTTGTAAATGCAGTTTGACCTGTTCTGGAGACTGGCCTACAATGAGCCAGTTGTCCAGGTAAGGAAAGATGGCAATCTTTTGCCTTCTTAAATGGGTAACTGCTACTGCCAGGCATTTTGTGAACACCCTTGTAGCCGAGGAGAGGCCGAAGGGCATTGCTCTGAACTGGTAATGGCCTGAGGGCAGTTCGAATCTGAGGTACTTTCTGATGGGAGCTTCTGATGAGAACATGGAAGTAGGCATCCTTGAGGTCCAGGGAGGCTAGCCAGTCCCCTGGCCTTAGAGAGGGTAAAATAATCCCCAGGGTCACCATTTTGAACTTTGGTTTTAAAAGGTGCTTGTTTAGATACCAGAGATCCAGAATGGGCCGCCATCCTCCTGTCTTTTTTCGGGTAAGGAAGTACCTGGAGTACAACCCTTTGCCCTGGTGTATGGGTAGAACCCTTTCCACGGCTCTGAGAGCCAGGAGGGAAGAAACTTCTGCTTCCAGAGCAAGTGCTCTGATGGTTTGCAGGTAGAAAGATCTGGCTCTCATCTTCGGAAATTTTTTAAGCTGAGAACCAGTCCTGGCTTACTACTTCCAGGACCCACTTGTCTGATGTTAAAGACTTCCAGTCCTGGACAAAGTAAGCCAGCCTACCCCCTACCGGTAGTGGAGAATCGGCCCTGGCTACCCCATCAGGGATCCTGTTTTGCAGGGGCTTTGGGTTGAGGGGTAGAAGCAGGTTTACTAGAGCCCCTTCTGCCCCTTCCTCTAAAGAACCCCCTCTGGGCATAAGCAGAAGAGGAGGCCTGGGCTTGGTAAAACGGCCTATGAAAAGGCCTGCCCCTGCCCCTGACATGCTGCCTTTGAGGAGTGACTTGCCTTTCTTTGGCCTGTGCACTCCTATAGGTGGTCCTATACTCATTCATTTTCTTCATATAATTCTCTGTCTGCTCCCCAAACAGAGAATTTCCCACAACAGGAAAATCCATAGCCTTAGACTGGGTATCCTGTGACAGGGCAGTACATCTGAGCCAGGCCATTCTGCGAAGAGACACAGATGTAGCCATAACTCTAGATGAAACATCATTAGAGTCTACAGCAGCATGAATTGCACCTTGGATGCCTCAATACCATCCGCAGCCACCTGCTCCAGCTCCCTGGCAAGCTGTTCAGGGGCCTGTTTTGCTAGGGCCAGGACAGTATCCCACCTGGATTTCTGGTACCTAGCTGCGTAAGCCATATAATTTGCCTGTCTGAGTCCCAGAGATGCTGCCATGTACTGCTTTTTGCCATGGCATCCATCCTCCTGGAATCCTTTTCAGGAGGGTGAGAGGCTGAGAGAATATTAGCCTTGTCACAGGCTGCAGCCTGCACTACCCCACATGGCTGCACTGCTGAGATAGGAACTCCGTATCAGAGCCTGATAAAGCATACCTCTTGTCCATCCTTTTATCCACAGGAGGGATAGAATGAGGAGTTTTCAAATTTTACTGTGTTTCCTAAAAGATTTATGCAAGGGAATAGACAGTCTCCTAGACTCTGGAATATCCATCATTTCCACAAAATCAGGCTCTTCTTGATCATCAACAGCTTCCTCAACAGGGAGTTGCAGAGTGTCAGCAACTTTCTTGTAAAACAAAAAATGAGAAGGGGACTCAGATAGCCTGGGAGGGGATACTCCTGAGGGTCTGTCTGGAGAGATGTCCGGTTCAATGGGCACATCCAGACTGTCAAAATCACACTCACTCTCCTCATCCCTCCTCCCTTCCCTGGTTCATAAAAATCTTCAAAATCATAATCTTGAACCGAGGGAACCGACCGAACCGGGCGCTTGCCCAATGGTGCCGGTTTGGACGGAACTGGGGAAAGAGACTGGACAATTTGAATAGCTTTGGCCATTTCCTCAGCGGTTAGAGAAAGAACTTTTGGCCCCAAACTAGCTGATGATCTAGCCCTTTTAGTTGGAACTGGCTCCTCGGAGCTGGCTCTTCGTTTGCCCGAGGAAGCATCGCCCTGGTCAGAGGGCACTCCCTCAGGTTCGGTTGGAACCGAACCGGGCTGGCCATCCGGGTCAGCGGACTTTTTGGCCTCCCTTTCCCTGAGCCTACCAACTCTTTTTTCCACGGTGGCAGCAGGAAAATTCTTACAAATCTGGCAGTCTGCATTGAGGTGGTCAAACCCCAGACAATATACACAAATGGTGTGTGGGTCAGCCTTGGCAAAGGCTTCCCCACAGAGGCCACAGTGCTGAAACCCAGTGGGTCCGGTTTTTCCTTTGGGTTTCTCAGACATAGTGCCAGCCTAACCAAAACTTGCCCGTTAATGGCAATCCACCCAGCAAGACTCTCTTATTGGTTCCCAACCATGTCACGGGTCGTGGAAAAAATGTAGTAAAATCCATTTTTTTTAGAACCGATAAGAACCGGGAACCGCACTCTAAAGGGCTAGAAAGTAATTTTAAAACCCCTCTGATCGGTTCAAACCAAACCGAAAAAGACGTTTACAAGTTCCACACAGAATAAAAATAATAAATAAGCCTATCTATTACTTACAATACAGATAGAGCTTGAACAGGCAGTGCAGTTAAATTTAGTAAAATAAACCGAAATTACACTTTAAAACTGACAAACAAACCGAGCAGCAGGAGGAATCTCCGGAGCGACTGTTCAGTGAGGTGGAGTAAAGAATCTGACAGTTTAAGTCTGAGCTTCAACAGACAGAGTGTTCAACCGAGCTCGCGCTCAAGATTCCATGCCCTGCATGGAAGTTAACTCTTTCACCTCCGGAGCAGTTCTAACCTGGGGTTATACTGCATATGTCATAATATAGCAAGACTTCATGTTGTTTGAAGCAGCACCTGCTGCAAGAGCTCTTCTCGAATATCTACCGTTAAGTTCTTACGTAACTGTACTATCTTACCTAGAGTGAGTTCTTGCAGCAGACAATAACCTTAAGGACAGAGTCCCAAGCAATCAAGGGAGAAGGAATAGACTAGCATGGGAGAAGGCAAAAAGACAGCCAGCAAAGGTTTAGGAGAGCAGGCCCTGAAGAACTGCAAGGCCAAACCCAGTCCTATGCCTGAAAGCCACATCCAAGCTGTAATGCTTGATGAATGTGTGAAAAGAGCTCCAGGTGGCAGCTGTGCAAATGTTTGCAGCAGAAAAGTTCCTCAACGAGGCAAAAGAGGTGGCAACTCCCCTGGTGGAATGGCCTTTAACCGAGCCCAGTAAAGGCTTTTTGTATTTTTGCAACAGAAAACTATGCAGTTAGGGTGTGCTTAGTAACTGGTACTCCCAGAGTTTTGGGAGCGAATGATACAAACAACTGATCAGTCTTCCTCAAAGGACCGGTACGGTTCAAATAAAAACAAAGCATCTGGTGGACATCCAGAGTATGCAATAATGCTTCCGCTCTGTTAGAATACTCTGGGTAGTAGAGGCGCAGGTGAATGACCTGGTTCACAGTAAATGCGGACACTACCTGGGGCAAAAACTTAGGACTGGTCCATAAGGACACCCTGTCCTTATGGAAAACCAAATAGGGCTCTTTACACCTCAGAGCGTGAAGCTCAGAAATCCACCAAGCGGAAGTAACTGCACCTACAAATAATGCATTCCAAGACAAAAAGCGTAGTTCACAATCCATGGCTGGTTCAAAAGGGGGAGCGTGAGTTTCTCTAACATAAAGAGGAAGTCCCATGGAGGAACAAGGTTCTTGATGGGAGGTCTCGTATGCGAAATGCTGCTGCTACCCATCAACACAGTCACACGCTCGATCTGGTGTTCCAGCTGGGTCTTGAGATCGACAACCTCAAAATTGGTCAGGTCATTTGGTCTGACCATTGCACCATGGAGTTCAGCTCTGGGGGGGCCCCCAAAAGTCCTTCCCCTGTGGAGATGGTCAGCCTTCGCTCTTTAAGGGGTGTTAATCTAGATGGACAATTGGCATTGACTGACCTATCTAGGGTTGATGCAGCATGCCCGACTGGCACTGGAGAGGCAGTGGCCATCTATAATAGTGTGGTCGCTGAAGCTCTAGATGCCATCGTGCCAGTCTGTATACGATCCAGATCTTATTTGAGATCCCCTTGGTTTGATGGGGATCTCAAGGAGATGAAGATCAAGGGTTGGAAGTTTGAGCATTGCTGGTGGAAGACCAGGCTGTAGGCTGGCCCTATGTGCTCACTATATTGCATACCAGGGGGGCAATTTCCCATAAAAAGGCAGAATTTCTGTCCAGGGAAATTGCCATGGGGAGAAGCAGATCTCAGCTGTTTTGGACCATGGACAGGCTTTTACATCCTGCCCATCTCCGACCAAAACACACTTTTTCAACCACTTTATGTGAAGAGTTTGCTCTGTTTTTCTCCAACAGAGTGTCTGACATCCTGTCGGGGATTGTGCCAGGGAGGCTTTTGCCTCACTGTGGTTGAGTTGGAAGTTTCAGAGGCACTCTGCCTGGGAGGAGTTTAAGCCAGTGGAGGTGTCTGAAGTGACTAGGGTGATCTTGGAGCTGAAGCACACCTTTTGCGAATTGGACCTGGCACCGACGTGTTTCTTAACGGGGGGTGTCGATGTCGCTGGCCCGGTGTTCACCAGGATTGCCAGGTGTTTGATGGTGGAGAGGTTCTTCCCAGATGCTTTGAAAGAAGCACTGGTGAAGCTCCTCCTAAAGAAATCTTCCCGCGACCCAGACGTCCTGGTGAATTATCGTCGGATCTTCAACCTGCCATTTTTGAGTAAGGTTGTTGAAAAACGGGTAGCACATCAGCTAGAGGATCGCCTGGTGTCTTCGGATATCTAGGAGTCTTTCCAATTGGGTTTTCGGGCTAGACATAGCACTGAAACTGCTCTAGTGAGTGCATAATGATCTGCTCAGGGCTAGAGACAGATGACAGGTCAGCTCTTGTGCTCCTTGATCTCTCTTCAGCTTTGGACACTGTGGATCACACTGTGCTTCTTGATCGGCTCTGTGAGTTTTATGGACGCACCAGTATTGTCATCAAATGGTTTGAGTCCCATCTCTCGGACAGATTGTAGAGGGTGGAGATGGGGAATTTCTCCTCCTCCCCCCAATGCCTCTGTCTTGCGGAGTACCTCCGGGCTTGTCACCGATGTTGTTCGCAGTGTATATGCTGCCCCTGGGTGAGATCAACAATCCAGTGTGGAGTTTCACTGCTATGCAGATGATACCCAGCTGTATTTGTCTTTTGCACCCGGAACATCAGGCACGGTCACCGTGCTTAACAGCTGTCCGGCTAAAATCAATGACTGGATGGTTTCCAGCTGGCTAAGACTCAACCTGGCCAAGACTGAGGTACTGGTGATTGAGCCAGGTCATGGGCGTGATGGGTTACCACCAAGGGCAGACTAGTCTTGCTCTGGGGTCTGCTCTGTTGGTGGTTTCTCCAAGGGTGCGAAATCTGGGCATGATCCTTGATTGCAGACTGACCTTTGAAGATCAGGTGTCAGCTGTAGTCAGCAGTGGTTTTTACTACTTGCGGAACATTGCCCAGATTAAGCTTCTCATTCTGCCCGAGGATCTGCAGACACTAGCGCATGCCTTTGTGACTTCCAGGCTCGACTACTGTAATGCTCTGTACTTGGGGTCATGGAAGGGACCCTCCGCAGGCTGCAGCTAGTGCAGAATGCAGCAGCCTGGTTGCTGACGGGCCTTTCGAGATCCAGTCATTTGACTCCGGTCCTGCGTGCTCTGCACTGGCAGCCAGTCAGGTGGAGAGTCCTTTTCAAGGTGGGTCTTCTCACCTTTAAGGCCCTATATGAGCAGGATCCTGGTTATCTGTCTGAACTCCTGACACCGGAGGCCTCTGCATGCTCCCTCCGCTCCTCTTCGAGGGGCTACCTGGATGTTCCCAGGGTTCAGCTCAAGACCTCGGGTAAATCGGGCATTTAGTGTCTCTGGGCCGACCCTGTGGAACTTGTTTCCACCTGCAGTCTGGGAGGCTCCCTTGATTGAGGTATTTAAGGGGAGGCTAAAAGGTCCATCTCTTCAGCCTACCATTTGACTTATCTTTATTTCAGTTTTTGGTCAGCTTCCTGAAGATTAATTTCTGAAACCCATTTTATTTCACTATTTTATTTTGTATTTTAATTTTGTAATGATTTTTAATGAACTTTCATAATGTCACAATTAACTGTTTGTTCCTATTTGTGTACGGCACCCAGAGCCTCCAGGAGTGGGCGCCTTATAAATAAAATTGTCTTGCCCTACCATAGGAAGGTACAGAACAAATCCAGCTGAGCAAGGGTTTTACCCTCTACCAGTGCATGGTATGCAGAGATGGCAGAGATATGCACCCTGATAGAAGAGTAGCTCAGACCTGTGTCAAACAGAGAGGGGAGATACTCAAGAATAGAGTTCACTGTATAGGACAAAGGGTCGAGGTGAAGGGTGGTAGCCTACAAATAGAACCTTTTCCACTTCATGGCATAGGTGGACCTAGTGGAGGGGCTTTCTTGCCACTACTAGGACGTCGGCCACTATGGAAGAAACCCCATACCTGGTGACCACTAGGTTTGCAGGAGCCAAGTGTGCTGATGCAGGGACTTGAGATCTGGATGGACTAAAGTGCCCTGGTCCTGAGAGAGCAAGTGCGAGCTCAGGGGCAGAGGAAATGAGGGTTCTGAGGCTAGTTTTTGGAGCAGAGGGAACCAAATCTGGCAAGGCCAGAAGGGAAGCAATGAGAATCATCTCTGCTCCCTCCATCTGTAGTTTGAAAAGTACCCTCTGAAGAATGGGGAAGGGAGGGAAGGTGTAAAGAAACCTCCCTGTCCAACAGAGGGACAATGTGTCTCACCAGAAAATTCCAGGCCCTGGATCTTGTGAGCAGAAGCTGAGCTGTTTGACGTTGAGTGGGGATGGGAAGAAGTCCAACTCTGTCCGTCCTCATCTGTCAAACAATTGCTCTGCCACTGACTGAAGGAGCTCCCACTTGTGGGCCTTGGACCAAGACCTGCTTAGCCTGTCTGCCAAGACGTTTTGGATGCCTGGAACGTGAACAGTAGTGAGTTCTAGGTGGTGTTCCAGAGCCCAGTACCAGACCCTCATTGCCTCACTGCAGGGGAGGGGTAAGAATGAGTCCCTCCCTACTCGATGTAATACATGATGGACATGTTGTCCATCTGAATGAGGAAAGGGCCCGGTAGGAGGTCAGCCTGAAATGCTTGCAAGGCATTCAGGACCACTCATCTCCAGGACATTGATATGCAGGGATTGCTCATCTGGGGACCAGGATCCTCGGGGTCTGCCTGTCCCCCAGATGAGCACCCCAACCAAGTCCCGAGGTGTCAGTCGTCAAAACTTGCCTTGGGGACTTGTGTCAAAACAGAATCCCTCTGGACAGGTTGTTGGGGTCCATCCACCAGGTCAGGGTCTGGCGAACTGGATCTGAAATAAGAACTCTGTTCCAGGTTGTCTGAACATTGGCCCCATTGCACCCTGAGTGTCCATTGTGGGACTTTCATGTTGAGGTGAACCATCAGAATGGTGGGTATGGCTGCTGCCATATGGCCAAGGAGCCTTAAGTAGACTCGGACCGGGACATGAGGACTCAAACCATTCGAGCCTGTCCTCGCAGGCAATCCACCCTGTCCTCGGGGAGAAAGGCCTTGCCCTACACTGTGTTGAGGACCACTCCGATGAACTGGAGTCTCTGGCTGGGCCATTGGGATGACTTCAGGAGATTCAGGGTGATTCCCAATTCTCAGAAGAAGGTAAAGGTGTCTCTCAGAGTGCAAAGCAGTGGACTCTGTGGGAAGCTGTCAGAAGCCAGTCATCTAAGTAGAGAAAGACATAATTGCTTTGTCTTCTGAGGGCTGCAGCCACCACCGCTAGGCATTTGGTGAAGACTCTAGGGGTGAAGGATAGGCCAAACGGTAAAGCCCAAAACTGGTAGCGTCGCCCCTGGAAGAGGACACGCAGGTACCTTCTGTGGGGCGGGAACACTAGAATGTGCAAGTATGCATCCTGCACATCTACAGCACAGAGCCAATCTCCCTGGTGCAGGAGGGGAATTGGCCCGGGCAGAGTGACCATCCTGAACCTCCTGTATTCTATAGAAGATTGTTCAGAGAACTGAGATCCAGGATGGGGCAAAGGTCCCCGGTCTTTAGGGAACGAGGAAAAAGTATGAATAAAATCCCTTTCCCCTTTGGTCCGGGGGCAGGGGAACTGGCTCTGTGGCCCGCTTTTGTAGTAAGGCCCGGATTCCTCCTTCAATGAAGGGGATGTGAGGAGGAGGAGGATAATGGGAGAACACTGATAAGTTTTCTGGTGTCCACTCCAGGAACTCCAAGGTATGACCTCTATTAGTTGGAGGTCCCAAGAGTCTGTTGCGACTTTGCTCCATCCCTCGGGATAGAGGAAGATGTGACCCCCTACTGCTTCCCCCACAAACTCCACTGGGGGGGGTCGGGCAAGGAGTCATTGTGTGGCTCTGGAAGGTGGGCAGTGTGGCTTGGGAGGTTTTAGTGGCTCTAGAGGCAGAACCCCTAGGAGTGTTGGAGATTGCCTTGCATTTGAAGCCTCCCTTCTGCTGAGGTTGGTTTCTGGACTGCTGACCTGAGGGCTTACAAAAAAGCTGCTTTTTGAACGGCCTCTGGTTAGTTTTATACATCTTCTGTACAGACCAGATGACTTTGCCCGAGTCCTGGAGACAGGTGATTAATTTTTCTGCCTCGTGCATGGTGCCGGAAGTAGATGCCAGTGGCAGCTGCTCTGGTGGCCATGTCTGCAGTGTCATAGGAGGCAAGCAACACATGGGTACCCACATCTAACCCAGATTTAGGAAGTTCTAGAAGCTTGTCTTTTGAGCGGAATCTGGAAGGGCCCAAGCCATTTCTAGTCCCTTCTCCTACAGGGTGTTTTGGTACTTTACCATGTGAATGATGTTAAAGGACCTAATGGAGCAAGTAAAGGAGAAATATACATTCTTGCCCAGTTGGTCAATGGGTCTGGATTCTTGCTCAGGAGGCTGGTTGCTTAAATGTTTAGGCCTCTTTGACCCATCAAGGGCCACGGTGATCACCATCGAATCAGCTGTAGGTTGCTTGGCCAAGAATGGTTCCTCCCTAGGTGCCCTGTACAGCTGATCTGACTTTTTAAGAGATGGCAGAGGTAGAGGATGGGTGCTTCAAGGTGAGCCTTGTTAAATTCTGGAAGGTAACTACTAAGGAAGGAGCCACCAAAGGCTTGGGTTCCTTCTGCCTCAGTTATTTGGCCAGTCTCTGCCTTTCAGGGTCCAGGTCCTCTGTCTCCCATCCACTGGAGGCCTGGATGTGCCTCATGACATCCATAAGTGATGGGTCATTAGGAGGAGACCTAGGGTGTCCTTGTCTGGGGAGGAAGGGCAGCCTCTAGGCTCTGAATGATCCAGCCCTGAGGGAAAGGAGTCCTCTGAACTGCTAGAGGAGGAGGAGGAGGAGGAAAGAGCTTAGCCGGCATCTGCTATGGAACAGACATCAGTGCTGGCCTGACGAATGGGGGGAGGAACGTCGCTGCCTCCATCCTCGGTGTTTGGGCCTTCCACAGAGTTTATGGTCTGCGCTCAGGGAAGAGCTCTTCGACTCTGGAGTCGACAGTCTTGGTTCTGGCTCCTGCACAACCACCACCGGCTCCGTAGGTTTCTGTGGGAGGAGATCCCCTTTAATTTCATTCCACCAGAAGCAGAATAAATCTTTCACTTCACTAAGAGGAATTTGGGGGCCCAAAGGACCAGCTGGTGCCTGAGGTGATGCTGTGGCTGGCGTCGGCTTAGCCAGCGTCGGGGTATCTGGCATTGGTGCAGCCGGCATCTGCGGAGCTGGCTTCAGAGGGTCCAGAGCTTGTTGGTCAGGTGCCTTGTTGAGCTGTGGGTTAGCCAAAGTGGTATCCACATCAGCTGGACATGACGAATGGGCTGGCGATGAGATTGGTGTCGCTGGGTCCGACGTCAATGTAATTGTCGTCTGGGTAGGCGTTGGCTGGTGGCAGTTTGGAGTAGATGCAGATGCTGGCTTAGCCAGAGCCCACAGTGTGGTCACTGAGTATCGATTGGGAGGTGTCCCTGGTTTCTGAGAGGACGACGCCTGTCCCTGATGAAGGTGTGCTGTGCCTGAAGGCCTGGCAGTGACTGACGTCAGGACTGGGCAGACAGGAGTCGAGGATTCGCTGGCCAACTTAGAACCAGTCCCAACCCGAGGTGGAGGCAGACACTGGAGGTTTGGCCTTCACCTTCAGGGGTGTCAGATTCGGAACCGAAGTCCTGGACCCCGACTTACTTCTGCTTGACACCAGTATCAAGGCGGGAGGTTTCACTGGAGGGAGTAAGGGCAGGCTGGGATGAATGATCTGACCTGCCATGGGAGGAGGAAACTCAAGAACTCTTCTTGTGATGGGGAGACCTTGAGTTGGAGCAAGTCAGGGCCTTCTCCCTTTCTTTGTCTCGGGACTTGTGTTTCCAAGTCCTCCTTCTCCTTATGTGGCTTAGTAAATGAAGAGGTAAAAACTGAGGAGAACAAGGAGGGACTTTTCCCCGAAGGTTGTTTTTGCATAGCAGCAAGCTGCTTTTCAAGAAGGTGAGCCTTGAGAGCCTTCTGGTGGCAAATGCAAGTCCTTTGGTTGAACCATTTGCAGTACTCACAGGCCGTGGTGTTGTGGTTTGGGCCTAGGCAGAGAAGGCAGGCTTCATGGCCATCTTTTGACGGGATCTGCTTGCCACACGTGTAACCCTCCCCTACAAATGGGGGTTCCCAAAAAGTCTCCCTTGAGCTTGCCTGAATGCTCACTGCCAGGCTGGTGTCCTGCGTTTTAGCAGTTTAAATGTGATTATCAGAGCCTGTATATGCTCTGTGTACTGTCTCTTTAAGAGCTGCCTGACTGCAGCATAAGTAATTTGAGAGGGAGTTCTGTTGAAAGATGTAACTATTTGCTGCAAATCATTTAGAGTGATAATGATAATGTAGTTTGTCTAACATGCTTTCTTTGCAGCAAGGACTGTTTTGTTTGTCTCCACTATATTGGTCCTGGACTGCAAAGTGGACCAATTAGTTCTGGTTGGACCTAAAATGCAGCCGGACTATAGGAGCTGTCTGAAGTCAAAATTTGTAGGAATTGTAGTTTTGAACTTTTGCGCCTTTTTGCAACTGAAGGAGGAACTCTTGCTTTGATGGACAGCCAAATCAGCCAACCAAACCTTTTGATCGGGGAGTTCCAGGCTTGCTGGCAGTTGAGGCATATCTAAGCTGGAAGCTCAAGAAGAAGGAGCTGAAGTGATTCTGAGCAGCAATCCCGAGTGGATTCGCATGGGAGAACTTTGAAAAGGCCGAGTGTTTGGCCTGTATGTCTGCCTGCTGCTCCTGCGAGGGAGAGAAGAGAATTATTTTGGACTAAATCCAAGTTTGTGTGACTAAAGTAAGTTACTGAAGTGAGCCAGGCTCAACCTGAAGAAGACCGAAGATTTTGCTGAATGCGATCGACCTGTCAGGAGTTCCAGCTACCCTTAAGCTCCCGGTGTGTGCAGAGACTTTGCGATTGTGACCGGGGAGCGCTTTGCCTGGTACAATAGAATTCCGGTACATGTAAATGTGCTATGAGCTGCTAGTGGGTTGTGAGTTAGTTTCCCACTGTGTGAACTGTGTTCTGCTTGCTGGAAGCTGTATCCAGCCCAAAACAGACTGCACCCAAATCTGTCTCCATGCAGTCTGGGCCATGCCAGACTGGCCCAGCCAGACTACCCACTGTACAGAGAAGCCATCGATGAGACCTGCCTGGGGATCAGCCCCTTGCTCCATGCTTGAACAGGAACGACGCCTCTGCGACTCGTGTGGGCCCTGCTTCTCCTGGCATTCCAGATCAACCACTTACAGTCTTAATTTTCGTCCAGCCTGTGTCCAGTCTTGGGTATCGTGAGAAAATACCAGGGTAACTCCCTGCAACAACAGCTTAATCCGAGTGTGTCATCTGATTGTCTTGTTGTTTCGTTTCCTTTACAAACTGAGCCCTCTGGCTCCGGATTACAAATATTGTGTACTGTGCATGTTGTGTGTTCCATCACAGGCCCCAACCAGCTGCGACGCCGGCCAACCCCTGGCAACAGTTCTGGTTAGCCCATCTCTTCTCCACCTGGGTACCCAGAGGTGTGACTGTGCAGGGGGACTCAAAGCGCATGCATAACTGCTTGACTGATATAACCTGTAAGCCAATTAACCTGATTTTGTCCCTCCCTTATTCAAGTCCCGTGAATAAATCAGATCTAACTTTTTCTGCATGTAATCTGACTGTGGTTCCAGTTTGTGCTCAAAGTACTGTACTGTTGCTATTTGCTGTGCATAACCTTGTTTTACAGGGAGTTCCCAGGGTCGAGCCATAGGAACCAGCCCTGGTGATAAGTGCAAACAGTGTGGGTACTTGTGTGGTGTACCAGGGGTATTGTGAAAGTGATTATTGTACAGTGTTCAGGCCACTAGAGGGGACGGGGGGGTTACAGTGTCCTGGAGGACTGTGCCCAGGTTAGCTTGACCATTACCAACCCTGACCTCCGGGTGGAGGCACCCGTTTCAGAACTCAGGGCCCCTTAACCCGCTACTAGCCAAGCAGGCAGGGGTAGTAGCCCTTGGGATGGCGCCACCTAGGGGTTACACACGCACACTTCGAACATCATTCGACAGAAGAAACTGATGACGCTGGAGAAGTAGACATGCAGAAATAAAAGTTTTAGAGAGAAAAGAAGAAAAAAATAAAACTATGAAAGTGCGAAGGTGGTCGAACTGTAGCAGGAGGCATTGGGGGAGCTGATCTGAATGGGTCAACAGAGGGAAAAGAACTGAGGTGGGGGATGGGGATCACCGCTTTATACCACTGGCCGACGGTGAGGGCAGACATTGGAGGCGGGCCCCCGCTAAAGACTGCTAGCTAGAAGGTTTCCATGGGGGCCTGGTGGCTTAGTCCTTAAGGTTATTGCCTGCTGCAAGAGCTCTTAATCGAAGTAAGATCTTCTCTTTCCAGGAGAGAGACAATGCATCTAGCCAGAAAACTCCAGGCCCTGGAGCTAGTTAGCAAAAATGGGGCAGTTTTACATTGCGTGGAGATGCAAAAAGAGTCCAACTCTGGATAACCGCACCTTTCGAAGAGGCAATTTACCATGGAGGTCAACAGTTTCCATTCATGAACAAGGGACTGAGATCTGCTTAGTCTGTTTACCAAGACATTTGACTCCTCGAAGAAATATGGCTGACAGATGAAAGCCATGAGACATGACTTAGTACCACACTCTCATCACCTCCCTGCACAGAGGGAAAGATTGAGTACCTCCTTGCTGATTTAGTGCATAACATGACATTGTCCATTCAAATCAGCAAGTGACCAGGCCAAGATGGGCTTAAAATGTCTGTAGGCCAAGTAGAGCAGCCTACATCTCCAGAATATTGAGAGAGAGCAGACTCCAGGCTGGTCTAAGAGCTCGAAGTCTAAATGGATCCAAGAAGGCACCCCAACTGGACCCGAGGAATCCACTGTCAGGATCTGCACTGGAGATGGGTGAAAGAATGGAACCCCTTGTAACAGATGTAGGCAGTCCATCCACCATATTAGAGCATGGCATAAAGGGCACGACAAGGACCATTTGTTCCAGCCCAAAGAGTCCAATGTGGAATGTATATATGGAGTTGGGCAAATGGGACCATGATAACGACTGCAGCCATCAGCCTCAGCAGCCACAACATTGTCTGTGTTGACTCATAATGGCTTCTGTGTATCAGTCTGGCCTGGGCAACAAAGGACTGCACTTTGTGGGCAGGAAGGCACAGCCCATTGTAGTGCTCAGCACCACCACAATATATTGGAGGTGCTGACAAGGAATGAGTATGGATTTCGGTAAGTTACTGTGACACCCAGTTCCACAAATTACTGTCTTGTTCCGAATGATGTGTACAGAAAGGCTTCCCTGGATGGGGCCTTCAGTAACCAGTCATCCACATAAGTGAAGACAAAGCCTTTCCCTCAAGAGGGCTGCTGCCACAATCTCTAGGCATTTGGTAAATACCCACAGTGCCGAGGATAAGCCAGAGGGCAAGACCTGGAACTGATAATGGCTGCTGTAGAGCACGAAATGGAGGTACCACCTGTGGCTTTTGCAAATCATGATATGAAAGCATGTGTCCTTCATATCCAGGGCACAGAGACAACCCCCTCTTGTAATAGGGGATAAGAGCCTAAAGAGACACCATTTAATACTTTCTGTATCCACGGAACAGAGTCAGGTCTGTAAGGTCCAACAGAGGATGTAGATCGGTTCTCTTGGGAACTAGGAAGCACCTGGAGTAGAACCCCCTTGACTCTTTCTTGAAGAGTAGTGGGTTCAATAGCACTCTTTTGTATGACAGTCTGAACTTCAGTCAGCAGAAGGGACAAGTGGTCTGCAGAATTAGGACAAGGAAGAGGTGGATGCACTGAAGGGGTAGACAGGAGCTCCAGGCACACCTCTTTTCCACCATTTCCAGAGCCCACTCATCTGTGGTGATCTCCATTCATTTCTGTAGATGAAGGGATATCCTTCCCTCCACCTACACTGCCAGAGGCAGCAGCGGAGGGAGAGGAGGTGCAGAGTCAGAAGGTACCAGGGATGGTGGGGCTGTCAGGACTGATATCTTTGGGTGGTTTAACATGGGCATGGGGGCACCTGTGAGGGGGCCTCCACCACGGGCATGAGGTTTCTGATGGGAGGCATGGCCCCCACGAGCTGCCAGCGTGTGTAAAGAACCCCTACCACATCCACTAGTAGGCTGAAGGATCAGGGAGAAATGACTTGAGTCATCCTGGAGGATTGATGTTCACGTAGAGCACTTTCATCACCCCAAACAGCTTGGCTCCTCTGAAAGGGGCATTAGGGATAGACTGCTGTACATCAGTGGCAAAACCAGCCACTTGGAGTCATGAGTACCTCCAAAGACAAATACCAGAGGCAGCAGGCATGGCAGAAGCACAGAAGGCATCATATGATAGAGGGAGATGAGGAGAAAGCAAATCAGCCGAACAGATACTTTACCTTAGTCTTCACGATTGAGGAGGTTTGAAAGGAGCTAGAACTAAGCAATGGGAAGGGTGGGCAGTGAGATGGACACAAGTCACTTTTCAGAAGGTAGGGTGTTGGAGGAGTTAGAAAAACTGAGTATAGATAGGGCAATGGGTCCCGACTAAATCCATCCCAGGGTGCTCAAGGAGTTGAGGGAGGAGCTAGCGGCATCTCTTACAAAGTTATTTTATCTGTCTCTAGACATAGAGAGGGTCCCAAGGTGACTGGAAAAGGGCTGATGTGGTGCCTTTGCACAAAAGGGTTGGAAAGGAAGAACTGGGAAACTATCACCCAATCAGCCTTACCTCTGTGGTAGGTAAGCTGATGGAGGCACTTAAAGGAAAAGCTAGCACAATATCTGGGGGAGGAGGGACTCTGACCAAAACCAGCATGGCTTCACAATGGGTAGGTCATATCAGACCAACCTGATTGAATGATTTAATGGAGTAACAAAGATGTGTGATCAGGCAGGGGCGGTGGAAGTGGCATATCTGGACTTCAGAAAGGCCTTCGACATCGTCCCTCACGGAAGGCTAAAACAAGTTGGGTAACTTAGGGGCAGGAAGCAAACTAGTAAACTGGGTGGAAAATTGGCTGGAGGGTAGAATGCAGAGGATGGTAGTAAATGGTGTGCCCGCCATACAAGGAAGGGTGATGAGTGGGGCACCTCAGGGGCAGTATTGGGACCCATACTATTCAACATCTACATTAGGGACATCTCAGAAGGCCTGAATGGGAAGGTGTGTCTGTTCGCAGATGACACAAAGATCTGAAACAGGATGGACACAATGGGAGGGGTGGAAAAGGTGAGGGAGGATCTAGTGGGGACTGGAGGAATTGTCAGGGAAGTGGCAATTACAATTCAATGCAAAACAAAAATGCAAAATTATGCACTTAGGGAGTAGGAACCCAAGGACAAAATACTGGCGGGGGACCAGAAGTAACAGAGCAGGACAGGGACCTGGAAATCATCATTTCAGATAACCTAAAGGTGGGGAATCAATGCAAATAGGGAAGGTGAACAAAATGTTGGCATGAATAGGGAGGGGCTATACAAACAGGAGGTGGGAGGTGATCATGCCTTTACACAAAACTATGGTTTGACCTCATCTGGAATACGGGGTCCAGTTCTGGAGGCCACACTTGCAAGGGGGCAGAGGCGGGTTGGAAAGGGTTCAGAGAAGAGCAAACAAGATGGTTCTAGGGCTGCACAGGAGGACATACAAGGAGCGGTTAGAGGAACTTAACTTATACACACTGGAGATGAGAAAGGGGGGATATGGTTGAAACCTTCAAATATCTGAAGTGAATAAACAAGATGAGGTAGGGCAGCATATTCAGGATGACTGAAAACAAATCAATGAGGGGACATGCATTCAAGCTGGAGGGGGGCAGGTCTGGAGGAAAGCGCGGGGAAGTTCTTCACAGAGAGTGGTGGATCCTTAGAATAGCCTACTAGAATGGGTAGTGGGGGTGGATAGTGAGCAAATTCAAGAGGGCTTGGGATGACTACATGGGGCTAAATACTGGCAAAAAATGGCATGGAGGAGAGGGGGCAAGATAAGGGGGGTTTGGGCAGACTGAATGGGTCATTGGGTCCTTTTCTGCCATCAAGGTTCTGTGTTTCTATATGCAGAAAGCAACATAGTCGTTTGCCAGTATCAACACCAGCTAAACCAACTTTAAGCAAATCAGCTTTGACTGCAAACTTTCACAGACTATTCTGATATTTAATCATATAGGGCTGGTATATTGGAATTCTGAGGCTCAAGGATGCAGAGGCATAAGTTCTTTTGCCCAAAACTTCCAGCCTTCTGGATTCTTTATCAGGAGACTGGAAGCTCATATGGTTAGGTGCCCAAAAACAATTATGAGCAAGCATGATGGCCACAGAATCAGTCTCAAGCTGTGATATACAATAAAGGTATAGCAGACTGAGCATGGTGCTGCTTATTGGTCTTTCGGGGCACTATAGGCAAGGTACTCTGTGCCAAGCAGCGGAAGTACAGTAGCATCCTCCAAAGCAGGATCTACTGGAGGAATAACAATGGATGTCGCAGTAGGGACCTCCAAAAACTCCAAGTTGCATTTAGTGAAGTCCTCCTCACTAGAAGAAGGGAAAGTTGAACCAGAGGCCCTACCACCCTCAAAAGGATCATATTCCCCTTCCGCAGGCTCCAAATCCTCCTCCATGTTAAAGAGACTAAGATTATACTTCTCACTGTCATCTAGGATGACAATAGGGGGAGGTACAGGCACAGCCGGAGACAACAACATGGCTGGTAAGGAGGAATGACAGACATGCACTGTGAATACGTCGAAGATGGTGCAGATGGGGGAGGCCCTGTTGGCAGAAGCAACAGCAACAAGTGGCAAAACAATTATAAAACTGCCAACATGACCCAGGAGTTGATGGCCCCTGAAAAGGGACGAGGAACCACTGGTGTCAGAGTAATATCCAATGAAGGGGGCCGCAAACCATTCGTAGGAGGTATGACAGTACTGAGCCACACCCCAACCTTTGTCTCTCTTGGATGGTCAGGGTGGGGGGGGCTGTAGTCATTGCTACCAGAGGGGACAATGAGGACTTACCCTACAAATGAAGGGAGACCTCTACCTTATTAAGGAAGCAGGAGCCTTGTCCTTTGCTTGTGGTGATAGCCAGAAGATGAGGATTTTAAAGACTTGTACATTTCCTTGCCTTTAGTTTTATCTCAATGACTGCATCAGCAATAGCATCACTGAATGTCAGGAAGATTTCCTGGTAGCAGTGAATGGGAAGGAGGAGTAGACAGTTTGGAGTCCGAGGACTTAGCAGCAGCGTCCATTGCCTTCCTCGGGATGAAAGTCTCAGGGGTCTTTTTATGAGTTATAGCATCTCCTTGTAATGTGGGTGAATGCCTGGCAGATAGCTGAGGCCCTCACATTGAGGAATAACACCAAACAGCGAACATAAACCATGTGAATGTCATCCATGTAGATGTTGCTACAGGCACAAATCCTACATGAAGGTTTCTTCGATGGCAGCATAAAAAGATGAGGCGTTAAACAAGCAACAGAATAAAATAAAGTAGAAAATGATGCTGTTGGTTCTCCATACAGTAGGTCCAATAAGCGGTTGATGGCAGGAGAAAGAACGGAGGAGTGATGGGTCCTCCCAGGTTTTATAGGCAACAACGATGTATGTCATCGTGGGCAGCCCCCCGGCTAGCAAAAGTTTCCAAGTGGTCCTGACGCTAATGGCTTACAACTGAAAGATGTGGCCCTATGGAGGAAATATCCTCAATCAAGATCTTGACTTTCAGCCACAAATAAATACAAATACAATGGCTCATTGCACACCGTGCTAATCCAGAAGGTTTCATGTAACAGACTACATATGAAGGAAACTATTGTCATACCATCAATATGGCCTTCCTCTTCTTGATAAAAATTTATATCTGGGGTATCAACACGAATAATAGACTTATTTAGCAGTCTGAATGCCTCCTTGACATGTTTTGGTCGAACCTAAAAAATGCAAAAGTTGTCTGAATTAAACACATTTTGACAAATTATCCCTACTAGCAATTCATTAGAAAAGAATATCTATTCCACATGTATGTGTGTGTGCGCTCTCCTTGTAATACCCATATCAGTCGGTCAGGCTTTCCCCTGGGGAAAGGCAGTTTCAAATAAATGTTTTACTCTATTTTGGTATCCAATACAGCAAGCAGGAGAGTGAGTGAGCTCTATTTCAATTTCATCAACAGCTAGGATTCTTCCTGTTTACCACATGAAGGTATCATAAAAATGAAATTGCTAAAAAATGCTAAATAGAAGGGAAACTATGGGATTTTTTTTACATATGAAAAAATAAGAAAAATGTATGATGAAAATATATCTTTATATGTCAGAAATTTGCAACAGTTAGCTCTGCTTCTGCTTGGAAACTGAAGTTAGGCCAAGATCTACGACTGTAGCTCTGATTTAGAGACCAAGTGCAAAAAACCTTTAGGGACACTGAAGCAGGATTTAGTCAGTGATGATAAAAAGAGTAAACACAATTTCTCTCAGAGACACCAGTATCGGATACGCAAGAATAAGATGTTACAAGGCATTGGTTGTGCTAATTTTACCATATGCCCAGGGATGTAGTAAGGCATAAGGCAGCAGGGCAGGTATCTTCAGCTTCTGGAAGTATGGTAAAATCAGCACAGCCAAAGCACCAGAGTGTCATATCACATTTATAAAATGGATCCATAGGCAACTTTAAGAAAAAAAAATGATTAGTCTAAAATAAAGTTTAAAAGACACAAAAATATAAAAATATTGCTAATAAATGTGAACTAGTCCCTCCACAGATGGTTTCCACCTGTCCATAGTCTATTTCTCTACACATTCAATACATGGTGTGTTTGCTTATCGTAGAATACAAAAATTCAATATTCAGCAGTATTCCACTAGTAGAATGCTCCCTCCTCCACACACACACACCCTCAGGTGGAGTCAGAACCTCAATTGCATCTGTTGCACGGTAAGCAGAAGGGAGTTCTCTGGCAAACTGATAAGGATAGTTGGGGAACTTTACATGGTTGTCAAAAAAACACCAGAAATGTAAACTATGAATAGTACTTGACTTTTTAAATTTCTTTATACATGTTCGGATGGTATTATGAGTAGAAAGAACATACACTTATGTACTTATTTTGTTTGATTTAAGGGAGTTTTATTGCTAGGGCCTGGTTAACATTTTATACACACATGAGTGAAGGTGACAACCATGTTTGTGATGGCAATCAGAGAGGAGTGAAGTGGCTCATGAATTCTGTATGTGAATTGCCCAAATTCCAAATCACACTGCCAAACTGTTTCAAACCTGTGCAGTTGTGGAGAATTTATTTTTATTTATTTATTCAATCTTGGATTACAATACCTTTGAGCGGGAGACCGCTCTTTTACAAAGGTTCCATGTCATAAAGGGTGGGTATACATACATTGTGGGTCTAGGAGTATCTAGCTAGGTGAGTAAACATAGACAAAAATACACTGTAAATAGGAAACAGAGATGGTTTTAACACTAGGATAATTTAGGTAACAGTAGCAGCCTAGGTGGCATTGTCAGGTAAAAGACAGTAAGCAGCTATCCAGAAAGAGTAGGGGGCACTGGGTGGGGGAGGGCATGACGACTATTTAGGGGAGGTGGGAAAGGAAAGGAGAGTGCAGGTTATTGCAGGGCAAAAATGGGGACAATTCAGGGTAGAAGGACAAAGCAGGAGTATCGAGGAGATGGTAACCTGAAAGGTGAATAAGAACAGGGTCAGAAGTGGGTGTGTGTGGAGTAATTATAGTCACAGGAGCTTTTCTTCAGCAGGTGTCTTAGCTTGGTCTTGAAAAGCCCCAAGAATAAAGGTATGGTTCTCAGAACATGTTTAGTCACTCTGGAAACAGGAAATTTCCAAAACATTTTATAAGGAAATGTTTTTACTCTCTAATATTCTCTAGTCCCTCCTGTCTAAACCTCATACTATTTGAAATGCCGCTGGCTGCCTGCATACCCACTCACAGAACACAGTAACAACACTCCAATCTTCTAGGAGCTCAACCATCTCCCTGTCCAGTGCTACGCCCACTACAAAACTGTTCTGCCTTTTTTTTGTTAAATTCTTCATAGAACAGCCCCCCTCCACACAAATCCAATCTCTTTGACCTTATCACAAACTCTCCATCCCATTGGGGCCTATGCATGAAACCTAGGACTGTCTCAGTGTCATGTATCTGGGGTGTGTAGGCAACCCTATCGAAATCCATGCAGCAGGAGTCCAGAGGACCCCTGGAAGCATTTGCAGCAGGTGTGTAAGCTCTTACACACACAATCCCCCAGCCACTTGCACCGTTACGCACCATGAGTGGCACAGAACTGTGTCAGGGAATATGCCCGCATGCCACACCGTTCACTAAGGTGCAGAGTGGCAGGCATGGGGTGGGGGCATGCAAGAAACGCCAGGGAGGACCCTGCCATAAAGTCTATGTGCCCCCCTCACTAGAAAGGAAGATATACTCTACACAGTTGCACCAGTCCACTGGGATGACAGGGAGGGCTGGGGGCAATTAGTCGAGCTCAAGGATGTGGCATTCTAAAGTGGGATGCGCACTGTCCCCAAGTACTATTGAACAGGACCTCTATTGTGTACAGTACAACTGTATGGTCCCACGTACACCTAAAGTACATCATGTCTGTACTGATGGCCAGCATTTTATCCCTGATGCACAGTACTGTGTTTCATGACAGTAACGGAATGTGGTATAATTGTAACACAGCAACCATGCACAGTATTGTGACTGCGATACTCCTACTTATAGAATAAATTATGTATATGTAAGCAATAAGACATGACAGTGTGTGCATGAAACATTTTACCGCAGGAGTGTAATAAGGCACGAGGCCACTGGCGTGCAGTAAAATATGTTTCATGCACATTCTGGAATGTCTTAGTTCGCTTATAAAAGGGCTCTTTTTTTTTTGTTTTATTGTGACAAAACATGTTTCTATTTTGAAAAACTGGATTAACTTATGCAATTTATGATAAAGTAGTCCTTTCACCTACTAGAAAATGACATCATTGCATCTGTAGTATTACTATCTTTACTGGCATCAGTAGCAGCTACTGTAGTAGCACTAGTAGTAGTGTTGTGGAGTTTATTTACTTCTGAAAACTGTGCGACAGAAGAGAGAAACAGAGAGGACTGTTTTTTCTTTAACACACAATACATGACAGCAGGGTCAGGAGCAAGCTGGGACTTGGAGAAGTGGCAGAGCAGTGTCAGTAGAAATGGTCAGTATTTGGTAAAAGTTAAACACTTAGTTTTATTTTGCTAAGCATTCACTGACAGTTTCTACTACAGTATTTTACATGCACATGGCAGGATCGCGATTTAGAGAGAGAGAGATGGCAGGAGCAATCCTGCCCCATTTCCTCTGGTGGCAGGCAGCACTCACTCAGATTCTCACTACAATCGTGATCTTTCCAACTTGCTCTTTTTAGCCACAATTGAAAACAATACAACAAAACACTGAACTACAACTAGTGTGCACATGGAAAGGACTGGGCAATCTGAAATACTGTTTCTTTCTCTCTGTTTTGTTCTACTGCAGTCACAGGCTCTCCTCTGCCTTCTCCACCTGCCCATTTCAGTAATGCCAGTTTCCTCACAACATAGTAAAAAATATTGCGGCATGTGAAAACCTCGAAGTTCTTATGGCAAACTGATTTTTTTGGTACTGCGGTCCCACTTTAAGGGACTTGTTATTACCCATGCATGAAACAGATTTCATGCATGGTGAGCTAGCGTTCTGATTGGCTGATATAGCCTACCCATTTTATAAGGTTGTATTATGCTATGAATACATGTCGTGCAATACAATACAACACATGTGCAGCCATGTCCGCCAAAGGGGAGGTTGATGTTCGGTACAGTCAAAACACAATCTACGTACAAAACATATGTAGAGTGTGTCTTGCATGTACTGAATAGTGGCCTCCCCTTTATGGCTGCAATTGTGACCTCATAAATTAAATGTTGTACCAGACAAAATAACGTATACAAAACGTATGCTATATGGAAGTCTATGGTACGTAATAGTGTGCACGGTTACGGTTACCATTAAACACACTATATTTACTGGTTACTCACAATTAACAGCAAGCAGGCACTTAGTAACTCCATAAACCACAGCTATGGCAAACAGCCGTGAGTCTCCCTCTGTCTCCCCGAGGTGTCCTCACGCTGGCACGGCTCTTGCTCCTGACAGAAAACTGCCAGTGCGAGAGACTCGCTTCTCTGAGATCCTAAACAAAGAAATGGACGCATTTTAAAGAAAACTGTCCAGGGCAAAAAAGTTTAAAAAATAAAATTAGCTGGCCCAATGGCGTGGAGGGCTGAGGCATCATGCCTTACCTCTTGCCATGCCGGCAACCCGTGTATGCGGTGTGAGCGGGTTGCCGGGGGTCGGCCAGGGAGGGAGAGGATCCCTCTCCCAGGGAGGGTGCGGAACATGGACCGGCACTTGCCTGACACTTAGCAGAGGCTAGGTGTTGGCATGCTGAGTCCCATGCATTGGGAGGTGGTGGAGGAGCAGCCGACCGATGTACAGCATGCATGCACTGCGTGCCACTGTTGGCATTGTATGCTCCCCCTCCACAAGACAAGTTGAAAAACAGGTCCTGGCCATGTGGCATGAATACCGTCCCCCACAGGCACCCCCCCAAATGACACCTCCCTGGTTGGATCCGTTCCTGGTGGGTTGAGTTGCTCCCCACCACCCTGCCACAAAGGATAAATCGTGGGGGCATAAGGGAGGGGGTCTGATCCTTGGGGGACGGTGCTGGGGGGGTGGAAGAAAGGAACAAGAGCCAGCCAGGACCATGGGAAGAAAAAGTATAACAAAAAAATTAAATACAATCAAAAATGGCAACCGTATCCCATTTTGCTGCTCCCAGTGAACAGGAAAGACAAATTTACCAAGGACCAGGAGAACAAAAATACACACACACACAAAAAAAAGTGATGCAACACTGTTCTGCAAATACCTGGAAGACACAGGTGAGTCACCAGATTTTATCACCCTCCCTATGCCACAGCTGGACACCTTACTAGCCAATTTTATATTCACAATTTAAAAGTCAGACGGCTCTAACTATGAGCCCTGTTCAATACTTATAGCCTATCGATTTACAGTTTTTCTCTGTTCCATTTAACTAAAAATAAATGTTCTTCACAGAAACTGCTTGAATCTCTTAATTACAAAATTAACCAGTGCGTAACCAGTAAATATAAAAAATAAAACATGGGGAAGTGTGGTAATTTGGATTTTATGCTTCGTCCTGGGGGCTTATGGGGCATCACACCGCTGGTGTGCATAAAATCCTCATAAACCACACTTCCCCATGAATTATTCTATATATCCTCACCACAACCCCTGCTGTGGTGATGATATATATAGACAAGGCGGGTGGAAAGGATGAGAAGGGACTTGGCAAGGTTGGAAGAATGGTCAAAAGTATGGCAGCTTAGGTTCAATGCAAAGAAGTGATGCACCTGGGAAACAAACACCTAGGGGTTAGAGCACACAATAAGTGGGGTACTAATAACAAAAATGGAAAGGGACCTGGGGGTAGTCATATCAAATGACCTAAAGATAAGCAAGCAACGTGAGAAGATAGTAAGGAAGGCTGGGGGGCTACTGGAATGTATAGGAAGAGGCAACACCAGTAGAAAACAGAAAGTTGTTATCCCTCTGTACAGACAGTTGGGTGAGACCCCATCTGGAGTACTGTGTGCAGTTCTGAAGACCCCATCTCCGCAAGGACAGACAGAATGGAGCCAGTCCAGAGGAGGGCAACTAGAATGGTGCAGGGTCTGCAACAGAAGCCATATGAAGAGAGACTAAAAGAGCTTAATATGTATACCCTCAAGGAAAGGAGGGAGAGGGGTGACATGATAGAAACTTTCAAGTACCTCAAGGGAATCAAAGCACAGGAGGGTAGCATCTTTCAGAAAAAGAGATGTGTAAGAACAAGGGGGCACAATTTGAAGATGGAGGGGGATGGCTCAAGGGCAACGTGAGGAAGTATTTTTTCATGGAGAGAGTAGTGGACACATGGAACAGCCTTCCTGAGGAGGTCGTGGGGTCAAAAACAGTGGGGGAATTCAAGAATGCTTGGGACAGACATAAGGCAATTCTGATGGGGGATAGGAAGAAGTAGGCTGTTGGTTAAGATCTGCAGCTTTTCCAATAGGTAGGGAAATGGGCAGACTGGGTGGGCCAAACGGTCCGTATCTGCCATCAAAGTCTATGTTTCTACGTTACAAACAAGATGTACTGTAGGCATATGTGCACCTATAATGGTGTACTGTACACACTAATATTCCGGTGTGCATACATTCTAGTGTCTGGGAGGTGGTATCTGTGTTAGATTTGTGATACCTGTTCCTTTTGTACTGTAGCCACAGGGAAATGACTACAGTGTTCCAATGCTGTGCCTTCACAGCATCCTTCCCAGGATCCTCTGCTGGTGCACAGCAGGGGATCCACTGCGGGCCCCAGGATGGATCCGATTGCCTGTGTCCTGCATTCAACCCCTGTGAAACTGCGTGCTGGGGGCAGGACTGCGGACAGGTGCCCTGCGGATGCACAGGGTACCAAATACAGTGTGCACCTTGCACCTGTCCAGGTCCACGTAACTATGTGGGCAGGGTACTGTCACTCACACATACCCCGCTCGCATTTGTGCATAAGCCCCATTGTCATAGCTTCTCAAATCTAGACCTCTCTGTCCCTCATAACTCCCTATCCACCACTGTTGAGATCCTTTACAAGCAAATGATCCCATGCGATACACAGCAAAAAGGTATTGTAAGTGGCGGCCACTTTCTCTTAGTTTGTTGCACGTGGGTATTGCCAATAAATTATATTTTTTCATGCATGACATTTATCGATCGTCTCCAGAGTGGGTGCCGCAATCCGCTTTGTTTCTTGTTAGGAGATACTTCCCCTGTACCTTTTGAAACAGCAAACAGTCAGTCTCTAACTCCTATCGGGAGCGCTTTTTGAAGTCTGAGCTTTCTACTGCTCAACTGACACAAACTGTCCGAAGGTAAAACCGAGTTAATGCCCCATCCCTCTTCATATTTCATCTGTTCTTCCTTGTCTAGAGGGTCTGAGTCCTCCCACTGTTTAAGTTTCAAAATGTAAATGTTACAATCAGTTTTACTCTATTTTATGAGCAACTGGTCCTCTGTTTTCTGGTTACAACTGAATCAGGAAAGCCAGTCATCTGATTGGCTGGGACACATGTAAATAATGGACAGTATTCACATAGACTGATAGTATTTCCATAAGTTATGTGCTCTGCCATTTCGTAAAGCAGTGGTGCATGCCAGTGGGTTTAACAGAAAACAAAAAAGCTATTTAAACTGATGAAATAAAAAGGTCTCGCAGCATTTAACAGTTGTGATAAAGGAACTGGAGGAGAGGTTACTAATCAATAATTCCACCCCATGGTGAACCACACTTGCCTTTGCCTCATTCTGTTTGTTGCATGGGGTGAGCGAGCTTACCACACAGTAATCCACCCCATCATGCCTTAAATAACCTTATAAACTGGGTCAGGAAAAAATCACATACTGTTGACTGATATACACTGACACCCCCATGGTCCAGAATGTGCTAATCTGTTGGCTGCGTTCACTTCTGTCTGCCAACATAAACTCATTTTACAAAAGCAGTTAGGAAATGGATTGGAAGTACTGTATCCTAAATGCTGACTGTCAGAGAGCTAGGTCCATCCAGATGTCTCTAAATCATTATGGCTACTACAGACTAGTTCCTGCCAACAGCCTTCTTGTTTGACTGAAACCCAAGAGAGCTCCTAAAGCTGTCTGTTCTGTATTAAAGCATTTAGGATTCCCCACCCCTATACAAATTTCACTAACATTATAAACATAGCAGTCCCCTATATGTCCTACTGTAGCAATGGTAACTCTCTCCCACTAGAGGTGTGGGAAGTTGGGGAACTGCTCTTCCTGAAAAAAACAAAACATTTTTTGCATATTGCAAAGTACCACTTCATGTAGATCGTCCCCAGTGAAATCTATGCATAGTGGCACCTCACCAGCAAAAGTGCAGACGAACAGCCACTATGAGTAATTTTCACCAGTTAAAATGGCACTTCAGTGAAGAACCATACGAAATGCAAAGTAAACTTTAAAGAGACATTTTTTTTAAATGCCAAATCCACCACCTCACCTACTGTGCAAATATCACCCACTTTCCAGATTATGAACACACATTCCTCCCACCCCCACCAAGGCCCCAACTAGCACCCACCTCTCTCCTTCTCCACACTGACGGGGGGGGGGGGTAGAGTGGAGGGAGGGGGCTGTTTTGTCAAATTATGGAGGTTAGGTTGATTGACTGGGTGGGGAAGGGATGGTTACTTGTTTTGAGTGGATAGGAGGGGTCATGATTTTTATTTATTTATTTATTTTTTTACATTCAATCCTTTCCCTATACTTTATAATAGAACTTAATCGGTATGGTGAGGGGGATATATGTAAATAATCTAAGAGGTGGCCGGGGGAAGGGTGATATTTGCACAGTGGGTGGGGTGGGTTTGGCATTAAAAGAAACTTTGATAAGCAAAGTTGAGGGCAAAGTTAAAAAACTTTGCTATGCAGTGTAAAGCATGAAGTTCCCAACTTCGCACTAACTTTGTTGACAAAGTCGTAATTCTCAACATCTCTACTCCCAACCCCACTCCACCACATGCTACTTCTGGGCAAAGCAAAGTTGCTTCAGCAACAACAGTCTCCCCCACTAGCCTAATTTTTGCAGAGCAACCACCAACATTAACTTCAGGAAGAAAAGTATCTCTTATGTGTAGTGCAGTTTTAAGAAATGCTAGACAGTACAGCTTTAAGAAATCTACTTCCTGTGTGTGTGTTAAGAACAGTTTTCCCCTTATGTCTGTGCTGAAAAGAAGTAAACCGAGAAGGCCTAGATTTCTGTGTGATGAATTTTTTTTTTTTTTTATTACCAAGACCCTGATGTGTTTAAGCTACTTATTTTCAGCCACCAAATACAACAATCTCCAACCTCTTTGCGGGCAAAAACACAGCATTCACTTCAGTCGCAAACGGTACCCACAGTCTGTTCCTTCAGAACAAAAAAGAAACAGGCTCTGGTGGCAAAATTTCTCCTCCACTTGTCTACTCCTTGTTTGGTGTGGCTAGCAGTGTGAAATATCAAACAAGGACAATGGGACCAGGATTACTACTGCCACTATGGAACCTATCGGATGGCCCACATGGGGCAACTACCACTGCCATCAGCAGGACATCAGCCTAAAGGCGTGGGTCATTAATAAAAACAGGTCCTTTGGGTCCAGAGAACCCACTTGGCTACCAAATTAAATAAAAGGCCCCAACAAGGCTGAAATTGCAACTGCCAACAGCATCCATAAACCATTAATCTGCAATGACAGCAGCACCCATTTTCTAGTCCCCACCATGGCTGTGCCCAATGTCTACCATTAAGGAAAACATCTCCTCAGGTGCAGATGAGGCTACGTCAGCTACTGTACCGTATTGTCACTTGTAACATATTTTCAAAGCCCTCCATGAGGTCAAATCAACTGCTGCCACTTGTGACATTCATTCAGATCACCTGTTGAAGTACAGTTAATCAATCACTTTATTTAACCAGGCATATACACCATTGAGCAATCTCATTTTCAAGGTGGTCCTGGGCAATAATACATTGCAGTTTAGTACAAGGAAAAATACAGATGAGTTAAGGTAGTAACAAAAGAAAAAAAATGTAGAAACCATTGTACAATAGTAAGTTGCAAATCAGAACAAGCATAACTCCAATAGGGTAGTACAGAAATGTAATCCATATACAGGTGAACCATGGAAGGCCAATATCAAGTGCCTGTCAAATATGGTGAACGCATATAATTCGGAGCAAGAGATATGTAGGAAGTAGGGGAGCAAGAATCCTAGTCACTCTAAGGATAATAGTAAGGTAGAGATGGTAAGAATGGGGGAAGGAGGGCAGCTAAGAGAAACTAGGTATGATAGAGGCAGCTGAGCAGAATAAGAAGGCCAGAATGAATTAAGAGAGCTAGGCAACCTGATGTCACCTCTCCTGAGCTCCCAAAGTGCCCAAACCAGCTCGCAACAATTCATGTTTCCCCTCAAGGGGGCCCAAATGTTGTGCCAGCACCCCCTCCTGTGCCCCCGATTGGGTGAAATCATCTAGCAATAATTCTTATGAACCCCTTTTGTGACACCTCTCCATGCTTACCTGCTACATATATTTGTCATGATTTTATACATTTGCCCTACCCTGCCAGTGTCCCAATTCTTCAGGTTCAACAGAGCCCCTGCTGTCTGCCAGACACCTCTTGCTAGTGGTCCCTACCACCTAACTGCCTGGGTCATCAACCACATCACTGCTCCAATTAATTCTTGCCACACTCCACCCCAGTTGTCACCAGGGAGGAAGGCATATAACCTGTGCTTAGCCTTGTGAGAGAGCAGAAACTGCAACTAGTAAACGTACAGGTTTGAGGCTATTTATAGTCTATTGAATGACCCATGGCTGCTCTACAGTTAGGACATCAGTCAGTGAGAATTATGGAATGCTGCTTTGTAACTTTTGTTTATGTCCAGTAGCTGGGAGATTGAAGGACCAAGCAGTCAATTGCAAAAACTGAATGAGTGAAATATTTTTTTAAGGATAAAAAAGGGCTAATTGTGGGTAGCCCCATACAATATGTGTACTACTCATACAGGGGTGTTCCCTTTTAAATAATGCACTCCACATGTGGCATGTCAAAGACGAAAAAATTACTCACCTTAGTAATTATGTTTCTTCTATTGAAGTCTTGCTGTATTCTGACAAGTACAGTTAGCCTGAGCCTTTAAACTGCCCCGGAGAACAAAGGGTTAAACTTTCTATGCAGAGCTCGAGCTCAGCTGATGTCTCTGTCTGTTTCCTTTTGAAATCTAACAGTCAGATTCTTACGAGCAAAACCCTAATAGTTATTCTATGTGGAACTTGTAACATTTTTAATAGCCAACTGGCAACAAAAAGTTTTGGATCCCCAAGGAAGACTCAAGTCAGGAAACCCAAAACTCAAAAACCAAACAAGAATAGTAATAAAACACCCCCCAAACAAAGAAGATGGTGTAAAAGGAGCACCCCTGAGGTGCAACACTGCACCTGCCCACCCACTTCCCAAAACCAGGTTCTGAGAGGGGAGGCAGGTCAGAATACAGCAAGACTCCAATAGAAGAAACATAATTACTAAGGTGAGTAATTTTTTCTTCAAACAACTTTAAGTCTTGCTGTATTCTGACAAGTGCAGACTACCAAACAGTACCTCCATGGAGGAGGGACAGAACCTACTTTGGGAATAGGTTCTGAAGTACTGCTCTGCCAAACCGAGCATCACTCCTAGCCTGGATGTCCAGAGAAGTAATATTGGTAAAGGTATGGACTGTTTTCCAGGTGGCTGCTTGACAAATTTCTAAGAGAGGGACATCCCTGGCAGCAGCCAGGGAAGCAGCTGTACCTTTAGTTGAGTGAGCCCTCAGGCCTGAGGGTGGAATCTTTCCCAGTTTTTCATAGCAGAATTGTATACAAGACACAATCCACCTGGCAATAGTTCTCTTAGTGGCAGGTTTGCCCTTTCCCACTTCTCCATAAGTGAGGAACAACTGGAGGGAGTCAAACCTGTGACCCACGGTACGCTCTATGTAGTAGCTAAGGGCTCTTTTAACATCTAGACTGTGTAGCCTCCTCTCCCCTGAGGAAGCATGATCAGTGAAGAAAACAGGGAGAGACAGACGGCTTCAAACGGAAGTCTGAAACCACTTATGGCAAGAACCTTCTATTGGTTCTAAGGACCACTTTATCCCTGTGAAAGGAGATTCAATCAAGTTCCACTGACAGCGCCTGCAATTCACTGATACGCCTGGCAGAGGTAATGGCTACCAAGAACACAAGTTTTCCAAGTCAAGTACTTAAGCTCTGCTGAGGACATAGGCTCAAAAGGAGGTTGCATAAGTTGAGCAATGCAAACATTCAAATCCCAGGCAGGGGCAGGGTCTCTAAAGGGAGGATTGGTGTGAAGCAATCCTTTGAAAAATTTACAGAACACAGGATGAGATGATAGTGAGGAAGACTTTCCCACTGACAGAAAAGCAGAAACAGCTGACAAGTGTACCTTGAGAGTAGCTGGTCTGAGGCCTAGGCCATTAAGATGGACCATATAATCCAGAACCGTAGGCAATTCAGCAGTATCTGGGGAGATATGCTTCTTGGAACACCAAATGCTGAATCTCTTCCATTTGGAGTTATAAGTTTTTCTGGTGGAGGGCTTTCGAGCAGCTTTGAGAATATCCAGAACCCCCTGAGAAAGATGCAAATCTGCAGACTCTAACTCTTTAAGAGCCATGCCTTGAGATTGAGAGATTGAAGATTGGGGTACCAAATCCTCCCCTGAGAGGATGTTAACAGGTTGTAATTCCTGGGAAGGGACAGGGGAAGATGGACTGCTAGGGACAACAGGGGGTACCAGGGCTGTCTGGCCCAATCTGGGGCAATCAGAATCACTTTGCAAGGTTGAGACCTTATCTTGACTAGAACTTTGAACAGGAGTGGGAAGGGAAGGAAGGCATACAGAAATTTCCCTTCCCAATTCAGAATCAGAGCATCCAGGGGGACTGAGCCCAAGACTGGGGGTCTGCAACAAAATAGAGGAAGTTGGTGATTGTCTGGGGCTGCAAAGAGATCTATCTCTGGAGTGCCCCGCCTTGAAAAAACACTTTCAACACCTGAGGGTCCAGGGACCATTCATGATGGCCCCGAGAGATCCTGCTCAGTGCATCTGCTAGCACATTGTCCTTCCCTGGAAGGTGAACTGCTATCAGAGAGGTTTGCAGGGAATAAGCCAGGGACCACAATTTCATGGCTTCCGTGCACAAGGCCGTGGACAGAGTGCCTCCCTGATTGTTGATGTACCACATGGTGGTGGTGGTGTCTGTTCTGACCTGAACCACCTTGTTCTGCACCGACAGAGAAAGCTTTTAGGGCCAGAAAAACTGCCCTGAGTTCTAGGAGATTGATATGAAGAAGGGATTCTTGGGGGGACCACAGTCCCTAGGCAGTGAGGGCCCCCAGATGGGCTCCCCAGCCCAGAAGAGAAGCATCCGTGGTAAGGACCACTGAATGAGACTGGGTGGCAAATGGGACCCCTTGTCTTAAATTGTCCTGATCCTGCCACCATTGAAGGGTCTGGATCAAGGTCAGAGTCACTGGGATCAGTTTGGTAAGGGAATCCTTCCTCTGAGACCAAAAAGCCCTCGGATGGAACTGAATATCCCTCATCTGGAATCTTGCCCCTTGGACCACTGCTGTTGAAGCTGCCATGTGGCCCAAGAGCTGGAGGAAATGCCTTGCTGGTCGAGATACCTGAAGAGTGAAGGAAGAGGCTAGTTCTATAAGAACCCTTGCCCTTTCCAGGGGAAGAAAGGCTCTTGCTCTGACTGTGTCCAGTTCTGCCCCTACTGTATAAAGGTAAGAAGCTGGACTGGTTCGAGAACTGACTTGGGAAGGTTGAGAAGAAATCCTAGAGAAGTGAGCACTTGCTGGGTCACTTGCAGGTCAGACTTGACTTGGTCTGGAGACTGGCCCACTATCAGCCAATCGTCCAGATATGGAAAAATGGAAATCTTTTGCCTTCTTAGAAAGGCAACTACTACTGCCAGGCATTTTGTGAAAACCCTTGGGGCTGAGGTTAGGTCAAAGGGCATTGCTCTGAACTGGTAGTGGCCTGACGGCAACTCGAACCTGAGGTACTTTCTGTGGGAGCACCTGAAGGGAATGTGGAAGTAGGCATCTTTGAGGTCCAGGGAGGCTAGCCAGTCCCCTGGCCTTAGAGAGGGAAGGATTATTCCCAGAGTTACCATCTTGAACTTTGGTTTTAGAAGATGTTTGTTTAGGTATCTTAGGTCTAGGATGGGTCGCCACTCCCCTGTCTTTTTTGGGGTAATAAAGTACCTGGAGTACAGCCCTTTGCCCCAGTGTAAGGTAGGTACTCTCTCTATGGCTCTTAAGCCCAGCAGAGATGAAACCTCTGCCTCTAGGTCAAGGGTTTCTGAGAGATTTGCAGGTGGAAAAGACCTGGCTCTCATCTTTGGAAATTTTCTGGAGCTGAGAACCAGTCCCTGGCTTACTACTTCCAGGACCCACTTGTCTGATGTAACAGACATCCAGTCCTGGACAAAATAAGCCAGCCTGCCCCCTACTGGAATAGGAGAGTTGACCCCGGCAGGCCCATCAAGGTGTCTGCTTGGCAGGGTCCTTAGGCTGAGGAGTAGATGCAGCCCAGCTCATCCCCCTTCTGCCTCTCCCTCTGAAGAACCCCCTCTGTGAAAAGGGAGAAGAGGCCTGTGCTTGGTAAAAAGACCTACGAAAAGGCCTGCCCCTAGACTGCTGTCTTTGAGGAGTTGCCTGCCTCTCCTTGGCCTGAGCACTCCTGTAGGTGATTCTGTATTCATCCATTTTCTTCATGTAATTCTCTGTCTGCTCCCCAAACAGAGAATTACCCACTACAGGAAAATCCATGGCCTTAGCCTGGGTATCTTGTGAAAGGCTAGTACATCTGAGCAAGCCATTCTCCGAAGAGCCACAGATGTAGCCATGACTCTTGATGATACATCATTGGAGTCCACAGCAGCATGAAACTGAACTTTAGATGCCTCAGTCCCATCTGCAGCCACCGCCTCCTGGCTAGCTGGGGGGAGGCCTGTTTAGCCAGTGCCAGTACAGTGTCCCACCTGGACTTCTGGTACCTGGCTGTATAGACCATATAATTCGCCTGTCTGAGTCCCAAGGAAGATGCCATGTACAACTTTTTTGCAATGGCATCAATCTTCCTGGAGTCCTTGCCTGGGGGGTGTGAAGCTAAGGGAATGCTTGCCTTATCACAGGCAGCAGCCTGCACAACACCTACATGGCTGCATTGCTGATATAAAAACTCTGTAGCTGAGCCTGAGAGTGTATACCTCTTGTCCATTCTTCTGTCCACAGGAGGTATAGAATTAGGAGACTTCAGAATTTTTTGTGTCCGTTTCCCAAAAGATTTGTGTAGGAGAATAGACAGTCTCCTGGACTCTGAAATGTCCATCATTTCTACAAAATCAGGCTCCTCCTGATCCTCCATTGCCTCTTCCATAGGAAGCTGGAGCATCTCAGCCACCTTTCTGTAGAACATAAAGTGGGAAGGGGACTCAGAAAGCCTAGGAGGGGATACACCTGAAGGTCTGTCTGGGGAGATGTCCGGTTCCACAGGCACATCTAGACTTTCACCATCATCATCTTCAAACTCCTTCCTCCTCAAACTCCGTTCATAAAATTCTTCAGGGCATAATCGTGAACCGGGGAACCGACTAACCGAGCCCTGCCAAAGGTGCGGATCGGTCGGAACAGGCGAAGAGATTCCACAATCCGAATCGCTCTGGCCATTTCTTCGCGGTCGAACATGGACTTCTGGATCCGAACCGGACAATTTTCTTTTGCGCTTTCTTTTAGTCGGAACTGACCTCAGGATCGGCCTCTTCTGCCCGATCAAGTATCGCCTGGTCAGAGGGCACCCTCTCGATTCGGCCGGAACTGAACGGGCTGGCGATCCGGGTCAGCGGACTTCTCGGCCTCCTTTTCCCTCAGTCTACCTAATCTCTTTTCAAGGGTAGATTTGGGAAAATTTTTGCAAATTTGGCAGTCTGAATTGAGGTGTTCAAACCCCAGACAAACACAGGTGGTGTGGGGATCGGCCTTGGCAAAGACCTCCCCACACTCACTGCAGTGCTGAAACCCTGTGGGCCCGTTTTTTTTCTTGGGTTTCTCAGACATGGCCAACCTAACCAAACTTACCCTTTTTTTGGCAATTGCCAGGCAGGGCTCCCTTATCGGTTCCTAACCGTGTCACGGGTCTTGGAAAAAAATGGATAAAAACACGTTTTTTTTTTTTTGTTTTTTTTTTTAGAACCGATAAGGACCAGTAACCACACACTAAAGTTAACACAAGAATTTAAACAAATGATCAGTTCAGCCAAACCGATCCACACTTTTTACAAGTTCCACACAGAAATACAGTACAACACCTATCTAGTACTCACAGTACCACAGACAGAGACTGAACCGACTATGCGGAATAATTTTTCGTTTAGAAACCGATGAAAAACCGACACTTCAACCGACTTTCGAACCGAGCTGCAGGAGAAATCTCCTGAGCGACTGTTCAGTGAGGTGGAGTAAAGAATCTGACGGTTAGATTTCAAAAGGAAACAGATATCAACTGAGCTCGAACTCAGCATTCTATGCTCTGCATAGAAAGTTTAACCCTTTGTTCTCCGGGGCAGTTTAAAGACTGGGGCTAACTGCACTTGTCAGAATACAGCAAAACTTCAAGTTGTTTGAATAAACTCACATCTAGAGTGGGGAAGTCACCTGAAGAGTGAGCATATACCAAATCTCATGATATTCCACATCCTGTCATGTAATACTGCACAACTGTATTGCACTGCTTCATATAGGCTAACAAATTTATAGGCGCATGTCTATAGACCCATAGCTCATACATGGTAGAATTATGTTCATACTATTTAAACTACATTTTTAATGCCACATATTAAAGGGCTGGTATAATTGATCATTTTCTCAATGAAACAGATAAAAAAAAAAACAGACGTTGCATGCTTGTTATTTGAGAGGTTACCTCATCTGAACAATGCATTCGAGCCATGGCTTCGGATAGTCTAATCATACTCTCCAACTGTCTAACTGTAATGCGCCACGCTGTTTTCACAATCCCAGTGCCATCTCGTTGCCTTAAGTGTCGATACTGTTCAACAATGAACTCCTCTGCTTCCTTGGTTATCTGAAAAAATATACAGCATACAAGTCAGTTGCAGGGGAGCTGGTTTCTAACAACCTGTAAACTCTTAGAGGCACATCTGCATTTTTTTTTTTTTTTTTTAAACACAAAATACACCCCACTTTTGTTTACCTTCTCTTTGTGTGCTCTTCCTATCTCTAACACCAGGCTCCCTCAGAAGTACTCGAGGTGTACCTAGTGCCTCTGCACTACTACCTTGAGTGCCATCCCCCACAGAGCCTTGGCTATTCCCCAGGCAGGGATGGGGTAGTGGGATTTACCCCCATGTCTCATACATCAAGCATCTCAGGTGGGGGTGTAGTGCCCTGATACACTAGAGTCCACCTTCCCTGATGCAAGGACCATTTTCCACATTAGACCCGATCCCCTTGACCACTGTGTGCAAGGACATCAAGGGCGTGTACGAGCAACACATGCAGTCACATCAGCATCAGTGCTGTCCCACCCAAAGTCCCTCTGACCACACAGGACAACCAAAGTTGCTTCCAGGATATGGTTCACAAGAGAAAAAAAAAGAACACTCCCCGGATCACACCACTGTATCATGTCGCAACAGTGATGGGAATACAGAGCCCCCCCCCACATGGGGGGGGGGGTGAAGCCCACCACAGAAAACACACTTTTGTCCAGCAACAGCACAATACTAATTGGCGGTGTTGTGCTGTTGCTGTACTGACGGTCGTCTAATTCCGTGTCGCCACAGCATGGTGGAACCTCGCACCACAACCCATGGTCACTTAGGTAGTAGTATCGTGGCAGAGAATGGTACCCTCCCAGAGGTAGAAAACATTATGGGATGCTCAAACCTCCTCCCATGGCTGGCCTCTGCTGACCTTGGCTTGTTCCCAAACCCAGGTCAGCAGCACTGCATGCTGTAACCCTCCTGCTTCGTCAGTAGGCTGGCTGTATATATACATACACACACACAAAATAGGGGTGAGTGATAAATGAGTGAGATAAAACAGTGCATCATCCACTGCAGTGTGATATTTTTACCCTCTGCTCTACCGTGATGATATCAGCCATTTACACACACAGGTCACAAAAGGTCACATACCACTCTAGGCAACTTTCCCCTCAGCATGCAAGAAACACCTGTGCTGTTACCATAGACAAATGCAGAACTACATGAGAGGTCTCACTGCTGCCTACAGCTGACTCAGGGAGCATTACAAAACACCTATTCCCTCTCTAATTTCCAGCTCATTACTGTGATACTCTCAGCTTGACTGCAGCCAGAATTCTAAAGAGCACAGCTTCACAGAACAGTCTATTCCTCACTGATGCCTGCAGCTAACAATTACCACTAAAAACAGTATCAGCTGTTCTGACACTCTGCCTCTCAGCCCATTAAAATTACTGTGATGCTCTCAGCTTCACTGCAGCCAGACTTTTAAAGAATACAGCTTCACAAAAGTATGTTTCTCACTCCTATCTAAAACTAACTCATTTAGCATTGCAAAACACATTCATCTGTCTCCCAGAGTTTATAACACTGACAGCCCATTCATAAAAGCTCACACACAGAATGAGCAAACACAAACAGGAACAGAACACAAGACAGCATAACAATACTTCTGAAACTCTTGGCCCTATTGTATATATCGAATACATGATGTGCAGATTGTGTGCTATGGCAAATATTGTCACTCCTGCATTGTGAGCTCTGGATATCTCACTCGTGCCTTCAGCACTCGTGAGATATCCAGAGCTCACTCTGCAGGAGTGACAATACTTGCCATATCACACTCATGCCCATCATGTATCCCCTATCTATGTGTGTATGTATGTATGTATGTATGTATGTATGTATGTATGTATGTGTATGTATATATATATATATATATACACACACACACACACACACACACACACATACACACACATATATACACAGTATATCATATGGGATATGCAATGGGCCGACTCAAAATTTACCATTTATCTTCAAGTGTGAGGGGGCAGGACTACAACTCCCAAGTGGCAGAGCCACAAGTGAGTTTTATGAAAGTCCTGCTCCCTTCACAAGTGATAAATTGCCTATTTTGAGTCAGACTGTTGTATATTTGATATAGAGAATAGTTTATAAGTTAGAGCTATTAAATCTGCAGTTTGTCTGAAGATTTTGCTACTGTTCTTGAACGGCTGGCTTCAGTGCTGCACTAGGCATTGTGATGTCATCTGCTTTGTGAAAGCTGTTATCTAATTGGTTCAGTATTCTACTGTGATGACGGTAACTTAAAAAATATGCATTGTGACAACAGTGACAGCGATGTTTGATATGTTGCCATTACTGATGTCACTAGCTCAGACTTTACCTCCACTATTGTATACAGTATATACCACTTTATTCAGAATTTACTTTAGACTGGTTATTGATTGAATTATTTTTCCCAAAACTAACCCAATTGATCATATTTGTTTAACATATTTACTCGTACTGTACCAAAGACTAACAATACTGTAGAAGAGTTAACAGACTTAAGCAGCAGTACTGTATGTTACTCAGCAAAAGATATCATACAACATTTTTGTGGCAACCACATCAACACTCTTTTCCTTTTCATTTAACTGCTGACCCAAGGTATTGGGTTTTGAAGTTTTTAAGGGTCCTGCTCTCTTTCAATGCTACTATGAAAAAAATGTAAACATACTGGTGCTGTGCTGTTCTCCATCAGAAGCTTATGCTTGCGTCATCATATAAAACAAGGTAACCTCAGAGATTTTTTTTTTTTTTTTAGATAAAAATGTTAATGTGACCATATTTTTTACTTGCATAATTACTGCCAAAATGAGTAATGCAAGCCATTTAAACATTTCTGTGAGCATTAAAAATGCACTGTCGAGGACTCAAAGGACAAAAAATGTCAAGTTTTTAAAGTATAGCTATTTTAGATTCATAGGGTGGATTTTCAAGAGGATCTGTCCTGGATCTGCCAGACAATATTTTTGATGTCAGTCGTGCTTATGTCTCCATCAGAACTTAAACCAGCTATTAGACTGTCTAAAAGTTATTTCCATTCATCAAAATGTCAGCTTAATTTGACTTTAAAAAAATGACAAATCAAATTCACATCATTTATTTTATGCAAATTTCTGCAAATCGTTATTTTTCGTCTCCCAAACAGATGGGTCTTAAATATTAGGCCACTACGTGTGACATTATAAAAAGTTCCATCATGCTGCAAAAATGTTTGGAACCTCTCTGTATTACAACCAGAAAGAAATGCTCCTCGACATTGCTTATGGGAGGGCCTCATGAAACAGAAGAAAAAAATTACTCACCTTAGTAATGTTGTTTCTTCTAATGGAGTCTTGCTGTATTCTGACTATTGCAGTTAGGTCCTGCCTTTCAACTGCCCCGGAGAACAAAGAGTTAGCTTTCCATGCCCAGCATGGAATGTTTGGCGCGAGCTCAGTTGAAGCCCCTGTCTGCTGTTATTTAAACTCCAACCGTCAGATCTTTACGAGCAATACTCACTAGAAGTTCTGTGTGGAAACTGTAAAACTCACACTAGCCAACTGGCAACTAAATTCATTAAATGGGGTTTTTTGGTTTCAAAGCAAAGACTCAAGTCAGGAAACCCGAAAAACAAAACACAACACACACCCAAAGTAAAGGAGGGTGAAAAAGGGACACCCCTAGGGTGCCAACACTGCTCCTGCCCACCCACATCCCAAAAACCAGGTTCTGAGAGGGGAGGCGGGGGGGGGGAGGTCAGAATACAGCAAGACTTCATTAGAAGAAACAACATTACTAAGGTGAGTATTTTTTTCTTCAAACATGAAGTCTTGTTGTCTTCGAACTATTGCAGACTACCAAGCAGTACCTCCATGGAGGAGGGACAGAACCTACTTTGGGAAAAGGCTCTGAAGTACTGCTGTGCCAAACAGAGCATCACTCCTAGCTTGGATATCTGGAGAGTAATGCTTGGTGAATGTATGGACTGTTTTCCAGGTGGCTGCTCGACAAATTTCTAAGATAGGAATATCCCTGGCAGCAGCCAGGGAAGGAGCTGCACCTATAGTAGAGTGAGCCCTCAGGCCTGAGGGTGGAGTTCTAACCAGTTTTTCATAGCAGAATTGTATACAAGAGACAATCCACCTGGCAATAGATCTCTTAGTGGCAGGTTTGCCCTTAGTGACCTCTCCATATGTGAGGAACAATTGGAGGGACTAAAACCTGTGACCCTTGGTGCGCTCTATGTAGTAGCTGAGGGCCCTTTTAACATCCAAGCTGTGCAGCCTCCTCTCTCCAGAGGAGGAATGGTCAATGAAGAAAACAGGGAGAGACAGATTGGTTAAGGTGGAAATGTGAAACCACCTTAGGCAAAAACTTCCTGTTAGTTCTTAGGACCACTTTATCTCTATGGAAAGAGTTGAAATCAGGCTCCACTGAGAGAGCTTGCAATTCACTGATACACCTGGCAGAGGTAATGGCTACCAAAAACACAGTTTTCCAAGTCAAGTACTTAAGCTCTGCAGAGGACAAAGGCTCAAAGGGTGGTTGCACAAGCTGGGCAATGCAAACATTAAGGTCCCAAGCAGAAGCAGGGTCCCTAAAGTGGGGATTGGTGTGCAGCAATCCCTTGAAGAACTTACAAAACACAGGATAGGCTGACAGAGAAGTGGGCTTGCCTACTGACAAGAAGGCAGAAACAGCTGCCAAATGCACTTTAAGTGTAGCTGGCCTAAGGCCTAGGCCATTAAGATGGACCATATAGTCCAGAACTGTAGGCAACCCAGCAGATTCTGGAGAAATATCCTTATTAGAGCACCAAACAGTGAACCTTTTCCATTTGGAGCTGTAAATCTTTCTAGTGGAAGGCTTTCAAGAAGCCTTAAGGATATCCAGATCCCCTTGAGAAAGCTGCAGATCAGCAAACTAACTCTTCAAGAGCCATGCCTTGAGATTGAGAGACTTGAGGTTCGGGTACCAAATCCTCCCCTGAGAGGATGTCAACACATTGTAATTCCTGGGAAGACAGAGGGGAAGGTGGTCTGCTAAGGACAGCAACAGGGGGTGCCAGGGCTGTCTGGCCCAGTCTGGAGCAATCAGAATCACTTTGCATGGTTGTGACCTTATCTTGACTAACACCTTGAACAGGAGAGGGAAGGGGGGAAAAGCATACAGAAATTTCCCTTCCCAATTCAGAATCAGAGCATCTAGGGGGACTGAGCCCAAGACTGGGGGTCTGCAACAAAAGAGAGGAAGTTGGTGATTGTCTGGGGCTGCAAAAAGATGTATCTGTGGAGTGCCCCATCGAGAAAATCACTTTCAAAACTAGGGGATCTAGGGTCCATTTGAGATGGCCCTGGGATATCCTGCTGACGGCATCTGCTAGGACATTGTCCTTCCCTGGGAGGTGAACTGCTATCAGAGAGGTTTGCAGGGAATAGGCCAGGGACCACAACTTCCTTACTTCTACGCACAAGGCTGTAGACCGAGTGCCTCCTTGTTTGTTGATGTACCCCATTGTGGTGGTATTGTCTGTTCTGATCTGGACCACCTTGTTCTGTACAGATTTGGAAAAGGCATGCAGTGCCAGAAACACTGCTCTGAGTTCCAAGAGATTGATGTGAAGCAGAGATTCTTGAGGTGACCACAGCCCTTGGGTGGTAAGATCCCACAGGTGGGCTTCCCAGCAGGGAGGCATCTGTGGTGAGTATCACTGAATGAGACTGAGTGACAAAAGGAACTCCTTGTCTCAAATTGTCCTGATTCTGTCACCATTGCAAAGCCTGGATCAGGGTTCGAGTCACTGGGACTAGTTTGGTAAGGGAATCCTTTCTTTGGGACCAGAAGGCTCTTAAGTGGAACTGAATGCCCCTCATCTGAAATCTTGCTCCCTGGACCACTGTTGTAGAGGCTGCCATGTGGCCCAGAAGTTGCAGGAAATGCCTTGCTGGTCGAGACACCTGAAGGGTGAATGAAGAGGCCAGTTCCATAAGGGTCCTTGCCCTGTCCAGGGGTAGGATGGCTTTTGCCCTTATTGTATCCAGCTCTGCCCCTATGAAGGTGAGGAGCTGTACTGGCTCAAGAACTGACTTTGGAAGGTTGAGGAGGAATCTAAGGAAGTGAGCACTTGCTGAGTTATTTGCAGATGTGACTTGACTTGGTCTGAGACTGACCCACTATGAGCCAGTCGTCCAAGTATGGAAAGATGGAGATCTTTTTCTCCTTAGGAAAGCAACCACTACTACCAGGCACTTTGTGAACACCCTTGGGGCTGATGTTAGGCCAAAGGGCATTGCTCTGAATTGATAGTGGCCTGAAGGCAACTCGAACCTGAGGTACTTTCTGTGGGAGCACCTGATGGGAATGTGAAAATAGGCATCTTTGAGGTCCAGGGAGGCTAGCCAGTGTCCTGGCCTTAGAGAGGGCAGAATTATTCCCAGAGTCACCATTTTGAACTTTGGTTTTAAAAAGGTGCTTGTTCAGATATCTTAGGTCCAGGATGGGCCGCCATTCTCCTGTCTTTTTGGGGGTTACGAAGTACCTGGAGTACAATCCTTTACCCTTGTGTAGGGTAGGAACACTCTCTATGGCTCAGAGCCAGGAGGGAAGAAACCTCTGCCTCTGGGCAAGGGTCTCTGATGGATTTGCAGGTGGAATCTGGTTCTCATTTTGGGAATTGTTTTGAAGCTGAGAACCTGTCCCTGGCTTACTACTTCCAGGACCCACTTGTCTGATGTCAGAGACTTCCAGTCCTGGACAAAGTAAGCCAGCCTGCCCCCTACAGGTATTGGAGAATCGGCCCGGGCAGACCTATCAGGGTGTCTGCTTGGCAGGGGCTTTAGGCTGAGGGGCGGAAGCAGGCCTACTCATTCCCGTCTGCCTCTCCCTCTGAAGAACCCCCTCTGAGCACAAGAAGAGGAGGCCTGGGCTTGGTAAAAAGGCCTTTGAAAAGGCCTGCTCCTGAGGAGTGACTTGCCTTTCTTTGGCCTGAGCACTCCTGTAGGTGGTCCTGTACTTGTCCATCTTTTTCATGTAGTTCTCCGTCTGCTCCCCAAACAGAGAATTACCAATAACAGGGGAAATCCATGGCCTTAGCCTGGGTATCCTGTGATAGGCTAGTACATCTGAGCCAAGCCATCCTCCGAAGGGCCACAGATGTAGCCATGACTCTTGAAACATCATTGGAGTCCACAGCAGCATGAAATTGCACCTTGGAAGCCTCAATCCCATCTGCAGCCACCTGCTCAAGCTCCTTGGCAAGCTGGTCAGGGGCCTGTTTGGTCAGAGCCAGCACAGTGTCCCATCTGGACTATTGGTATCTAGCTGTGTAGACCATATAGTTAGCCTGCCTGAGTCCCAAAGATGCTGCCATGTACTGCTTCTTTGCCATGGCATCAATTCTCCTGGAGTCCTTGTCTGGGGGGTGTGATGCCAAGGGGATATTTGCCTCATCACAAGCAGCAGCCTGCACTACCCCAACATGGCTGCATTGCTGAGAAAGGAACTCTGTGTCCGAGCCTGAAAGGGTGTACCTCTTGTCCATTCGTCTGTCCACAGGAGGTATGGAGTTAGGAGTCTTAAGAATTTTATTTGTCTGTTTCCCAAAAGATTTATGGAGGGGAATAGACAGTCTCCTGGACTCTGGGATGTCCATCATTTCGACAAAAATCAGGCTCCTCCTGATCCTCTACTGCTTCTTCCAATGGAAGCTGGAGGGTTTCAGCCACTTTTTTGTAAAATAAAGTGGGAAGGGGACTCAGAAAGCCTAGGAGGAGAAACACCTGAAGGTCTGTCTGGGGAGATGTCCGGGTCAATAGGCACATCCAGACTTTCATAATCACCATCATCATCCTCATACTCTCCCTCCTCCTCCTCCAGTTCATAAAATTCTTCTTAAGTGTAATCCGAACCGACCGAACCGAGCTCGCCAGATGGTGCCGGTTCGGGCGGGAACCGGTTAGCGATCACCTATTCTTATCGCTTGGCTATCTCTATCAGCGTCGGAGTATTTAATTTCTGGAGCGAACCAGACGATTATCTTTTCTCTTCCTTTTAACCGGAACCAACTCCTCAGAATCGGCTCTCCTCTTGCCCAAAGAAGTATCGCCCTGGTCTGAGGGCACTCCTTCTGGTTCGGTCGAAACTGAACCGGACTGGCCATCCGGGTCAGCGGACTTCTCGGCCTCCCTTTCCCTCAGTCTACCTACTCTCTTATCCAGGGTAGCTTTGGGAAAATTCTTACAAATTTGGCAGTCTGAATCGAGGTGGTCAAACCCCAGACAACACACAGGTGGTGTAGGGATCAGCCTTAGCAAAGGCTTCCCACACACTGCAGTGTTGAAACCCAGTGGGCCCATTTTTTCTTTTCTTTGGTTTCTCAGACATGGCCAATCCTATCCAAAACTTACCCTTTTTCGCAATCCGCCAGGCAAGACTCCTCTATCGGTTCCTGACTGTGTTACAGGTCTTGGAAAAAACCGTAATAAAATCCTTTTTTTTTTTTTTTAGAACAGATATGGACCGGTTACCACACTCTAAGTAAATTCACAAACCTTTTTAAACTAAACTGATCGGTTCAGCCGAACCGATCTGAAATTTACAAGTTCCACACAGAAACTAAATGTAAAACCTATCTAGTAGTCACGGTACCACAGACAAACTTAAACCGACAGATTCGGTAGCAGAAATCCGGTAGAAACCGAGCAAAAAACGACACTTTAACCAACTTTTTTGAACCAAGCAAAGGAGAAATCTCTGGAGCGACTGTTCAGTGAGGCGGAGTAAAGAATCTGACGGTTGAAGTTTAAACAACAGCAGACAGGGGCTTCAACCGAGCTTGAGGTGAACATTCCATGCTGGCCATGGAAAGTTTAACTCTCTGTTCTCCGGTGCAGTTGAAAGGCAAGACCTAACTGCAATAGTCAGAATACAGCTAGACTTCATGTTGTTTGAAAGCTGTATTTCTGGTCCTGGAATTTGATGCTGTAGATTGTGGTATGTATCTGTCATGGATGCAGTGGTGCATTCAAAAATCTTGTTTTTCTTCTGATGCCATACAGTATAAAGAGAATACTGAACGGATAATCATGCAGCACCAGTGTGTTCTGTCACAGAGGGGTCCAATTCCCTGTGACCTCAAGAGTGAAACTCGAGAGGTCCTTGGGAATCAGATCACGAGGTGGCAGAACACATTGGTTCTGCATAGGGTTACCCATCCTATATGTATTTTTTTTTTTTTTTTTTATAGTGTATGGTGCCCCTCAAATTATTTTACTAGTATATTTTGGTTTTTAAAGTGTATGTTTTACAAGAAAAAAAGGAAGTCTCCCATTTGTTCATGGTCAGTTGTGTGGTTGCCAGGGACTGGGCATCCCTACGTTAGCTGCGTACACTGCCATTGGTTGCCGCTCTACTGTGGGAGGGATTTGCAAAAAAACATATGGGCCAGACAGATCACTTAACGAGAACAGAAATGGACAAGATGCCAAAAATTGTAAAGTAAACTGAGCATATCTGGTTGATCTTGCATTTTGCATTATTGGAAATGAACTGCTTCTATTTCTGAAAGCTGCTGCTGCAATTTTGTGTAGTTTACTGCCATGTAGCAGTTTTCTGTTTATGCTTTCAAAGCACGGTTCGAGCTATTAACTCTAAATGAATGGAACACTGTTCTGCACATTCAGTCAGTACAGTGTTCCATTCATTTTAGTATGTATGGCTGAGCAACATTTCAGTAAGGTGGAATTTCAAGTGAGAATAGTGTTCCACCATACACTATAAATAGGCAACCAAGAATTCCAGTGCAGAATTGGCAACCCTTAGCATGGTCCTACCAATGGGGAGTCCACTTGAAAGTCACACGTGCCACTATTGCAGATATACAGAAACAAAGCAATAATGATGGGGATGGTAGCTGTGGCTGCATCACCGCTTGAGGTCTTGATGACTGCGATGAAGGTGGTGCATGGGTCATGAGTACTTCGTCAGCATAGTGGCACATAACTTGATGAAAGGCTTGATAGCATTAAACTGCTCATGCAGTTTACCCTAGCAACACTAATGGATCCAATATAAAGGCATGCTCATTCCAACTGGATGAAGGGAGTATAACACACAGACTGTTGCATACACTTAAAATGGAAGCAGCAAAGACAGCATGAGGACTACGGCAAGAATGTGCATGCACAGCATCCCAGTGTGGCAGGTTGCATGGGCCCAGAGTATACAGGGTAGCATTCTATGGTGGTGGGGAATTTCCTCCCATTTTAGCCCACCACTGGACTCTTGGAGGCAGTGGCTCCACTGCACAAATGTACATACACTTGTGTGGCAACGTGTGGAGCTGGCAAGCTTCAGCCTCCTATTTTCACACCTACCTTTATCTCCACCTGTGAATACCCAGGTGGCAGTTGTCTGCATAGATAGAACTTGGCATCCTCCACTCTGGATATGGACAGTGTCCTCTAGGAATCTTAATCCTTCTTCCCTTAATGGCCGATCAATGGTTGAAGCTCATTCCCGACCTTGGGTACATGTGTCACAAAGCAGCAGCCCTGTTGAGTCACTGAGAGGCCAGAAGATCTTGAATTCCTAGCCTTTTTCAAACTCAACTCCCACAGATCAACTTTCACTTATTTAACTATTCACAAGTCCAGCAAATGACTTCTGTTCCAAAATCCACACCTACTGGTGACAAGTTTACCTGAACTCCCACTGGCATTGGTGTTATTTTATAGCCTGGCTCTAAACAATTACTGGTGGCAACAGCAATGGTGGCACAAGGACTCCTCTAACATAGTTCCTATGACATTATGATGCTGTCACCCAACCAGCTTGCATGAGTCACACAAAGTAATCATCAGTATTGTAGGGCCTTCCACTGATGCCACAGCCACTGTTATTACAGTATCTCCACCATAGCACTGGCAGTGGTGCACCATGGTCTTCTGAAACCATTATTACATACTCATTATCATATGCCACTGTGACCCTAACTCCATACTTTACAGTTCCTCATGACTTTAGTCTACCACCGAGTGCATCTCTCCGTGCTCCTCCTTCTCCTAGTACTTCTCTACTATCAAAATAAAATATATAAATACAGGATATACAAAGGCTTGACTCAAAATATAAATTTTTTCTTCAAGTGTGATGGGGCAGGACCATAACTCATGAGTGGCAGAGCCACGAGTGAGTTGCGAAAGTACTGCCACCTCACAAGTGATAATAAACTGCATATTTTGAGTCATACCGTTGTGTATTCCATTTATACATCATCAGTTTAATGGTTATAGCTTTTAAAGAGCTAGCAGCAGCAGAAAATAGGCAGAAAATGTTAGCACTTTTTAAAAGCAGTCTCTTGTGACTTTTTATTTCGTAAGTGTTTTTAATTTTACTGTGTGCTTATTAAATGGTTTCCACTAATAGTACTGGACATGATGTACAAAGCAATGCATCTGGGCTAGTTCCATTCCTCTCACTATATCATCAGTATATGACCTTACTCAGTGTTACATCCTAAGACCTGCTACCTGACCGATAAGATGCATCACAAGTTACCAATCAAATAGCAGGAATTTGTCTCTTCTTGGTTACTAGTGATGTCACAGTCACAGAGCTCACAATGCTGATGATGCACAGGAGGGAACAGAACTGACCATGTCAGCCTCCATGCAGAGTTCTGTTCCGCACATCACAAGCAGTACTGTTTGGCAGAAAATCTTTTTAGCACAACAGCAAAAGCATACTTCAGATGTATGCAGCGAACACTTACTACTTCTGAAAGTTGATAATTCCAGGCAATACACTAGCTCATGGGTAAGGCAGCTTTCTATGTCTACCATGTGTGCATGCGCAGCAAACATCTTGCTACAAGAGAGTAACTTGAGTGGTGGGTCACTGCTGAGCCCATTGCAGTTCAAACTGGAAGGGACTTAGTCTCGACAAATAACCACACACTGCAGTCGTGATGCCACTCACTGCTTGCTGGACAGAAACTTTGTGTACTTCAAAGGACCAAACCGCTCCAATAAGAGAGGGCTTCAATCCTTTGATTTGCATGAAGCCAGTCAGCAAGCATCTGATTGGCTGTCAACATCAGGAGCCTTCGTTTCCAGCCTCAGACCCCCTCCCTCACTCGCTCTCCATCTCAACCCCTCTGCAGTTCCTCCTTGCTTGCACTCACTGCAACAAACTTTCACACCAACTAAAGTTTCTGGAGTCTGTGCTGCTGCTGAGCAACCCCATTGCTGCCTGCTGCTGCCCAGCGGGACTCCCACCACTCCAGTGGCCTCAGCCTATGCGTACTGTCATACACATCAACGCCAGCAGCTACTGTGCCAGGAATGGGAGGCACCAAATCACTAACACCACCTACCTGCTTGCCTGCTCCCTCTGTTCCTCTTACAGTGTCCAGCACCTGCTGATCCGGGCTCTCAAGTCCAGCTACAAACTGTAGTCCCTGCCGCGAATTGCAGTATGGCCTTAATTGTGTTGAAAACATTTAACTCTCCCTATTAGTAATCTTTGGAAGATAGAGGGACAGTACAGTACTAATCAAGCAATATCTGTCTTTGTAACCTCTAATTTACACACCCCTACAGGTAGCAAGCTCCAACTCACAGAACTTCTGGGTTTGGTCTCTCCCAAAGAGCAGGTAGTCACTTAAATATAATTTTTTCAGGGATTTTACATACCTGCATAATGAAGATTTATGCTACTAAGTCATTCTGTGTTCTTTAAAGTATTTCAGAATGTGTATAAAGGAGATGGCTGGGGAGATGAAGCGCTAGCTGATAGCGCTGGAGCCACCAGGGAGAAAAACTATGATCACTAAGATCAGTGGAGCCAGAGTCTGTGTTACATCAGTTAAAGAAAACAGACTATTGCTCCGTGAGCGGATTACTCTGTGCATGTGCTAGAATGATGACCCTCTTAGTACATGCTCATTCACAAAACACAAGTGATCAGTTCTGCCTTTGCCGCACTATCAGCTGACCACTGACACAGAATAGCTGCTTCGGAAGGCTCATGGACATATTCATTATTTTAGTAAAAAGAAAACAGACAGAGCCAGTTCCATAATAGATCACACACATATAAATATTTCTAATTTCTCACTTTTCTTAGATGCAGAGATACCCAACCATGGCTGATCCAGAGCTGCCTTTTCTGCCACTTGCTTATTTTGGTGCAGTAGATCTAAACTGAAGCTAGAAGGCTCTTAGATTACATGTCAACTATCAAGATTTTCTGATCCTGTGAGATAGAAGGTGCCCAACGTGTAGGAAATAGAGGCAGGGAAGTACACTTATAAGAGACCTTGTCTTCCACAATGTCCTGGAGCAGCCTGGTTTTGCTGCAGCACCCCCATTACAAAATAGCTGCACAAACAGACAGACCAGAGTGCAATGTACTCCACGGCTGTGCGTCAAGTAGAAAAACACCACTGGAATTAATTCATACAGCTTGCTGCCATAATAGATGCTGGCATTATAAATCAGAGTTGCCAGCTTAGAACAAACCTTAACTGGTCATGCTGATGTGTGCCAGCATTAGAGGAGAGTACAGGCAAGTACAGCAAATAGCAACATTTCATGCAGTCACAGGCTGCATTCATTTCTGAGGTGGAGTACACTGCATTCCAATCTATCTGTATGTGTAGCTATTTTGTAATGGGGAGCTGCAGCAAAACTAAGTTGCTCCTGGGCACTGGAAGTACAGGACATGGTCTCATAAGTGTACCTCCTTGCCTCTACTTCCTTTCTCTCGGCCCAGCACAACTACTATCTCACGGGATAAGAACATTTTGATAATTGAGAGCATGAACTGAAAGTGAAGCCCTCTAGCTTCAGTTTAGACCTATGGCACTGAAATATGCAAGTGACAGAAGGCAGCTCTGTATCAGCCATGGTTGGGTATTTTCCCCATCTTTTTGTTTAAATTTAATGTACTTTATTGATATTATAAAGATCATACATAAGGGAAAAAGAATAAACAATTACAAACCGCGAGTAAAGTACATAGTTACTTACAATCTAACATACATAGAAGGGAACAAAAAAAAAAAAAAATCGAGCAATACAAAGCCACATAAACCCCCCTCCCCTCTTAGCTATCTATTACCTCTCCATCCTCCCTAGCTAAGTCAGGTGAGTTCACCACATGCTCCCCAGTCCAAATTGGGCAACCCACCTGCTAAAAGTGCAAATGGGAACCCCTGTAAATAAAAACTATCAAGAGCCACGACAGTTCTGATCTCTACCGGAGTACAGAGCATTTCCCACCATGAATTAAAAGAATCCTGTTTCTGATTGAGAAAAGCCCACATTTTCTCCAGGCAGAGAGCTTGCAGGACTTTGGCATGCCATTTTCTTAATGTGGGAAAACTGGGGTCCTTCCAATGCCATAAAATTACCATCTTCACAGCCACAGCGAATAAAGTAATACAAAGCCTCATTAATTGTTTTACTCCCAGATGCAGCAGGCACCGCTCTGGTGAAAAACAATCCTGTAAACCCAATAAGGGATAAAAAGAGTTAAAGACTTGTATCCACAAAGACTGGGCACATGGGCAGTCCCACAGCATACGTTTAAGCGTGGCAGAGTCAGGATTTACATTTGGAACATAGAGGCAAATCCAAAATCCTTCAGGCGTGCAGTTTCTCTGCGTATGATAAATATCCTGGAGGATCTTGAATTGCATTAGACGATATCTGTCTTCATATACACATTAAACCCATTTTTCCCCATTAGCGCCATATGGCGTCGGAACCATCCATTGCTTAACCTGACCCAAAATGGCAACATCAGATAGAATGAGTTAACCCAAATAGAGTCCCAGTTATGGTGGGGGCCTCACCACAAGAAGCCCCCGGAGCAGTACAGCAAGGGCTGCCCAAATCTGTGGGGCATCACAGTACAAAGTAACTTACATAAATGAGGTTCTACCACTCCCTGCAAGAGAACGGGAGTATTGAGAGTTAACACCCTCTGGGGGCTGGTGTCTATGGCTTTAGTAATAGCATGCTGAAGCTGAATGAAAAAGTAGGTATCCATCATGGGCACCTGGTACAGGTATGTCTCTTGAAGTGAAAGAAAAGTAACCCATCGTCCATCATATACTAGGTGATATAAATGAGTAATACCATTGGCTAGCCACTCTGGTCTTTTAACTCATTCTCTCCCGGTGGCCATTTTGGGTCAGGTTCTGCAATGGATGGTTCCGACGCCATATGGCAGCTACGGGACTGAAGGAGTTAATAGTTTTCCCAGCAATTTGAAAATTAATGTTATGCCACAACTGGTTCAGTGGGGCTATTATTGAAGATTTTGTGGTTTGTTGCAGTTGAGCAAGGACTGTTAAGGAAGTACCAACAGGCGTTATCTTTAATGGACTTTGGCAGAAGTGTAGCCTTTATGTAAAGTAAGGAAGATAAATTGATACCCTGTTGTGAGCACAGTTCTGTCTATATCTAATCATTGTGGGTGATTAGAAAAATCCTGGAAATGGGGGAAAGAGAGTTTCAGCAAAAATATTTTGCTCCTTGAGTGGGATGATAAAATAAAAAATATGGGAGACTGAAACGCCGGTGGTGCAGGAACCTGGCTTCATGTAAGCTTATCTGGGGCACTTCCCCTTCCATAAAAAAGAAGAAAGGATACTATGCAAGGTAGGGAACCATTTCAAGGGGAGATATACCTTCAACATCTGAAGCCAAAACAATAGGTGGGGTAGAATATTAATTTTTATAATACTGGCCCCTACCACAAAGTAATGGGTAGTGAAGCCCATTGTTGCAGATCTTGCTTAATAATGGTAACCAAAGAAATCTGTTATTTTCCTTCTAGAGGTGGAAATACATATACCCAAATATTTTAAGGATGTAGCTGACCAAGATATTCCCAGAGATAATATATCCTGTGTTCATACATGATGGTTGAGAGGGTAAATTAGTGATTTGGAGACATTAAGTTCGTAGTTTGACAATTTGCCAAAAACAGAGATCTCAGTGAGGGCCGCTCACAAGGATTCAACCGGATCCTGTATATATAGCAGTATGTCACCAGTGTAAAAGGAAGCTTTATATTGCTTCCAGCTCGCTGTGATACCTTTAATACTCCCATTCTGGTTAAGCCAAACAATGAGGGGTTCTAGCTATACCTGTAGGTTAAAAGGTAAAGGGAGAGAGGACAGCCCTGTTGAGTACCATTAGCTAACAAAAATTACAAAGAAAAGACCTTGTTGCTGCACACCTTCACTGAGGGATGAGAATAAAGATGGATCAATTGAATAAAACTCTCTGGAAAACCAAATCTCTGAAGGACCTGAAAGAGGAAGACCCACAAGACATGATCAAATGCTTTCTTGGTATCTGGGGAGGCCAACACTGCAGGGATTTGTGAGTCCCTAGATGCTGAGAGGAGGTGAAAAAGCTTGCGCATGTGGTCAGAGGAAAGCCTACCACTAACAAAGCCAACTTGTTCTGTGTTAAGAAGACCGAACCAGACTTTCTGTAACTGTGTTAAGACAAGACCTCCTCTAAAATTTTTTAAAATCTGTATTAAAGATATTGGATGGTAATTTTGAACATACAATAAGTCTTTACCAGGTTTAGCTATAACTTTTATAGTGGCTTGTTGCAAAACAGGATCTAGCTAACGTGTATGAAAGGTGTCCAGGTACATATCTAGAGGAGGGGCCACAATCTCATTGTGGAATGTTTTATAGAAATTTGAAGAAAACCCGTCTTGGCAGGGGGCCTTGTCTGAAGCAATAGACTGTATAGCCTGACTAATCTCCAAGATCATTATAGGGCAAGAGGGGTATTCCTACTGATCCGCAGGAAGAGAAGGAAGCAGGGTAGATACTGATCCACGTCCTTTTCAGAGCCCAAGGGGTCGGACAAGTTATAGAGGTGGGCATAATAGTGTTGAAAGACCTGGGCTATTTGCCTGGAATCAGTGACTGCTTCACCAGTACCTGGCTCAAGAACAGAGGAGACAAGGCGTTGTTCCTCCTGATATCAAAGCCTGGATGCGAGAAGCTTGCTAGGCTCGTCATCTTGCGCAATGTAGTATGCTTTAGAATGGGAAAATGCTAAATCGGACCTATCTCTGTTAAGCTTGTGGTATTGCTCATGCAACACCATGAGTTCTTTCCAGGTTTTGTCAGGGGGGTGGTACTGGATACCTATTTTCAATATCCCTGAATGTTGGCAAGGAGTTCTTCAGACTGGCACCTACATCGTTTCTTCAGTTTAGAAGAGTTCCGGATTATCTTACCCCTCACTGCACATTTATAAGCATTTCTAAGTGTGGAGGCTGAAGGAACTGTACCTGAATTTTCACAAAAAAAAAGGTTTCCATAAACTATTTTAAGGAGCCAACCACCTTAGGATCCTTCAAAATATAACTTAATTTTCCAGGTTGAGTTTGTGCAGTCAGGAGCAATTAAAGGGACACTGGGAGAGTGATCAGAAAGAAACTGTGGGAGAATAGAGAAAAGAAAGGAGCACTGGTCTCTGTGAAAAGTGGCATTATTGCTAATCTGCTTACCAGTTTAAATAAAAATGAAATTAAACAAATGAATATCTGCAGCCAAGGTATACTGCAACAAGGTTAAACTAATGAAAAAAATAATCATATCTGGACCTTGTACCATGTGGGATGAGATGGAATGTGCAATCTTTGTGTCAGATGAAGAGACCTCCATGGGTCGAGACAGTCAAGAGTTTCCACTAAATCTTGGCGGGCCCTTTGCTTGGATGCAAATCCTTTCTGCAATGTCGGAGAATGATCTAGCTTCATATCCAGAACATTCCAGTCACCATGTATAAGCATTGGATGTGGCTGCCAATTAATCAGATAGGCTAACAGGGTAGAGAAAAAGAGGGGCTCTGCATTATTGGGACCATATGTATTTGCGAAGATCACAGCAATGCGGTCCAATATCCCCTTTAAGTAGAATATACATACCCTGTGGATCTGGAATTTGCTCCAGCAATCTAAAGGGTGTAGGCCTCACTATCAAAATAGCCATGCTGGCCCTCAGGGAGGTCAAGCTAGCACCACAGACTTGACATACCCAATGATATCTTAACACAGAAATATGGGGATCACAAAGATGCATCTCCTGTAAATGTACAATTGATGAGTGGTACTGTTTTAAATGCTTCAAAAGTTGCATCTGCTTTTGAGGAGAAGTTGCCCTTTTAAAATTCCACATTTTTTTTTTTTTTTTTTTTTTTTAAATGGGATTACCAGCCATAATATTTTGTCAAAAATGAGCATGGTGTAAGTAAGGTAACTTGTATTCCTGGACAGAGACCAGGTGCATGATCAGGTGTCTTGGAAAAGAGCATGTACCGAAGCCCCGACTGAGCAACCCCTCCCTTTACCCCAAAATCCTGCACAAAAGCTAACCTATTCTCCCCTTATCCCCCCCTCCATGACATTACAAACCTGCAAGAAGAATCCTGCCCAAAGCACTATCCCTCTCAACCAGGGTAGACCCTCTACCAGGTGGTCCATGGAAGAATGGTGCTGGCCTCACCATTCCCCTGAAAGAAACAGAAATAAGTGTGCCATCCCATCCACTAAATAAGGTGCAATAAGAAAGAGAATATATTCAATGAAGGCGGGAAGAGTCATGAGCCCATGTCTGTAAAGATCCTAAATAAGCTGTTCTTTGTCAAGGGAAAAAACAGAATCATAACCAAGGCAGAATACAACCATTATGATAAGGCAGAAAAATAACGTTTATTAAGGCGAAAAAAAAATGCAGATGTCCTAGATATGGGCCGGATTATAACAAAGGAAAAACATATAGCTTAGCTTTCTAGGTAAGGTGAGCCATAAAACTATGGGGGGATTCCGGGACCTGGACTTAGGCTGATAAATGTCCCCTAGAAAGAATAACTAAGTAAATAACAATGTATTGGGTCCTGTCAATTGATCTATATCTAATATTCAATGGGACATGGCACTCAACCTCTACACACTATATATGAATATCCAACGTTACTAAACAGACAAAACCCTCAAAACAAAATATGGCATGAAATGGTAAAATAGACACCCATTACCCAAAGTTATAAAAGTGAAAATTCAATGAGTAAACCCTCAGAAACATTAGTGCAACAATTAAGAACACTAAGCAAAATGTTTGCTACCGTACTGGGTTAAAAACAACAAGACTGCAACAAGAACTGCCCCCCAAAAAGTCTGCTAGCATGAAACAACCAACTCTGGTAATGATCTATAATAAAAAGTTTGTGCAGGCCACAGTCTGTTTCAAGGCAATGGCAGCAGATGTTCTGCAAGAAAAATGAGACTTTCTGCCAGCTGTCTGAATAGTAAAAATGACAGCGTATACACGTGTACTCTAGTACTAAGCTCAGGGGGAAAAAATAAAATCCAAATGGGTAAAAGAGAGTCCAGAACTAACTTGGTATGCTATTCACACTGCCAGGAAAGAATCAAGCCACTGCAACCAGAGTCCTGTTAATAAGGAAAGGTACAGCCACAGAAGGAATTTATTACAGAAATCCATTTGGTCTATTCGGAGATGGTGACAAGCAGGAATAATGAAGCACAGGGCTGTGTCGTCATGACATACAAGGGGGCCATGAAACAACAGCACTCATCCACAGAAATTCAAGGCTAACCTCCGTCATCATGGCAACACTGGATATTTATAAATAAGACAATTGAAACCGGTATACTGGGGCTCCCTTCAAAACTGGCACCAGTCCCACAGCCCCATACTGAAAATTCACAGTTGATTGATACAAGTGAAGTCGCGCTCCACACTATAGCAAATACCAATGAATCACGGGCTATCCATGGTCCCAGATCTAATGACTCCATGCCCAATTTAGATGACTTAGCTGGGCGATCCAGGAACAAAGCTGGAAGCAAGTGCGGTAGATGTTGGAGAGCCACTGATGCTGAGTCGAAAGAATGATCACCTGAGGGCAGGGAAGTAAGTAGCTGAGCCGGATACACAATATGAAATTTGATCTACCCAGAATGGAGCTTGGCTTTTATGTCCTTGAAGGCTCTCCTCTGTTCTCTCATGGCGTGGCTTAAATCATTAAAAATAAAGTACTGATGCCCATTCCAGTCGAGTGCAACCTGGGCTCGGGCTGCCCTTTGAATCTTCAGCTTATCTTGGAAATTCAATAATTTGTAAATGAGCACTCTAGGTCTCTCATCGGGTGGAGGACAGGCACGAAATGATCTGTGTGCTAGGTCAATTAGATACACTGAGCCCGAGTCTGGGGGTCTGGCAATAGAAACAAGCCGTTAAAATTCACAGGATCTCTGTCCTCACCACCCCCTGTAATGCCCACAATGAGTAAATTATTACAATGGCTGTGGTTTTCTAAGTCATCAACTTTTTCTTCTGCCGCTGAACCTTATGTCATAGTTCAATGGTGGCCCATTCCTACCATTCTGTGCCATCTTCAACAGAGGTCACCTGAGCGTCAAAGTCAGACACCCAGCGGACCAGACTATCCAGGGAACTTTTAACATTTTTAAGATCCTCCATGCTGGCTGCAACAGTCAGCTTTATACAAGTTAGTTCCGCTAAGAAACATTCTAAAACAGTCGTTTCAGCCTCCTGGCTAGAAGGAGGGTGCAGCAGGGAATTGAACTTATGCCTCTTTGATGGTTATGAATGTATGGAGAGAGACACTGGTGCAATGTCAGATGGCTCCTCTGCCATTACGGATTCCATGACTCAGCTGAGTTCAGTCCAACATTGTCAGCAAATCATCAGGAATTTATAGTCTAGTAAGAGTGCATTGTAGTTTGCTTAATATTTTAGAGCAAAAAAGGGTGGGTTGAAGTGATAGATCGCGGATAGAAAAGGGATTCTGTGTGGCCTGCTCCACAGCTCCTCAAGACACAGCCACCATTGTCCGATGTGTCACTGGAAGTCATCTCCGCATCTGAGAAAAATGAGAAATTAGAAACATGTATGTGCATGACCTAATATAGAACTGGCTCGCAACCTCTTTCCTTTTTACTAAAATGAGTATGTTCAAGAGCTTTCTGAAGTGACTATTCTGTGTCAGTAGTCAGCTGGTTCTACTAAAAGAACTGACTCATGCTGAAAAGACATCGTGGCAAAGGCAAAACTGCTGATTGCTTGGGCTTTGTGAATGAGCATGTACTAAGAGGGTCATCATTCTAGCACACGTGCAGAGTAATCAGCTCGTGGAGCCCCAGTTTCTTTTCTTTAATGGACGTAACAGACTTGGGCTCCACAGATTTCAGCGACTGCAGTTTTTCTCGCTGGTGGCTCCAACGCCATCAGCTAGTGCTTCCTCTCCCTAGCCATGTCCTTTATGCACATTCTGAACTATATTAAAGAACACAAAACTACTTAGTGGCATGATTGTTTATTATATAGGTATGTAAAATCCCTGAAAATAATGAGATATTAAAGTGGCTACCTGTTCTTTCAGATGGTGGACCCATGACTTCAACATAACCATTTAAATGACTGTGGGCCTTTCTTTAGAATTCTGTGGTTGCATGCTCCAGTCTATGCGATCCCTGGTGTCGAGATTATCTTGATTTCTAGGAGACTGATCATAGTAGTGACATCACCAGGGACGGGTTACGGCAGTGACATCACGCATGTCAAACGCTTGGCAGTTCTGCACCACCCCCAACATCCAGAAAACAATGTGGCAGGGCTGACAAACTTCTGTAGAGGGATGCAGTTTGTAAAAACTGAAGTTAGTTTGTGAACATCTGAACATTGTAAGGCAGTGCTGATGTGCAAAAGGTATGCTGCAGTTATGAAAGTTTTCATTTTAGCTGGCTTATGAACACGCTGCTTTCATTTTAAGTAAACCCTCAGGGTGTGTTAATTCTCTGGCTCATTATTGTAAATGTTGGAACATAGTAGTGTGTGTCTGCTGAGAGTGATTTGGTGCCTGAGGCGAATAAGAGCAGGCAGAAATGACTTATCGCTGAGATCAAACTTCTCATCGTGAGCATCAAGGTGCTATACTTCTGCTAGATTGTGGGGTAAGGGTAAGTCAGTGGTGGAGTAAGAGCATCCTTCAGAAAAAGCTGATTTAGTTCAAAACGGAAAGCCGATTAGTTGGGTGCACATGTTTTATGTTTGCTGCACACAAGAGAAGAAGCCAGAAGGGGAAGGAAGGAAACATATTCAATTCAGTGCTTTAGAGTAACTGGTAATTGCTATTTTTCTTTTAAACTTAGATTGTGGACTTTTAGTGACACTATACTTTCTTTGTTGTCTTTACTTATAATTGTTTTTGGGCTGTTGAAAATTTAAAACATAGTGGTGGTGTAATTCTGTGCTGTCTAACTGCTGCAAATTTTCGCCCCCCCCTTCCCCCAACTCTTAATTATATGCCCTGTTAAATCTGATTGACAGGAGCTAAACACAGGGTATAGTAAGGGGTGTGAAGTAGGAGGGGCATAAGGGGGAAGAAGCCCACCCTCAGCACGACAAGTGTTTTGACTCATTTGTTTATTTATTGGTTTCTTTTCTTTAAAAAAAAAAAATTATTTGAGGATCAGTGGCAGGATTTTAGTACAGTAAATTAATAAAAGGGAACTAGGAGAGCTTCAGTAGCAGACAAGTAGTGGAATTGCAGTATAATGTGGGAGTGGTGCAATGCAGTGTGGCTGTAGGGCAGCCATATTCAGGCAGACCTTCTGGACACTGAGGTGCTGCCCTATCTGCATGCATTTCTCTGGACTGTGGGATGAGGTAGCCAGACTCAGAGCAGAAGTAAACTGGGTCAGGAGTACCATCACCCCTATCCAGGGACCACCCAGTCCAATGCTACTGCCTCAAAGGATGCCGAGAACGAGGAGCACTTGGATGACAGTGGGCTCAGGGAAGGTTACAGCAGTTAGGCAGAGGCACATCCCAGATCCTATTCCACTCAAGAACTCATATGCCACACTGGCAAATGAGGACAACCAAATAGAAGTACCCAGAGAAGTGGAAGGAAAGGATGTGGAGGTTAGCCAAGGAGGTGACCTCAGCGGGGAAAGCAGTGGACCCCAGAGGAGGAGGAAGCGAATCCTGGTGGGGGACTCCATCATAAGAGGGATCCAGCTAGGAACACAGGAGGGGGAGAACAGGGAGGAGAGGGGCCTACCAGGTGCCACGGCATGGAGGGATGGAAGGAAGATCCTGGGGATCACTGGGAAGGCAAGACGGGAGGGTGCACATGTTTTATGTTTGCTGCACACATGTAAAATGTTTTGCTACACTAAAAAGGGGATTTTGGGGTGTGTCACTGCAGAGTCCACTGCAGTTCAAAATAGAAGGGGCTCGGCAGTCTAGACCAATGACCATGCACTGTGATGGTAACACCACTCACTGCTTGCTGGGTGGAAGCTTCTTGAACTTTAAAGGGCCAAGCTGCTCCAATCAGAGATGGCTTTGATTTGCATGAAGCCGGTCAGCAAGCAGCTGATCGGCTTTCAAAACCAGGAGCCTGTCTTTGCCTATGTTAAAAAGCCTGTGACAAGTACTAACCTTCATTTGCATTTTCAGGTCCTGATGTCCTCCAGAATAGGACTGCAAGCCATGTTCTACCTCCCCCAAAAAAGTGTAATGCATAAAATTTAATGTTTTTCTTTACCGCAGCCATGCGCTCGCTCCCACCACTGTATCCAAGCTATGCAATGGCATGATGAGCCAAACTGAAGAATGTAAGGAATATAATGGTCTTGTCCCACAGAGTGGCAATGTATGTGTTTTCAGTGCAGTTTGTATTTGTAAGCTGAGTGACCTGTAGGGGACAGGGAGAAAATCAGTAGCAGGGGTGGGCATCCCTCTCCACTTTAAGAGAGACTGTCTGAAATGTGACTAATTCCTGGTAATGTATGTTTAAAAAAAGATGACATGCATCTGTAAATTTTTACATTAATGTTTTTTTTTTTTATTTTCTGGAGTCTTAGAAAATTTTTAAGTGAAAACTTTAATCCTTATGGGTCACTCACAACTCAGAACGCTGGACTCCGGATGTGTGTGCAACAGGCTGTCACAGTGGGTCAAGGGGTGGATAGTTTGGGTTGTGGATGCACCAGAATGTGACTGCATGTCAGTAGCACAAGAGTTGTGAACACACCAGTCTGTATCCTTGAGGTGCTTGCAGACAGCCTATGGTTCATTCAAAATCACTGTGAGAGTCCTATTATTCTGATACTGTTTGAAATCTTCCTTGCATACATTCACTCCGGAACCACCACCACCACCACCACACACACACACACTTCCATTTATGCAAACAGAGGTTTTCCCTTTTTTTAAAACTGGCATCTTGGGTGTAAAAGAAGACTGCTGCAATCACTCTTACATCCATATTATTCATGCTGGACATTGTAAAATTGTTTCAGTATCAGCTGTGTTGTGTGTGTGAGTGAGTCAGCTTGTGAGAGAGTTTGTGGGGGGGTTCTGAAGCGAATCTACATAACATTTCTAACAGTTTTCAAAATAACAGGATTCTCGCAGTGATTCTCAATGAACCACAGGCTGTCCTGTGAGCACCTCAAGGATACAGACAGGCATGTTGACTACTCTCATGGTGCTAAAGCACGATCACATTCCGACGCATCCACAGTCCAAACTGCCCACCTCTCAACCCACCATGACAGCCTATTGCATGCACGTCCAGAGTCCAGCACTCTGAGTTTCGGGTCATACATTTACTGGGAATTAAAAAGTAAAAAAAGGTCACATTTCAGACAATCTCGCTTGAAGTGGAGTGGAGTGCCCACCCCCACTACCACTTCTTTCTCCCAGTCTTCTCCAGGTCACTCGCCCACCTGTCCTTCCTAGCTTTATAAATATTTGTACATTTTTTTAAAATACAAGTGGTCCAGGGTGCCCACCCCCAGTATCACTTCTCTTGACCCACCTCTTTAGGTCACCCACCCCCATTCCCCAACAAACCAGACACCAGGGTGCCCAGTTCTAGTGTCGGAATGTATGCATCTGAAATAAAGAAAAACATCCCTCAATGTTTTGTTTTTTTTAACCCCTGTAAAAAAGAAAAACGTTCATCAATGTCTGTGGTGCCGTTAGTCCCCCCCACCTGACCCTCCCACTCAGAACCCATCTCCCACCCTCCCAAGCCCTACTTACCACCAGAGGTCCAATCTGTATTCCTCTCTGGACCACAGACATCTTCAGTCTTCAAAGCCAGACTGCAAACTGGCTGAGGAAATCTGTGGTTCAATGCATTTCTATGGGGTTTTGAACTTAGAGGCACAACTTGGCCAATTTTGAATATTGTTGCCCAGATTTTCAATATGCCTTTTTGGGGCCCCAACCTCATGAACAATGGCAGTGAAATTAGGCAAATCTGTCCCAAATGATGATTTTACTGTTGCTGTGCCATGATGATACCCGGATTGTCAGTTGCACTTCTGACTGCCTCCACAAACATCTCAATACTAACAGCAAAGAGCAGTGGGGAAATTGGTCATCCCTGATATTTCCCTATCAATACTCTGTCCGCCTGTACCTTTGTAGGGGTTGCCGCATAAAGCCCCCAACTCCAGCTGTGAACCCTATCCCAAACACTAAATACAGCTAAACAGGGATCTAGAAAATTTCAGCTTATGCAATCAAATGCCTTTTCAGCATCCACAGGAATAGTAATTGTGAAGTTCACAAAATGCATCTTCCTTGCATCAAGAATCTTTCTAATTATACTGAATGTGATGGCCCAGGATAAATTGAGTTTGGACACTGTTAATTTAAAATTTATTTTCTGCACCCAGTTTGCCAGCATCTTAGAAAATAATTTTGCATCCTGATTTAGGCCCTGTCCACACTATGCCTCTGTAATGTTACATTGTGCCCAAACCATTACTGCAACGGTTTGTGTTTACACCTGTAACGTTACAGGAGGCGTTTTCGTAACCGTTGTTGAAACCACATATGAGGTGGTTTCAACAACGGTTATGAAACTGGCCCCGCCTTGGTAACGTCACCGGCAGTAGTGTGGACGGGCGTAATGGTGGCCTCGTACAGAGCGCTGCACTGTGGGATTAAACAGTACCGTGCTGCCCGGTTCCCCGAGGTGGACTTGCAGTACCTGTCCTTGCATCGATCACTACTGCAGTGTGGACACACTGTACCGCTCCCGCTGTAACGGTTTCTGTCCGTTACAGGGTCTGAGCGGTATAGTGTTGACAGGGCCTTAGAAGTGCTGCTGGCCTAAATTCATCACAAGAGGAGGTATCATTAGCCGATATGGGAAGAACCATAACAGCCTCACTCGATGTACCCAGCATGTCCAACAAGTTGTGGCAATTATTAGACACCTAAACCAACAGGCCTCACAACTCTGCTTTGAAGGCTTTATAGACTTCTGCCCCAAAGCCTTCGGGCCCTGGAGCCTTTCCAAAATTAGTAGAATGCATGGCCTTTAGTAGTTCATCTAGGGAGATGCATTTATCCAGTTCTCCGACCTCCTCCATCATCAATGTAGGATGCTGTAATAGTTTTAACAAGTTTTTAATGCCTACAATACCGCCAAGATTCTGTCCTTGCATATAAAGGGAAGTATAATATGCATGAACTTCCCCCACTATTTGATTTGGTTGATACAGTCACCTTCATCTATCTTCTCCATCCCATATTCTGGATCATCATATTTGGTCTTGCTGTTTGCAGAGTTTAAAAACTAATAATTTAATAGCACTATTTCTACTGTCATAATAAGCCTGGCCCACAAACCTAAATTGCTTCTCTGCATGTTTGGCCAATAAATCTTGTACTGCCCTAGTCTGCTTCATTTGGGCTTCAATCGAAGCATCCCACATTCATTTATGTTCCAGCTCCAGATGATGTAGTCTGGACTTTAAACTAGCCTGTACCCCCATCAGTGTTTTTTTTCTTTTTGTATAAGCTGGGAGAGAGGTAGTAACAACAAAAATGGAAAGGGACCTAGGGGTAATCATATCAGATGACCTTAAGGTTTGCAAGCAACGTGAGAAGGCAGTACAGAGGGCTGGGAGGATACTGGGATGTATAGGGAGAGGCATTACCAGCAGAAAACAGGAAGTTGTTATCCCCCTGTACAGACAGTTGGTGAGACCCCATCTGGAGTACTACATCCAGTTCTGGAGACCCCATCTCCGCAAGGACACAGACAGGATGGAGGCAGTCCAGAGGAGGGCAACTAAAATGGTGCAGGGTCTGCAAGAGAAGTCATATGAGGAGAGACTAAAGGAGCCTAATATGTATACCCTTGAGGAAAGGAGGGAGATCTTGGGAACATGATAGAAACTTTTAAGTACCTCAGTGGAATTAAAGTCCAAGAAGTTAGCATCTTTCAGAAAAAGAGATGTGCAAGAACAAGGGGACACAATTTGAAGATGGGGAATGGCTTAGGGGCAATGTGAGGAAGTTTTTCCACAGAGAGGGTGGTGGACACATGGAACTGCCTTCCTGAGGAGGTTGTGGGGTCCAAAACTGTGGGAGAATGCATGGGACAGACATAAGGCAATTCTTGGTGGGGGTAGGAAAAAATAGGCTGTTGGTTAACTAGGATCTGCAGCTTATCCAGTAGGTAGAGAAATGGGCAGACTAGGTGGGCCAAGTGGTCCTTATTTGCTGTCAGAGTGTCAACAGACTTGATCCAAAAACGACTGCAACTCTAGATCTGTGAAGCTCTTGCTTGCAGTTCACTGTTATTCAACATTAATAACTAGACAACAGTGAAGAGAGATGCTCCCAGCTGGAATACGATATGCTGCAATATGATATCCCCCAATAGGTATCAAGGGGTACTGGCCATGGGTGGCTATAATACATTTACTTGACATTATTCTGCCAAGACAAAAAACACTTATTTCAAGGTAAATGAAACCTGTACAAATAGCTGACCACCACTTAACAGAGGGACCCAAGCTAATTCTGCGCCACTTTTAAAGTTAATTGTAAAAATAAAGAGAAATTTTATGTACGGAACTAGAGCAGAGCACTGAATTAGCTAATGCCTGCTAGTGAAAACTGGCAATTTTGCAGACTTCACCCCACCGGGAAAAAAAAAGAAAAAAGGGCATCATGTTTGCCTGTCATGCAAGAACAAAAGTCTTACACACCAGTGTGTAAAACTCATATGCAGAGAGAATAGAAGCCCAAGCAGTTAATGACTAGCTATGTTCAAACCCTTTTCTGGCCCTACACAAACAGCATATCAGTATCCCCTGCTCGAGGCTGTGCTATCCAATACATACAGAAACCATTTGGGGTTATGTCCATATCATTCAGAGCAAATTCAAAGCCTAAAACTGCTGATGTCATGCAGCTACAGACACAAACTGAGCCTCAGTCAATCAAGTTTTACTATACAGATGTCAGCATTCATTCATGCTGTTACAGACAATTACACTGAACAGAGCGAATATTTTACACTAGGGGATGTTTTCCTTTTACAGATGTTCATAATTGACTTTCACAGTACTTGGATGAGGCATTTATTCTTGGGTCTGTTCAGGTGGGTGGAGTGTTTTTTGGCATGCAGGTGGAAGATGGGATTAATAATACATAATTAATTAATACGGTCGGTGGTAAAAGTTCACAGAGAGAAGTGGCAAGTCTTTTGTACAAAGAATGGAAGGGTTGGTTACATGCCATGAAAGAGTTGGTGTGTTTTGTGAGATGATAACATAGTGGGTGGTGGGGATAGATTGCTTTGTAAGGAGGGTCACAGGTGTCCCATTTACAATCATGAATGCTCTGCTTTAGTGCAACTATTAATGCTTCGTCTACTTCTTTGGACAGAAATGAACACGGAATCGCATTGTATATAATAAAAACAAGTTAATCACCTATAACTGTAGTCCTAGGAGTGGTATATGGCGTACATCCATACTTCTGGAAGAATTATTTTCCTCCTTAAGAATTGCTGGAAGGTCTTCAAGCTGGCTCCGCTCTCTCACCCGGGTGGTATCCTCCTTGGCACCACCTCATGACATCAGATCTTACCCACTGGAAGCAAGATCAATGTGCCACTTGCCAGGGGAGGTCGGGTATGATGTATGGCTGTACACCTTATACCACTCCTAGAAAATACAGTTACATAAAAACTTACCATAACAGTAGATCTTTGAGGAGTATCTCTTGCAGTAGGTAATACTTTTGGGTGTCCAGCAGAGGTCGCTGTGGTGCACAGCAGCTCTTCTAGCAGTTTTTCACCAGGGACTGCCCACACTTGACATAAGCTTTCTGTTTCCTATATAAGTGTGGGTGGTCCCTAGTATCCTAAGTTCCCCCGCCGGATTCAGCTCACAAAGTGAGGACCGAGGGGAAGCAGAGGTACCAAAGGAGTCCCAAGCCTAGCCATTGGACCAGAACATGCGCTGTTAAAGAAGGAGGGGGATGGAGGGCAGGAACAAACCTACTGCAAGAGACACTCAAAGATCTACTGTTACAGTAAGTTTTTATGTAGCTGTACTATCTTCCATGGAGTGGTCTCTTGCAGTAGGTAATACTTTTTGGGATGAATCTCAAGCAGTAATGCCCAGATGGGAGGACAGTTATGATAAGAGACCTTGTAGGACCGCATGGCCGAAGGCCTTCCTACGTCGTGAGGCAATATCCAGATTGTAGTGACTTGTGAATGTATGGATCGTGGACCAGGTAGCTGCATTGCAGATATCTGAAATAGAGGCTCCCTTAAAGCAAGCCGCAGTGCTGGCCATAGCTCTAGTGGATTGGACTTGCACAGGTCCAGGTAAAGGCTTGTTGTATTTTTTGTAACAAAATGAAATCCAATGCGTCAACCAGGATGAAAGAGTACGTGTTGCCACCAGGAGACCCTCATGACCCAGGGCAAGAGAGACAAACAGTTGAGATGTCTATAATCGATTGTGTCTGATTAGTATAGTAGTGTAGTATATGATGGACGTCTAAAGTATGTAGGAGATGGTCACCCTGATTGGAGTAGTCTGGATAGTAGGCCAGAAGTTTCAAGGACTGATTTAGACTATGTTCGGAGACTACTTCAGGAAGGAAGGGTTGGTACGTAGGACCACCCGGTTCTTGTGGAATATCAAGTAAGGTTCCCTACACATGAGGGCGTGGAGCTTGGAAATACATCGAGTGGAAGTAATAGCCACGAGAAATAAGGTTTTCCATGAAAGAAGAGAGGTCACAAGTGGCAGCTGGCTCAAAGGTTGATTTTTCTAATATAAAATTGAGATCCCACAGAGGAGTGGGTCTTCTAATAGGAGGTTTAATATGTAACATTTCTTTCAAAAACATCTTAGCTAGATGATGTTGGTACAGTAACCTGTCATCAAGAGGCTCATGGAAAGCAGAGATGGCAGCCAAGTGGACTTTGATGGAAGAATAACTTAGAACGGACTCAGATAGTGAGGCCAGGTAGTCCAGAACCAGAACCTTCATCAGTGGACAAGAATAAGGGTCCAAAGATCGAGAGGCTGAACATATGGAAAAGTCTTTCCATTTGGAATTGTATATTGGTCTTGTTGCTGACTTATGGGAGGCCAAATGGATATTGGCAACAGGAGAGGACACTTGTAAGCATGTTATGACAGCGTCCTGAGGAGCCAAGCATGAAGGTGTAGAGCCTTCAGGTTGGGGTGTAGTAGAGACCCATGACCCTGAGTCAAGAGGTCTGGTCTGATCGGCAATGGGATGGGGTCCCGGACTGACAGTTGTAGGAATAGGGGAAACCATGTCTGGCAAGGCCACATTGGGGCTATGAGAATCATTGTGTCCAGCTCTAACTGTAGTTTCAGCTGTGTCCATTGCAAGAGGAGGATGGGGGGAAGCATATAAGAAGAGACCTGTCCAGGGGTGGGACAGGGCATCTATAGATCATCCCCTTTTGTTTGGGATAATGGAAAAATATCTGGGAAGACAGTAATCCTCTGGGGAGGCAAAACAGATCCATCTGTGGAGTGCCCCATAAGTTGAAGATTTCTTGGAGCACTTGCTTGTGAAGTGTCCATTTGTGAGTTGTGGACTGGTGACTCAACTCGTTGGCTAACTGGTTGCAATATCCCAGTAGATGGACAGCTGTTAGCGTCAATTGTTGCTGTATGGCCTCTTGCCAAGCTGCAGGGGTCTCTGCATAGGGTGCAAGACTTCGTACCCCCTTTGCTTGTTAAAGTAGAACAGTATTGCAGTGTCTGATTGGATCAGTAATGATCCTGACTTGAAACAGGACCGGAATGCCTGGAGGGCTAGACGGACCACTCTCATCTCTAAGAGACTGATATGAGACAGTTGAGGAGAAGTGGGCCATTGGTCTTGGGTCTGATAAGGACTGAAGTGCACTTCCCAGCCCAGTAGGGAAGGATCTGTGGTCAATGTCTGCAATTGGGGGGGGGGGGGAGAAGAGACTGGAAAGGCATCCCTTGATTCAGATTAATTCTGATTGTCCACCATGTCAGGGAAGACTTCAGAGAGGGAGTGAGACTGATTTTGTCTTTGAACTGTCCTGTTTTTTGGGACCATTGGTTCTGGAGGGTCTATTGCACAGGTCTCATGTGGAGACTGGCGAATGCCACCACAGGGATGGCAGCGGACATGTGACCCAGAAGGCACAGCATTCATCTAGCTGTGACTAATTTCTGAGTCTGTATATCTATTGCCAGAGCTATAAGCATGTCCTGCTGGGCAGGTGGGAGGAAAGCCCTGGCTGTAACTGTATCTAGAACAGCTCCAATGTATTGAAGAGACTGTGTCGGATTTGGACTGGACTTTGGTCAATTGGCAGTGATTCCCAGATCTGCGAAAAGTTTCAGGGTAGCATCTAGAAAGGTGAGCAGAGCTACTTTGGAGTCTGCTTTTATTAGCCAATTGTCTAGATATGGAAAGATGAAGTGCCCTTCTCTTCATAAAGCTGCTGCTACCGCCGCTAGGCACTTGGTGAACACTCTGGGGATTAATGAGGCGCCGAAACTAGCAATTTTGACCCAGTAGGTGGAAGTGCAAAAATTTGTGGTGGGCAGGGTGGATGGGAATATGAAGGTAGGCATCCTTTATGTCTAGGGCACAAAACCAATTGCCCTGTTTTAGGATCGGCATGGTGGCAGGTAGGGTGATCATGTGAAAATGCTTGTACTGAATGTAAAGATTCAGTTGTCTGAGATCCAGTATTAGTCTGAGGTCTTCTGTACATTTGGGCACCAAAAAAGAAGTGGAAGTAAAATCCTGTTTGATGTTCCAGAAGGGGCACTGGTACAGTGGCCTGCTTGGTCAAAAGGGCCGTCAATTCCTCTTGTAGGATGGGTATATGATTTGGAGGATAATGAATCTTGCATGGAGGGACAAGGACATGGGGTGGAGGGAAAAACTCCAGAGTATGAACCTTCTGGATAATTTGAAGTACCCAATTGTCGGAAGTGATAGTTTGCCAGGCCTCCAAATGGAGGCCAAAATGACCCCCTACAGCCTCCGAGGCCTGGTCGAGGAGGCGGGGGGAGGAGCCCTAGTTTGTCACTGGTAGGCGGGGGGGGGGCACAGCTTCACCGGATGGGCGGGAGCGGGCACCCCTGGTGGCAGAGGTGCTGCCTCTGGTGGATTAAGCATGACCTTGGAAGCTGCCTTTATTATTACCTCTGTATCGTCCACCTTCTTTTGGAATAAGAGGAGTGCAGAGTATGGTAGGTTGTAGCTGGAGTATGATACATGCCATGTACCATACAGAGGGTTCTGCCTGATGCCTGTAAGTCATCCAGTAAAGTTTGAGTACCTGGCCCAAACAGCTTAGACCCATTAAAGGGGGCATTAGCTACTTTATGTTGTATATCAGGTGCAAATCCTAAAACGCGAAGCCAGGCACGGTGAAGCAGAGTGATACCAGTGGGCTGATAGTTGGGCTAAGGTATCTACGGCATCATATCCCGACCTGAGAAGGTGACGGGAGACAGAATTACTAGTTGTCACTGTAGCCAATAATTTATCCCTGTCCTGTGAGGGAGGGAGTTTATTGATAAGCTCAATGGCAGAGGGTCCCAGGGTAGGTTGATATTTAATCATATGACCCATATAGTTCAGGATTCTGATATTCATGGCACCCGAGGAAAATACCTTTTTGCCCAGATAGTCAATTCTTCAGGATTATTCATCAGGTGGTAAGGAGCTCATGTGCTTGGGTTTTTTAGTACAGTCATGAGCGGCAGTAATGACCACAGAATCTGCCTCTGGAATACTAGACAGAAACAGGTGGTCCAGAGGAGCCTGATATAGGCACTCCAGCTTTGCGAGGAACAGCTGTAATAGCTGAAGGCTGATGCCAAGGAGCCAGCATGGCATTCTGGTATTAGTAGTAGAGAATCCCATGACCTTTTGGATTTGGGCCATCATTTCACTAAAGGTTGGGTCATCAGGGGGATAGGCTGCAGAGGGTAGAAGCAGATCCTTGTCCAGGGAAGAGATTTCTGAATAGGGGGATTCAGGATTAGGAAAATCCAAATCTTGAAACTCTTCATCCTCAAGATCACCGGTGAAATCGGGTGGCAAATCTTGGTCATCTGACAAATAGTCCTCTATATATGGAGCAGGAGACCAGAGTGGCATGGTATCCCTGTCACCATAAAATCTTTTAGGCGGAGGAGGGAAAGGAGATCAGGTAGGATCACCCAGCTCTTTAGAGGGCAGAGAATGCCGCATGGCATGCAAGACCTGTTGGACTACGTTAGTGAGGTTCCTTTCCTGGGAAGGAAAGGTGAAAAGGGGGGCATGTTGGGAAACAATGGGGGTGATAGAGGGAATGGGATGCATAGTGTGAGCAGGTCTTGCCCCTGGGTGGTAAAGACCAGGGTCCCGATCTCTGTCCGCCTGACACCTATAAGAAGCCACCTGTGTGGGCGGTGGGGCAGTCAATAAAGCATAAGCCATAGGTTTTCCCTGAGGAATGCGGGGTCTCACAGATGAGCCCGCAGGGTAAAATGAGTAATTTTCATTCAAACTGTCAGATGCCGACGATGGGAGAGGAGCCCCCATCAACTTGAGCAGCAGTATATTTAACTGCATGTAAAGCGCTGGAAAGCATCAACGAGAGGGTATAATCCTCTATCAATGGAGCAGTCACTATTTGTACTGCATTTAAAGCACTGGAAAGTGCTGTTGATGTCATTCCTAGTTCCACATTTTTCGTCGATGATTGCTACACAGAAGTTGTACTAGCTGATGCACAAATGGAAGACGGTGGGAAAATGAACGGAGGTTATCAGGGACTGCCCACACATATAGGAAACAGGAGGGATGGGAGGAAGATCCTGGGGATCACTGGGAAGGCAAGACGGGAGGGTGAGCTGGATGTCATTATCCACCTAGGTACTAATGACCTGGCAAATGGGGAGCCAAAGGAAGTTCAGGAAGAGTTTAGGAAACTGGGGAGGGTCTCAAGCAAGTAGTTACTTCTGTCACTTTCTCAGAAGTACTACCTGTGAGAGGCAAGGGAGAGATAGAGTGCATGCACCAGGAACTTAACTCATGGTTGAAGAACTGGTGCTGTGGAGGAAGGGTTTGGATTCATTGGTGACTGGGGACCCACCTGGAGGGATGGAGGTTTGTTCAAGCCTGACGTACCTGCATCCATCCTGGAGGAATCAAGCACTCAATGATAAGTTAAATGCTACATTGACAAGCATTGCAAACTAGCAAAGGGGTGGCTAGGCCAGCAAGGAGGGTACCCTACTTGCTCACCCCCACAGCTAGCAGTGGAACCAGTGAACCAGAGGAGGGCCATCTCTGCAAAAGTGTGCAAAAGATGGAGATTAGTGCCCAAGAGGTGGATAAGCAGAAAGGGGCAAAATTCAGCAGAAGGGCAGACAGCAAGGAGAACCAGGGATAAATGACAACCAAGGAAGGGGCTGGAGTAGAACAGTGAAACAGTCTAGGAGGTCAAATCATGGAAAGCTATGTGTGCAAATGCCAGGAGCCTTAGCAACAAGATGGAAGATCTGGAGGCTGTCATGGTGCAGTCAGACCTGGACATTGTGGCCATCACTGAAACCTGGTGTAATGATAACCACGACTGGGAGATGGCCATACCTGGCTACAACATATTCAGAAGAGACAGAGCAGGCAGGAAGGGAGGAGGAGTGGCATTCTATGTGAAAAATGACATAAGGGCCACAGAGATCCAGGAGGAACAAAATGGGGGAAAGATACTGTGGGTTAAGCCGGAAAGGAAAATGGGGACAGCCATCCACACAGGTGTGGTCTATAGACCACCAGCCCAGGAGGAAGAAACAGATAGGGAGCTGATGCTAGCCATCCAAAGGATGGCAGACAAGGGTGAGGTAGTACTGGTTGGAGACTTCAATATTCCAGACGTGGACTGGAGCATCCCAGCAGCAGCATCAACTAGGAGCAGATTTATCCTGGACTCCCTTCAGGGTGCCTTCCTCAAGCAACTGGTCATGGAACCAACTCGACAGAAGGCAATACTGGACCTTGTGCTCACAAACAGGGACAGTGTGATGGGGGTAACAGTGGGGGAGCACCTGGGAAACAGTGACCACCAGTCATTGTGGTTTGAAATCACAGAAAGAGCAGAACCAAACCACACAAAAACACGTATCCTGGATTTTAGGGGGGCAGACTTTGGGAAAATGGGGAGATATTTGAAAGAGGCATTAAGGGGAATGGGACAGGAATCAGGGGTTGAGGAACAGTGGGCAGTATTTAAAATGGGGATTACAAGAACAACAGAATTATGTATTAAGTAGGTTAGCAAGAGGAAAAGGAAGAGGAGACCATTATGGTTTTCCAAAGAGGTAGCAAAAGTGAAAGCCAAAAAGACTGCATTCAGGCAATACAAAAGACACAGGCAGAAGGGATAGGGAGAAGCAAAGGGAGGCAGGGAGGTCAGCAAGGAAGCCAAAGCTCAGACAGAAGAACACATTGCAAAATCAGTGGGTAGAGGGACAAAACCTTTACAGGTACATTAGTGAAAAAGAAAGACAAAGGGAGGGATAGTGAGACTGAAGGGGAGGATGGGGCCGTGGAGGATGACAACAGTAAAGCTGACATACTGAACAGGTATTTCTGCTCAGTCTTTACTGACGAAGAGGAGGGTAATGGGTCTGAAGGAAGTACAAGGGGTGAGAATGGTGCAGAAATGGACACAAGTCCCTTTACACGAGAAAGGGTCCCGAAGAAACTGGAAGTAATAAGAGTTGATAAAGCAATGGGGCCATATGGGGTGCACCCCAGGGTCCTTAAAGAACTAAGAGAGGTGGTGGCTGAACCTCTGGCTATCCTGTTTAGCTGATCACTGGAAACAGGGGAGGTACCCAAAGACTGGAGGATAGCAGATGTAGTCCTCTTATACAAAAGTGGGAACAAAGAGGAAGGGAACTACAGACCAGTCAGCCTCACCGTAGTGGGAAGATCATGGAAGCACTACTGAAGGAGAGATTGGTGAACATCTGGTTGTCAATGGACTACAGGACCCAAGGCAGCATGGTTTCACCAGGGGAGGTCGCGTCAGACCAACCTCGTTGAATTTTTGACTGGGTGACTAGGAGGTGGATCAGGGGAGGGCAGTGGACATGGCGTATCTGGACTTCAGCAAGCCCTGACACTGTGCCACATAGAAGACTATTACACAAACTGGAGAATATGGGTGTGGCAGGACAGTAGAGTGGTGGGTAGGTAACTGGCTGGGTGGCAGGACACAGAGGGTGGTGGTAAATGGCTGTCACTCCACAGAGGGAAGAGTGACCAGTGGGTACCACAGGGGTCAGTGCTGGGACCGGTCCTATTCAACATCTTCATCAGTGACATGGCCCAGGACCTAGAAGGCAGAATTTCACTGTTCGCTGATGACACAAAGCTCTGTAACAGAGTAGACACACCAGAGGTGTGACAGAATGAGAAGCGACCTGCAGAAACTTGAGAAAGAGCGGTCAGAGGTTTGGCAGTTGAAATTCAATGCAAAGAAGTGCAAGATAATGCATATGGGGCACAAAACCTGGCACAATATATATCAGTTGGGGTGAGGATATAGCATGCACCAAGCAGGAAAGGGATCTTGGGGTTATCATCTCGTGACCTCAAGGTAGAGAAATCAGTGCGACAAGGCAGCAGGTAAAGCAAATAGGATGCTGGGATGTATAGGAAGGCATCACCAGCGGAAAGGGAGGTCATAATTCCGCTATACAAGACACTAGTGAGGCCCCACCTGAGTACAGTGTACAGTTCTGGAGACCATACCTACGTAAGGACATAGACAGGGTAGAGAAGGTTCAGAGGAGGGCAACAAAGATGGTGCATGGATTGCATCACAAGTCCTATGAAGACAGGTTGAAGGAACTGAACATGTACTCCTGGAGGAGAGGAGGAGAGAGGGATATGATAGAGACATACAAGTATCTTACAGGGAGGAACAGGGTGCAGGAAAACACTATTTTTAAGCGAAAAGATGTTCCAGGACTAGAGGGCATGGGATGAAGTTGGAGGGAGGATGATTCAGAGGAAACGTGAGAAAGAATTTCTTCACAGAACGGGTGGTGGACAAGTGGAACACCCTGCCATAGGAAGTGGTGGGGGCTGAAACAATCACGGGATTTAAGAATGCACGGGATAGACATAAAGGAATTCTGGAGGTCAGGGTTAAGGGGCAACAGACTTCTAGGAAAACAAACTGAACTTACAAGCTCAAATGGGCAGACTGGGTGGGCCATAGGCCCTTATCTGCCAACACTGTCTATGTATGAGCCTCCATCGACAAAGAAGTGTTTCAATGACGCCCTGTTGATGGAGGAACATCAGAAATGGTGGCTGTCGACGGGCGACGAGGCAGGGAGTGTGAGGAGGGTTTCTCCTTTTTCCTGCCTAGAACGAGAATTAGAAGGGGGGGGGTGCCTTGGTACGAGCCCCCTGGTTCTCCAAAAGAGATTATTTTTCTGCTCCATCAAAAGGTGTTGAATTTCAAACAACTGTCATCGACAAGTTGCCTGATTAAATTCCTGGCACAAGCTACAAGAATTGGTGTCATGTGTGGGTCCCAGACACCTTACACAAAGTATGTGATTGTCAAAGCAGTATATCTTCCTACCGCAATGGCAGGAATGAAAAAGCTTGTTTCTTTGAAGAATCAGTAGACATTCATTCCTAGTTCCAAATTTTTCGTCGATGATTGCTACACAGAAGTTGTACTAGCTGATGCGTAAACGGAAGACGGTGGGAAAATGAACTGAGGTTACCAGGGACCGCCCACACTTATATAGGAAACAGGAAGCTGATGTCATGTGTGGGCGGTCCCTGGTGAAAAATTGTTAGAAGAGCTGCCGTGCACCATAGCGACCTCTGCTGGATACCCAAAGTATTACCTACTGCAAGAGACCACTCCATGGAATATCTACTACAGGTGAGTAACTTGTTTTGCTAGGGGCATGGATATGGTGCACTATCCACACTTCTGGTAGACTCCTAGTAGTTCTCCGTGAGGAGGAGGAAAGGTGCACACCTCCTATTTAGGGAACAGAGACTGAAGAACTGAGGCCCCAAAACCAGCATCCAGGCATGACTCAAGGTCTATGTGGTAATGGGAGATAAAGGTGTGCGCAGACTTTTAGGTAATAGCCCTGCAAATCTCCTGGATAGGAATGTCCCTGGAAGCAGCCACTAGGCAGTGGTATGTCGGGTGGAATGAGCCCTAAGCCCAGTGGGAGGCTCCCTACCAGCCAACCTATAACAGAGGTCTATGCAAGAGACTAGCCACCTGCCAATCATCTGCTTTGCCGCTGGTTTGCAAGTTGCAGCTTCAGCATAAATAACAGCGGATGAACCTCTCCCCAAACTCCAGCCATGTGCTCCTTGTAGTAGGCGAGCATGTGCTGCACGTCCAGAGCATGGTGCCTGTGTTCTCAGCTTTAGAAGTGTGATTGAAGTACACCGGGAGATTAATCACCTGGTTAAGGTGAAACTCTGAGACAACCTTCGGAATGAACTTTGGGTTGGGGCGAGGGACAACCTTGTCCCTGTGGAAGACGAGGTAAAGAAACTCCACCGAGAGTGCCTGGAGCTCACTGATCCTTCTGGCAGATGTGATGGCCACCAAGAAGATGGTCTTCCATGACAGGTGTGACATCTTACACCTGTGCATTTGTTCGACTGGCTTGCCCATGAGCATTGCCAACAGCAGCAACAAGTCCTAAGGTGGTGGTGGTTCACACAACAAAGGGGAAAGGAGGCCAAGGCCTTTAAAGAAGCACCTGACCACTTTCTCCTGTGTCACCGGCGACATAACAGCCCACACCCGGTATGCAGAAATGGCTGTCAGGTGCACCTTGAGGGTCATCAACTGAAGGCCCAGCTAAGAGAGGGACCACAAGTAATTGAGGATGCTAGCCACGGGACAGGACAGGGGGTCAAGCTCCTTGAACTGGCACCAAATGGAGAATATCTTCCATTTAAAGGCATAGCACCGATAAGTCAATTCGTTCAGTAAGGCCTCAACTACATGGAGGACCTCGTCTGAGGGACCCAGAGCCTGGAACTCTAGCTGCTCAGGAAGCAGGCTGTCAGGTGCAGAGATTGAAGATCCAGGTAGAGTACCTTCCCCCGAAAGCAGTTCTGGGAAAGTGGCAGACACCATGGAGGCCTGCTGCTGAGGCAGAGGAGATCGGGGTACCGGAAATGGCATGGCCAGTTTGGAGCCACCAGGATCATCTGTGCCTTTTCCTCCCAAGCTTTAATAAGCACCTTGTGGATCAGAGGAAGAGGAGGGAAGGCATAAAGGAAGCCCGGGGTCCAGGACCTCACCAAGGCATCCTCTGCATTTCTACCCTGCTGAGGGGGGGGTGGGCACAAAACAGCCTCAGCTTGGCGTTCTCCTGGAAGGCAAACAAACTGACCTGAGGGGTGCCCCACAGGGAGAACAGTCTGTTTACTGCTTCATGATGAAGGAAGCACTTGTGAGATGCCTTACCCACTCGGCTGAGTGCATCCACCAACAGAGTGGACATGCTGGCCACATGAATGGCCAGAAGCTCAGCCTTGTTTGAGCACAAAGGTCAAGATGTGGAGAGTGTCCTGGCACAGAGGTAGGGAATGTGTTCCACCCTGCTTGAGGTAGCACATGGTTGCCATGTCCATCTGGACCTGGATGACATGACCCCAGATATGTCGAGTGAAGACTTTCAGGGCCAGATTAACAGCCCAAAGCACCAGCAAGTTGATGTGACATCAGGACTCCTTGGGGGACCAGAGACTGTGGACTCTTGTGTTTTCCCACGTGGGCATCCCAGCCTATCAGGAAGGCATGAGAATGACTGTCTGCTCTGGGTGGACAAATGGGGCTCCTTTCTGGACATGTTCTGGGACCAACCACCACTGGATGGCATCTCACATCTGCTGGGTCACTGTGACTGGTTGAAGTGGCCTTGACGCGGAGACCACTGATGGGCCAGCCCCCACTGCAGGGGGGTGCATTCTCCAACGGGCCCAATGGACCACGTTGGTGCAGGCCACCATGTAGCCTAGGAGGCACGGGAAGTCCCTGGCAGGACGCAACTGCCCAATCTGAAATGATCGGGCAAAGGAGGAAAGATCCTCTGCCCTGTCCACTGGGAGCCGGACTCTGGCTTGGCAAGGGTAGAGCTCTGCTCCGATTAAGTGAATCACTTGCAAGGGTATGAGTTCCAACTTAGCCTCATTGACCAGGAGCCCAAGGTCTTGAGGACCAGGTCCCTGGACCACTCTTGGAACTCAGAGGGCCCCCTCCATGAGGAATCGCTGGTGGGATGGATGGATGGATGGAGACATGAAGGAAGGCATCTTGGAGGTCCAGGAAGCATAACCACATGTTCTGTTCCAGGGATGGAATGTTCTGGTTCAGAGTGACCATCCTGAAGGTGCATTACCTCAGAAACTTGTTCAGGTCAGGCAGGTCTTAGATGGGGCGCCAACCGCTCATCCATTTTTGAACCAGAAAGTATCTGGAGACAAGCCCTGGATCAGCTGGTGGGTCCAGGACATGAACCATGACCTTCTTCTGAAGAAGCTGAGTGATGTCCTCCCAAAGGGTGGACAACATGTCTCCGGACACCACATCCTCCCGAGGAGCATGGGCTTGGCTGGGCAGAAGAGCCTCAAACTCCAGAGGCAAGCTCTGGCCAACCACTTCTGGCATCCACCAGTCTGTGGTAACACTGGACCAGGCAGAAAGAGTGGCAGAGCTGGCCCCCCACAGAAGGACACAGAAGAGACAGGATGGGCAGGGAGCACCCCAACCCATCACTGGGCAGGCTTGGAGGTGGAGGCAGGGCCAGCTGAGGACATAGCTAGGCCTCGACTGCCAGGCTTCTGGATGACAGAAGCCACAGACATGGGTCTGGGGTACCATGCCGCTGCTGCCCAGCCAGAGACAGCTTGGCTACAGGGGCAGAGTTGGGCCTAAAGGACGACTTCTGGGATTTAGAGCCCCCAACATCCTTTTCGGTGGAGGTGGCAGAGTGCAAGGAGGCACTGGACTTCTCAATTTTGGTGAGAAGACCATACACCCATGGCCCGAACAAATTGGTGTCCAGGAAGGGGACATCTGCCAATTTGTGCTGGGTACCTGCCGTGAAGGTCGAGATCCTCAGCTAAGCAATGCAGCAAATAACTACTGCTGTGGCCATGGACCTGCCACAGGAGTCACCAGTGTCCAAGGCCATCTGGAGCAGCTGTTTAACCACAGTGCAGCCTTATTTATTTGCTTTTGGTAACCAGGTAAGTGTACTAGACAGAACTGCCTATTTTCAGGCATGACCCGGGACAGTACAAATCAAGGAACAGGTAAAAACAAATACATACACAGTGTTATACAATAGGAGATTCCAAACAGTTATACAGAGGTGCAAGTTACAGAGTACATAGAGGAGGTACATATCACACAGTATAATAGGAACAAAACAGACAAAAAGGCACAATTTATGGTTAATAATGTACAAAACATGACAGTGCTGTTGGTTAGTCAGCAAGGAGACAATTCCCAGGCAGAGACAGGGAACAAAGTGCATAGCTGCAGTTGAGGAAGAGTGGGGATGGGAGGAATCAAGAGGTCACAGGGAAAATTAAATGCCTTGGTCCCAGACTTGCTTGACCATCATTGGAAGGTCAACCGGGAGCTGAGAGAGTACCTGGTTAAGAGTGCCCAGCAAGGCATGGACAAAGTGGGCCATCATTCAGGTCAAACTTGCCTGCCTAAGGCAGAGAGATGAAGCCGCACAGACTTTCCTGGTCGCATGATCCAATTTCCTGGCTACTTTGTCGGGAGGCTTATCAATGTCCCTGACATTGCCTGTCTGCCTGAACCCCAAATCAGTGACAAATCCTTCGGCCAAAGCCACAGGAACTCTGTACTTGCAGGCCATATGGGCTAATGGTGTAAGACAGGAGACTGGGCATTGCCAGCGCTCCAATGCAGGATCAAGGATGGCTTCAATCACCAGGAAGATAACCCCAGGGGAGTCATCCCAATTGAAGATTTCGGTGAGGGGATACTTAGCCCATTTCTGAACGGGCTCCAAGTGGATGTCTATACCCTTAAAAATAAGGAGGAGCATGGCCCCCAAGGATGTAGGGCCCTGATCCATCGACCAATCCTCCTCAGACTCTTAGGTGGGAATACATAGAGGAGGCCCCTGATTCTGAGGATTTGTCAAAGACCGGCCAACATTCCCCGCTCCCAGGCCCTACTAACTGTGCAGGGCTCATCAGCGACAGCTATCGAGGAAGCCTGGGAGTAGTATGGGCATCCTTTGAAGGGGGCCCTCCTTTGGCTAAGTCAGGGGGGTGTTCCACCTGAAAGGGCAGAGAGGCCAGGAGTGGACGAGCTGGAGCAGGTTCGAGCAGAGGTGGCAGCAGTCATGGGAGTGCTGGGGTAGGAGCTGGCACCGGCTTAGGCCCAGCACCTAAAAGGAACTGCTGGCACATCAACTCCTTGCAGCACTATCACAACTTGTGGCAGTGTGTGTCCACCCCAGAGGAAGAGGAGGAACAGTGGTTGCACTGCTTTCCCAAAGTGTTGAGAGCAAACCCGGCATCACCGGCAAGAGCTGCTTGACCTCTAGCTGCGGGACCTTGACCTCAGCCTCGACCTCTGGTGAACCGGTGGCGAGGGGAGCCGGGAGCTGGCTTTAGGGTCCTGAGGGTTAGGGACTGGCTCAGGAAACTGATCCGGCCTGCCCTAGTACTGGATAGGCAGGACTGGAGTCCAGGTGAGGGAAGTATCCCCCTGGTCCTGCAACAATGGGTCGACGGGGTTGAGGAAAATCTGAACAGCCTGGTCAGCCATGTCTCAGCCAACAGGCCCAAAAGCGGACACTGTGGGGCCAACAGCCTGGACAGAAGTGTTGGCTGAAGCCAACTTGTCGAAGGTCAACGAAGCAGAAGCACAGGAATCCAAGGCCAGAGAGCACTTGTGATCCCATGACCAGCAGCAGGACTTCTTAGTCTTCTCCTTAGAATCCTTCAAAGATTTTGAAGATTGGGTCCCATGGGAAGGACCTTCCCTGAGGGTAAGAAAGGACTGGCATATGTCCTGGAAGGCCCCTGTGAAGGAGGCACCAGTACCCAGCAGGACCAGCACAGACACTGACAAAGTGCCCACCGTGGCCTGTGTTGCAGCTTCTTTGAAAGCTGCTAAGTGTTCTGCGGTCCCCGCAGCCATTGAGACTGCCAGATGGGTGTCCTTGGACTGAATGGGAGGGTCCTTCTAGACCAAGCAAAAGTTGCAAATACCAGTCCTCTTAAGTGTAGGGTTGTAATGTGTGGCACAAGCTGCAATCCTTGGAGTTGTGTTTCTGGCCAAGGCAGTATATGCATGTGGCATGAGGGGACATGCATGACATTTTCTGTCCGCATGGACAACGTTTGAAACCAGGCACAGACTTGGAATCAGCAGTGTCAATCAGGCTACAACTGTGAAACTGTAAAGTAAACTCTAAGACCAAAATTAAGAACGAAAAGAATGATAGGGCCTACACAAATGCTGAGCACTATGGAGGGAACCTTCTTCCAGTGGAAAGGAAGATTTGACATCACAAGGTGGTGCCAAGGAGGATACCACCAGGGTGGGTGGGAGGGAGGGAGAAGCCAGCTTGAAGACCTTACAGCAATTCTTAAAGGGAAAGATCCTGCCAGAAGTGTGGATAGTACACCATATCCACGCCCTCGCCTGATTTGTGTTTTGTGGGTTCAGAATTAATCTGGACAACGCATCTTTGTATTTTTTTGTCCAGTTCTAGATCTGACAGTAAACTGATAAGGTTGCAGTCTCAATGCCATCTTACTAGTCTGTCTGGAGGTCTTGACTAAAGAATAAGCAGTGTCAAGGGCTTTGCGTCAGTAATCGCGTCAAAGTTAATTACATACAGAAAAACACTGAATTTCTTGCAAGCACACACTATTGTTAAGGTAACCCCCCTGCAAATGGGGGTTCCTAAAAGACTTCCAGGAGCTTGCTTGAATGCTCCAAGCCTGAATGGTGTTTGGCATTTAAGCCATTTATCAGTGAGTGTTTTTAGAGCCTCTGGTACTGTCTCTTTAAGAGCTGTCTGTTTGCAGACATAATTAGTTTGTATGGGGGGACTGTGTGCTTCTCTGAGTACCACTCGAGCTGCTGCCAATTCACTTCATTTTTGCAGTCACTAGGAGTGCAAAGGGAACCTATCTGAAAGATGTAACTGTTTGCCAGAAATTATTTAGAGTAATAATGAAATTACAGTTTGTCTAACCTGCTTTCTTTGCAGTCAGAACTGTGTCTGCTAGTTCCCCATTCTAGTTTTGAACTGCTGAACTGGACCAATCAGTGTGGGTAAGCTAGCTCTAAAATGGTGCCTTGGATGAATCAGAACTTGACTCATAATCTGAGCCAGCCACAAGAGGATTGTATGGGCAGTGACTCTGGGAGATGTAGTTTAGACTTCAGTGCCTTTTGGACCAACAGCAGCTCTATTGTGAGTGACAGCCAATTCAGTCAAGAACTGGGAGGAACTCAAAGGAAGTGCCAGTTTTGTCGGTTGGAGTTTCAGTTGAGCTTTGGCAGTGAAGAAGGAAGGGCCCTGTGCTTTTCAGTGTGCAGTTTTAGTCAAAAAACGTGTATAAGGCCCCAGAGTTCGGTCTGCAGCTTGTGTAACTGCTTGTTAGGACTGAATCCGTCCTGTGAAAAGAATCAAAGGATCTCTGAAGAGTAGAAACCAGGCTCACCCTGTAGAAGACTGGAGGAATTGCTGAAATTGCACTTGGTCTGTCAGGAACTGAATCTGCTGTGTGTTCTCCGGTATTGTGCAGTAATTGCGATCGGGATACAGATGCAGCCTGCCTGGTATAGTGCTCTTTTATATGGATGTGTGAAGAGGTTTGTAGACCTCAAGTGAGCCCTACTTGACATTGAAGGACCCTATCTTATTTGGAGGTCGTGAGTACTAATTCAGGGTCGCTCCTGTTGAATTGCCACATTAAATCCAAATGGAATTACTGTACTGCTGACTGTTTTATTCTCCTTTTCTCTGTGAAAGGGCCCCTACACAGCTGCCACGGTTTGGACTAGCCACTGGGGCTTGGTACCCAGGGACAGTAACTGGATAGGATCAGGCCTGTGCACAGAGCCATAGGCAGATTATTAGATGATAAGCCAATTAACCTGATTTCCCCTGTCCTTGTTATATCCCTAAATAAATCAGAGCTGCTTGTTTCAGCAAAGTTATACTGCCTGGAGGTATTGTCTATGTTAAAGTACTGTACTGTGATTGTTGCACTGTATCTCATTTCTAGGAGGTCCCAGTGCGGAACCAGTCCTGGGGTAAGTGTATACTGTGAAGGTAATTCTGATATATTGTGTGGGCCACTAGTGGGAAGAAAGGGGGGTTGCAGTGTCCCAGAGGGCTGTGACCAAGTTAGTTTAACTATTGCAAACCCTGACCTCTGGGTGGAGGCACCCGCCATTGGATCCAGGCCCCTCAACCTGTTAGTGGCAAATCAGGCAGGGGTAGTAGCCCCTGGGATAGCGCCATCTAGGGGTTACATTAACATAGCCTTTTCAGTTTGAGAATAATGCCTCCCTACTTCAGTCAATGCATGGCTGGCTCGTATGAGCCATCCTGTTTCTGTTGACTCAAAACTACTCCGAATTTACAGGGTACAAATTCACATCTAGCCGAAAATGTGCCATAGTTCTTGCACTTTCCAGTCTGTGTTTTGGTTATCTATTTGCTGCTTCTCAGCCAAGTACTAAGTACCAGTGGCATTTGCTAGGCTCCACAGTGGTTCACATATAGGCAAATCAGGAATAAATCAGCCGTAATAGTTCACAGGGCCTATGAAGCTCTGTGCCCCCACTGCCGTTTCTTGTCCATTTGTATTCTTGATAGCATAGACTATGGACTTTGCTAGCCTAACAGCATTCATAGAGTGGACATGGCCCTTAGATCCCATCTCTGTCAAGATAGATAGCACTTTTTTATTCAAACAATAAGACATGGCAGAATGGGCTTTTGGCCAAGACAAACACACGAAGAGGTTTAATTAGACCAGACACCAAAGACAGAGGCCCTTACAGCCCATGGAAGTACATGTATCTCAGCCCAAAGATCACCCTGGAGTGGTTTATTATACTTCTAAAATGGGCAGCCAGGCATTAAAAAACAAACAAAAAATAAACATTCATTAACACAGTTTAAATTTAAAAGTGAAATAATTCTTCCACTAAAATGTCACTAGGGGGAGCTTTGGTTTCACTCTGTGCTGTGATTTCCAGCCATGTTACCTCCCACGCCCCCAGATAAAGTTATTTTGCCAAGCTCACAAGTCCTGTTTATTTTTATTTTGCTAATGTGCTGGTTTGGGAGCGGAGTTGTTAAGTGAACTGTGGGAGCATGGTGGGTTGAAAACCGGGTAGCAGTGATGAAATGATGCATTCAGTGTTAAAAAGTAAGTAAACTGCTATTTACTGCACATATTGACGTGTGATTTAATTAAATAATGGGAGGATAGAGGATTGGGACCAAGTGAGGAAACTATTACTGCTAGTTATAAATCTAATTATTCATGAGCCTAGCGAGGCTCCAGATTGGCTACTGGATCAGTCATTAACATCTTGGAAATGACTGATCCAGCTACAGACTGACACTGTGTGACACGTATGGCTCGTACCACACAGCTAAAACCTAAATAAAACCAGCAAAAATTGAAGTTGTTATTGCGATTAGACTTGTAACTGCAATAACAACCTTGAAGTCGGTCATTTCCTTGGATTAAGGACCGGCTGTAGGGAGGTGGCCTGAGGCTGCACCTCAGGTCACCCCTCCCTCCAACCTGTTATTAATCCCTCAGAAATGACTGGCACCTTGGTTGTTATTGCTTAATTAGCAAATTGGACATGTAGCGAGGGAGCAGGTTGCTGTGACAGAGCAGGCAGGAAGTACCGTCAAAAAATTCAAAGGTGAAGATTGTAAACTCACAAGAAGCACAACAAGCAAGAAAACTATGCAAAAGACATGTTTATGTGCTGCTGATAGATGTTAATGGCAGATAAGGTCCTGTACACATTAATTGCTCAGCTTAGAAACATTATATAAAACCATTTCATTTGCGAAGTTTAACCACAGATGTCAAAACATTTTGACACCGCACAGACGCCGTGTTTGCCTGAATGAGTTCCAGACACTAACTGTGTTGCTCTAAAATCATGCTCTAGTCTACCACTGAGCAGAGTTAGAGCACTGTTTTAGAGCATGGACTGTAGCATGGTTTTTACCATACCACAGTCTGATGTATACCTTTTAAACCTTTTATTTTGGAGGCAGTATAGCGCAGTGGGTTAAGGCTCTGAGCTGCAGATCTGGAGACCTGGGTTTGAATCCCACAGTAGGTGCATTCTGTGTGATCCTGAGCAAGTCACTTAATTTCCTTGAGCTCCCAGGTTGCATCTGGACACAAACTTCGGCTTAATGTGCTAGTCCTGGTTAAACAATGTTCCCTTTAAACCATTTTAACAGAGTTAAATATCAAAACATTATGAAATTGGTAGAAAGAATGTGGGCTCCCGATTGGCCAAGCAGTATTTTCAGCCAGCTCGTTATCCCAGCAAACAGCCCGACTGAAAGTAGCTCAGCAAAAATGTTTAACATATAACCAGTTTACTGAAAATTGCCCCATTTCATAAGCACAATAAGGCACTGCAGGGGGTGTGTTATAATGGGCTAATGGCCCTTCTCGGGTGGTGGAAGCACTTTGCTTCGTTTCATGCTTCAGTGTACCAATGGCAGGCTGTTATACCACCATAACACACCCGTCATGCCATATTGCTAAAATGACGGCCACATTTAAAACTAAAATGCAGACAATTTCTTGGGTGATGGAGCATGCCAACACCAGTATATTTGTTGCTAATTACGAGTCGTTAGGCTGAGGTATTTGTATGGGTGTCAGCCTTGCCTCAGCCAGATAGAAACTAGAAATATTCTACCCATTTTATACTATGTTACATCCTTAGCCTGATGTTTTTAACCAACTGATTCAGCCGTTAGTCATGCTCTAAAATGGGGCTACCAAACAACCCTATGTCATCTAATAAGTTATGCACACCTTGTTTTGCTGCAATGCTTGTGGGATTACAGTACATGTGGATATATATTTCTGATGCTGGGGATACAAACATCAGTTTCTTGTACTGATGAGTCTTTTTGAGTTGGTTATGGTTGCAGCATATTTATATCTTCCACCTGATGCACGGTTTCCTCCATTAAAGAATAAATAAAGTCTTGTGGAGGCTAAAGGTTAGGTGACAAACTTGTACCACCAGTTTGATGCTGGGGCTCATGACTTTTCACAAGATTCTCTATCTCTTTGTAGCCTGCCTTGCACAAAGTCTGAAGCCTTTGGACACTGAAATAGCATTTGATTCTATGTGGGGCTCTGTGTAGAGAATGCCTAGTGCTGTACTATATCTGTAGTATTCCTAGCACTGAAACTTAACTACTGTAGACCACTAAAATGTAAGCATTCAGCACTTTTGCTACTCCTGTCACTTACATACAGTTGATGGTCTAAATGCATCTTCAATAAAGAATATTTACCATGGCCACCAAGTGGCACTGAGGGTTGAGGTGCTGGACGCCACACCTCATGCCACGCCGGCAACCCAGGTTCAGAAGTGGACTCCAGTCGTTGGGGGTTGGCAGGGGAAGGGGAGAATCGAGTGTCCCAAGAAAGCTCTCCTCTCTCTGGGGTGGGTAAGGGGTTTGCATCGCTCTGTAGCGGCACCTGGTGGCTGTCTGGTGCAGCACAGTTGCGGTGCACAGAAGAGGGTGGGACACGGCGGACGTCAGCCATACGAGGCACAGAACATCACTGCACTGCCGGGTCCAGGGAGAAAATATGGTGGAAAATAGTGGGGCAGTCGATAGCAGTGTGCTGCGCCCCCAGACCTACAAGAGGTACGCCCCAGGTATTGGTTCCAGGTCCATGAGGGGAGGAAGGATACTGTGCGTACCAGCCTGTGGAGGAGAGAGAGTCGCTGACCAGACCGGGTCTGGGGGTGTGGGTTTCCAGCAGCTGGATGCTCGCTGGGCCCGCTCCGCAGAGGAGGTGGAAAAATATATGTTAAAAAAAAGAATACTTAGCACAATAGTAGATCTTCAACCTCATCTCCTCCATTGAACCACATCATGAAACTCTAAGCCATCAGTGTCAGGACCACCCAGAAAGTTTAGTCAGCTGGGGCTGCCCACATGGATGTGCATCGTCACCGCCTATACAGTGTCAGTGGCTTCATCATACCTCAGTTACCTGCCGGAGACCAGCTTGGAAGATCATATGACCAGCAGGGACTGAAGCAACCAGGACCAAACAAGACACACAGGAGAAGATATGGAGACCCGAGTAAAAATGCCAAATTTAGGCATATGAGGAAAGCTTGCATGCAAAAGCAGGTAGGATAACTACCCATCACCTGAAAAGGAGGTGGGGAAGGAAGGATGGAGAGATGTTGCTCAGTGGAGGAGATTCTCTTGAAGATCCTAAGTAATAGTCTTCTTCGAAGATATCTCCCTACATTGAGCCACATTATGCAGGGGCGTAGCCAGGATTTGGTGGGGGAGGGGTCCTAAACATGTCTGGGGGCGCTGGGGGCAAGCTCCCCGGAAAAGATTGAAAATTTAGGAGTTAAATGGTGCAGTTTTGTGCATTTTAGGCAACAACTGTTGTCACAAAATGCATCTTTTACTGACTACACACAGCTCAAGATCATCCCCCCCCACTGTGTTATTTTAATGCAGTCTCATCATGATTACACACTGAGCTCACAGACAGCCCCCCTTTATGTTTTTTTTCTCTAATGTGCGAGACCAGACATGTCATTGCATTTGTTTCTTAGCTGTGCTAATTCAGAGCCAGCCACACTAATTTCCTATTCCATCTCATTCCCCAGGCCACTTTGACAAAACTGAGCCAGGAGTTGAGACCCCTCCCCCCAGGGTCATTTTTCCTTACCCTCACCCATCATCTGTCATCATTTTTTTTCTCATTGCCCCAAGTGTATTTAGCCTGTAGCTACCATCTAAAATCACCCATGACTGCCACTGACACACTCGAGAGACACTTCAGTTGCCTGCCCGGTTTTGCCCCCAACTGTGTTGGCCGAGGCCACAGTTGCTCAGCCTGGCTCACTGCTCAGATATTTGCTGCCGCCATGGCCTGCCCGAGACCCCAGACTAGTCCCCCACTACTCCCAAACATGCCCCACAGAGGAAACCCGACAATTTAGCTGGCAATCCACAGCCTGACTCACTGACTCCAGCAAGACACTCTGCCTCCACGCAGAAAAGACTGTGCTGCTCTATATCTGTGCAATGAGTCTGCGCTTCTCTGCGGCTCTGCATCACATGTGACCACTCAAATGCAGTCATGTGATGCACAGGGAAGCTAAATGTCTTGGCAGCAGCGTGATGGGCAGCGCTCATCCTATTCATCAGCCGACTCCTGGCGTCCCCCCATGCCTCCCCTAGCAGACAGCATAGGGTTTTAAAGTTTAAATGGGAGACTTGTTGCTGCTCAGGCGGCCACGGAGGAGATAATAGCACCACACGGCAGGTCTTCGGGTGGCGTGCAGCATTCTGAGTTTGTAAGTAAATCGGGGGAGGAGGGCATCACTTGACTGTGGTTGGGAGAATTAAAACATTGGGGGCACTCGACACTTCTGGCAGGCGAGGCTCAGGCACCCCCGGATCATATGTCGTAGACGATTCCCAGTAGTACCAAAGCACTGAGGGAGAAAGGAGGATCTAAGGACCCAGAGTAAAGAGGTCTTGCAGGACAGTAAGGCCAAATCTGGCACTTCTATGAGAAACAATGTCAAGACTATAATGTTCAGTAAATGTATGAATAGTATTCCAGGAGTGAGCAGCATATGTCAGCAATGGACACATTGGCGAAACAAGTCACAGATGTAGTACCCAACGGGTGGCAAGAGCATGGACAGGACCAGAAAGCAGTTTACTGTGTTTCTGGTAACAGAAAAAAAATGCAATAGACCAACTATTTGGAAATGCCCTGCTTTGTAATAGGGGAGCCCACAATTCTGGGGGCAAAAGTCACAAATAGAGAGCATTTTCTACAATCCTTAGTACTAATGCAACGTCCAACAGACATCAAGCACATGCAGATGATGTTCCTCAATATCCATGGAAGTAGAGGAATTAACCAGAAGGTTAACCACCTGATTTAGAGTTTGCTCAGAAATTATCTTCAGCAGAAAATGAGGACTGGTACACAACATAACCCTGTCTTTGTGGAAAATAAGAAAAGGAGGGCCTGCAATTCAGAAGCACATCTAGCCGATGTCACAGCCACTAGTAACAGTTATTCCAAGACAGGAACCATAGCTCACAAGTAGCAGCAAGCTTGAAGGGAGGCACAGTAAGGGTCTCCAGAACCAAATTCAAGTCCCATACAGAATCCGGATTTTGGACTGGGATGGTGCAGAAGTAGAATGCCTCAGAGAAACCTGTGAGAAACCTCAAGCTGGGCCACCGTACTGTCATTGGTGAGGGCATGTAAAGCTAATACCACAGTGGACCTTAATGGAGGAGTTCCTGAGGCCAGAGTCCATAAGGGGCAGGAAGAAGTCCATCACCAGACTGAGTGGACACATACAGGGGTCCAACTGATTGGCAACACAACATACCATAAAATGTTTCCATTTTTGCAAGTAGGTGTACCGAGGAGCTTCCAAGCCACCAGTAGAACAGCTGCAACCACCGGGGAAACCCCAAAGAAGGAAAGTTCTATTTCCTCAGGAACCAGGCGTGAAGGTGCAGCGATCGATGATCCAGATACACCAGAGCAGCCTGCTCCTGCAACAGAAATCCCGCTTACAGAGGGAGCGAAATTAGTGCTCCACTGTCAGTTGCTGATGAGGGAACCAAATTTGTCTGGGCCAGTACAAAGCCACCAGAATCAGGGTGTCCGACTTGGCCTTCAACCAGACCAGAACCCTCTGTAGGTCTCAGAGAAAACATGGAAAAGGCCTACATGACTGTCCCTTTCCAAGAGAGGGACAATGCGTCTCATCAAAAAAATCTCCAAGCCCTGAAACACAACAATTTTGCATTGTATGGAGAAGCAGAAAGGTCTATTTGGACACCTGTGATGAAAGAGTACAGGCTGTAGTGTTAGGCAAGAAAAAATGGAACAGACTAGATGTTCCTACTGGTCTTTATCTGCCAATACATTATGTTTCTGCTTTTCAGTGTCTGGTCAACCCCACTTCAGGAAGAGGTTTGTCCATGACAGAGTCCAATAATTTCCATTCGTGGCAGAGTGCCCGGGACCAGCTAAGATGATCCAAAAGGGCATTCAGGGTGTCAGGCAGGAAGACAGCTGACAGGAACATGTTATGTTCCTCAGCCCAATGGCAAACTCTCATTGTCACTGCAAATAAGATACAAGGGAACACAACCCTGAGGGTTCACGTAGTAGATCACTGAAATGTTGTCTATATGGATCTACAGCCGATGACCCGAAGGAGTCGAGGACAGGATATTTGGCAGGATGATCAGTGCCTGAATTCCAGTGAGGTGGAGGTATTTAACAGCACTGGGTATGGACCCCACTGCCAGACTTAAGTTTTGGCAGATGTTTTCTGGCACCAGAAAATGGCTCTCAGCACCACAGTTCAAATTCAGGGGGTTGTTTACTGGCTGTGGGGCTGAGCTTCCAGAGCTGGACTTGAATTTGGTGGGTTAGGGTTAACCACTCCCAACCACACTGCAACCCTCATAGAAACAGACTTTGATGGCAGATAAGGACCTCTTGGCCCACCTAGTCTCCCCTCCTCTCACTCTGCTCCTTCCACCAAGCCCAGGACATGAAAATCACGTACCTACCGTAATTCTTGATCTTTTTGGACGAGTCTCCACCACTCATTCACACTATTGGGAGAGTACCGAGCTAATAATCCCCCGAGAGGGCGGCAGGAAAGACCAAGAGCTCACGTTTCTAGGACAGAAGTCCACTGAGGATGGCTCTGCCAAAGGAAGAATTTCGTCTGGCATGGACATCTAGTGCATAATGTTAAACGAAAGTATGCACTGAGCTCCAGGTGGCCGCATTGCAGATGTCTGCAATGGGCACGTTGCGCATTTCCGCTAGGGATACTTGTGACGCTCTGGTAGAGTGACGTAAGCTCTGCCCTCCAACTTAACCTGCGCCATGGAATAGCAGTGGCGAAGGCACGACTCAGCCATGATGAGATGCATCTGATAGGCGACAGGTTGACCCAGCCGGTCTCACTGAAGGAAACTAATAGTTGCTGAGCTTTACGAAAATCCTTGATTCTATCTAGATAGAAACGTAAGGCCCTCTTAACATCCAGAGAATGAAGAGAACATTCCCCTTCATTTTGGAAGTCCGCAAAATAAGAGGGAAGGACCAAAGGTTGGTTTAGATGAAATTCTGTCACAACCTTAGGAAGAAATTTAGGATGGGTTCTAAGGACTACTTTGTCCTTATGGAACACAGTATACGGAGGGTCTGTGACCAGGGCATGTATCTCAGAGACCCTACGGGCTGAGGTAATGGCCACTAGGAAGGCAGTCTTCCAGGTGAGAAACTTTAGCTCACAGGTAGCCAGAGGTTCGAAAGGTTTCCGAGTGAGCATGTCTAGCACAAGATTAATGTCCCATGCTGCAACTGGACGTCTTGTAGGAGGTCTGGTATGCAGAATCCCCCTAAGAAATCTCTTAACCATAGGTAACTGAGCTAGAGTTAAGGAAAAAACGGGCTCATGATACGCTGAAATGGCACTAAGGTGAACTTTGACTGTAGAGTACTGCAGACCTGAATTTGAGAGGTCCAAAGGTACTCCAAAACCTTATCTGGTGGGCAGGAAAAGGGATTCAAAGAGGACTTTGCACACCAGAGTGAAAAACGCTTCCACTTGGCTGTGTAAGTTTTCCGAGTGGCTGGCTTCCGTGCAGCCAAAAGAATATCTGAAACTCTTCGAGAGACATTGAACCGGTTTACTTCGACTTCTTCAGGAGCCAAGCATGAAGGTGAAGTGATCTCAGGTTGGGATGGACCACCGGTCCCTGAGTCAAAAGGTTCATCTGCAGGGGCAGTGGTTTCGGAGGAACTGCCAACATATTGTTGAGCAGTGGAAACCACAGCTGTCGAGGCCAAAAGGGAGCAATGAGAATCATTTTGTCCCCCTGGGATTTGAACTTGAGGAGTACCCTCTGAATTAGAGGAAGAGGCGGAAAGACGTAAAGAAAACGTTTTGTCCACCGCAGCCTGAACGCATCCTGACAGAAAATGCCAGGCCCTGGATTTCTGGAGCAGAAGAGAGGCAGTTTTGCGTTGAGTGGGGATGCAAAAAGGTCCAGGTCTGGAGTTCTCCACTCTTTGAATAGTGACTGAACTATGGCTGAGTCGAGAGACCACTCGTGAGGGTCTGTCTCCGTTCTGCTGAGACGGTCTGCCAGTTCGTTCTGAACACCTGGCAGGTAGACTGCTTGAATTAGAGCCTCGTGCTCCAAGCACCATTCCCATACCCTCATTGCTTCCCTGCATAAGGGGTAAGAATGAGCACCGCCCTGCTTGTTGATGTAATACATCACTGCTTTGTTGTCCGTTTGAAGGAGAATGTTCTTGTGACACAGAATGTCCTTCAAGGCTCGGACCGCAGAGAGGATGGCTCTCATTTCCAGGACGTTTATGTGGAGCTGGGACTCTACTTGAGTCCACGCACCTTGAGTGTGGAGAGCCTGACAGTGAGCTCCCCACCCCATTAGGGATGCGTCCGTGGTAATGGAAATCTGATGGTCCAGAGGAGCAAAGGGATACCCCTCCAGGAGATTGCTCTCGAGAACACCAGGTGAGTGACCTCCTTAAAGGTTCTGTCACCTTGATGAGATAGGACTGCGGGTGAGTGGTTGGGGACCACTGAGTACTGAGCATCCACTGGGTGGTTCTCATGTGCAAACGTGCTAGGGGCACAGTGAACACTGAGGATGCCATGAGGCCTAGCATCCGTTGCATCGAGAGAGCTGTGACTGAGCTGTTTTCCCTGATATGACGGGCCATCTGAAGGATATCGGTCCTCCTGTCTTCTGGAAGAAAAGCCTTCACACAGGAGGTGTCCAGAAGAGTCCCTAAAAAAAGGAGCCTCTGGGAGGGCTGCAGTTGCGATTTCTTGAGGTTGAGCAGAACTCCCATGGACGTAAGGAGGCGCGAGGTCGTCTCCACGGCGTCCAGAGTCCCTTGCCTGGAAGGGCTTGCTAGAAGCCAATCGTCCAGATAAGGAAACACCTGAATTCCGACCTTTCTGAGGTGCGCTGCAAGAACTGCACAACATTTTGTAAAAACTCGCGGCGCCGAGGATAGCCCAAAAGGCAGGACTCTGAACTGATAATGCTATCCTAAAGCCACAAACCTCAGGAATTTGTGATGCCTCGGGTGAACAGGAATGTGCTGGTAGGCGTCCTGCATATCTAGGGAGGCTAACCAGTCATGTTGATGGAGCAGAGGTAACAGGGTTCCCAGAGAAATCATTTTGAATTTCTCCTTGGGGAGAAATTTGTTTAGCTTTCTGAGATCTAGAATGGGGCGCATTCCCCCTGACTTCTTTGGAACCAGAAAGTAATGGGAGTAGAACCCAGTGTTTCATTGGTGCAGTGGCACCACTTCTACTGCCCTGTTGTTTAGAAGGCCCTGAATCTCGGCGGCGAGAAGGTCTGACTGAAGGGTTGACAGCCTGGGCTGTCGTTTGGGAGGATGATCCGGAGGGGTCTCCACCAGATTAAGTGAATACCCCTCGCGAATTATCCGAAGGACCCATTTGTCTGAGGTTATGGACTTCCACTGGTTGTAGAAGTGCATCAGATGACCTCTCACCGGAGAGGGAAAAGTCCACCTCGGGCAGTTGAGATGGAACTTGGGCCGGCAATTCATAAGGTAGCGCTGGGCGCTTTGGGCCCTTGCACTTTCTGTTGCGCCTTCTTTTGAGGTTGGGCAGGTTGGTTCTTATGGAAACTACCTCTGACTCTGTCTCGAAAGGACTGGCGGTTATGAAACTGTCGTTTACTGGCATGCCCTCAAGAGGGGGCAGGAGGGGGCTGAGCCAACTTAATGGCTGACCTAGTCTTTTGTGTAGCTTCTAGAGCTTGCTCTACCTGAGGACCAAAAAGATATGCACAGTCAAAGGGCAAAGCCATCACCTGCTGTTGCGCATCGTTCGTAAAGCCCAAAGTGCGCAGCCAGAAATGACGGCGGGTGCAAATACCAGCAGCCGCTGAACAGGAAGCAGTGTCAAAAGCATCCATGGCTGCTTTAACCTGCTGGTTGTTAGATTCAATACCTCTGGTAATGGTTTGAAGAAGCTCTGGCTTCGAATCAGACTCCGGCAGGGCTTCAACCATCTGTTTAATAGAATGCCACAGGATATACTCATACTAAGAAAAATAGCCTTGGTAACTGGCAATACGCATACTTAGAGTAGAAGCCGCAAAGACTCTCTTACCTAAGGTGTCTATCTTATGAGATTCCTTGTTAATAGGTCGAGCTGTAGTAGTTTGAGGAAGAACGACCTTATTCTCTGCCAGGACTACAATAGGATCCGCAAAGGCTTGAGATGCCAAAATGGGACGATCCTTGGGGGCTGAATATTTCCCATCAATGGATTTAGCCACCGAAGGGGTAAAAGCAGGATTATACCATACCATTTGAGACAGCGTCTCGAAGGAAGGCTGAATCGGAGGAGTCAAATCCATAGGGATCTCCAAGGCATGAAGATATTGGAGTCTCAACAATTTCCCAGGATCGATTTCTGTAGTCTGGAGAGAAAGTGTGGAACTCAGATTCTTCAGAGACTTAAAGGATAGGTCCTCGACCACAGGCTCTGTAGCAGTAATAGAACCTGCTTCGTCCACTTCATCATCCAACCGAAGGTCTGGGTCAGGCTCAACGTCATCTCCTGACAGTCCAGGAGGGACTGCATGGACAGGAAAGGAATGAAATTCAGAAGAGGAGGAAGAAGGAAGGAAGTGAAAAGAGGTCCCTGAGAGCACCGAGGAGGGCGATGGCACTGAAACTTGATGACCGCGAAATACGCGGCTACTGAAAATGGTGCCGAGCGCCTACGGCACGAGGACAGGTGCCAAGCCGCATGGCGCCGAAAGCAGACCGTGACGGGCGCCGTAGTGATGCCGAGAGGCCGCCACAATGCAGAGGGCACCGAAAACACTCCCAGACTCAAAAACAGGTTTTGAAGGAAGAAGAGCAGGAGATAAGGGCATCGGTGTGGCCCCCTGCACCGCAGCCATGTGGGGGGGGGGAGACACCTAAGCCGCGAGTCAACGGCACCGAAGAAGGTGCCGCACGACCAGGAAGGTCCAACCACCCTACCTGGTCACCCAGAGAGCCCGAAGGCCCACGAGCGACCGAGCCAGGTAGCCAAACCAACCTCCGATCCCATTGCTCCATAACAGCAGCCCACTGATGAAACTGCTCATCTGAAGACCTACCTGCGGGCGGGGTAGGGCTCCGATGTCGAAGCCGTCGGCTACCAGAAGCAGAGGTTGGAGACTCCCAAGGAGGAGAGCGGCAACTAGCCCCGATAACAGAGCGTCTATGTGCACACATATCAGAGGGCGACCTCGAGTGATGCCTTCTCTTTTTAGACCTGTGGGCCGAAGAAGAGCTCGAGGCCGAACAGTGCCGAGAGTGCGACCGTTTAATTTTATGCTTCCGGGGGGACCGCCCCTCCCCCTGGGCATTGGACTTACATTGTCAGACCCCCGGAGGCGGACCGGACCCAGCCCGACTGACTGAACAGCTTTCATATGAAGTCTCCCTACCGTCATCTGACCTACTCATGGTCGACTCAGTCAAGGTAGGCTGAGACTTCTTTATTGTATTTATTTTAAACTAAGATAAAATTAAGCGATACTATATCGAGATAATACTACAAAATAATAAAAACTGAAAACTATGCTGCTAGTTTGAAGTTTGACTCCCGACAGGCTAGCGACGTCGTCACTGAAGTGCACGCGACGGCAGGAAAAAAGGAACTGAGGCGGTTGGAGGGTCGACGCTGAGATAGTCGTTACCGCACGAGCGAGGGCTTGTAGCTGAACAAGGGCGCCATCTCTGGCGCCGAATCCTCCAGCAAAAGTTTGCCCCGATGGGTCCTAGTGCCTCCGGTGCAGATCCCAATAGTGTGAATGAGTGGTGGAGACTTATGTCCAGGAAGATCCATGGTTATCATCAAATATCTCCTTCCGTCCTCTATGCAACAGTGGGCTTTATTTCAACCATCAGTACTGTAACCACTGTAGAAGCCCTCTGTTGTGGGGCGGAAGCTCGTCTAGACAGGGCAATAATAGGGCAGAAGACAGATGCAGCTAGAGGTGGGAGAGGTGAGCCAACATCAGACACACACATTATGTTTGCTGAGAGAGAAAGAGAGAGAGAGGACACAGATAACCTCTGCAGCCCATGCAAAAAATCACCAAACATGAAGAAAGGCCAGGAAGGGAGACACCGCTATAGTAAGCACAATTCCTTTTCTCAGGACACCAGAGGATGTGATTTCACAGGGGCCACAAAACCTCCCAGGAGGCATCAAGATTACAGATGTAGCACCCAACAGATGGGTCCCTTGGGAACTGTTCCCAGTCTCTGCTGACTCAAATGTTATCTCCCATGCTCAGGAAACACAGTCCCCTGAATGGTCGATGAATATGCATACCACTAAGCTACTAATCCAGACTGCTTCCATACTTATTGACATGTATCTGTTCAGTACCTTTTTTTCTATTTTTGCTCCCCTGTCTGTTGGGCTCAGATTCCTTCCGGACCTTGGCAATCCCCTAGCCTCATCACCCCTATCTGCAGATCTCCACTGGGTGCCAGATCTTGCCCTACACTGTCAGGTGGTAGAGGGTTAGCCTCCTGTAGATATCCAGATCATTGGGAGGTGACAGCAGGATGCACAGGACATCCTGTAGGTCACTGAGAAGTGACAGGGAGGATGCACAGGGCCAGACTGTACTAGCCTATCATCCTGCTGAGCCAGGCTTTTTTTGTCCATTTTTTTGTCCCATCCCCCATGATGTCTGCATTTGAAGGACTTACGGTAAGTATGCATGCACACTGGTGTGCCACTGCCTATCATGGTCCATATTCTCCTACCTGCTCTGCCTCCACTGCATGGCCATCCATGGTCACCCAGCCAGCAATAATGTGATTGAGACAATGACCCCACCCCTCTCCAAAGTAGGATTGCATCCCTTAAGATGCTCAACCTCCCTTCCTGTGCCAGTCGTGCAAGGACCCATGGTCCTTCTGATCCTGGGATGCCTTCACTGCATATGGTAATGCTGATGCTGTTCTCATAGGCCGGCTACACAATAAGTTCAGGATCTTTGGGCAAAGTACATCAATGAAAAATATCTGGAACAAAATATTCCCAACAGTTCTAGGTTCCAGTGCATGAAGGTTTCCAGCACTGCAAGGCAGTACAGAATACTATACCTTTGGCTGGAACTGTCTCGCAAACATCAGATATCTCTGAATATCCTCAAGAGAATATATTCGTTCAACACACTCCTCAAGTCTTGAATGCAGATCTATGATTCGTCTTGCTATTGCATAATCTGTAACCTGCAATGTAATTCAAGACATAAGACCTCAGTCTATAATATCAATCAAGTTTTTCACAAGGTCAGAGCAAGGTACCATCAAGTTTAGATTTGGGAAAGCAGAAACGACTGCCGAAGATTCCTTATTGGGGCATTTGGCTTAGCTTTTAATTTGCTTAAAATCAACTGAACAGGAAGCTTCTGAAAAGGTTTTCAGTTTGCCAACTGTCACCCAACAGAAACTGAGAACAATCTTTTTCAGAGTTATACCAGAAACAAAGAAGACACTGCCAAGCTGAGAAGCCTGCTACAGGGGACTGCAGAGAGCCTTAAGAGGTAAGGCCTCCTTCCATCCAGCCTGTTTGTAGAGAGGTGTTACCCCATCTGCGCATGGACTGCCCCACCCACCCAGGGCCAGCTCTCCATTTATTGCTGCTTACAGGTCACATGACATCACGTGACCTCTCCTAATTACTAAGTGTCCACTTTGCCATTTGCAGCTTACATTCGCTGACCACTAGGGGTTGTGGCTGTGCACCCCCAGGCAACACTATCTCTCTCCTCATCTCCACTCCTTACCTACAGTTACTATTGGCACTGGCCACCAGGAGTCACTATAGCACCCCTCCCAACTACTATTTTCTTCCTCACCTACACCTCTCTGCACCCTCCTAATCTCTACTCCCACCTTATCTACTACTGCCCCTTGTGAGTCTCGAACCCTGTACCACCAACCCCACAGCCTACAGCTCTATCACTAAGCTAATGAGTCAGGCTATTGACTCCCTCTGATCCATAAACTGGTTCCTTAAAGCTCTTATAGCTTCTTGGCACCTTAATAAAGCTAGAAAATACTCTCTACTGTTCCACTACTGTTCTCAAACCCTGCTCACCTGGCCCCAAAGTCAGCAGCTCTGCCTTTAAGCCACTAAGCCAAGTTATAATTTTATTGAATCTGAAAATTCTTAAAGCTTTTGCTCCTTAAATATACCAAAATACTCTACTGTCCTACCACAGGTCTCAAACCCAGCATCTTTGGGACTGAAGTCTACAGCTCTACCACCGGGCCACCAAGCCAAGATATAATTCTACTGGCTCTTAAACCCAAACAAAAAAAAAAGGGCACTTCACTGTCCTTCCCCAGGTCTCAAATCCAGCACCCTTGAGACTGAAGTCAGCAGCTCTATTCACCAAGCCAGCAAGCCAAGACAATTTTGACTTGATTTCTACTGCTCTTAAAGCTTTGGCTCCCTACTCTCAGCCACTGTGCCCCAACTTCAAGGCTACCTGACATCATGAGTGCTAATTTCCACCTCATATGCATCATCTTCTTACACCTCCTGGAACCTACCTACCTCTCACCAGCCAGACCTAAGCCCTTGCCCACAGTCTATGGTACCCACATACCTTACCACTGTAGCCCACCCACCCACCACCATGTCAATGTACCCCGGACCCCTGCATCCACCCCTGTGCTGCCCCTCAACCCCACTTCCGACCCTGGCTCCACCACCTCCATATCTTCCAGACCCTCCAAACCCTACCCACTGCCTGCCCGGCCTCTCAAACTACCCACAAGAAACTAAAATTGCCACCCCAGGACTAGAGCCTTAGTCATACTACTACTCCTCTCTGGTAGTATCCACCCAAACTCAGGCCCTGCCCCCGCCAATCCACCAACTAAGTCCAACGGACTCAGAATTGCCTCCATGAACGTATGCAGCCTGCTTAAATAATTCGCTGCCGTTCAGTGCTGGGTTATATCACACCAACCAGATATCTTAGTTCTAGTAGAAACCTGGCCAACTAAGTCCTCCACAGACTCCTTTGTCTCCCTCCCAGGCTACACCCTATATCACGAGGATCGAGTAGGTAAACTACGGCCTCTATGGCCTATCTAGACTTTAGCAAGGCATTTGACACAGTCCCACACAAAAGAGTAATAATTAGGTTAGCCAGCCTGGGAGTGGGTCCCAGGGTGGTAGCCAGGGTAGCAAACTGGCTGCACAACAGGACACAGAAGGTAATAGTGAATAGAACACATTCCGAAGAAAGGGGGATTACTAGTGGATTACCTCAGGGCTCAGTACTGGGTCCAGTCCTATTTAACGTCTTTATAGGTGACATTGCAGAGAGTCTGGAAGGAAAGGTATGCCTCTTTGCAGATGACACAAAGATCTGTAACAGACTTGATACACAAGGGGGGGTAGAAAGGATGACAAGGGACTTGGCAAGGTTGGAGGAATGGTCAGACATACTGTATGGCAACTTAGATTCAATACAAAGAAGTGCAAAGTAATGCACCTGGGAAATAAAAATCCAGGAGAAGAGTACACAATAGCAGGGGAGGTACTAACAACAACAATAATGGAAAGGGACCTGGGGGTAGTCATATCAAATGACCTAAAGGTGGGTAAGCAATGTGAGAAGTCGGTAAACAGCGCCAGGGGGGATACTGGGATGCATCGAAAGGGGCATCAAGTAGAAAAAGGGAAGTGGTTAACCCTCTGTACAGACAGTTGGTGAGACCCCATCTGGAGTACTGTGTGCAGTTTTGGAGACCCCATCTACGCAAGAACATAGACAGGATGGAAGCAGTCCAGAGGAGGGCAACTAAAATGGTGCAGGGTCTGCATCAGAAACCATATGAAGAGAGACAGAGAGCTTAATAAGTATACCATTGATGAAAGGAGGGACGGGGGGACATGACAGAAACTTTTAAGTACCTCAAGGGAATCAACAAAGTCCAGAAGGGTAGCATCTTTCAGAAAAAAGGATGTGTAAGAACAAGGGGGCACAATTTAAAGATAGAGGGGGGACGGCTCAGGGGTAATGTGAGGAAATTTTTTTTCACGGAGAGAGTGGTGAACGCATGGAACTGCCTTCCTGGAGAGGTTGTGGAGTCTAAAACAGTGGGAGAATTCAAACATGCAAGGGACAGACATAAGGCAATTATAGTGGGGGACTGCAGGAAGTAGGCTGTTGGTTAACTAGAATCTGCAGCTTATCCAATAGGTAGGGAAATTGGCAGACTGGGTGGGCCAAGTGGTCCTCATCTGCCATCAAAGTCTATGTTTCTATGTAAACATGGAGGCGGTTTTGCGTTCTATGCTTGTGACACCATCGTAGGCCACGCCCTCCCAGCCCCCAAGCTTGTAGATGGTGCCCAGGCCCTCACCCTCAAACTCACCCCAGACCCATCCAAGAGCCCCCTCTATCTCAGTCTCCAATATCCCAAGGAACCAGACCCCCGCAATATCATCTCTCACCGAATCTCTCCTCCCTCCCTCCCCCATAAGGCTCAACAAGTCCTAGGAGGAGACCTCAATGTAAACTGGCTCAGTCCCACTGCCTCACCGATAGACACTTTCACTGCACTGGACCTGACCTAACTTGTCTCACAACCCACCAGCGAAATCTCAAAATTCAGGACAAGCACCCTAGACATCATTGTCTCAAACCGCTCCCCAAAAGGTTCAAGATATTCAAGTCCTCCCAGATTCCTTAAGCGACCATTCCCTTCTCCTATTCCTCTGGTCTACCCCCACCCCGAAACCCATAGCCCAAACCACTCACCGCAGCTGCCTTCACCCAGGAGGCCTGTTAAAACTCAGGCACTTCCTCACTCACATTGACAGGTCTCTCATCCGCCATGCAACGAGTGTTGACACTGCCCTCTACCTATTCTCACAAGCTTTTACCAAGGCCTGTGATCTTTTTGCACCCTTCACCATAATCCACTCCAAAAAACAAAATGCACCCTGGGTCACCCCTGCCCTACTCCAACTACTCAAGGACAGGGATAACCTCCAGCATATTGCCACTGAGACTGGTCGTGCTGCAGACAGACAGGCATATAGCGCTGCCCGGAGCAGGTGCGCATGGGTCATCCGCAAAGCCAAGGCAAACCACTACCAGGACACCCTCACCTCCTCATGGGGCTGCGCCTGGAACTTCTGGGACAATATAAAAGAAATAACTGGGAAATCATGCTCCTCCCTCCCAGTGCACCTTACAGTCAATGGCACCACCATTACTGACCCCACCGATATTGCCAACTGCCTTAACTCCTCCTTTACTGATCTTAGCCCTGTCCTTCTGACTAACTTTTTCTACCCTACTCACAACCCGCCGCCTTCACATCCACAGCACCCCTGGTTCTACCTATACAAGGTATCCATTCGGGAAGCCAAACCACTCCTGCTTAAAGCACTAAAAGGCACCAGTCCTACCAGCGACTCCCTGGATCCAAAAATACTCCGTCTGGTCCTGGATGAGGTCCTGGTCCCACTTACAGAACAGATCCCTCTGTCTGGGGCAATTCCCCACAGCATGGAAAACTCGACAGTCACACCTATCCACAAAGGTGGTGACCGGTCTGCCCTCAGCAACTATCGGCCACTTCATTCCCTCCCCAAGCCTTAGAAAAGTGGTGGCTACCCAACTCACGGAATATCTAGCAAAATATAACATCCTGTGTCCAGAACAGCATGGCTTCCACGCTGGTCACAGTACAGGCACAGCTTTAATGGAGTTCTCCAACTTCCTACATGCTTTCCTGGACCACAGCTCCCTAGTTGGGGCAGTGTACATTGACCTCCCTAAGGCCTTTGACACAATCTCCCACCCACTCCTACTAAATGCCCTCAACCATACAGGTTTCTCTGCTGGCCCCCTCTCCTGGTGTGCGAGCTACCCATCAGCCCACTCCCAGCGTGCCAAAAACAATGGGATGCTCTCAGAAACCCATCCCATCCACTCAGGAGTTCCCCAGGGCTCTATCCTGGGCCCACTACTCTTTAGCCTGTACCTAAATGCCCTACCTAGCGCCTGCTCTGGCAATATTCTACTATATGCTGACGACGCCGTGATTTATGCAACTCACAAAAATCTCACCTCCCTCCAAGACTCCCTCCAGCACTCTTTCAATGATGCTGAGAATTGGTTTAAGAAGAGCAGACTAGTAATTAACCTCAAAAAAACTAAGGCAATGCTCTTTGCCCACCCCCAGAACAAAGCCAGCAAAAGTCCCCTTCAAATCTTCCCAAGCACTTGTCAACCACTCGAACAATTTTACTCTTACAAATACCTTGGAATCACATTTGAGACTGCTCTCACCTTTCATGCCCACATTACTGCCCTTGCTTCCACCACAAATGTGCACCTTGGCATCCTCTACCGGCACAAGGACTGCCTCCCACCTGATGCCCTCAGGCTCGCCATCACGTCCACAGTAATGTTCCTTATTGATTACGGCCTCCCAGTATATGGTGCTGCTGACTCCACTGCCCTCAGCAAGATTAGACTCACGTTAAATAAGGCTTGCAGGCTACTGACTAGTGCCCCCAGACTCACCCACACCTGTCAACTCTATGACATGGTCAAACTCAAACCTCGAACGCATCCGCTACCAAACCATCCTGTTAACCAAGAAGATCCTACTTGGACCCCCCCCCCCCGGGGTGTCTGCCTCCATCCAATTTACACACCCCAGAGCCACCACCTGAACTTCGGACAAGGTCACTATACTAGTGCCCAGAACTAGGACCTCCCGGGCTCAGAGGTCATTCAGCTACAGGGCCCCTACCTGGTTCAACTCACTCCTCACAGCCATTTCCAACACTGCCAAAATTGCCCCCTTCAAAGCTGCCTTATGAGACCTGCTGTCCAACACCCGCTGCTGCACCTGTCACTAAAAGATACTCTGCTGTTCTTCTGGCACTACTGACATGGCCCACTGGGGTGAACACCCACCCACCTCCACCACCCCCCAGTCCCACCCTCCGGCCCTCTCTCCTCTGCCAGTTCCTGCTCGTACCACTTGAAATGTTTAACCACACGTGTTCAATTGTATGTAATACTGTGTATCTCTGTTCATGCAACAGATGTAAAACTGTTGATTCCATATGTTTGTATTCCGTAAACTTGTAAAAATCTGTTATTCTGTCTTGACTGTACTCTGTAAATTATGTTAACCATGTGTGTCCTCTCTGTGACGAGGTATCTTTGTAAACGAGCCGCTGGCTCAAAGGTTGTAAATCCGATTATAAAATACATAAAATAAAATAAAAAACTATACTAATAGTGGCATTATAGGCTTTTCAGCATGGTTTGTCTAACACAGTGAATGTTCAGTCTCCATGATTCTCAGATTTCAGCAATTTTTGTTTTATTTAAGGTTAACATCATCCTGTATATTGGTGACCGAGGTGGCATTTCTAGGGTATGAATTATTACCCAAATCAGCAATGGTTTTACCCAAACATTCATCCTGCCTTTCAAATGGGAAAAAACACCACCAAGGGCCCCCAAACTCAAATGTGGGTGTGGTCCCAATGTGCACTTTGTGTGCAAAAACAGGTTGGTTTATTAATGGTTTACTGCAGTATAGTAGATTGTATCAGAATACTTCTGCTTAGGTGTAGGCTGACATATTTTACTACAAATCCTAGAATCCAGTGCAGATGACATAAAAGAAAACAGACAGCAATGAGAAGACTCAATAGCCTGCAGTGCATGTTAGAGTTCATATAAGCTCTGATCTTTTGTTTGCTGGTTCCACTGTCTTCTGTGGGCTATGTACAGTCAGAGAACTATACTTCGCCCCTGGAGAAAAGCAGTCTTGGAAAAAATGTGGTCACAGATTATAAAAGCTCTAACATACAATGCAGGCTGTTGAATCTCAGACTGCTGCCTACTGGTCTGATGTCATCTGCAAGGGATTCTGCGATTTGCAGTAAAACAAGATGTCAGCCTACAACTAAGCAAAATTAATCTGCATCTATCATATTACAGTAAACAGTAAGTAAACCAAAATGTTTTCCCACAAAGTGCACCCTGAGATCAGCATGGGATCAGTGCGGGACCTGAATGTGGTGTCATTTGTGCTGAATGCCCCCTTTAAGGCAACAAAATGCTCTCACACCAACAAATCCTCTTGTTACGATTTTAGAGAGGGCAACAAAGTGGAGCGGACACCAATGCCATTCAGAGCAATTGTTCAAACCGTAGGAACATCATACTAAGCAATCACCAAGATTCAGGAGAATTGTGACCTAATGCAATGTTTCCCCTCTGTCGCATCTTAGTGTTGCCACCCACCTGTTGTATAAACTAGGAGTGAACAAATATAGGCATGGATTTCATTTTACATTTGCCAAGCCACCATTTGTTTTCATTTGTAATTGGTTCAGATTCAGTGAAATATTGCTTTAGGCCTAAAAAAAAAGGAAAAAAACTGTCAGAATTATAAGGCGAGCTGTGTTCAGTTCTGAGCAGTAACAATTCAGAGCTGGACATCTACCCTCTAGTACCACAATGTAAAACTAGCCATTTCTTACTTTTTTTTTTTTTTAATTCTTTGGTAACCAGGTAAGGCCCACTAGGAACAAGTGTGTTTTCAGGGGTGACCCAGGAGCACTGGGGAGGTTAAGCAACTTGCTCAGAGTTGCACAGTATGCAAGTGGAAGTTGTAGGAATCAAACCCAGGTCTGTCTGCTGGATGTAACAAGCTCATTCACAGCTTGTTACTCTAACCTCTAGGCTATAGTGCCAGTCCTCTTCCTAGTGTAGTTGCAGCTTACATTGACAAGTTCTAGCCAGAGCAGATATGGCTGTGGCGAGCTTATAGGAGTGCCACTGCTGCCAGGGAACTGCTGCCGAATGTGTCTGAATGCCACATGCAAAATGGTGGCACGAACAAAACTACGCATACGCCATAGTCACGCATGCGTAGTTCTTGTGAATGGCATATGCCATTCCCAAGATGGTGTGCCCGGTAAAACTGCATATGTGCAACACGTGCAGTACGTTGCCGAATATGGAAGTGCCGGAGCAGCGATGAAGCAGTGTGGCCGTGGCAGACTGGTACCGATCGTTTTGCACTTTCGGAAGGATCATCCTGAAAGTCCAAAACAGAAGTGTTCTAAGGCCTGATCCTGTAGCTCATTTTTCTGAACTCTCGCAAAATGGCTGGCTCCACCTAAGCATCTGTAAAAATGAGGCTAGTAATTTTTTTCTGACACTGACAGCCTAATAGCATGAATGAAGACTGGAACTATTAGGAACCCACTTGCCCTTAGTAAATATACTCTGCAGCTCAATGTGGCTGGTTTTATTGATTTCCCTTTGCCAACATTTGGTGGCGTTATACCAGCAGGGCCCCCTTTCAAATATAGCATTCCTCAAAGGGCTTTTTTTTGGTCTTTTATGGGGTGGGCTCATTTTCATGTCTGAGAAAAGTGCTGAGAACAGCAAATAAATGCAGCAGTGCAACATACACAAAATATTTTGTTTAAAAAAAAAAAAAAACAACAAGAGCTTCCAACATTCCACCATGTCAGGTGCCTGGAGCCTTCTCCATATTACATTTAGTCAATGTCATTAATCTGAGAGGAATCATGCATTGGTAATGAGTCTGAGTAGCCCGCAAACAATTCCAGACTGACTAATAGATGTCAGTTTCTCAACATTGTCTGGTAAAAGACTCGCTCTTTGGTCAACACTATTGCCAGCAGCACTAAATATCCTCTCAGAATGCATACCACTTGGTGGACAGCTTAAGTATAGACTGCAAAAACAGGTTACTCACCTGTAACAGTAATTTTAGGAGTGGTATATGATGTTCACCCACACTTTCTGGCAGTGTCCTTTTCCCTTTAAGACGTGCCAGAATGTCTTCAATCAGGCTCCTCCAACCCACCCGGGTGATAACTCCCATAGCTCCGTCCTGTGACATCAGATCTTGCCCACTGGAAGCAAAAGCAGTGCGTCACTTGCCAGTGGAGGTCAGGTGAGTTAGTGTGGATGATCATATACCACTCCTAGAAAGTACGTTTACGTAAGAACTTACTGTAACAGTAGATCTTCCAAGGACCATCTCTTGCAGTAAGTCATTACTTCTGGTAGGTTCCACCAAGTGTCGCTGTCACACAGCAGCTTCTTTTAGCAGTCTTCCATGGGGGCCATCTACACATCACTTCCTGTGGATGTGTATAAGAGTGGGTGACCCCCAATTCCCCCTGTTCACCACCGGCTTCAGCGAGCACAGCCTGGGCTGAGGTAAATGAGGGCCAGAAAATAGAGAATAGTGATCCACCCAATGTCCTGAGTTGCAGATTCGAGGCAAGAAGGCAGGGGGTTGGAGGGTGGGGTACTTACTGCAAGAGACAGTCCTTGGAAGATCTACTGTTATGATAAGTTCTTATGTAACTGTACTATCTTCTACAGACTGGTCTCTTGCAGTAAGTCATTACTTCTGGGAGATTCCCCAAGCAGTAAAATCCAAATGGGAGGAAAGGCAAAGACACATAAGCAAAGGCACAAGAAAGGTAAATTTGAACTGCACCACCAGCGGCAGATAGGCTGAGGTGGGTAAGGACCGAAGTAGTCACGATGTCCTAACTCAAACCCGCAGGTGAAGACACATGAACCACAGGAGAGGTCAACTTGAACCACATCCCCAGAGGCAGGGTGTGGAAAGGACCAAGTGAACTACCATGTCCTGACTCAAACCTGTAGGTGAAGACATGTGGCATGACAAACAGAACCGTAGATGGCCAGGCACAGTGATGCATCCTGATGAGAGAGAGGTTGACAGGCTCTGGCTTAGAGGCAAATCCAGAAACATACAAGTAGAGCAGATTAGATGATAGAAAAGGAGCACCGGGGAAAACATATCCCAGATGGCCAGAGGAAGGAACAACTGAAGGGCTCCAGGAGGGAGAGAAGCAGGAGTTCCAAACAGATCCGCAAGGAGGAGTGACACATCCAGTCTGGAAGAAAGCCTCCAAGAAAGTGAAAGATCCCCGGGCACCTCTGAGGCCTGCAGGAGGAGGCTGGGGACACTGTGAAAGTGGCTTAGGGTGTAGCAGTGGGTTCTGCCCCACATGAGGGATGGGAACACTGTGGAGGGGCAGACTGGAGCCACCCCCCCCCCGGAGGCCCTATCATGGTCCCGAGACACAATCCGGTAGGGGGGCCAGGAACAAGACGGCCCACCCATGTGGGTGAAGGGATGGTACCTGGGAGCAGGATAGAGGTCCTGAAGAGACCAAAGAGCATGCCCCAAAGCCAGAAGGGAATCAAGGATGGCCTGAGCACCAAGGCCAAATAGCAGGTTCCCCAGAAAAGGGGGCTTTGGCAACTGACAGCTGGACATCGGGCGGCAAACCTGAAACCCACAGCCTGGCGAAGTGCCGAAGGGCGATGCCAGTGGCTGAAAGGTGGGCCCATGCGTCAACTGCATCGAAGCATGCACAGAGCAAGTGACGTGCAAGGGAGGTCATGGCAGAGAGCGGCTGTCATGGGCCGCCACCCTGACGACCAAGTCTGCCACAGGGGGAGGAGGACAAGTAGGGGTGGTCAGAAGGGGGACGGTAGAACTGATCAGTGCTGCCGGGGCAGGCTGGGTGGAGACAGGACGAGACCAAACATGAGAGTGTGCATTAAAATACACAGGAAGCAAGGGCAGGGGCACCAAGGCATGCTCCTCAGGAACGTCAAGGTAGGCAGCCAGGTTCTGATGAAAGAATTCCTGATCCGCAGCAGGGAAGGCAAAAGCGTGCTGGATCTGCAGTATGAGCTCAGTGAAGGATGGATCTGGGGGTGGGGTGGGGGACTCCAAAGGGTCAAGCGGGGTGACCTCCAGATGGGAGGACGTGGACCGAGGGGAAGCAAACTCCTCAGGATCCCCACCAGGAACCTCCTCCACGAAGGGACCCTCCCTCCCGGTATCACCATAAAGGGAGTCCGCAGAAATGGGAAGAGGGGTGGACCAGGCAGGAAGCGCCGGGTCCGGGCGCAAGTGCTCGGGTGATGTGGAGAGGGAACGGGACAAGGCCAGACCCTGACCTAGGCTCCACAGGACCTCCAGCACAACACGGGCGATGTCCGGAGCATGTGATGGGTCCAGAGATGGAGGACCCATCAAGGGAGGTATGAGGAGGAGGAGGAGGAGGGTGGGTCAGCCCAGGAAGTGCCAACCCTGAGCAGTGGGGGAAGGCACCCCTACTCATGTGGACAGGGAAAGGAGCAAGGGATGCAGGGCAAGGGCCATGCAGCGGGGCCAAAGGCCTGGAAACAGATGCACCCGATGGGCGATGGGGGGAACACCCGAGGATGCCACCTGGTGCCCTGACAAGCAGGGGGGCACATAAGGAGGGCCCCGAGCAGGGGGAGTCCCGTGGTGGGAAGCCCCCCCCATCATCAACGAGGGAGGCAGCTCTATCAATGAGGGAATGAGGAGAGGGCTCTCCATCGATGGTGGAAGCAGCCCCTTTGACGAGGGAGCAACAGAAAGCCTCTCCGTTGACTGGAGAAGTCAGCTTGTCAATGAGGCATGCAAGGCATGCAGTCTCGTCGATGAGCAGCACTCTGTCAATGGAGAAAAGGGCTCAGTCGATGGGAGAGGCGCTCCGGTTGATGAGAGAGATGAAAGAACATGCGTCATCGACAGAGGAAGCATCCTCATTGATGAGGAACGTGCAGTCGACTGGGAATGCTTCCTATCAGGCTCCGTTGATGGGGATAGCAGCCCCATCGATGAGGAAGGTACAGTTGACGGAGGAGCCGTCATCAACAGAGTAAGAGGGAGGAAGTGTGAATCCCTCTCTCTCTCTCCAATGCCTAGAATGAAAGCCCTTGGTCAGGGAGCCTTGAAGGAGACCCCCCCCCGGAAAAACGTCCTGTCCTGTCCTGGCTGAGCAGTGGCGATCAGCCATGAGGAAAACCCAGGACCCAGCAAGAATTGCCGAGGCTGGGGGACAGCAGGTGTACCATGAGCACTAATGGAACACAGGGCCTGCTGTAGAAGAAATGTGCTTTGCCAAGAGAAGCTCCAGACTCAGCCAGAATGCCTGAGTCAGGGAGCAGCAGGGGTACTGTGAGTGGGTCACAGGCCTGCTATGGAAGTCCAGGGGGCTGAGAGAAAGTACCAGGTCCCAGATCCAAAGGAAGAAAATATGTTCCAAGTTCAAGTCGAAGACTGCAACCCAAGAGGTCAGGAGAGCTGACTGTGCAAGCAGAAGCCAGCAAGAAAATGAACAGAGGGTACTGGGGTCCACCCACTCATACACATCCATAGGAAGTGATGTCATGTGGACAGCCCCCATGGAAGACTGCTAGAAGAAGCTGCCATGCGACAGAAACACTTGGTGGAACCTTCCCAGAAGTAAGGACTTATTGCAATAGAGCAGTCCACAGAAGATCTACTGTTACAGGTGAGTAACCTGTTAGAGACGTAGATATGTTTTATCCACACTTTCTGGCAGACTCCTAACAGTTCTGCTGGGAGGAGGGGCCAAGGCACACACACCCTATTTAGGTAACAGAGATTGGAGAACCGAGGCCCCCAAATCAGCATCCTGGCATTACTCAAGATCGATGTGGTAACAGGAAATGAAGATGCTGTAAATAATATCTGTGACAAATGTCTAACACATGCTTAATGTAATTGTTATACCGTGTTCTGTATTACCATCTGTCTTACATGTGACGAGGTACCTTTGTAAATGAGCCTCTGGCTCAAAGGTTGTAAACCGATATATCAAATAAATAAATAAATAAATAAATGTGTACTGACTTCCAGGTAGCAGCCCGACAGGTTTCCTGGAAAAGGACATCCCTGGAAGCAGCCACTGAGGCAGCGGTATGATAGGTGGAATGAGCCCTTAGCCCTACGGGAGGCCCCCTAAATGCCAACCTACAGCAGAGGTCGATGCAGGATACAATCCACCTGCCAATCATCTGCTTAGCTACCGGCATTCCAGGTGTGGCTTCAGCATAGGTGACAAATAGCTGGGGAACCTCTCTCAGAATTCCAGTCTTGCACTCCTTACAATAGACTAGCGCTCACTGTAGGTCCAGAGTATGGAGCCTGTGCTCAGCCTCAGAGGTGTGATTGGTGAAATATACCGGGAGATTAATCACCTGGTTAAGGTGAAAATATGACAACCTTCAGGAGGAACTTTGGGTTGGGGCGAAGGACAACCTTGTCCCTGTGGAAGACCAGGTAAGGAGACTCCACCGAAAGCGCCTGGAGCTCACTGATCCTTCTGGCTGATGTGCTAGCCACCAAGAAGGCGGTCTTCCATGACAGATGTGACATCTCACACCTGTGCAACAGTTCAAATGGCTTGCCCATGAGCTTTGCCAACACCAGCAGCAAGTCCCAAGGTGGTGGTGGTTCATGCAATGAAGTGGAAATATGGTCAAGGCCTTTAAAAAAAAAAAAAAGCACCAGACCACCTTCTCCTGCACCACTGATTGCTGACCGGCCCATGGGCTGTAGGCAAAGATGGCTGCCAGGTGCACCTTAAGGGTCATCGACTGAAGGCCAGACAGAGTGGAACCAAAGGTAATTGAGAATGCTAGACACCGGACAAGACAGGGGGTCGAGACCCTTGCCCTGGCACCAAATGGAGAACCTCTTCCATTTGAAGGCGTAGCATTTTCAGGTCGACTTCTTCAGAGATGCCTCAACCACAGTGATGACATCTTCAGAGGGACCCAAAGCCTGGAACAGTAGCCGCTCAGGAACCAGGCCGTCAGATGCAGGGATTGAAGGTCTGGATGGAGTACCTTCCCGACTGAGAGCAAGTTTGGGTGGAGAGGAAGACACCTTAGGAGCCTGCTGCTGAAGTGGAGGAGATTGGGGTACCAGAACTGGTGTGGTCAGTCCAGAGTCACCAGGATCACCAATGCCTTGTTCCTCCTCACCTTGAGCAACACCTTGTCAATCAAGGGAAATGGAGGGAAGGTATAGAGGAGGCCTGTGATCCTGGGCCTTGAGAAGGCATCACCCTGCAGTGTTCCCTGCTGAGGGGGCAGGCATAGAACAGCCTCAGCTTTGCATTCTCCCTAGAGGCAAACAGGTCCACCAGAGGGGTGCCCCACTGGGAAAACAGACTGTGTACTACGTCCAGATGGAGGGACCACTCATGAGACACCTGGCTTGGAGTGTCCGCCACCTGGTTGGAGACACTGGCCACATGGATGGCCAGGAGATCAGCCTCCAAGCTGCGCACCAGGGTCCAAACATGGAGTTGCCCTGCACAGTTGAAGGGAGTGTTTATCACCCTGCTTGTTGAGGCAGTACATGGTCATGGTGTTGTCCATCTGGACCTTAATGACCAGACCCCTGAGATGAGCAGCAAAGGCGGTCAGTGCCAGTTGACTTCAACATGCCAGATAACGATTGGTCAATACCAGCAGGAACAGCTGCCAGAACTAGACACATGGTGGATTCCCTGCGGGGGAGAGCCTCAAACAACTGGTACAACAACCCACAAGAGACGGGGCTATCCTAGATCTTGTACTAACTAACAGGGAGAGGATCACAGATCTCCAGGTAGAAGGTCACCTGGGGGCCAGTGACCATCTCATGATATGGTTCAATTTGCCCACTACGACTAAATCACCCCCTTCCAAGGCAAAAATATGGGACTTCAGAGGAGCCGACTTTCATAAGATGGCCAACAGAGTTAAGCTAGCCCTGGCAAACAGAAATACAGGTGAAGGGGTACAGGCAAAGTGGGCAGACACTAAGGATGCAATACTTGAAGCAACGTCCCATTGTGTTAGAGAGAAAAGGAAGTGCAAAAGAAGAAGGAAACCACTTTGGTCCTCAAAAATAGTAGCAGAAAAGGTCAGAGCCAAAAGGCTGGCCTTCAGGAAATATAAGGGAACGCAATGGGATGAAGATAGGGAGACATACCAAACTTCCCTAGGGGAAGCAGGAAAAGCAGTAAGGCAAGCAAAGTCCCAAAAGAAGAAAACACTAGCACAAACAGTAAAAGAAGGTGACAAGACTTTCTATAGATACATTAGTGAAAGGCGAAAGTCCAGAGGGGGTAATGCTAAGATCAAAGGATATAAGGGGGCATGTGAGGAGGAGGACCATGTAAAAGCATCTATCCTAAATATATACTTCTGCTCAGTATTTACTGAAGAAAAGGTAGGGCAGGGCTCACAACTCAGCACCATGGACACAGTGGGGAAGGAGGTGAGCACTAGTCCCTTCACAAAAGAAAGGGTCCTACAAGAGGTCGATAAGCTCAGGGTGGACAAGGCAATGGGACCTGATGGCATACATCCCAGGGTACTAAAGGAGCTAAGGGTGGTACTAGCAGAGCCATTATCAGAACTGTTTAGTGAGTCTCTGAGCACAAGAGAGCTCCCAGAAGACTGGAGAAGGGCTCATGTGATCCCGCTCCACATGAGTGGTAGCAGGGAGGAGGCATGGAACTACAGATCAGTCAGTCTTACCTCAGTAGTGGGCAAGATTATGGAGGCACTCCTTAAGGAAAGGATAGTGCAACATCTGGAATCCACAGGAGCACAGGATCCAAGACAACAAGGGTTTACAAAAGGAAGGTCTTCAAACTAATCTCCTAGATTTCTTTGACTGGGTAACCAGAGTAGTGGACCAAGGGGGAGCAGTTGATGTCACCTACCTTGACTTCAGCAAAGCTTTCGATACTGTTCCACATAGAAGATTGATTAATAAGCTGGGTAGGCTCGGGGTGAATCAGAAGTTGGTCAACTAGGTGGCAAACTGGTTCGTGGGCAGAAAACAGAGTGGTGGTAAATGGTATACAGTCAGAAGAGATGCAAGTCACAAGTGGGGTACCTCAGGGATCAGTCCTAGGGCCAGTCCTCTTCAGTATCTTCATCAGTGACATTGCAGATGGACTGGAAGGTAAGGTTTGTCAGTTTGCAGATGACACCAAGATCTGCAACAGAGTAGATGATCCAGATGGGTGGGCAAAATGAGAAGAGATCTGAATAAACTAGTAAAATTGTCAGAAGAGTGGCAACTGGGGTTTAATGCAAAGAAGTGCAAGATCATGCACGTAGGGAAGAGAAACCCTGAAGCCACCTATAGGCTGGAGGGGAGTTGCTGGCAGTCACAAGGGAAGAAAGAGACTTGGGCATCATCATCACCAATGACCTGAAATCATCCAAGCAGACCACTAAAGCAGTAGGTAAGGTTAGGGGGATGTTAGAGTGTATTAGTAGGGGTATCACAAGTCAGAAGAGGGAGGTAACAATCCCTCTTTACAAGACACTGGTTAGGCCCCATCTGGAGTACTGCATGCAGTACTGGAGGCTACACCTTCACAAGGACATTAACCAAATTGAGGCAGTCCAGAAAAGGGCAACCAAAATGGTGCAGGGACTGCATCAGAAAACATATGAGGACAGATTAATGGAGCTCAATATGTATACCCTAGAGCAAAGGAGGGTGAGAGGTGATATGACCGAAACATTCAAACACCTTAAGGGCATTAACAAGGTGAAAGAGTCTAACATGTTTCAATATAAGAAAAATAGCAGGACAAGAGGACACAGCATGAGATTAGAGGGAGGCCGATTAAGGGGTAATGCGAGGACGTTTTTTCACAGAAAGGGTGGTGGATGCATGAAATGGCCTACCTCAGGAAGTGGTGGAAATGAATACAGTGCTGGGCTTCAAACAGGCATGGGACAGGCATAAGGGAACAATACAGAGGAGTATGAATAAGATAGGTCATTGACAGAGCAAAGACCGATGGCACATTTATAAGGTAGGAAAAGAAATGGGCAGACTGGATGGGTCTTGCAGTCCTTATCTGCCATCAGTTTCTCTGTTTCTACATTTCTACGTTTCTATACAACTGTCCTAAGCTCCAGCAGGTTAATGTGGCATTGGGACTCCTTGGGGGACCAGAGCCCATGGACTCTGTGGTTCCCCCATTTGGGCTTCCCGGCCCATGAGCGAGGCACTGGTAGTCAGGATGACCATGGGCTCTGGGTGGACAAACAGGATACCTTCCTACAGATGTTCCAGGACTAACCACCACTGGAGTGCATCCAACATATGCTGGGTCACAGTGGCCAGCTGGTCGAAGTGACCCCTGCATTGAGATCATTGACTGGCCAGCTCCCACTGCAGGGAGCGCACCCTCCAACAGAGCATGCTGGTGCAGACCGACATGTATCCCAATAGGCACAGGAAGTCCAGAGCATGGTGCAACTGCTCAACCCAAAATGATCAGGCAAAGGAGGAGAGAGCCTCTGCCCTTTCAGCTGGGAGCCGAGCCCTGGCTCTGCCTCAGTGAAACTGATCACCTGTGAGGGTACAAGTTCCAATTTGGCCTGGATGACCAAGAGGCCATGAGATATGCAGGTCTGGAGAGCAGGTCCCTGGACCGCTCCACCTCCTGCCTGGAGGGGCCCACAATGAGCCAGTCATCCTGGTAGGGGTATACTCAGACTCCCCGGCATTGAAGGTGGGTTGCCACAACTGCTACACATTTGATGAAGACCCTGGGGACAGAGGACAGGCTGAATGGCATGGCCTGGGACTCAGGAGGTCTGTTCTGCTCAAAAGTGGAGGAACATTTGGTGTGGACAGATTGGGATGTGAAAGAACGCGTCCTGGAGATCGAGAGCAAAATCACACTTTTTGCTCTAGAGATGGTATGATCTGAGAGAGTGACCATCCTGAAGGTGTGCGACCGAAGGAAGTTGTTCAGGTTGTGCAGATCTAAGATGGAATGCCAGTCCCCCCATCCATTTTGGAACCAGAAGTGCATGGAGACAATCCCTGTGTGAGGTGGAGGGTCCAAGACAGGAGACACTACCTCCTTGTGGAGCAGCTGGGTGAGCTCATCCTGAAGGGCCATCTGAATGTCGACGGACACCATGTCTTCCCAGTAGTCCTTGAACTCCAGAGGCAGACCCTGGCCGACCACCTTGAAAACCCACCTGTCTGTGGTAACAGCAAACAAGGCTGAAAGGAAGTGCTGGAGCAGATTCCCCACGGCAAGATCCAGGGAAATCAAGACAGGCATGGAGAAGGACCCCCCCCCATCTCATCACTGGGCATGCTTTGAAGCAGAGGAGGATTTGGTGGAGGGGCCTCTGGGACCTCGACCTCTGAGCTTCCTGATGACAGAGGCTGCTGATTTAGGCTGGGGCCGCCAATCCTGCTGCTGTCAAACCTGGGGCTGGGCAGGTTTTGCTGCAGGGGAAAAGGCTGGACAAAAGGGCTTCTTGGAAGGATTAGAACCCTTGGGGTCCTTCTGGGCAGAAGTCAGAGTCCAAGGTGGCATTGGATTTCTCATTTCTGGCACGGTGCCCCTCTATTCTGGGCCCGAACAAGTCAGTCCCCAAGAAGGGAACATCTGCCAACTTGTGCTGCATGTCAGCCGTGAAGGTGGAGATGCATAGCCAAGCCCTGTGGTACATAGCAACTGCCACAGACCAGGCACACGAATCACCAAGGCCCATGGCCATTTGGAACTGCTGTTTTGCAACAGCTAGGCCTGGGTCCCTGACCTTCTTGACCATAGTCTGCAGGTCTGTGGGTAAGTGAGGAAATGCCTTGTCCAGGGAGCCCAGGAGGGCATGCGAGAAGTGGGCCATGAGAGGGGGCTGACCACCCGAGTCACCACTCACCTGGCGAGGGCGGTCTGGGTGACTGACTGACAGCCGATGGGGTAAACCCTTGCCTGGCTGAGCGTCCTTAGTCAGAGTGCCAGTCATCGGCTGTCTGGGCGGTAGCTCCACCAAGATCAGTGAAGAGGCCTGAGGGGGTTGCACTGGGACTGCCTGGACTGGCTCTTGCCGAGCTGGAGTCTGCAGCGGCTCTTGTGGCTGTAGCTAGGGAAAAGCCGGGTAGCTGGGATCGGCTTGACCTGGATGAACCAAAGCTGTTGCCACATGAGTTCCTCATAGTGCCAATCCAACTTGCACTGGTGCTTCTCCTTGACTGAAGATAAGGAGAATGAGGAATAGTGGTGGTGCCACTTGCCTGAGCACCTGGAGCATGAGCGTCGAGAATGACGCAGGCTGCCAGAGTCAGGGCTTCGTGAGTGGGATCTCTACCACGACCACCGGGGGTAGGGAAGACCAGCGGCAGGTCTCAGAGGGGTCAGTGAAAGCAGATGCCTCTCCTGGTCTGGGAGCTAATGGTTGGGCAGGGGTGGAACAGTGGACTGGTCTCTCCCCCTCCCCCCGAGAGAGTGGCAGGACCACAGTCCTGGAGAGAGAGTTATCTACCTCCTCAGCAGACAATGGATTGACTGGTTTGAGAAAGAGCTCCAGGGGCATTGACCCAAGTCTTAGTCAAGTGGAGGCACTGTAGAGCAGTGGGTTAAGGCTTTGAGCTGCAGATCTGGAGACCTGGGTTTGAATCCTACAGCCACCTAGGTGCATATTGTGTGATGCTGAGCAAGTCACTTAACTTCCTTGTGTTCCCAGGTTGCATCTGGAAGCAAGCTTTGGCTTAGCACGCTACCCATGGTTAAACAATGTTCCCTTTCCCGACTGGCCCAATGGGGAGACTGTGAATCCGTCAGCCAGCACCGACCATATTCGGCAACTCCGGCAAAGTGCCGGAATCGGAGGCCTGAGAGCACTCCTAATCTCATGACAGATGACAAGACGGTTTCTTGGTCTCTCTCTCTCTCCTTCTTCAGTTTCTTGGATTTTGTACCAGAGGGTCCCTGCCCCTGGGTAGGAAAGGGTTGGCACAGTTCTTATCCGGTAAACGAAGCACCCAAAGGGAGTAGCAAAAAGGCCGAAGCCGAGGAGGACTGCACAGCAGCCTCAGCTGTGGCCTTCTTAAATACGACAAGTTGCTCGGCAGACCCTGTGACCACAGAGACCACTCAACGAGCATCTTTGGAACTAATGGGTGGATCCCGATCATCTGGATGACCAAGGAGTAGGCAGGCGAGACAATCCTCCAAGGTGGAGGGAAGAAACTAGCGGCAGTGACCGCAAGCCTGGATATCATGCTCATGGCCCAGACAGTATATGCACAAGGAGTGTAAATCTGATCGAGACATAAGTTGCCTGCACCTGCATTTCTGGAGCCACAGGGTGGACTTTGCATTGTCCATAATGGCAGCAAGAAGTAGAAGTAAAGACAAAAGTTGTTTTTATTAACTGTAGCAGAGAAATAAAGCCTCTTCAGTGTGAGAACAATTAGGAAGAAACCTTCCAGCAGAAAGGAAGATCTGACATCACAGGGCAGAGCTAGAAGAGTTACCACCCGGGAAGGTGGGAGGACATTCTGGCATGTCTTTAAAGGGGAAAGGACACTGCCAGAAAGTGTGAATAGAACATCATATCCACGTCCCTAGAAATTTTAGGTAACTTGCCAAAACTTTCTTTTCCTCATGCCAGAATCTGAAAGGATTATCCCTGAAGTGTAGCTGTTTAGGATCTCTTAGCAGGTGATAGTCTACCATAGTTGTGATTGATTACGAGTGCATAATACTGTCCTGATGTGGAGTAGAGTTTTTAGTAATAATTTGGAGGCCTGGCCAAATTTTGTTTTCTTGTTCAACATCAGACAAAAAATTATCTTGTTGAGTTTCAACAGCTTGAGATGCAGGTCTAGATTTTCTTGCTTGGGTACTAGGGAATGTCATGTGTTCTGCTCTGTTTTAATGAGGCACAGTCCAAAGTCCCTCATCCTCATTCATACCATTTTCCATTTCAGTCAACTTTCAGAACTAGAAAGTCTATTTTTTACGGTCAGCACCATGTGGAACGAATTATGCTAGGTTGTGTTTAAACAGAGGGTCCAGCATTGTGGCTAGGATGTAATGTTCTGACTGTCGCATCTTTTCAATTCTAGGATCCACTTCCATTGTTAAGGATAAGCAGTCTACAACGTGAAGAGCTAATGCGACAGTTGCTGAAGATGAACCCCTTTTAAGATTCTGTTGAAAACTCGTAGTACTAATTTCTTCCTCAACATACGTACAAAGGGATAGTATTTGACAGACTGGCATTGTCTGAGCAGACTTCTCATTTGGCTTCCTTAAATGGCTGTAGTGTCTGGCAGGGGGCCTTGAAGAGTGCCCATTGTGCATAATATAGTGATACTTCCCCCTTCCTCATCTGGTGCTCCATTCTGTACTGGTTTACTTCTTTCTGCTGCTCCAGAAATCTCTAACATGTAAAAAGTTGAATTCCACTGAGTAGTGGCTTATTTGTGTTCCCTTTTGCAGGGCTTGCAAGATCTTGCAATCTTTTGCAGATGGCCTAGAATGGCTGCAGATTTTGCAGGCAACAGCAAGCATAATCTCTATACTTTGGTCTTTTTTAAGAAAATCATTCACCACCAAGTTCAGGGTATGAGCGAAACAGGACATTTGAAAATGCACCAAGCTGCACCACCTTTAGAACCTTACTTCCATTGTCAGAAGCCACAAAGCCAGCTGACATGCCATGAGGGGACAGCCATTCCTGAAGGAATTTGTTTAGTTCATTATGTTCACCATACACAAGTGCATCGACCATTTTGTTTTGAGTGGGTTTTGAGAGGTGTGACACTGTCAGACCAATGCAATGCAGTCTGCAAGGGGCTTGTCAGTGTCTCACCAATCATTAGCCAGGCTGATCATGACACTGTTCTGGCTTGCTGGGTGGAAACTTCATGTAGTTCAAAGGAAGAGAGCTGACCCAATCATGGGTGGCTCTTTCCTTTGATCTACATAACGCTGCCCATCAAGTGCAGCTCATCTGTCATGGGCAGCCTGCTGTGGTTCCCCCACCCAACGTAATCCCCACTACCAGCTACAACCTCCCCCCCCACCTATTTTCACTGTGCAACACCAGGGAGTCCAACCCCAGTGCCGCCAAACAAAGAAAACCCTTCATCAATCTCTTCCGCTGCTTCCATGTTAATAATTCTGGCATGGGGTGCCTATTCCCCTGTGCCATTTGCCACCCCCACCTTGCCTGTATTGATTGTGCGACACCAGGAAGCCCATCCGTGGTGCCACCAAACAAACACTGGGGGTGCCCAATCCCCATTGTCAGGACCCGGAAAAGAAAACCCTCTCTTGTTTTTTTGTTTCTGTAAAATACACCCTGTAAAAAAGAAAACTGTCCTTCGATGTCTGTTGCTGCCGCTGCCACTGTCTCCCCACTCGACTCTCCCACTCAGCACCTACCCCCCCAAGCCCATACTTACCTATTTGGGGTCCACTGCCATTATCCTCTCTGGACTGGAGACATATCTTCACTCTTCAACACTGGACCACAAACTGAGGAAGTCAGGAATGTGCTTCAATATATTTCATTGGGTTTTGAATTTGTCATCCTAACAGCCATTTTTGAATATTTTTGCTTCGAAGTTTCAACACGGTATTTTTGGGACCCTGCTTAATGAACAATGACAGTGAAATTATGCAAATATGTCCTAAAAGGTGATCCTGTGGCTGTTGCACTAAACTTTCTCTGCCCTTTTTCATGAGGTGGGGTCATAAGACTAAGTTGAAAATCTGGGGTAAAAATATACAGAAAAAAAAGTTGTGAGCCTACACTGAAGTTATGAACACAGGCTTGTAACTTTAATAATTTTCAATATTTTCATCCCAACTTTTAAACAGACATTTCTTCACAGCATCTCATCAGTGTGACAGCTGTCATTTTTCAAATCCTGGCCAAAATGTGTTTTCACACTTCTGGCACGAAATCACCTTCTGGGCAGGATTTGAAAATGTTCTCCACCCCTTTTCATGAGGTAGGGTAATAAGAAGGCTACGTGGGGTCACAAGAAGGCTATGTTGAAAATTTGGGGTAAAAATAAGAGAAAATAAAGTTATGAGCCTACATTGTAATTTTTCAATGCACACTTGCAACCGTGGCAATTTTCAATATTTTGATTCCAACTTTTCAACATAACCATTTTCCCACACCACCTCATGAATATGACAGCTGTCATTTTTCAAATTCTGGCCAAAATGTGTCAACACTTGTGGTGCAAAATCATCTTTCGGGCATGCTTTGAACATTTTATCCACATTTGTTCACGAGGTGGGGGCATAAGAAGGCCATGTTGAAAATCAGGGTAACAATATAAAAACAAATACCAAAGTTGAGTACATTAACATTTTTCAACACACTCATAACTGTGATACTTTTCAGTATTTTGACCCCAGATTTTTAACAGTCATTTTTTTTCACACCACCTCATGAATGTGACAGCTGTCATTTCTCAAACCCTATGCAAAATGTGTTTTCACATGTGTGACGCAAAATGTTTCAGGCATTGTTTTATAAATGACACTCGTCATGCTCAGGAGTGGTCATAAAAAGATCATGTTGAAAATTTAGGGTGGAAATGTGAAAAATCAACTAAGTTTGAGGAAACATTGAATTGTTCCAACATTTACTTATGACTACTTTTGCAGATTTTGACCACAATGTTCAACATATCCCTTGCATTACACCAGCTTCTGAACATGGCTGGTGACATTTTTCAAATTTCATCTGAAACTTGTTTCCATAGTCACACAGCGAAATCACTTTTCGGATTGGATTTTAAAATTTCCACCGGTCTTAATAATCAGGCCATATAAAGACTGTTGGACATTTGGGGTCAAAATATGGGAGCCCACTTAAAGTACATATTGCCTCTGAGCTGCTATATCCTGAGTAATTGCAATCTAACAATGTGTAAAAGCAGGACACTACTGAAAATGAGATACTGCATTTCATCTGCTCTATCCTAGATAAATATATAGTACAAATGTGTACAAGCAAGACCCAGTACAACAGAAATACCAGCAGCCAACAGTCAGCATTGACAAATGCTTGTCTAATATGTTTAAGATTGCGTGATCTTTCTCAGAATGTAGTTATAACCAGGGCAGCCCATTTTTGAAAGGTTGCTGCCAGTGGTTGGGCTACAGATGGAGGCAGAGGAGTGGGCAGGAGACACCCAGTGGGGAGTTACGGTCATGCAGTCAATAGTTTGGTTACTTGTCCATATATCATTTGCAATATGTATTCTAGAGACAAAAGCCTGCACTGAAGCATGATTAACTTACAGATGCAGTTCATGGTACATACTTGGACTTGCTTTTCTAGAAAAAGAATTGCAATACCACCTGGTAGTGGAGCACTGAAGTGCACATCCAGTGCTGGAAACTAGCAGCTTCTTCATGCAAGAAGGGCTGTAAATCCACTGTGATTACTGTTGCAATTGCCTCAGTTAACATTTTCGCCACTGGATTACTTGGATCATATTTGGAAAACATTTCAATGATTATCTCATGCTGAACGGTTTTTGGCCAACTGAGGCACTTGAAGCAGAAATGGGTAAAAGCTGTCTTTTGAACAATTCGGCTTGACCCAATGAGCCTGGATGATCCTCAAGACCAGAGAAAGAGCAAGGTACTACTCTTATCAGGACAATGAAACCACCTTCTGGTTCTTTCTGAGACTTTAGAAAAATAATCTACTGTACATCTAGCACTATATCTACTCTGAGAAAGTGGATCTCTGACAATCCCTCATCCGTATAATATGCTCCACTGCCTGCTCCTGTCCCCCAGTCCCACTGACCAACTGTCCTCAGCTTTGGATGTGATTAGAGCAAGTGGCTTATCACAGTTGACATGCCAAGACAGCTAACTTTCCTACCTCTGCTGACTACCTTTTCACGCAGTACACAAGACCGCTAACTTTCCTACCTCTGCTGGCTACCTTTTCACGCAGTACACAAGACTGCTAACTTTCCTATAGAAACATAGACTTTGACGGCAGATAAGGACCGCTAGGCCCATCTAGTCTGCCCATTTCCCTACCTACAGGATAGGCCGCAGATCCTAGTTAACCAACAGCCTTTATCTTCCTGCCCCCCACAAGAATTGCCTTATGTCTGTCCCATGCATTCTTGAATTCTCCCACAGTTTTAGACCCCACAACTTCCTCAGGAAGGCTGTTCCATGCATCCACTACCCTCTCTGTGAAATAATACTTCTCACATTGCCCCTGAACTGCCCTCCTATCTTTAAATTGTGTCCCTTGTTCTTGCAAGTTCTTTTCTGAAAGATGCTACCCTCTTGGACTTTGTTGATTCTCTGAGGTACTTGAAAGTTTCTATCATGTCCCCTCTCCCTTCTCTTTCCTCAAGGGAATACATATTAAGCTCCTTTAGTCTCTCCTCATCACGGCTTCTCTTGCAGACCCTGCACCATTTTAGTTGCCCTCCTCTGGACTGCCTCTATCCTGTCTATGTCCTTGCGGAGATGGGGTCTCCAGAACTGGACACAGTATTCCAGATGGGGTCTCACCAACTGTCTGTACAGAGGGATAACAACTTCCTGTTTTCTGCTGCTGATGCCTCTCCCTATACATCCCAGTATAACCCCGGCTCTCCCTACTGCCTTCTCACACTGCTTGCTAACCTTAAGGTCATCTGATATGATTACCCCCAGGTCCCTTTCCTGTTTAGTTGTTGTTAATACCTCCCCACCCATTGTGTATTCTTCCCCTGGGTTCTTGTTTCCCAGGTGCATTATTTTGCACTTTTTTGCATTGAATCCTAGCTGCCATATGTCTGACCATTCCTCCAACCTTGCCAAGTCCCTTTTCATCCTTTCCACGCCTCCTTGTGTATCAACCCTGTTGCAGATCTTTGTGTCATCTGCAAAAAGGCATACTTTTCCTTCCAGTCCCTCTGCAATGTCACTGATGAAGACATTAAAAAGGACTGGACCCAATACTGAACCCTACGGTACCCCACTAGTAACGCCTCTTTCTTCAGAGTGGACTCCATTTACAATTATCTTCTGTGTTCTGTTGTCCAGCCAATGTTTTACCCAGGCTACCACCCTGGGACCCACTCCCAGGCTGGTTAATTTGACTATCAATCTTGTGTGGGACTGTGTCAAATGCCTTGCTAAAATCTAGGTAGGCCATGTCCACAGCCCCTCCCTGGTCTACTACTTTGGTCACCCAGTCAAAGAAATCTATTAGATTCGTCTGACATGACCTTCCTGCTGTGAACCCATGCTGCCTTGGATCCTGTGCTCCACTGACCTCTAGGTACTCAACTATTCTTTCCTTCAGAAGTGACTCCATCACTTTCCCTACCACAGAGGTCAGACTGACAGGTCTGTAGTTTCCTGCCTCTGTCTTGGTCCCACTTTTGGAAGGGAATCACATCCGCCTTCCTCCAGTCCTCGGGTACCACACCATCCTCCCATGATTTATTAAAAAGAGTAGCCAGTGGTTTCACTAGTTCCTTCCTTAATTCTTTTAGAATTCTGGGGTGAATTCCATCAGGACCCATTGCTTTGTCCACCTTCAGTTTTAGGAGTTCTTGCAGAACCCTTTCTTCTGTGAAAGGACTGGGATCGACCCCCTATCAAGAGTGCTTCTATTAATTGGATTTAGGCACTTCCCCTCCTCTTTTGTGAATACTGAGCAGAAATATTCGTTTCAGTATTCCTGCTTTTCACTGTCCCCTCTGCCCACCCACCCACCGTTCATTCTATTCAGCCTCACTATCCTCCCTTTGTCTTTCTACGCTGGATGTACCTATAAAAGGTTTTATCCCTTCTTAACCGAGTTGGCTATCTTTTCCTCAGTTTGGGCCTTTGCCATTCTGACTCTCCTCCCTGCTTCTTTCTGCCTTAATTGGTACAGCTCTGTCCTGCTCCTTCTGTGTTTCCTTATACTTCGGAATGCTATCTTTTCTTCCTGACTTTCACAGCCACCTCTCTTGAGAACCATAGTGGCTTTTTCTTTCATTTTGATTTGTTTATTTGCTTCACACAAAGGCTTGTTGCGTCTGTGATGGCAGTTTTGATAATTCCCCATTGTTGCTCCACACCTCCTTCTAGCCTGTTTGCTAGTGCTTTTCTGAGGCACTCTCCCATCTTGCCAAAGTCAGCCCTCCTAAAGTCCAGTACCCTCACCTTTTGTATGGCTTGACTCTGTAGCTGAGTTTAACGTGAACCACACTGTTTGATGGTCACTTTTCCCCAGATGGCAACCTACTTCTAGATCTGAGATCCTCTCACTGTCCCTGTTTGAGAGTATGAGGTCTAAGATTGCTCCCTCATGAGTGGGTTCCGAAACTAGCTGTCTAATGCCTGCCACCTGTAGGGCGTCAAGAATGGCCCTGCTCTTGGATGTGGCTGCAGCAAATGTGCTCCAGTTAACATCTGGCATATTCAGGTCTCCCATCAACAATATCTCCCTTTCTCTGCCATTCTAAAATTCCTTCCATCATATCCTTGTCCATTCCTTCCCCTGACATGGGGTCTGTACACAACCCTGTGCAGATTGTGGTGCCCTTTCCAGTCTCCAAGGGTGACCCACAGTGCCTCCTCTCCTCCCTGTTTACTCTTTTGTTCAGTTGCTTTTATCCCTTCCTTTACATAGAGAGCTACTCCTCCCCCTCTTCTCCCCTGCCTGTCTCTCCTGTAGGTTATGTACCCTGGTATGTTAACATCCCAGTCATGGTTCTCTGTGTACCATGTTTCTGTGACTGCTACGATATCTCTGCTGATTGCCTTTTCATGCAGTACACAACACTATTAACTTTCCTACCTCTGCTGACTGCCTTTTACACACAGTACACTTTGCATAACTCATTTTTTTGGTCAACATAAAAAAAACTAAAATCCACACCACAGATGTAGCCTTCTTAGTTGTACAGGGCATAACATCTTGTTCCTGCTTGATCTCCTCTGGAATTGGATCAGTCTCAAACTGGGACTGGAAATGACTCTGCATATCTAGTTTACTATCACTAACTGCATTTTCAGTTTTAGTAATAACAGGGCTTTTCTCAGTCATCAACGTTTCCCGTTCATCACTTTCATGGGTATCATTTTTCAATAATGTTTTTTCTTCTGGTGTTGTGCAGGTGGGCGATCTGCCCCATCCCTTCCTCCCACAACCAGCAACCACCTGCCTGCCACATACCTCACCCACAGAGTTCCTCAATGGTTTACCCACCCATGGTGGGGCCAGGAGAGGGAGGATCATCCACCCCCCCCCGTCAGGTGACCATATCCAAAAGCAGAGGGGCTTGTCCCATTGTCATGATAGTGGTGTGTGGTGAGGGACATGAAACCCGTGACTTTCCTGTTTTCTTCCCAAGTCTTTTTTCACAGCACAAATGCTAGGACATGCTGTGTGGAGGCAGAGACATCCTGCGTCAAACCTATTGCATCCTTCCGTCAGCATCTCCTGTGCTTGCACTGAGGCTGCACTCAGTGGCATTCAACAGCAGGATGATGAATCACCCCTCCCAGGAAAAGGGCAACTCTCCTCTGGAGTCTCAATCCTCCCCCCCCCCTCAACAATCAGAGTCTGTTACCGAACCACAGTTGCACCGTGGCAGCAGATAAGGCATCCAACGCCTAAGCTCTCCATCCTACAGGGCCGGCCCTAATGGGCATCATTATTACCAGTATCACTGCTAGTAACTGGAAGAAAATAAAAGATTTGATGAAGCCCTGTACTCAGGGTGCTAGGCAGGGGTGTTTTCCACCACATCTGTTTATGGCAATAAACTAGTATAAGTTACTCCTCTGTCGTGTGCTCTGTTTGTTTTCCCTGATCACTGCTAGTAATACTTGTGAAGCCATTATTAACATTAATGTAACATGACTGACCATTCTTTCAATTCACACTGAATGATACCTGCAACTTTGGGTTTTTCTATACAAAAATTACCTGCTCTACTAGTGCTTCCTTGCATTTCTTAGGGACAGTTCCTCCTGCCTTGTTGAGGATTTTTTTTTTTGTAACTGTACACTTTGTTAGTAGATTTTTTTTACACCCCTCATTTCTGGAAGTGCTGGCAGAGTGCGACTGTAAGGAATTCCACTATGTAGCCGGAAATGAAGTATTTCATTTTTTTATGCAACATTTTGTCCACAGAAGAAAACATCTGCTGAGTCAGAGCAGTTACCTGCTGAAGGTTTTTCTGTGACATTTCATTTATTAGTTTTACCAGGAAAGTTGACTGGGTCCGAAGACCCTTTTTCAACCATGCCTGGGGGAGGGAATACAAGAGGTATAAGTATGATTACAGACACAGTATTTAACATTTGATCATAACTAACAATAGTTATAACAAACTTCATACATTCATTCATAAAAACAAACAAAAAAAATCATACAATACATAGAAGACACAGCTACTCAACGTTAACCTAAATAAAGGTTACATCATGTGATCCAGCACACTTACAGCTAGAAACATCATCCAAGTAGTTTTCCCAGGATCTCTTAAAAACACCACTTTTGTTTATATCTAATTTAATTTGAGGTAATTTATTAATCGTTTTTGGACCATAAATAGTTGAACACTCAGCTGCTCTTGTGCTTATTCTTTGTTCTATAAATAATTTAGTCAAAGACTCCCTGAGCGCTCTTTCAGAATTTGTGCACTGGAAATGTTTTGACAGAGCAAAGGGAGTCTGTGTTTGAAGTAATTTATGTAAATAAATAAGCTGTTTTAATAAGTCTCCCTCTTGGTGGTAAAGTCCCAAAAGTGAGACATAAGTTACAATGATGTTCCCTTTAGTTAAAGCAGCCAATTACAAGCCTCATAATATTATTAAAAGTTACTCTATATTTGTTAAAGTCTCAGAAGTGTTTAATAGGATACTATTGTATTCTAATGCTGGTAACAGAACTTGATGCGTTATTGTATGTTTTGCTTGTACAGTTAAACAGTTATTTCTATACAAGAAATCCAATTTATTGTTTACTTTTTGTGTTACTTTTGATACATGTTCATTTAAAGTTAATCCACTGTCTAAATTTACAGCTAAATAGTTGATTGCCCCCACTTGATCCAGCTTAACACCACTGTCTACTATTATGCTCAAGGCCAAATAGCATTGCAACTGTCTCTCTCATTCAACAGAATTTTGTTTTTCACAAACCATTTTTGTAGACCACAGTAGAAGGGTTATAGTTTAGCTTCCAGGTCCACTCCTGTTCTTGCTCCACAAACAATTATTGTGTCAGTTGCATATATAATAACCGATGCATCAGTACAAGCATCACGCAAATCATTTATGAAGAGAGAACAGGAGTGGACCCAGAACCAATCCTTGCGGGACCCCGGTATGAACAAACCTCAGGATAGATGTTTCTGAACCAATCTTTACTTTCTGCTTTCTATCCAGCAGAAAACGTTCAAACCATGGGACAGAATACTCCCCTACTCCTAAGTGCTTTAACTTAGATATCAGAATAGGGTGGTCCACCAGGTCGAAGGCCTTAGGTCAACAAAAATCCCTCCCATTAGTAGGCCTTTATCCAAGTTGTTATAAATATCACTAGTTAACCTGACCAGGGCCATCGACGTGCTGTACCCCCTTCTGAACCCATACTGATTTTCATTTAGCATCCGATTTTTCTCCAAATATTCTGTTAGTTGTTTGGTTACTATTTTTATAAGCAATTTTGCTAAAGCAGGCAACGCAGAAATAGGCCTGTAATTAACAATCTGGTACTTATCAGATTTACAAAATAGGGGAAATTATAGCAGTTTTCCTTATGTCTGGGATCATCTTAGTACATAATGAAAGACTGTACAGTTAACTGGTTTAGTTAATGGTCCAGCAGCCACCCTCAATATCCTAAGGGGTATCTCAGCCCCCGGAGAGGGGATCTCTTCCTCATCCCCTCCAGCAACACTCGTTTCCCCTTTTACCTTGATCCATGGTAGGTTTTACTTCCTTTTGTGAGATTAAATTTAACAGAACAAAAATGAAATCACACTGCTGGCACAGAGCCTATGGGAGACTCGGGCCTTCTCACCAGTGTTTAATTGATGGTCTTTAACGCTCTCTCTTCTTTTTACAGGTCTGGCAGAAGCAACGTATGGTCACCCTCGACTGGAGGCTCCCTGACTAAAAGTGAAAGTGACTGTGGGGCAAGCAGTGAGCAGAAATTACAACCATGCCGTACAGAGGAAAATGAGAGCTGACATGGCCAGAGGCTAGCTGTGTTTCCTTAGCAATGAGGACCAGCTGCAGACTATGAAAGCATGTGCAGCCTTGTTCTGTTACTCAGGGTGGGTGGCGTGGAGGGTGGTTTTGATTTTGAAAAGTCCTGCTATTACCAAGTAGAAAGAGGCTGTGTGTGTAAACAGGAGTTGTAAGTGTTTAAAATCAGAGTTGGTGACTTACAGTAGCTGTTGTAAGTTTATGCGTGAAAATAAAAGGTGATGCTGTGATGGTTGGCACTTGAGAGTAAGACTGAACTCAGGACAGCCATTGCATGTGTGGGCAAAGTGTGGGCAAATCGATAGATGAATTTTAGGTACACAGAACTTTTTGGCTGGGCCCCCCCCATGATTATGTCCTAGGATTTAGTCACAGTAGAAAACATGTCTCAGTCAGGTTCTGGGACACTTTCCATCGATTTCATAACACAGGAAATATCACAGCGCATTAATAGCATGACTTGCACTACTGTGGTATGCTCTCCATTGAAAACAGTATGCTGCATCTTTAATTTTTAGTTATCGCTTGCAAAAGGTAGCATTCACGTACAGTTAATCTAGAACAAATCTACAAGCACATTGGCTTTGAACTCAGAAAATGCCATATAAACATCTCAGATTCCTAAGGAGTCAGATTAGAACAGGACTGATTCATATCATAACTACAACAGGGCACTAACCCATCCATTTAGAGTCCCTTGAAATGGGTTAGATATACTGGGATAAGTTAAACATGTTCTTCTAAAACAATTATACAGAACATTCATTTTTCAATGGTGGTCATTTGTAATTAGGATTGGTACAGAGGGCCAGAAGTTTGAATACCCTTCTGGAAGATGTGATAGCCACCAGGAAGACTGTTTTCCAGGTGTAATCATTCATATCAGCAGTTGCCATAGGCTCAAAAGGAGTTGTATTTTTATGTTAATGCAAAATGCTGCTACTGTTAAAAGGGTTTTGCATTGTAACTCACTGCATTCATCTAGCAAGACAGAGGAGGCAAATCTTGACTTAAAAGGAACAGACAGATTGATATTCTGCTTCAGGATCTTGGAGTGGTCAGACCTTCCCCAACAAGGTTAAACATGTTCTTCTAAAATAATTATATTGTACATTATGTTGTACATTCATTGTTCAATTTGATTTTATGTTGCTACAAAATGCTGCTGTTAAGAGTTTTGGACTGTACCTCATTGCATTCATCAACCAAGACAAAGAAGAGGTCAAATCTTGACATGATAGGAGCAGACAGATTGACATTCTGCTTCAGGGACTTGGAGCGCTCATATCTTCCCCCAACAGGGTTCGCAGCTGCCAAAATGGATGTACGGGCATTTAATGTGGCCTGATAACAGAAACACAACATGAGGCAAATGTGTGTTTTATCCTTTGGAAAATCATACTCCGTTTGTAAAAGGGTTCTTCTTAACAGTATGTCACAAAATACTACAATATCCTGTGCATTATAAAATGATACAAAATTAAGAAAACTTCTAGGCAAATCAGAACACATAACTAGGAGTGTTTATTAGACTACTCTAATTTTACTCAGCACTTCAATACATAATCTTATAACATTTGTTGACTTCCCAGAAACATTACAATTATTTTGGTTCTACTACGATTTCAATGCTGTATGTACAGTTATGGATAAGCCCTGTGCTTTTATTCACCAAGTAAAGTAAGAAGCTGCAGAAGAAAATAATTACTCACCATAGTATTGTTAGTTGCTTTCAAAGGGGTTCCCCAGTATGCTTGACAACTTCAGTAATTCTTCATGAATGAGCTGCCCCAGAACTTTAAGAATGTCATGCTAATTAGAAAATCTTAGAATGAAATTCAAAACTCTGCTGCATGATCATGCTCACCCCTGCCCTGTAATGACGGATTTATTTCTCAAGCTGTGGGGAGCAGTGGCCACTAACACTAGCTAACTGGCTATCACAAATTTCAAAAATGTTAGATTTTGTAAAACCTTACTGTATGGCAGAAAGAAAGCAAAAACAATATTTTAGGTCACATAGCATCAGTTGTGAAGCCACATAAGTAATGCTCAAACAAAAGAAAACTGATTTTTGTTAGAACCTTTTTCCAGGTTCTAGAAGAGGAAGTAGGAACAAGATTGTTAAGCAAAGTGAGAGATCCCTTTGTACGAAACATTACTATGGTAATTTTTTTTCTTCAAACCCTAGGAATCCCTCACTTATAGTTAACAACTGCAACTCTGTAGCAGTACCTTGGGAGGCTGGGTACAGAACCTATTTTAGAAATAGTTTCTGCAAGACAGAAGTGCCAAAGCTGGCATCCCTTCTGGAGTGGATGTCCAGGAACAGTGTTTTGCAAAGGGGTGTACCATCTTCCAGGTAGCTGCTTTACAAATTTCCTGAATAGAGACATCTCTTAATGCTGCCACAGAAGCAGCAGTGCCCCTCATAGAACTGGTCCTTGCACCCTCAGGTGAAAACTTCCTAGCTTTGCCATAACAGAACTGAATACAGGTCATGAGTCAATGAGAAATGGTTCTTCTGGATGCTGGCTTTCCCTAGCCTACCTAACCATAAGTGACAAACCACTGAGAAGACATGGACCTAATATCCTTGGCGCTGTCCAAGTAGTAACTCAGTGCTCTTTCAACATCCAGGCTGTGGAGCTTTTGCTCCGCTGGTGTGGATTTGTCTGCAAAGAACAGAGGCAGAATGATTCTCTGATTAAAGTGGAATTCAGACACCACATTGGGAAGGAACTTTGTTAGTTCAAGACTACTTTGTTTTTGTGTAATATGATGTAATTAGGATCGGTACACAGGGTCTGAAGTTCGCTTACCTTTCTGGAAGATGTGATAGCCACCAGGAAAACTGTTTTCCAGGTGACATCCTTCAGATCATCCGTTGCCATAAGCTCAAAAGGAGCCTCCATCAGCAGTGCAATCTACAGATTCATGTCCCATGGGTTGAATGGATCCTTAAAGGGAGGGTTCCAGTGAATCAGGTCTTTAAAGAACCTTTTGAAAATAGCCTGTGAGGCTAGGGACCTATCTTTGCAACCTGATGTACATGCTGACACTGCTGCTAGATGCACTTTCAGGGTTGAGGGCCAAAGACCCAGTGACTGAAGGTGGACTAGATAATCCAACACAGTGAACAAGCTTGCCTGGCAGGGATTGACCTGTCCAGAATAAAATCTATAAATGGAAGAGGTTTCCAAAATGGTTTTCATGGTTGCTGGTTTTCTGGAAACCTTAAGAACCTGTAAGACATCATCTGAGAGGTTTAGGCAAGAGAGCTCTAGGTCTTCAAGAACCAGGCCCTGATGTGCAGAGTTCTCAGGTCTGGAAATATCCTGCCCTGAGACAATGCCTGCAGGTTGTATCTCAGGGGAAGGAAGACTGGAGGTTTGTTGAAAAGGGACAGGAACAGAGTACCAGGTGTGCCTGGTCCAGTCAGGTGCAATTAGGGAATCACTGTCACAGGTTCTCATCTAAGTGTCAGTAATATTCTCAGTAAGAGGGAATAAGGGAATGCATACAAGAATTTCCCTGTGCAGTCCAGGACCAGGCATTCCTCTGGGATGGACCCCATAGAAGAGGGGCCTGCAGCAGAAAGTGGGGAGCTTGTAGTTCTCCCAGGAGGCGAACAGATCCATCTCTGGTGTGCTCCACTGCCTAAACACTGCAGAGAGAACTTGTTTGCTCAGTGTCCACTTGTGATTTCCTTGGCTGATTCTGCTGAGGGAATCTGTGAGAACATTGTCTTTCTCTGGTAGATACACTGCAGATAGCTGCACCTCCAGTGAGGTATGCCAGACTCAGATTTTCATTGCTTCTGTGCACAGCTAGGAAGATCTTGTCTCTCCCTGTTTGATGATGTAATACATGGTAGTGGTGCTGTTCATCCTGATCTGGACTGACTGACTCTTGATGTGGGATGAAAAGGCCTGCATTGCCAGGTAAACTGCCCTGAGTTCCAGGAGGTTTATGTGCTGTGGAGATGCCCGGTGGGGACCACATCCCACTGACAGTGAGATCCTCCAGATGGGTGCCCCAGCTCAGGAGCGACACATCAGTAGTAGTACAACCGTAGGAGACTGCTGAAGGAAGGGGAACCCCTGCCCTGAGGTTTTCCTCTTCCTTCCACCATTCCAGTGTCCTTAAAAGGCACCTTATCACTGGAATCAGCTTTGATAAGGGATCCCACCTTTGGGACCAATGAGCCCCCAGGTGGTACTGGATATCCATCATTTGGAATCTGGCACCTGGTACAACTGATATGGAGGGGTATCCATTCAGACTCTAGAAACTTCATATTCCGACACTATGTTTACTGGTTCCAGATGCCTGACACTTTCAGGAGCATGACAGCCAGGATCTCCAACTATGGTTCAACAGACTCAGTGTCCGGATTTCCAGGTGTTGTGCATGGGTTGTACTATGTTGTGTTGGGGAGTGCTTTATTTCATTGTGAGAACAAGGAAAAATGTGTTTATGTGGTGTTTATGTGACTTGATTTTTATATCGCTATATGGTGGTTTCGTGTGTACTACAGTGTGATGTTATGAGCCATTACTCATAGAAATTCTAGTGGTTTGCAGCTTTCTCTAGATGACATAGACCTCTGGATGTGGTCTTTGGCTGTGTATGCCTTCCAGGGTGGAGTTCAGGGCAGTCCTCTCTGGATACTTTCATGAGTAGCGTTTGTACTTTGCTGCTCATGGTGGCTCTTCCAAAGCATGGTATTCACTCCAACATGCGCTTTCCCGAAGAGTGCATAGAGGTGTTGATGCCATACTTCAACATTATTTTGAGTGTGAGGAATACCTTTTTTTAGTGAGGTCTACTATGGACCAAAACTGTGGTGGCAACAGGGGCGAGTACCTGGCAGACATTTTGATGCTTCTTACATTTGTCCGCTTTCTGAGAATGTAATTATCTCGGAACCAGTCAAGGAGTTTGTGTTTGATGGCATTGTAGGTCTGAGTAGCTTGAATGCTGCAGGCACTTCTGAGGGAGGTAGGTAGATAGGATAATGCAATGACTTGCCTAATTTTTAGACTAAATTCCGGATCACTGTCATATTGGGGGGCTAAACATAGGCTTTGTACCTTGCGCCAGATCTGCCTAAAGTGGAACAGGCATCCTTTATTGTCAGAGTTAGGGAATTCTTGCTTAGTTGCATTTATGGATGCCTATTCAAAATCTGTGATTATAGTTGATGGTGCAATAGTAGCATGATTTTTATCTGCATATTCATGTAACTCCTGGAACAGTTTTATGTAGCAGTCTTGCGATTTCAACGTCATTACTCAACTCAAAATAAAAATGACACAAATATACACAAAAGCAAAATTCTTATAAATCAGGGATTCCATGATCAGAGGAGTGGAACACCACCCAACACAAAATGTTAAAAGTGACATTATGGAAGTGTCTACCAGGAGCCTATGCAAGCAGGGACACTAACCGCATAAAGACAATTGTGCAGGAATAGGGGGATGTTACACATAATACTCCTTGGTACCAATGACTTGGCAAATCACACAGTTCAGGAGCCAAGAAACACTTCAAGGACCTGGTCGACAAACTTTCTTCCCTTCCATCCAAATTGGCCTCCTCAGAAGTGCTGCCAGTGTGGGAAAAAGGAAAAAGCACCAAGCGAGTCAGAGAGATTGAAGCAGGCAAATTCAACTCATGGCTGCGTGATTGGTGCCAAGACAAGGGATACCACTACATAGGGAACTGGCACAACTTTTGGGAAACAGCTTTTTTTAAATACGATGGATTGCACCTAAACAGAGGAGGTGTGTGAGCACTCGAACAAAAAATTGATGTCTATGCAGGTAATTGAAACTTCATAAAGGAGAGTATGATGCAGCTCACACCCCTGCCATTGGTGGGCTGGTCATCACTCCCCCAAAATGTCAAATGCACGCACACATCCTCAGAAAACAAATCAGAGCCAACATCCGCCTGAACCAGCAGCCTCCATAATCTCTTGGCTGAAAAGAGCAAACTGGAGCAGTCCAGAAAGAGGGTACAACCTCGTGCAAAAGAAGATGTACATTCCTGGAAGGCAATGGTAGCAAATTTTAGGAGCCTAACTAACAAACTTCCCAAACTAACAGCCATTTTGGAAACAAAGGTTGGACTGGGTGGCTATAACAGAAACGTGGTTCATGGAAAACCACGGCTGGGATACAGACATTCCTGGTTACAATCTGTTCAGGAAAGATAGGTAGGGCAAAAAAAAAAAAAAGAGGGGTGTAGCCATTTACATTCAGGAGGAAATAAAAGCCACAGAAGTAAAAGGGCAACCTGGGGACTTAGAGTCATTGTGGCCAACAGTAGACATGGGCAAAGGAAAACCTTTTAGAATCGGTGTCGTGTACGGGCCCCCAAATCAAGGAGATAAAGGAGACAAAGATCTAACAGAGGAAATCCACAAAATGTCTGATAAAGGTGAAGTAATACTGGTGGGGAACTTCAACCTACCAGATATTAACTGGAGCACACTAATGGCAGCAACAGCAAGAAGTAGGGACTTATTGTCACTACAAGGCGTGGGACTGTGCCAACTTGTTAAAAAAAAATCCAAAAAGGGGAGTTGCCATTCTTGATCTTGTCCTTATAAACTCGGAAAGGATCAAGGACATCAAAGTGGGATGTCATATGGGCAACAGCGGCCATTGCATGATAAGCTTTAAGGTAAACATAACAGAACACCAGCCATTCAAAGATAAAGGTGCTAGATTTCAGAAAGACTGACTTGCAAAAAAAATGAGGATCATCATAAGTAGCCAGTTAATGGAAATAAAGGTTGAGGAGGTGGATGTCATGTGGGGGAGACTCAAGAGATGGGTCAGCAAACCAAAAAGAAACAGAAATCCTCTATGGTTTTCCAAGGAAGTGGCTACCACAGTCAAAGAAAAAAAAAGAAGGTGTACAGCATATACCAGGAAACCAAAACTGAGAAAGACTGGGAGTCAAACAAATTAGAAAGGCAAAAGCCCAGGCAGAGGAAAAGATAGCAGAAGGGGCAAAGAGAGGAGACAAATATTTTTTTAGATACATTAGGGAACATAGGAAGACAAAAGTGGGGATAGTAAAGATTGTTACTGAAGAAGGGAAATGCACCAAACATGACCCAGGGAAAGCCGGAATCCTCAACAAATACTTCTGCTCTGTGTTTACCAGAGAGGACCCAGGGGATGGCCCAGCCCTGAAAAGACAACACCCCAGGACCAGGGGTAGACATGAGTCCCTTTACAGAAGCTGAAGTACAGGAGGCGCTAAATAAACTAAAAGCAGACAAAGCCATGGGACCAGACGAGATGCACCCCAGAATCCTTAAGGAACTGGGGGCAGAATTAGCAGCCCCTCTGGCACTTCTATTCATGAAATACTTGAAGAGTGGTGTGGTACCCAAAGACTGGAAAAAGCCAATAGTGGTTCCACTTCACAAATCAGGCAGTTGCGAAAAGGCTAGTAATGACAGACCGGTGAGCCTCAGGTCTATAGTAGGGAAACTAATGGAGACACTACTCAAACAGCGGATCATAGCATTCCTTGAAACTAGCAGCCGACAAGACCCTAAACAGCATGGTTTCACAGCAGGTAGGTTATGCCAGACAAATCTGCTCTCGTTTTTTGACTATGCTACAAAAATAGTGGATGACGGTAGGACAGTAGATGTGGTCTACCTAGACTTTAGAAAGGCCTTCGACTCTGTTCCACACGGAAGGCTGGTAAAAAGCTTGACCACATAGGGGTTGGTCCAGAAGTAGTCAGATGGGTACAAAACTGGTTACAAGGCAGAACCCAGAGGGTACAGGTTAATGGAGCGCAACTGATGGAAGGCAAGGTGACCAGCAGGGTGCCCCAGGGCTCAGTGCTAGGGCCTGTGCTCTTCAATGTTTTTATAGCAGACATCACTGATGGACTGGAAGGGAAGGTGTGTGTCTGTTCGCAGATGACACCAAGATATGTAGCAGGGTGGACACCCCAAAAGGAGTGAGCAACATGGAAGCTGACCTCAAGAAACTAGAAGAATGGTCTGGAGTGTGGCAGCTGAGATTTAATGCCAAAAAGTGCAAGGTCATGCACATAGGGAAGAAAAATCCAAGAAAGTAGTATTGCCTAGGAGGCGAAAGACTGGCAGCCTCAAATCAGGAACAAGATCTGGGAATCAATCTCAGATGACTTGAAGGCGAGTAAGCAGTGTGAGAAGGCAACAATGAAGGCCAACAGAATGCTAGGCTGCATTGGGAGGGGAATCACAAGCAGGAAGAGAGAGGTGGTACTACCACTGTATAGATCGCTGGTCAGGCCTCACCTGGAATACAGAGTCCAATTCTGGAGGCCTCACCTCAGAAAGGACATTGACCGGGTGGAAACAGTACAGAGAAAGGTGACAAAATGATTCAGGGTCTGCAGTACATGTCCTACGAGGAAAGACTTGGGGAACTGAATATGTACTCCCTGAAGCAAAGAAGAGAGAGGGGACATGACTGAAACATTCAAGTACATAAAAGGCATTAACAAGGTACAGGCACAGGAACTTTTTCACTTCATGAAGAGCTCCAGGACCAGGGGACATGACCTCTGGTTGCAAGGAGGGAGGTTCTCTACCAAAACCAGGAAGTTTTTCTTCACAGAAAGAGTGGTGGACACTTGGAACAGCCTGCCCCAAGAGGTTGTTGGGGTCAACACTGTGGGGGGATTCAAGAATGCATGGGATAGACAAGGGAGCCCTGACTGCAAAGGGCAACTACAGTGTCAAAATAGATCTAAAACAAATGGGCAGACTAGATGGACCTAGCAGTCTCCTTCTGCCATCAACTTCTATGTTTCTATTAATGCATAGGCTAAAGGGAAGATCTGACAGTTTTCCTCCCATCCCACAGGGCCATGCATCATGTACAGTATAGCTGTGTAAATAAATGTGGTACTGTTTTGAACGTGCCATCCATAATCCAGTATGGTGCACTTCCCAGGTTACATATATTTTGTTTTGTGGTTAGAAGGAAGATGTGGTTGTCACCAGTTTGGACTATTTTGTGGTAGAATTCTTCACCATTTACTGTCCGGAGATTTTCTGGTATGACTATTTCGGTAAGATTTGCTGGCTCTGGAGGCAGTTCCTTCCTTCTTGCACGGTTGATTATTTGCAGAAGTGCTCTTTTGTTTGGTAGATGTTGACGAAGTTCAGGAGTCATAGCCATGGTTTCAGCCTATATTAGCTGTGCTTGACTAGCTATTGTTTGGGCTTTACTTTTAAAAAAGTGTCCAAAACATGTGCTACGGGTGCCTCGGTAGCATCAGGAGCATAATTGTAGGCATTCTGTTTTTTGATGTAATGTTTCCCATTTTCTAGGATAGTGACAGGCTTTCCCAGACAAGATTAGGATTTTCTGTGCTCATACCACCAGTAGTAGGTGTTTGTCCTACATCGCTCCTGGACAAGCAGGTAACCATCGATACTGAGCTTGTGCTTTCCTTTTTTGATGGTACAAGGTCGCATATTGCATGTTCATCGGGTTTGCTAGTGGAGCACTCTGGTTCCATTTTCAGCTTGTTTGCTTGTTCATCTCTTGTTTTTCTGTTTTGTGGTGCTGCAGTGAAGCAGATCAGTGCATATTTATACAGTTGTCCTGGGAGTTGTGACTGATGTGTTCATGTTTAATGATATTTTAACAGTCACCTGTGTCTGCAGCTGCAGATCATCACTGTGACCGTTAAAACATTGCCCAGTTATCAACTTTGCTCACATCCCTGAGGTACGTCAGCCTCGGAAGATCTATATTTAATTACCTGGGGATGCGGAGGCCCCCATATTCTCCCAAATGGTGGAGACTCCAACACGAGACAACTACAAGGTTGGCACCAGTACACTGCTGGACTGGGTGCTCACCAACCATTCTGCTCATATCTCCAATCTCACCGTTCTCCTAGACTGAGTGACCACTCCCCTGTCAAATGCAACTGGAATAACTACTGCAAACCTACCACCAGAACCATAAAAAAACAGACTTCTACTAAAAGGTCACCTCCCACAACTAAAGTCAGACCTAAAACTCCTTGACTGGACAGACCTCCATAAAACCAATGATGTGGACACCACACTTGACTTCTTTGTGTCAAAATTTAATGCTGTCTGTGACAAACACACACCAGTTACTACAAGAAAATCCAAAGGGCCCTTTAACCACTGAACTCCTGGAGCAACTTGCCTTACGAGATCATATCTGGCAAACAGCATGCGCACAGGGGACTACAGTAAACATTCAACGATATAAAAAGGCCCACGGCTGTACAAAAGTTATCCGCCATGCAAAAAGTACATATTACAAAGAAGCCCTCTCTAACTCATGGAACAGCAGTAAGTCTTTCTGGGCCAACCTTAGACATCACAAGGAAAGACCCCCAAACTCCCCCTGCTATACTTACTGTTGAGGGGAATTCGAACCTTGGACCCTCTGCTTATTGCCAACTCACTGAATCATGCTTTCACTGACCTCAGTAGTGTGCTCCTCAGGGACTTTTTCAATAATCTCAACCCAAGTGACAATATGAGGTCACCTGCACTACCACCTAACCAGCTGCTATGCCACTTCAAAATGGTCTCTGAAGCAGATGCTAGGAAATACCTTGAAAAGGTCCTCAGAAAATCTAGGCACATTGGTGACACTTTGGACCTCAAATTTGTTTACTTAGCACTGGATGAAATACTTGGACCACTAGCCAGAATACCTAACCTAGCCCTCTTCCACTCCCAATTCCCCCAAAGATGGAAATCTGCTACAGTAACCCCTGTACACAAATGTGGGGACAGGTCCTTGCATAACTATAGACCGATTTCCATTCTCCCGCCACTCTCCAAGGCTCTTGAGTGGATTGTGGCTGACCAGAGGGTGGAATACTTTAATCAGTACAAACTCCTATGCCCAGAGCAACATGGGTTCCGGGGTTGCCACAATACCATTACAGCCCAACTTGAATTTACCAGATACATCCATAATGCCTCAGACCAAGGCCACCTTGTAGGGGTAGTCTTCATTGACCTATCAAAGGCATTTGATATGGTTCATCATGCGCTCCTCCTCAAGCAGCTATCTGACATTGGACTCGCATGTGAAACTATGAACTGGTTTAGGAGTTACTTGAGCTGCCACTCCCAGCAAGTCAGGATTGGGGTAGTGCTATCAGACAGTCGACCTGTCTTATCTGGTGTACCACAAAGATCCATTCTGGGACCATTGCTGTTCAGTGTTTTCTTAAATAATCTCCCGGCCTCCTGCCATTGCCGCATTCTCCTATATGCTGAGGACACTGATTTTTACTAGCAACCTGCGCCCTGAAATCCTTGAAACTGAACTCCAAAATGGCTTTGCTTCGGCAGAAAATACGGGTTACTCACCTGTAACAGGAGTTCTAGGAGTGGTATATGTTGTTCAATCCACACTTTGTGGCAGATTCCTAGCAGTTCTCCAGGAGGAGGATGGCAAGGCATGCACCCCCTACTTAGGGAATAAGGAATGGAGAACTGAGGACCCAAAACCAGCATCCTGGAGTGACTCTAGGTCAATGTGGTAATGGGAATGAAGGTGTGTGCTGACTTCCAGGTAGCAGCCCTGCAGATTTCCTGGATAGGGATGTCCCTAGAAGCAGCCACTGAAGCAGCGGTATGGCGGGTAGAATGAGCTCTTATCCCTTTGGGAGGCTCCATGCCCACCAACCTATAGCAGAGATCTATGCAGGAGGTGACCCACCTGCCTATCGTCTGCTTGGCTGCAGGCCTGCCAGGTGCGGCTTCAGCGTAGGTGACAAACAGCTGGCGAACCTCTCCCCGAACTTCAGCCATTCGCTCCTTATAATAAGAGAGCGCTCTTCTAGGGTCCAAAGTATGGAGCCTATATTTGGCCTCCGAGGTGCGACTGGGGTAGAACACCGGCAGAGTCAACACCTGGTTAAGGTGAAACTCCGACACCACCTTTGGAATAAATTTCGGGTAGGGGCGAAGGACAACCTTGTCCCTGTGGAAGACCAGATAAGGAGACTCTATGGAAAGCACCTGGAGCTCTCCCATCCTTCTGGCTGATGCGATAGCCACCAAGAAGACGGTTTTCCACAACAGGTGAGATATCACACCTGTGCATCGGTTCGAATGGCTTGCCAATGAGCTTAGCCAATACCAGCAGTAGATCCCATGGAGGTGGAGGTTCTCACACTGGAGGGAACATGTGATCAAGGCCTTTGAAAAAGCACTCGATCACCTTCTCCTGTGCCACCGACTACTTGCTGGCCTGCGCCCGGTAAGCAGAGATGGCTGCCAGGTGCACCTTAAGGGTCATAGACCGAAGCCCTAGCTGAGAAAGGGACCACAGGTAGTCCAGAATGCTAGCCAAGGAACAGGAAGAATGGTCCAACCCCTTGTCCTGACACCAAATGGAGAATCTCTTCCACTTGAAGGCATAGCATCTTCTGGTTGACTCCTTACGGGACGCCTCAACGACGTTGAGGACCTTGTCGGAAAGACCCAAGGCCTGGAACTCTAGCCACTCAGAAACCAGGCAGTCAGGTGCAGGGATTGAAGGTCCAGATGGAGAACCTTCCCCTTGTTGACAGAGCAGGTCTGGGCGGGCTGGAAGCCACCTCGGGAGCCTGGATCTGAGGCTGAGGAGATCTGGGTACCAGAACCGGCAGGGCCAGTCTGGGGCTACCAGAATCACCTGCACCTTGTCCCTCTTCGCCTTGAGAAGCACCTTGTGGATCAAGGGAAATGGAGGGAAGGCATAGAAGAGGCTGGGGTCCATGGCCTCCAGAAGGCATCCCCCTGGAGCGAGCCCTGCTGAGGGGGGGTGGGAGTGAAACAGCCTCGGCTTCGCATTCTCCCTGGAGGTGAACAGATCCACCTGAGGGTAGCCCCAATGGGAGAACAGATCTTGTACTACCTCCGGCAGGAGAGAACACTCGTGAGATGCAGCGCCTATCTGGCTGAGGGCATCGGCCAGACTGTTGGAGGCTCCTGCCACATGGATGGCTAGGAGATCCGCCTCCAGGCTGATCACGAGAGACCAGATGCGGACAGCCTCCTTACACAGAGGCAAGGAGCGAGTCCCGCCCCGACGGTTGAGGTAGTACATGGTCGTGGTATTGTCCCTCTGGACCTGAACCACCTGACCCCGTATAAAAGGAGCGAAGGAAGTGAGTGCTAGTTGAACCACTCGGAGCTCCAGCAGGTTGTTGTGGCAGAGACTCCTGAGGGGACCAGAGGCCATGGGCTCTGAGCTCCCCCAGATGGGCACCCCAACTCAGAGGCGCATCGGTCGTTAGAGTGACCGTTGACTCTGGGCAGATGAACAGGATACCCTCCTGCAGATGAGCTGGGATGAGCCACCACTGCAGGCCATCCCACATCTCTTGGGTCACTGTCACTGGCTGGTCCAGAGGACCGGGCGCTGTGACCACTGGCTGGCCAGCCCCCATTGCAGGGGATGCATATGCCAGTGGGCCCAATGGACCACACTGGTGCAAGAAGTCCCGGGCAGGGCGCAATTGCCCAACCAGAAATGATTGGGAAAAGGAGGAAAGGACCTCTGCTCTGTCTGCTGGGAGCCGGGCTCTGGCTCGAAGACAGTCGAGCTCTGCCCCGATAAACTGAATCACCTGCAATGGCACAAGTTCCAATTTGGCCTCGTTGATGAAGAGGCCAATCTGAGAGCAGACCTGGAGGGCCATATCCCTGGACCGCTCCATCTCCAACCTCGAGGGGGCTGCAATCAGCCAGTCATCCAGGTAAGGGTACACCTGGACCCCTCGGTGCCGCAGGAATGCTGTCACCACTGCCATGCATTTGGTGAAGACCCTGTGAGCTGGAGAGAGGCCGAAGGGCATGGCCCAGAACTCGTAAAGAGATCCCTTTTGCTCTGAAGCAGAGGAATCGCTGATGAGACGGACGGATTGGGACATGAAAGAACGCGTCCTGAAGGTCCAGAGAACAGAACCACACACCTGGTTCCAAGGATGGAATGATCTGAGCCAGAGTGACCATCCTGAAGGTGCGAGGACTTAGAAACTTGCTCAAGTCATGCAGATAGAGAATGGGGCACCAGCCCCCCATCCGTTTTGGGACCAGGAAGTACCTGGACACAAACCCTGGGTCTGGTTGGGGGTCCACCACCTCACTGATCACCTCCTTCTGGAGAAGCAAGGCAATGTCGGCTCGACAAGCCGACAGAGGCTGCGGAACCCGTAGCCTCCTGTGGGGCAACGGCTTGATAGGGAGGGAACTGCTCGGAATTCCAGAGGCAGACTCCTGTCAATCACTTCTAGCACCCAGCGGTCCGTGGTGATAGCAGACCAGGTGGAAAAGAAGTGGCGGAGCCATCCCCCCCACGGGAGGAACCCGGGGAGGAGTGACAAGGTTGGGGGGGACACCCCACAACCAGTCACTGGGCAGGCTTAGAGGAAGGGCCCACTGAGGGACCTCCTGGACCCTTGCTTCCAGGCTTCCTACTAGAGGAAGTGGCAGACTTGGCCTTAGGGCAGCAAGTGTGAGCCTGCTGGCCCTGATGCTGGTGTTGCTGGGCCAGATGCGCCGCAGGAGCGGAACAGCGAGAGGGCTTATGCTGCTGCTGGCGGCCATTGTCCTTCTGGGCAGACATGACCACATCCAAGGTGGTGTTGGACTTCTCGATCCTCTGGAGATGGCCCTCCACTCTGGGCCCGAACAAGTTGGTGCCCAGGAAGGGAATGTCTGCCAGCCTGTGCTAGGTGTCCACCGTGAAGGTGGAGATCCGCAACCAAGCTCTGCAGCGCATGGCCACTATGGCCGCTACTGAATGGGCACTAGAGTCACCAATGTGCAATGAAGTTTGGAGCTGTTTAGCCACAGCCTTTCCCTGATTCCGCATCTGCTTGACTGTCGTCTGAAGGTCAGCCGGGAGATGAGGAATCACCTCATCCAGGGAGACCATAAGAGCGTGTGAGAAACATGCCATCAGAACGGCCGAGCTAGCCTGATGAAAGCCTAGGGAGGAAGCAGCATAAACCTTCCGACCAGAGTAATCCAACTTTTTGGATTCCTTATCAGGCGGTTTGTCCATGTCACGAGCGTTCCCGGAACGCTGGAAAACGCTATCAGTCACTAGCCCCTCCGCAGAGGGGTGCTCAGAGAAACTGGAGAGTGAACCGGTGGGGACCGCATACTTGCGAGCCATCCTGGCTGAAGGCGCTGGACAAGATGCTGGCCACTGCCACAACTCCAGGGCTGGGCCAACAATGGCTTTGGCCACCGGAAAGGCCTCCGTAGGGGAATCCCCTCGGTCCAGTATCTCCGTAAGGGGATACTTGGCCCATTTTTGAACAGGTTCGAGCTGCATCCCAGTAGACCGAGATGAGTCTAAGCATACACAAAAACGAGGATGGGCTCTCATACACCGACTGGCCCCCTGCAGACTCCAGGTCAAGTGGCCTGAAGAACAGGGAGGAGTGGTCGTCAGACTCAGAGGAGTCTGCGAACAGCTGCTGAGTGCCTGAGCCACCCTCCACCTGCCGAGGTCGATCGGGAGTGAGGGTGACAGACAAGCTATGGGGCAAGCCCTGACCCGACAGAATCCTTGGTCGGGGCCCCAGTCTTCGGTTGTGGAGGCAGAGGTTCCATCACAATGGGTTGAGCAGCCAGTTTTGGCTGAACAACTGGCTCCGGGGATGGCTCCTCTACTAACACGAGGGGTTGTTTCGGCCACTCTGGTGAAAGCCACTTAATGGCCGGAGAAGGCAACGGAGTCAGCTTGTTACTGGTCAGTAAAAGTTGCTGCCACATCAAGTCCTCGTAGCGCCGACGCAACTTGTGCCGGAGCCTATCCTCCAAAGAGGACGAGCGGCGACGCTGTTTTTCATGGTGCAGAGACAGACCGCCGATGTCGACGGGACCGGCTGGACCTGGAAGAGGACAGAGACCTTTGGGGATTCCAAGGGTAGGTCAAAGAGGGAACAGGGGAAACCCACCCCTCCCTCTGTGCAGGGACCTTAACCAGTGGCTTCGGCACAGGCAAGTCTTTGGTAACCACCGGGGGAACCGGTGAAGAAGGGTTGTCTGCTTCTCCAGTCGACAAACCGTCTGATGGGTCGAGAAAAATCTCAACCGCGTCGATGGACGTCTTGGCCAGCTGACCTGACGGGGACACCGTGAAGTCAGCAGCTGCAGCCTCGACTGAAGTAGAGTCTGGACGGTCCGGTGAAGGCGATCTCTCCCACTCCCATGAACGTCGACGGTAGGACTTACCTTTAGAGTCCTTCTGGACCAACTGGAATGTCCTGATGGCCCTTCTCCCTTATTGGAGAGGGACTGACAAAGCTCCTTAAAAGAAGCAGTGTAGGAGAAGCACAAGGAAAGCGGGATAAACGCCACGGTTGAGGAGAAAGCAGCAGCAGCCTGGGCCACCTTCTCCTTGAGGGCGATCATCTGCTCCAACTGCTCTGGAGTACGCCGGACACTGTCCAATGGGCCTCCTTAGACTTGACCGGCGGGTACCATTTCTCGGGGCACCCAAGAAGTAGTCTGGCAGCACGGCCCTCCAAGACCAAAGCCGAGAAAGACTTGCACAAGTCGCAGGCCTGTGAATCATGTCCAAGCCCCAGGCAGTAGATGTACATAGAGTGCAGATCGGTCCAGGACATCATCTGCCCACAAGGGCACTGATGGAAGCCGGGAGTCGATTTGTCCATTGCAGCTGCGAGGGAAGACAAAGACCTTAGTCCTGTAATTTTAAAACCAGTTTCGGGAAATCCGAAGAGTGTGGATCCAGGCCTAAAATGCACAGCGCTAAGGAGGGACCTGAGCTTCCAAGTGGTAAGGAAGATCTGGCGTCCTGGGGCAGAGCCGAGGGTTTTACCACCCGGGTGGGTGGGAGGAGCTAGCTTGAAGACCTTCTGGCAAGATTTAAAGTGGCAAGGAACCTGCCACAAAGTGTGGATTGAACAACATATCCTCGTCCCTAGAAACTGGTTTAAAGAGCAAAGACTGTTCATGAACTATGAAAAAACAAAGACCATGCTCTACTAGACAGCCCAAAGCAAGCAAAAAATGCTACCCCCTGGCAATAAGGAATGACAGCGGTGACGCACTGGAGCTCATCTCACATTTCAAATACCTGGGGTTTACAATTGACTCCTCCCTGTCCTCCTCCCAGCATATCAATATCACTGCAAGAGCTATTAATACCAGAATTGTGACCCTCTACCACCACAGGCATCATCTAACCCATGAAGCTTTAAATCTGGCAATCAGCAGCTCAGTTGTCTCCCTCAGACTATGGGCTGACCACATACAGTTCTGCTACCAACACGGCGTGACAACGGATCTCAGTTGCCTTAAACAAAGCCTTCCACCTACTCTAAAATGTTCCAAGACTTTTACACACCTGTGAACTTTATGCTCGGGCTGGCTGGCTTCAACAGAATCGGGTATCAAACCTGCCTTCTTGCCAAAAAAGTCACATTAAATCTGCTTCCAACAGGGGTGCAAAACCTGCTAACACTGCTTATGAATACCAGACAAACCAGAAGCTCTGCCACTCAAATTTTCCAAGTGCCCAGATGCCGCACTACCATGGCACAGCGTGCATTCTCGCACCGTGCACCCCTCTGGGTAAACGCACTGCCCCTGACATCTCTGGTTCCTCAGCTACTGGCTCTTTTAAACGTACACCGCGCCAGCACCTCTTTGATACGAGTAGCTGCACGTGCCCCCACTAAGGCTCAGCACGCAGCAACACTCTGCTTCTAGAACTTATCTTTGCCCCTGTCCTGACAGGACAGTCAAACAGCAGCACTTTGCCCACCTCCCTATCCCCCCCCCCCGGCTCTGCCCCTTGCCCCTGGACCTCTCCCTACCCTCCTCCCTTCCTCCCCATCTTATGTGCTCTGCTCACCTAGCTCTCCTACTCCCGTTGTATCCTTTCCTATCCTTGTCTGCTTAACTTCTTAACACAGGCATACATTGTACAATGCCTCAGCATAGCTAGTGCTTTTTTGTAACCTCCATTAATATTTTTCTCAGTATTTGTATATTTGTGCACAGTATTGTACCTTGTTTAATGTATCGGACATGGAACCTTTCAACGAGCATCGACTCACAGGTATTATCCAAAAACTCAAATAAAAACATTCTAGAAGATGTAACATGCTTTAGTAGTTGAAACATATATTTTTTTGACTATCTTAGCATTGGGTTTCTGGGTCTTGCGATGGTACATTTTTTCAGTGTACTCAGTTTGAAAGTGGTTGGGATTATGAGTTTCTATGCTGCATAATATATCTCTATGGAGGATGCCACATGCCCTAATAACTGAAGGAAATCCCTTGCAGGTTTGGGCTGTCCTGCTCTGAAGAACTGTGAAAGGCCTATTAGGCTTGCTACTCTCTCCAGAGGGAGGAATGCCATTCCCTGATGAGTATCCAGTTCTGCTCCAATGAAGTCCAGCACCTGAACTGGGTCTGTCGGGACACTGGGACATTTATCAGGAACCCCAGGTCCCCCAGGGTATACCGTGTGAGAGGCCCTGGCCTCAGGCTGAGACTTACCAGTCTTCCAGGTAGGGAAAAACCACTACCCCCGCCTTCTCAGATGTGCCACCACTATGGCTAGGCACTTTGTAAAAACTCTTGGAGTTGAGGAACAACCAAACGGATGCGCTGTGAACTGGTGATGACTATTCCCTACTCTGAATCTGAGGTACTTTCAGTATGAGTGTCTTATTGGACTGTGAATGTAAGCGTCTTTCAAATCAAGTGACCTCAACCAATGTCCTTGCTGCAGTAATGGTATTACTGTTCTCAATGTTACCATCCTGAACTTTTACTTTTTCAAGTGTTTGCTCAGAAACCTTGGGTCTAAAATGTGTCGGCACTCTCCATTTTTCTTGTGGGTCAGGAAGCATCTTGAGTAGAGACCTTTTCCCCAGAAAAGGAGGAACTCTCCACTACTTTGGCTTGTAGCAGCTTCTTTACCTCCAACTCCAGCAGGTATGAGGTAGGAAGGCTCTGTTTCTGCAGTTTTGGGAACCTCAAACTGCAGAGAGGGACCCTGGCTTACTTTCTCCAGGTCCCACTTGTCTGTGGTAATAACTTTGCGAGCCTGGAGATAGAGAATCAGCCTTTCCCCCCACCGACAATGGTTGGGCGACCTGTGCAGACATGTCAGGGGTTCTGTTTTGCCTGGGCCTTGGGGTTTGGGGTGGCTTCTCCATGCTTGGTACCCCCTCCCACCACTACCTCTGAAAAGTCCCTCTGGAAGGCACAGTCAAAGGTCAGAAAAGCCCATGGATAATATCCCCAGCCGCTAACTCCGCTTCAGTAAGGTCTTTGGGAAGTGGAGGCCTTTTCTTTCTCAGTGTTGCTTTTGTAGGTGGTTTTATACTCATTCACCTCTCATGTAAGCTTCTGTAGTGTTGCCAAATAAGAATTCCCCTCACAGGAGAAATCCATGGAATTCATCTGAGTGTCCTGGGAGAGGTTTGGAGTCCTAAGCCATGCAAATCTCCGAAGGGACACTACATGTGCTATGATCCTGGAAGCAGTGTCACTGGCATCCACAGCCATATGAAAAGTACAGTTACGTAAGAACTTACCATAACAGTAGATCTTCAAGAGGAGCTCTTGCAGCAGGCTATTACAATTAGGATTATCCTGCAGGCACTAGGACCCATTGGAAACCTTTAGCTAACAGTCTCCAGCAGGGGCCGCCTCCAATGTTGACTCTGCCCAGACATTGCCCAATGATATATCAGGAGGCTGCCCCCAGCCCCACCTCAGTTCACCCGCTGGAGACCCATGAATAAGGCAGGTGGACCAGGTTGAAGCCTGCCATAAAAAGGATTCAAAAACAGCTCTCACCAGGGGGAAGGAGAGAGGGAAAGCAGCGTCTGCTGCAAGAGTTCCTCTCGAAGATCTACTGTTATGGTAAGTTCTTATGTAACTGTACTATCTTACTTCGAGTGGGAGCCCTTGCAGAAGGCTATTACAATTAGGACTGAATCCCAAGCAGTCCCGCAAAACAGAACAGGAGCTGGGAGGTGGCAGTAAGCACCAGTGCTAGCAACAGGGCACCTTTAAGAAAGGAGGCTCTGAAGGACCACTAGACCGAAGCCTGCCCTTCACCTAGAAGCAATGTCCAGGCTGTAGTGCTTAATGAAGGTATGCACTGAGCTCCAGGCAGCCGTTGCACAGATGTCTCCGGAGACATTTCGCAAGGATGTGAATGAAGTAGCCACTCCCCTGGTAGAATGATCCCTAACTGAGTCCAGTAGGGTTTTGTTGTACTTGTAACAGAAAACAATGCAATTGACTAACCATTTTGATAGTGTCTGCTTCAACACTGGAGCGGCCTTGGCATTGAGGCACAAAAGCCATGAACCACTGCTCAGTCTTAGGCATGAAACAATGCTTTTCAAATAGTACCTCAGCACCCTGTGGATGTCCAGAGTATGCAGGAGCGCGTCCCCTCTATTTGAGAGATCTGGATAATATACCGGAAAACATCCTGATTCAACGTACAGTAAGTTCGGACTCCACTTTGGGCAAAAACTTCGGATTGGTTCTTAAGGACACCCTGTCACCTATGAAAAATTAAATAAGGCTCCTTACACATCAGGGCCTGAAGCTCAGAAACTCTGAGCAGAAGTAACCGCAACCAAAAATAACACTTTCCATGAAAGAAATCGAAGCTAGCAATCCACGGCATGCTTGAAAGGGGGAAGGGTAAGCTTCTCTTGCATAAATAGGAGATCCCGGGGGGGGGGTACTGGATCTCAAATGGGAGGCTTAATATGTAAAATGCCCCTCAAAAAGGTACAGGACATGTCCAGTTGGGTGAGTGTTTTCCCTTCTGTTGGTACGTGGTACGCAGAGATTGCTGGCAAATGTACCTTTATGGAGGAGTAGTTCAAGCCTTGATTCAATAAGGAGAGAAGATGCTCTAATATCGAGTTCACTGGGCAGGTGAGAGGGTCCAAGTGACTGGGTGAAGCCCACAGACAGAATAGCTTCCACTTCATGGCATAAGTGCATCTAGTTGAGGTCTTCCTCGCTGCTACGAGAACATCCGCCACCTCCTGGGAGACCCCAACCCTGGATTTGACTAAGTCTTCAGAAGCCAGGCATGAAGATGCAGGGATTTGAGGTCTGGGTTGACCAATGTTCCCTGATCCTAGGACAGCAAGTGCGAGCTCAGCAGCAGCTGAATTGGAGGTTCCACTGCCAGCTGCTGAAGCAGTGGGACCCAAATCTGCCGAGGTCAGAATGGAGCAATGAGGATCATCTCTGCTCCTTTGGAATGGAGCTTCAGAAGAACCCTCTGAATAATGGGGAAGGAGTATAGAAACCTCCCTGTCCAACAGACAGACAGCACGTCTGGCCAGGAAACACCAGACGCGGGCTCTGGTGAGCAGAAACTGGGCAGTTTGGCATTGAGTGGAGACGTAAAGAGGTCCAGCTCTGTATGACCCCACCTGTCAAACAATTGATCTGCCCCCAACTGGCAGAGCTCCCACTCATGAGCCTTGGACAAAGACCAGATTAGGCTGATGGACAAGACGTTTTGGATGCTTGGAACATGAACAGCAGTGAGATCTAGGCAGTGTTCCAGTGCCCAATATCAGACACTCATCACCTCCCGGCATAGGGGTAGGAATGCGTGCCCCCTTGCTTGTTGACATAAAACACTACCGACGTGTTGTCCATCTGGATGAGAAGAGGGCCTGGTGAAAGGTCCATCTGAAATGCCCGCAAGGCATTCAGGACCACTTGGTCTAGAGAAGATTGCTATGGAGTTGTTGCTTGTCTGGAGACCCATGTCCCCTGGGTTTGTCTGTCTCCCTGATGAGTACCCCAACCCAGACAGAAGGAGTCTGTCATTAGGATCTGTCCGAGGCTCCTGCTGAAAAGGAACCCCTCATTCCAGGTTGGAGGGGTCCAATCACCAAGAAAGAATCCTTCTTACTGGTCGGAGATCCTGACCGGCTGGTCCAGATTATTTTACCTCTGGTTCCATCTCACCCTGAGCATCCATTGTGGTACTCATATGGTGACGGGCCAAGGGAACTGTGGGAATGGCCACTGCCATGTGCCCCAGAAGTCTGAGGAAGGTCCTGACTGGGACCTGTGGAGCCATGGATACCGTCCAGGCTATGCTCCTTAGACAATCCCCTGTCAAGCGGGAGTAAGGCAACACCCTGAACTGTGTCAAGGACCACTCCGATGAATAGGAGTTGCTGACTGGACTCTGGGAGGTTCAGGGTGATCTCCAGCTCTCGGAGGAGAATAAAGGCATCTTTGAGAGTGTGAAGTAGCAGAGTCCTGGAAGACGCTGCCAGGATCCAGTCGTCTAGGTAAGGAAAAATGTAATGGCCCTGGTGTCCGAGCAGCAGCCACCACTGCTAGGCATTTGGTGAAGACTCTAGGAGCGGCCGAACAGTAAGGCTCGGAACTGATAATGTCTCCCCTAGAAGTGGAAAATCAGGAACTTCTGATGGGGAAGGAAGACCTTTATGTGCACTTAGGCGTCCTGCATATCCAATGAACAGAACCAGTCCCCTTGGTGCAAGAGGGGAATAAGGCCTGGCAGAGTGATCATCCTGAACAGTTTGTACTCTATGAAAAGATTTAGGGAACGGAGGTCCAGGATGAGCCGAAGGTCCCCGGTCTTTTTTGAACCAAGAAATAATGAGAATAGCAGCCCCATCCCTGTTGTCCCTGGGGGACCAGCTCTATCACCCCCTTTTTAACAAAAGGGCCTGGATCTCTCCTATCTGAGGAATGTGCGAAGGAGGATAATGGGAGGACCCTGGTGGTTTTTCTGGAGGGATCTGAATGAACTCGAGAGTATGTCCTCTCCTTATTAAGTCTAGGACCCAGAGGTCTGTCGTGATACTGCTCCATCCCTCTAGGTAGAGGGAGAAGCGACTCCCTACTTCCTTCCCCATCACCCCCGCCAGAGGAGGGGGGGCCGGTAGTGAGTCATTGGGTAGATCCGGGAACTGGCAGAGAGGGCTGGGAGGAGTTTTGGCCTCTAGAGGAAGAGCTCCCAGAAGCTTGGGTTGTAGCCTCTCTCTTAAAGCCACCTCTCTTCAGGAACTGGCTGCAGGCATTTTGCCTTGAGGGCTTACGAAATTACCATTTGCGGAAAGGTTTCTGGTCCCCCTTGTATAGCTTTCAGATGGACCAAATGGACTTCTCGGAATCTTGGAGGCAAGAGATGAGTTTCTCCATCTTCTCCGCAAAATGGACTGAACCCTAGAATGGAAAGTCCAGGATTCCGGACTGCAGATCCTGGGAGAATGCTGAGACTAAGCCAGGCGTGGCACCTAAGGCAAATGCCAGAAACCACTGCCCTCGAGGCAGTACCTGCAGTTTCATATGAGGCTCTCAAAACAGGAGTGCCTAAGTCCGAACCAACTTCAGTAGGTCCATAAGTTCGGTCTTTTGTCCCGAGTCTGGTAAGGCTTGAGCCACTTCTAGGCTCTTCTCCCACATGGCATTCTGGTACTGGACCATATGCGGGAGAAGTTCAAAGAACAGATGGAACAGGTGGAGGCAGAATAAACCTTCTTGCCCACCTGATCCAAGAATCTTGACTCAACATCGGGAGGCTGGAAGCTGAGGTGTTTAGGCTTTTTGGATTTATCATGGGCAGCCATAATCACCATAGTGTCCACCTGAGGGTGTTCTGCCAGAAAAGGCTCCTCCCTCGGGGCTCGGTACAGCCTGTCCAATTTTTTGGGAACTGCCGGGGTGGTGGAGGGATGCTTTCAAGTGATCTGAGTAAGATCCTGGAAGGTATCCACAAGACTAGGATCTACCAAAGGCTTTGGCTCCTTCTGCCTCAGGTATTTTGCCAGCCTTTGGCACTCTTGATCCAGGCCCTCCATCTCCCATCCATTGGAGGACTGGATGCGCCTCATGACGTCCATGAAGGCCAGGTCATCTGGAGGAGATTTGGGAGTGTCCTTCTCATTCAGGGACACTGGCCTTTCTCATGAGAGAGAATGGTCGGACCTAGAAGAACTGGGATGTGAACTGTGGCCTTCAGAGGAGGAGGCAGCGGATCTAGAATGAGTTGGGGATCTGCTCCTCTCATACGAACATTGCCTACTGGGAGAGCTGCGCTAGCTATGGGACTGGCGATGGCTGATCAAGTGCCGAGGATGGATTTCAGATCAGCGTCGGATATATGATAGTCTCCTGAAGGGGAGCAACACTGAGTGGTGCTACTAGAGCTGGAGCGTCTTCGGTGCAGACGTTCCTTGTGTATAGTCTGGCCATGGGTATCTGCTAGAGTGCATGGCTGTGACCTGGGCTTGGGCAAATAGCTTTTAGGCAGGGGAGAGGACAGCTTTTCGACCCAGCCTTTGTCCCTTACCTCTTATGGAGTTGGAGTTGGGTCCAGCTGCGGTGGAAGTACATCTTTTTTAACCTGACCTCACCAGAACTGAAAAAGTTTTGTGAGCTACTCTTTGGTAAACTGCTGTGGCAGACTCTACCGGAAGGCTGGGTCTGTCCAGTGTGTAAGGAGTTATAGGTGAGGATGGGATGTCAGGTAGGTCCCTGGGAGAGGAATGGTCTTCCTGGTCCTCAGGAGAGGAGGCCCTATGGACCAGCAAACATTCAGCGACTGGCGAAGTCTTGGCCAACGTCTGTTCCTTCTCTTGTGCCATCGACGATTTGGAGCTGTCCAGCTTGGAAACGATCGTTGGCTTCAGTTTCGAAGGCTGAGCCATAGAGGAGCAGTGAGCAGATGCCGGCTTTGAACCTGGCTCCTGCTCCCTGTGTTCAGAGGTCTTGCCTGGAGCCCTGGGAATGACCAAAGTTGGGATTTTTCGTGGAGGATCCAAAGCCCCCATGGAAGAACAACCAAAGGTCCTGACTCCTGAGGTGGCGGGTGGCCGCAAGGGTGCTGCCTTCACCTTTGGTGTGGAAGAGGCCAGTATGGAGACTGGGCCCTGACCACCGCTGCCCGACGTCTGTGGCTTGGTGGGAGTGGTAGTATCTTGTCACCCTGTGGAGCGCTGCAAGTGGCGGGAAGAATGGTCTGAACCGCCCGACCCAGAGGAGGGCTTCTCACGGGGTGACTGGGCATGCGAACGCCCCTTAGACTGGCCCCAGTCCTTTTTGTCTGACTTACGTTGGGCAGAGTCCTGTTTCTTTTCTTTATGTTTTGTGGACCGGGAAGAGAACTTTTCTGCTGGCAAGCATTGCATCACGGCCACCTGCTGTTCTAAAAGATGGGCCTTAAGAGCCTTAAGGCAGTGAATTCTGGTCCTGCCTGTAAAGCTGCTGCAGATTGAGCAGGCCTTAGTGTCGTGGTCCAGCCCGAGGCAAAAGATGCAGGCCTCATGTTTGTCCTTCACCGATGTCTGGCGGCCACAGGCGCACTTTATCCTCTTTTTCTCAGATGAGGAGACCAAAGACAGGGAGGTTGACATGCAGTAGTAGGTAGGATGAAAAGAAAAGTGGACTGAGAAATAAAATGGAGAAAACTTTGCTAGAAATCACTAAACTTTGTTCTAAAGGCAACTGAAGAGCTGATGGAAGCAGGTCTGCAGTGGGAAAAGAACTGAGGTGGGGCTGGGGACTGCCCCTGACATACCATTGGGCAACGGGCAGAGCAGACGTTGGGGGTGGCCCCCACTGGAGACTGCTAGCTAAAGGTTTCCAATGGGTGCTAGTGCCTGTGGCACAGTCCTATTTGTAATAGCCTGCTGCAAGAGCTCCCACTCGAGGTAAGATCTGATATTTGGTGGCATTCATGGCAGCTTTTGCTGTGTCTGTCAAATCTTTAGCCAAGTCCTCAGCCGCTTTCTTGTTCATGGCCATGACTGAGCTCCACAGTGCCTTCTTGTACTGAGCTGTGTAGGTCAAATATGTAGCCTGCCTAAGCAGCAAAGAAGCTGAATTATAGAATTTTTTGCCCACATTATCCAACTTTCTAGAGTCCCTTTCAGGGGGCTGAAAAGGGGAGCATCTTGGCCTTGTCACAGGCAGCAGTCTGCACTTACTCCTCATGGTCAGGGTGAGTATATAGATAGTCCAAACCCTGTCCACCTGGTATTTTTTTTTTAATTTTCTTATCGATGCCAGCAGCAGAGGTGGGAGCTGCTAGCATCTTGCAGGTGGCTTTCTTAAGGGACTTGTGGATGGGCAAGAACACCCTCTTTGTTGGAGCAAGTACATATCCAAAAATTCATCCTCATCCTCTGCTGTCTCTTGACGATGGAGGTTGAGGGCAACTGCCATCTGCCTCACAAATGAACAGTGTGAGGTAAAATCTTCTGAGGCCTGAGGAGGGAAACCGAGCTCCTGCTCAGGGAAACTGTCAGGCTTTTAGTCCCTTCCTCTTCATCACAGTACAGCTCAGGCTCCTTCACCATGCACAGGCATTACTATAGGTACTGGAGCCTGGGGAGGAGGGGCAGGCATGGTCATGTAGGCTCCCATAGCCTGGAAAGCCCAGAAAACTTGCTATGATCTCATAATGTCCTCGACTGAGGGCATCTTAATTTTGTTGAATGGCATCTCCTCTGCTTCTTCAGCAGGACAGGCAGTGACATGTTTTTTCTTTTGCTTCTTAATAGCATGCACAGGGGTTTAATACTGCTCAGAGGCCATTTTGGACTTGCCAGATTCAGGGTTCTCCCTCTCAGACACCCTGACATCTGTACCATCTTTAGCAGACTTGTCCTTCTGCTTAACAGGAGGAGCTGGACTCTCCCCAGAACCAGGCTGAGATGAAAAGGCAGACTGTAAAGCCATAAGTTCTTCAAGTTTTAAGGCCCTCTTTTTAATAGTTTTAGGGTAAAACTTGATACACAGCTCACAAGAGTTAGTATTGTGATCAGGATCCAGGCACTTATAACACACCTTGTGGGTATCAGCTTTAGCCAGAAGTTTAAAACAACTTGTGCAATGTTTAAAACCTGTGGGTCCTGTTTTTTTTTTTCCCCTTAGGCTTGTCGAACGTGCCAATCACTGACAGCCCAGTAAAAGAAATATGGTTTCTGGTATAAAAAACACCAACAGTGGTTCAGCTCCCAAAGTAAACAAACTATAGCAAGAGCCAATACGGCTGCAGTCAAGGTTGAGCACGACAGTCTCTGCCATGTCCAAGATGGCTGCCAGAGTGTTACGCACATGCACAAAGACTTGTAGATGTGCACTGGACTCTAGCGGCCATCTTGGATACGGTGGACTGTGCCACTGGAGTTTACTGCACATGCGTGAGTCTTTGCACATGTACAGAAAACTGGTGGCCATCTTGGACACAGCAGACAGTGCTGTGCTCTGCTGGTATCGATGGACAAAATAGTGTGGTGGACACACAGTGATTGCCATTCACCTCTACTATTGAAAAAGTCCATTCAGTATCCGGTAAGCTCCCTTTTTTCTACAGTGATCACAAGACATCTGCAGGGCTATGCCCACTGCAGCTGTAAAAAAGGGGACTGTGAAAAAGCTGATCTCAAAATAGCAATGTAAAAGAAAAATTTCCCCGATTTCTAAAACAGAACCAGGATGAAAATCAAGTAACTGCAAGTCAGTTTATAAAACAGAGAACTGTTAAACAAATAAGGGCAGGGCAAGGCAACTTTATTTTATATAGCACCCTATCCAAAAGCTCTAAGCACTTTACATAAAACAAAGTAAAAAAAACTACAAATAACTAAAACAAGCTCAGCATAAAAACAGATTAAATCAAAAACCTTCTCAAACAGATAAGTTTTAAGAGAGACTTTGAAGGCCTCCACTGAGCTGGCCACCTTAATATAGGAAGGAAGGAGTTCCAAAGAGGGGCAGCCACTCCAAAAGCCCTATCACCAGATGATCTTAAACATGAAGATGGAACAACCAGCAGGTCAGCATCGGCGGAGCGTAGGGGTCGGACCAGGGAATATGAATCAGGTGTTCTTTTAGGTAGTCAGATCCCAAACCACGTAGGGTCTTGTAAGTTAACAAGCCAATCTTGAAGGTGATACGCGCACTCACAGGTAGCCAATGCAGAGCACAGAACAGGAGTGACATGGTCCCTCATAGAGGCACTAGACAACCTAGCTGCAGCATTCTGCACAAGCTGCAGGTGACATATCAACCCTCCAGATAACCCTATGTATAGGGTGTTATAGTCATCAAGTCAATTGGTGACAAAGGCATGGATAACTATGGCCAGGTCTGAAGGGGGTAGGAATGAAGAGATCCTGGCAATGTTTCAAAGATGAAAAAAGCCATCCCTGATGACCGAAGCAACCTGTTTTTGCAGATCCAACCGGTCATCAAGAATGACACCCAGATCCTTAACCATCCCAGTCACCAAGAGAGGACAACCATCAACCATAAGTGGAGGCAACCTCCCATCAGTGAGAACTCCCCCAGCCCGATCACCATGACCTCAGTCTTGCCTGTGTTGAGACAGTCAGTTAGCAGACATCCAGTCATTGATTTGACTAAACAATGACCCAGCGTATCTGGGGCAGAGAGGTCAACGGAAGCATACAACAGGTACAACTGGATATCATCTGCACAGCAGTGAAAACCCAAGTTGTACTGTCTAGTAATCTCTCCAAGTGGGAGTATATACACTGAGAACAGCAAATGTGCCAAAATGGACCCCTGCGGGACCCCACAAGACAGTGCAAAGGGACTAGAGGAGAAATTCCCGAGAACCACACGTCGATATCTACCAGTGAGGAAGGAACAGAACCAGTGCAATACTGTGCCTGTTGTGCCCACATACTCCCGCAGTCGATCCAGCAGCACCTCATGATCAACCATGTCAAATGCAGAAGAAAGAAACAAGATCCAATTATCTTTTCTTGTCTGACAAACCATTAAAACTTTTGGCATTGCAGACCAGGAAAGATCAACAAAAAAACTTTATACTGGCCATCAATGATCCTCAAGGAGTAAGGGTGGAAGACCCTATCATGATTAATAAAAATTCTCTCAATTATCAAAAATGATATCAAACCAAAACCAACGCAATTCATATTAATCAAATAAGAGAATATTTATCCCAGAATCCCCCTATTACAGTCCCTATTAGGTTTAAAAATATGCTAAATAAGAACATAACAATAGAGGAAATTGTGCTAGCTATAGAGACTCTCCCGAACAATAAGTCCACAGGCCCAGATAGGACTGCAATAGAATTCTATAAACAGTTTAAGGAATTATTGGTACCTTATTTACAAAAACTGTAACTCATTCAATACTACTTTAGTTTATTCCTAAATCATTTCAGGAAACTATTATCCATGTGTTCTTGGAAAAAAATAAATAAAGATCCACTGAACTGTGCATTATATCGCTCCTTCTCCCTTTTAAATGTGGATTATAAAATCTTTACTAAAATCATAGCTAAGAGGCTGGAAACGATATTACCACATATAATTCATAAAGACCAAAAGGGTTTCATAAAAGGTAGAACACTTAAATAAAATATTATACTAGCACTGAATGTGCTTTCTCTATAGAAAACAAATTATGTAGTATTTTTGGCTGTTGACGTAGAAAAGGCGTTTGACAGAATTGAATGAAAGTTTATGTTAGAAATAATAAGGGAGATGGGGTTTGGTGCACAGCTCAATGGATGGATACAATTAATATATAAATCAACCTACTGCAAGGCTCAAAACCAATTACAATATTTCTGAATCATTTAGACTTCATAGAGGGATGTGGCAAGGATGTCCCTTTGTCACCACTTATATTCACTTTAGTAATAGAAGTATTAGCTACAGCAATTAGGAACAATCCGTGAATAAGAGGCATTGATAATAATAAGATGTATAAAATAAACCTAGATGCAAATATATTACTATATCTAATAAATCCCAAGGTATCTATTAAAGAACTTATAAGAGTGAAATAGTTTTGGACTGTTAGGCTATAAAATTAATTGGGATAAGACTACTGTAATGAAACCGAATAACAATGTAAACATACATTTGCCAGATGGGCTTAAGTGCCAAATATGTACTCAATTACAATATCTTGGGGTATTAATATTTCCTGACCTTAGAAATTTGATCGCCCTAAATTACGATCCACTTCTCAAGGAAATCCAGACAGATTTAGACCATTGGAAAAAGCCTACCACTAACACTAATTGGCAGAATTAACATCATCAGGATGAAACTTCTCCCAAAATTCATATTTTTATTTCAAACACTTCCAATTAATAGGCTAATTTCAGCTATATAGCAGGTATTAATAAATCCTTTATATAATGATCAACAAAAACTTATTAAACAAGCATTTGTCAATGCCGAATGTTTGCTTGCTGGCATTGGCAGTGGTAGTGTAGAAGTTACAGAGCTGCATAATAGGAATGGCAGTGAAGTATTGAACTGAAGCCAACCCCACCACCACCCTGCAGAGAGTGACAGGCATTGGAGTGTGCCTTTGGGTCGTCAGGCATAACGGCCACGCCATTTCACCACACCCCACCCTGCAGACACTGACAAGTGTCACGGTGTTCCTTGGGGTCTTTGGCCCTTATGCGCACCCCATTCCATTAGGAAACACGGTGAGATGGGTGCAATATAGGAGAATGGGGTGAACTTTGGGGCCAAAGAGTCCAAGGCATACCTCGATGCCTCTCACTGGCTGCAGGGTGTGGAATGGTATGAGCATTACAGGCAAGAATCCCAAGTCACACCCCTGATGCCTGTCATTCTCTACAGGGTTGGGTGTTATGGTTGGAAACCCTAATACCTCAGGCATTCATTGGTATTTTCACTCCAAATTTTCAACACTGTTTTCTTGTGACCCCACCTCATGAACAGTGGCAATATCAGTTTGTTAGCCAAAAGCTGCTTATGCACAGCGACTACGGCATTTAGCACCACAGGTGCAAAAACATTCCGAACAGGATGTAAAAAATGACAGCTGTACTGTTCATGGGGAGGTGTAAAAAATGGCAATGTTGCAAATCTGCAGTAAAAATATTAAAAAAACTGGTGAAGTCACGAGCGTACATAGAAACTATGCAACGCACACCCGTAATGTAATTAGGTTGGGGATTTTTTACAGCAGATTGTCAACTCAGGCATTTTGGTGCCTCCGATCATGAACAGTGTCACTGTGATTTTCTTTATCTGTCCCGAACAATGATTTCCCACAGCGACCACGCATCTCTGCGCTGAAAGTGTGAAAACACACTTCGGCCATGTTGTGAAAAATGACAGCTGTACTGTTCATAAGGAAGTGTGGAAAAATGCCACTGGTGAAAATCTGGACTGAAAATATTACAAAGTCATGAACTTAGGAGGGTGCGTGGAAACTGCACAATGCTCACTCGTAACAGTCATTTTATGGACTTTTGTCACCAAAATTTTCAACATAGCCATTTTAAGACCTCTGCTCAAGAACAGTGTAACACTGATTTTCGTAATCTGTCCCAAACATTGCTTTCACACACCAACAGCACCATTGTGCGCTACATGTATGAAAACACATTTTGGGCAACATATGAAAAATGGCAGCTGTACTGTTCATAAGGAAGTGTAATAAAATGGCACTGTTGAAAATCTGGAGTGAAAATATTAAATTCGCAAACTTACGAGCATGCATAGGAACTGCGCAACACATGCTCATAAAACAGTCATTTTTAGGAATTTTTTCACCAAATTTTCAACATAGCCATTTTAAGACCTCTGCTCATGAACAGTGTCACTGTGATTTTCTTAATTTGTCCTGTACATTGATTTCGCACACCGACTGCACCATTGTGCGCTACATGGGCGGAAACACGTTTTAGGTGAGATGTGAAAAATGACAGCTGTACTACTCATAAGAAGGTGTGGTAAAATGGCAATGTTGAAAATCTGGAGTGAAAATATTGAAAATTCATGAACTTACGAGCGTGTGTAGGAACTGTGCAACGCACGCTCGTAAAACAGTCATTTTTTGGAATTTTTCCACCAAATTTTCAAAATAGGCTTCTTGAGAGCCCACCTTATGAACACTGGCAGTGTCGTTTCATTAATCAGTCCCAAAAGGTGATTTCACGCAGTGACTGCGAAATCACCCTTCGGGCCCGAATAACGCCATGACAGTGATAACATTTATGAGAAGGGGTCCCAAAAAACCCATGTTGAAAATTTGGTGCAAAAATTCCCAAAAATGCCTGAGATATGCAACAAAGTTGAAAAAGCCCTATCTATCCCATTATACAGCTTACTGGCATTTCCTCAGTTCATGGTCAGCTTTGAAGAATGCAGACGTGTTCCCGGTCCACCGAAGATCGTCGCGCCGGACTCCGGAGGCAAGTGTGGGGTGAGGGGTTGTGGGAGGCAGCGTGCGCGGTGGGTGGTGGTGGTTGTGGGGGCAGGAGACTCGTGGAACCGTTTTTCTTTATAGTTTTTTTTTTTAAATGACGACGGGGACGTTTGCCAAGCTGGGGTGGGCCTCAGCGTGGGCACAAGGACGGTTGGTTGGGGGCGGAGCCGATGGGGATTGGGCACCCCGTCGGCCATAACATCTATTGCCACGCTGGGGTGGCTCCCAGCGTGGCACCCTACTCTGGGGAGAACAGTGGAGCCGATGGGATTGGGCACCCCGTCGGCTAACCACCATGAGTTGCCACACTGGGGTGGGCACCAGCGTGGCATGTGGAAGGCTTTGGGGAGCGAGCCGATGGAGGATTGGGCACCCTTGCCGCGCACAGTGTGTGCGTGGGGGGCAGCACGCAGTATGCATGCGCAGGTGTAGGGGAGCTGCGCATGAGCAGGCGTATATCTGATCGCTGCTCACCGAAGCGTAGCCCCTTTCAACTGTACGCCACTGCATTTTGAGCGGTCATAGACAGCTCCAGCATGCATTGGAGGACTGGGGCCGCGCCTGCCAACACACTGACTGAATTGGAAGAGGGGGTGACACACCTCTGAAAACTCGGATGATGGCACTATGTTTCTTGCACATGCGTGCAAGCAAACATAAAAATGGGAGGCCAAACTGGGTGTAAAAATAAATGAGGCAGTATGGAGGGAACTAGTTGCAACATTTACTTCCAATGTTAAGGCAAGTAAACTTCAGCAGATTCAAATTAATACTTACTATAGAATCTACTATACCTCATCTAGGTATCACCATTTCAACAACGATATACTGGACAAATGCCCAAGATGCATACATACCTCTGGCACACTTAATACATATGTTACATTCATGCCCTTATTTATCAAATTTTTGGCCCAAAATTATTTCAACTCTTCAGAAGATACTTCAGATAAGTTTATCCAATACACCACGATTTACACTATTAATGCTCCTGTCTTGCCAATTGAATGTGGAACAAAAGAAATTTGTTACCATGGCTCTTATTGCCAGGAAATGCATCCTATTAAAGTGGAAGGACGCTTCCCCACCAGCTGTACAAACATGGATGAATCTTATGGTTGATATGATGAACTTGGAAAAATTTTTTTTTTACTTAAGGTAGAATAAAATTCAAGTTTTTTCTCAATAGTCTTACCCAAAAAGGGAAGATTAGAGACAGGCCTAAATTTTACAAGCTCGTCGGGGTCTAGAGAAGGTTTCTTTAGGAGGGGTCACACCACAGCCTCTTTTGGAGCCATGGTAAATACTACTTTATTTTAATAAATCAATGCAGTTCCCAAAATGTGGGAACCGTGCCTCAAGGGTCTTTCTGTGGTTCCCAGGAACCGAGAGGGTACTGAAGAAAGTTAGAAATATGGACAAAATAGCCTAGCTAATGCAGAGTTAAACAACAACTATATAAAATATAGTTCTAAGAAAATAAAATATAATTAGACTGTAGAATGTCAGCTGGATGAAGAGCGACTTCAGGACGATGCTTCCTCTGAGGTGGAGACATAAATCTGTTAGAAGGCAGAGGTGAGGAGTGTGACCACCCAGCAGAGTTTTGAATTTCATTCTAGGATTCCCTAATTAGCATAAAATTATTAAAGCTCCAGGGCAGCTCATTCAGGGAGAATGACTGCAGTTATTAAGAATAAGTGCTTATTCCTGGGGTTTGAACATTTGTTACTGATGTTTATACAATCACACTGGAATTCTTGCTCATTTGTTAAAGTATGCAATGCCATTAACTGTCAAGCTTGACATCACTTGGAGAATGTGGATATCGTTATCTCAATTCTGTGTTTAAGTCTTTTGTTTTTTTTTTTTAACTTTGTTTTGCCCATAATGTGCCTTAATCCTTGTTAGAAAATACAAAATCACACATGCCCCCACAATGCAAAGCATCATGGGCTACACAAGCAAATCACCACAGAATGTCATGCTGGTCCAACTTTAAGCAGAATTGCATGGTGCCAAAAGGCCTCTCACACAGTTTGCAAAGGGTGCTAACAGAAGACATAGACACATGTTTCGTCCTACCAGGACTCATCAGTATGCCTCGTCTGTTTGACACCCCTTAAGGGTGGCTGGTCCATTCCACTGGGGTGTCAAACAGACGAGGCATACTGATGAGTCCTGCAGGACTAAACACGTGGTCTATGTCTTCTGTTAGCACCCTTTGCAAACTGTGTGAGAGGCCTTTGGGCACCATGCTATTCTGCTTAAAGTTGGACCAGCATGACATTCTGTGGTGATTTGCATGTGTAACCCATGATGCTTTGCATTGTGGGGGCATGTGTGATTTTGTATTTTCTTAAAACTTGGCTTCCCAGCCAAATGCCCTTTGGGGTAACCCTTGCCTCAGTGTTTGTGCACAGCGGTTCTTTGTCTTTTAAATAGTTTAATCCTTGTTATACTGATAATACTGCAAATCAGTGGCGGTGGCTCAGTAGGTAGTATGGTCGCCTCTGGGGCTGCAAAATCAGAAGGTCATGGGTTTTAACTTCAGGCCAGGTACTTCTGATAATACCCATAACTGACACCATAGTGCAGTATGAGGGGGTATACAGCACTGCTGAGATGCAGTTCTTGGACGCGATATTAAACTGCAGACCCCTCTGCCCATCTCTGGTCACTTTCCTGGCAGAAGGTAAGGATCCAGTGTTACTTATCAAAGAAGAGTAGGGGAATTTCCCTGGGGTCATGGCCAAAATTCCCCCTGCCAATGAAACAGGTCCATGTAAACCCCCTACCCCAGGACAAATCTGGAAATACACCATCATAGCTCAGTGTGCCTTTCCTGGTCAAAAGTTCCAAATAAAATACCAATTAATGGGTACTTGAAAGGCTCTCTCATTCTAATACTCAACATCAAAAATAAATAGGAAAAAAACATTGAGAGACATCAAAATAAATTACAACAGAAGCACAAGTTCAGAAAAAAACTTTGTTTAATTGCTTAAGCCAGAAAAATACCAGGACAGGACTATCTCCTTTGAGTTTTCCTTTAATGTAGAGCAAAAGTGTCTTTAAAACTGAACTGTAAGCTGGCCCAGTGGTGAAGAGGGCAGAGGTACTTTGTGTACCTTACCTTTTCCCATGCCAGTGACCTAAGGTGGCCAGTGGTGAAGACGGTTGAAGCACCATGTGCACCTTACCTTTTCCCATGCCAGCAACCTAAGCTGGCCCCTGAGTGAAGAGGGCAGAGGCACCATGTGTGCCTTACCTTTTCCCAAACCAGTGACCTGGGTTCGGGAACATACTTTGGTCGCCGGCAGTCAGCTGTAGCAGGAGAGGATTGAGTGTCTGATTAACTGCTCTCCTCTTCTGGGGGGAGGGTGGCTGCTGACTTCACCTAGTGACTGCCACCAGGTGGAGGCCTGGTGGTAGGACAGCCAAGAGCGACACATTTGGGTGGGTGCTGTGGGACTCTGAAATGCACCCCCAGCATCAGAGATGGACAAAAATTGGAGGATGGGCTAAATGAAGCCCTGCCCATCTCCCTGTAGCCCACTCTACCAAGCAATGGACCGAAGACATCTGGATATGATGTGGGGGGGGGGATGGCCCTCCCCCTCCTAACACCACCATGGGGGTGGGGGGAGGCATCTGTGAAAGACCGTTGCTGGGAACCAGGCGATGGTAGAAAGTGGCCGCAGGTAGTGGGGACAGGGCTGAATAGCCGCTTGTATCACCAGGTGACAGAAAAAACCTTTGTGAGGAAAAAAAAATATTGAACCATAAGATTTTGATCCCTCTTACTTTGAAACTACTAAATTAAATGTTACCAGACCTGGAGGGTTTAGTGACCTGTCACTGTTCTCCAGCCTTCCAGTTCTTAAGGGCACAAGTAGATAACAGTGAACTACTGTATAAGCAGCTTAAAAAATATGATTTAACATTAAAGTGGCTACTCAACTCTAATTATAGCTGTGCTACTATACCAGTAGAATCATGAATTAAACTAGGTTTGTTGACCTACAATATGTTGTAAGTATAAATCTGTGTAAAACAAAGACAGACCCACCCAATTGGAAAAGTGGAACTTTGCATTTTTTTTTTCAAATGCTGTGTGTGAAGCACTCATATCGTCATAACAGGGATATCAAATTCTCCATGCTGTTTAAAGATGAATGAATGAATGTGAAAACGGATAGCTTTGTCATGGCTTCAAATTGAATCCCTGACTTCTGTTCCACTTACATTTTGGTAAAGCACACCGTAAGGCTTTGGCATGAGGGTCCAGTAGGCTAAAAATAGGGCATCTTCTATCCCTCACCCACTCCAGTTAATTCCAAACTCTTCCACCCCCCTCTCATTCATTCAGCCAGTTTAAACAAATGTTCAGTCAGCACCTGACAGTGTTAACAGCTGGAATTCTTTTTATTAAAAAACTGTATCAGGATGGGAAAAGAAAGTAGAATGTGAGTGGAGTGGGAAAGGGGTGGCCATATAGGCAGGAAACTCCAGACCTGTCAGTTTGACCTCAGTGGTAGGGAAAATGATGGAATCACTTCTGAAGGAAAGAATTGTTGAATACCTAGAGGCCAGTGGGGCACAGGACCCAAGGCAGCATGGATTCACAGCAGGAAGGTCGTGCCAGACAAATCTAATTGATTTCTTTGACTGGGTGACCAAAGTAGTAGACCAGGGAGGGGCTGTGGACATGGCCTACCTAGACTTTAGCAAGGCATTTGACACAGTCCCGCACAAACGATCAACAAATTAGCCAGCCTGAGAGTGGGTCCTAGGGTGGTAGCCTGGGTAAAACACTGGTTGGACAACAGGACACAGCGGGTAATAGTAAATGGAGTCCACAATGAAGAAAGGAGGGTTACTAGTAGGGTACCGCAGGGTTCATTACCGGGCCGGTCCTTTTTAATGTCTTTATAAGTGAGATTGCAGGGGGACTGAAAGGAAAGCATGCATCTTTGCAGATGACACAAAGATCTGCAACAGGGTTGATACACAAGGTGGGGTGGAAAGGATGAAAAGGGGCTTGGCAAGGTTGGAGGAATGGTCAAATGTATGGCAGCTTAGATTCAATGCAAAAAAGTGCAAAGTAATGCACCTGGGAAACAAAAACCCAGGGGCAGAGCACACAATGGGGGGTGAGATACTGACAACAAAAATGGAAAGGGACCTGGGGGTAGTCATATCAGATGACCTAAAGGTGGGCCAGCAATGTGAGAAGGCAGTAAGGAGGGCTGGGGGGATACTGGAATGCATAGGGAGAGGCATCACCAGTAGAAAACAGGAAGTTGTTGGCCCTCTGTACAGGACAGTTGGTAAGACCACATCTGGAGTACTGTGTACAGTTCTGGAGACCCCATCTCCGCAAAGACAGACAGGGTGGAGACTGTCCAGAGAGGGCAACCAAAATGATGCAGGGTCTGCATCAGAAGACATATGAAGAAAGACTAAAGGAACTAAAGATGTATAGCCTCGAGGAAAGGAGGGAGAGGGGGACATGATAGAAACTTTCAAATACCTCAAGGGAATCAACAAAGTCCAAGAGGGTAGCATCTTTCAGAAAAAGAGATGTGCAAAAACAAGGGGGCACAATTTGAAGATAGAGGGGGACGGCTCAGAGGTAATGTGAGGAAGTATTTCTTCACAGAGAGGGTTGTGGATACATGGAACAGCCTTCCTGAGGAGGTCATAGAGTCAAAAACGGTGGGGGAATTTAAGAATGCATGGGACAGGCATAAGGCAATTCTAGTGGGGGGTAGGAGGAAGTAGGCTGTTGGTTAACTAGGATCTGCAGCTTATCCATTAGGTAGGGAAATGGGCAGACTAGGTGGGCCAAGCGGTCCTTATCTGCCATCAAATTCTATGTTTCACAGGACTAGGCCTTGCTGCCTGGAAAGGGGAAGGGGACATTGTTTAACCAGGAAAGGCATACTAAGCCAAAGCTTGCTTCCAGGTGCAATCTAGGAGTACAAGTTAAGTGACAATCTCAGGGTCACACAGTAAGCAAGTGGGGGCAATATGATTCAGACCCAGGACTCCAGGTTTGCTGCTCAGTGCCCTAAAATCACAGTGCTATACTACTAGAGTGTTTTAATTATTTGGCTGAAGGTCGAAGTGATCTGAAGTGGCCCAAAAGTTCAACTGGGACAAATCAAAGGTAAAGTACTGAATTCTGGCAGATTAACCAAATACAAATTTGGAACCGACTCATCCATTGTGATGATTCAGCGAATCAGCACTAATGATTTATACAATTTTATACACAGACCTCGTATGCATGCTTTTTGAGTTTATATATTACAGACTTAGTACTTCCACATTTCACCTGCTATTATGTCAAATTTTTGTCCTTTTGCCCTCCTCCCAACCTGCCCTTATGCTGCCACAGCTTTTAAACTGTGAGAAGGGTGGCCAATAGCCTGCCTTGTCTACCTCCAATGGCATTTTATCAAAACAAGCTAGGCCCACCCAATGGAAAGTAGCTGTATCTGCTCTGACACACGTGCTTTACTCTAGCCTGTATAAACAGATGCAAGCGCTTGCCCCCAATACCCAGACATCCCATACTACAATTAAATGAGTCACAGAAGAGCCACTATGTTGGCTCAATAACACACTTTTGACAGCAAGTGGTAAGTAACACATTTTTGACAGTAAGTGTTAACTAGTGCTTTTCTTGATAAAAACCTTAGATTTTGGTGAAATATATAGCTGATTAATAAAACAAGCTGGCCAGCCTTTGACTTGCTGTTACAGCCTTGAATATGGTTAAATTAATCACGGCTACAGTGAATAGAGAGATAGTACTGGAGACAGCTGGTACAAGTTTAGATGGTGGCACTTTGTCACTTGTAGGACTACAGGATATATTTTAATATCCAAAGATTATATTGTAGCACCAATGTTTATATTGTATTAAGGGAATTAACATATACTGAACTCAAATGTTTGAAACTTTTTATATATATTTTTGTATATTTTTTATTGTAACCAGGTATTGTACGTAAATGGTACCCATTGAAAATGAGCTTGTGGCTCAATGGGGAATAACCATGTCCTTGTACATGTTTATGCAACAATGAATACAAATTTTACTTACTTACCTTCATCGAATGCCCTAAACTCCTGAAGGAATGTTCACATGCTTGCAAAATGCAAAAGGAAAGTCCGTGGTTTTCTATGCTCTTTCCTCAACTACTTTAAAACTGAGAAAATATGCATTCCCCCTTTCTGCCCCATTTAAGTTGCTACTAGGGTTCCAGACTTCTTGTTTCAAGTTCGACAATTTAACATAATCAAATCTGTTTCTCTTGTGAAACATTGACAAAAAATGCCATTTGAAAACATGCAAAAAGTTTACTTGAAAAGCGGAATTCTAAATTCCAGTCACCCCACACCACTCACAGATATTTGCACAGTCTGACCTCCCACCAGTTCAGTATCCTACCTTAACACCAGCTTTTGTAATTGAAATAGTCTGCTGCTCCATGGCCTCATGAATTGCTACTTGGTCCTTCAAATCCATCTTATCGAACTCATCAATACAGCAAACACCCTAAAGAAACAAAATATGTTAAAACTATGGCTGCATGTAAATTATAATTGCAGTGCATCATGAATCGGTCTAGGATAAGCAGTGGCTATACTGTACCATAAAAAACAAGTCTAATATCCCATGATGGTGGTGGTGACTTTACTGCATCTTTCAAGACACCAAATACAAAATGTATATTCCATTATATAAACAAAAAAATAGGGAACAAAGAATAAAAACACACTAATATGACATACCTTGTTATAATATTAAAAAAAAAGGGAAAAAATCCCTCTCATTCTCATATAGTAATAAGACACCTCTTGGTCTGCAGTAGTACAATGTGCTCCCAACATGGGCAATGCGTTTTTGGACAGGAGCCTGGGGCACTGGATATTGGGTGGCACAGATTTCCTGAGCAAGATAGGATGGTGCCATGTTCCATGGCTATAGACAGCCCTGCAATGGACAAAGGAGGGTTCACCCTCCTAACCCAGGAGGAATCTGTGGGTCATGAGGCTTTCAGAGGGTATGGTATGGTGCCATGAGGCAGAAAGGTGGGTCAAAAAAAAAAAAAATTGTGGGAACCACATTGCCATTTAGATGATGGCAACTGGTACAGATGGGAGCCCTGCTGTGGGAAGTGGTTGCAGGATTGGAAGTCTGGCATAAGAGGAAGGAAAACTTGATAAGAGAAATGTGTCATGATGGCTGCTGCAAATCATATTTTCTGATTGTATGAAACTGATCACATTTCATACCTATACATTCTGATAGTGCTACAATGGTGCTTAGTGTCATGTTCCTTCTCAGAAAATGGGTTAAAAAAAAACATTATGGCAGTCACGAGGGTGCAGGTATCGGTCAACACCACCTCGGGGAGCAGGTATGGCTCTCATTTTACAGCACACACAGAAAGCAATCAGCTACGCCACCACTGCTTCCTCTGCTCGGTGCTGCTTGCAGCACTTTAAACCCCCATCCTATCCTACTTAGAAAATGGGCTGTATCAGGACAAGGTAGTCCATTTTCTAAGTGCAATGAGGTGTGAGGTGTTTGGGGGGGGGGGAAGAGAAGATATCTGCACTTTTAGGGGCTTTGAGGCCCTTCACCTGTGGTGTTGGGCCGCACTACACCCTGGGCATGCAGGTATCCCCCAACACCACACAGGATGTATCTAACGAGACAGATTTATAAGTAATTATATGAAATGATCTTAACAGTCAGTAGTGCAAATTGGTCATTAATAAATCCGAGCCTCCTTGCATGTATAGGGCTTTTATCTATACAGAGACAGTGGTGTTATCCTGCCTCTGTACAAGACATATGCCAGGCCCCAAATGGAGTACTACTGCTCACAGTTTTGGAGTCCATACTACCTGAAGGGTATTTACCAACTATAGCAGGTCCAGCACAAAGCAACCAGCTTGATCTATGGCACCAGGAATAAAACACGTGAAGAGTGCCTCTAGTGCTTAGGATTGCATTCCCTGGAAAGAAGGAGATTGAGGGATGAGATTTTTCTCCTTCGGAGCATCTGACATGATGCAGAATTAAGAATGGAACTGGATATTGAGAATAAATTACTTAATCACAACCTAAGGGGTCACAAATTAGGAATTAAGGGAGTGACATTCAAAAAGGAGGTGAGAAAATGTCTTCACATGAAGTGGTTAAAATCTGTAATAATCTGTCAGATTCCATTATTAGGTCAACAAATACATCAATCTTCAAGAGGAAACTAGATGAGCATATGACCTTGAGCAATATAAATGGCTACGATCACTGAGAAGTGGGGGGACAGTTCACATGGAAAAATTATTTATTTATTTATTTATTTTTTTTAACTACTTTGTTTTTGCAATCAAAACAACTTTGTACAATATATGCATGCCAGATATCACAGTTTACAGTACTATATTACATCCAGTGCTACAGTTATTAATCTAGGCAATCTGGATTTTGGATGTGGGGGTATTCCATTAATTAAAAGTCCAAAATATCATCCAGGAGATGCTGCAGCCTACACAGCTTTGGATGGTCAGATCAAATGTAAAAGTTATTCCAAGCATGTAAACACAACAGCCAGTGTCGTGACCCCCCTCTCCAATCATGTAAATTCCAACACGTTACTAGTGAAGAGTAGTACAGCTGTCCCTTCCTGAGACACTAAGGCAACAATAGAAACTACAATATAGAATTGACCTCTGATCCAGACGCAGTAAATTAACTGCATGTTTAGCAAAGCACATGCCTTCCACCACCCCTAGCCAGTGCAAGATTGAGTCTGCATAGTTAGGATTGGTAAACATTATTATATATAAAAACCAATTATCTGAACACTATAAATATTTAAAAATCTCATGGTATCTGGAAATAGACACTTTTAAAAAGGTTAACCCCGATCAGACTGCTCAATATGTGGCAATACAGTAATTGGTAGTAGCAGTTGGGAAACTTAATAAAAACCTTCCCTAGCAAACAGAGTTCAAACCAGACACTCTGCAGTTCATGTGGCATCTTCCGAGTTGGAGGACTCTTGAGCTCTGGAATGGTCAGACTCAGGCAATATCCTCATCCTTCTTCATGGCTTCTTCTGGGTCTGTATATTGAAAAGTATTGCCACCATAGTGGATTTGCAACCTGGTTGGCATGAGTAGAGAATGGGCCACCCCTAGACTTTGCAGTCTCACTCTGACCCCATTGAATTTCTTTCTTCTGGTTCTGGTTGTGTATAGTAAGTCAGGGAAGATGAATAGTCATCCCCTGATAGTTGAGAGTCCACATCCCTTGCCAACTGTAGTATGTAGTCCCATATAGCAGGACTAGATGCAACCAAAAAACTGTCCTGGGCAAGGTATTTTGGCTTGCAGCAATCCTTTGAGAAATTTGGTAAGCCTTTATAAAATGGTCTGCCATTTGATCCAGGCTCAGTTGTAAAGCTCCCGGTAGCCATTTTTTCAAGAAAATCAGTAGATTATCCCCCTCGCAGTTCTCTGGGAGGCTGACCATGCGGACATTAGAGGCCTGTTTCGAGTTCTCAAGCACTTCCATTCTGTACCACAGTTGGGCACTCTCCTGCATAAGTTTGGTTGTGGTAGCCAGCGCCTTTATTGCTGTGGATTCAACTGCTGTAGCTGTTTTAGTGGCCGCTGCTATTTTATCTTGCTCCACGAATCTAGCCAGTATTGATTCAACCTTTGTATCAATGGCCTGCATGGAGTTTTGCAGGGCCCTCCACGGTGGTTCTGACCCTGGTGTAGATTTTGCTGCCTCCTTCACTGGAACCATCTCTGGGGGCTGTGTTTTGGATCCATCCACAGGAGCTTTGTTGGAGCACCCCATCATCCAGCCAGGTATCAAACTGCATGGTTCACCACAGAGATTGCAGTACAGCCCTCAGAATTTCAATTTTTTGACAGTAAAAGGTTGTTTTTCAGGATTTTGTCTCAGATTAATGCAGATCTTCCTCCGAACACATCTCATCACTAGGCATGCTTCACAGTGGCCCTGGAAAATCCCTACTGTCTAGTTCCCTAGTATAAACCCTGTCAGGTCTTATCGCTGACTTGTCTAGTCATGTCAGTCAACACCTTTGGACACAAACTGGCTAGAATAGACACAGTCATCCCTGCTAACTGCTAGGCGTTTCCAATCACAATATCCATTTATCACTCTGGGCATTAGGATATCATCATCACAACATGACCACATAAAAAGGAACAAGATACTGATCACTACTGTAAATCTTTCCTGTCCAAGGCATAACGTAATAGATTCAGATCTACATTTTTCTACAACTGCAGAAGCAGTACTTCTAATACCCGTTTAATTACTAACACCCTCCCTCCAAAAAAATGCAGGCAGAATAACGCACACAGGTTTTTTTAATGTTATAAAGTCATTTTCCATGCAAAGCAAAAAAGTTGGTCAATCAGATCCACTACTATGCCTTCCCCCCCCTTCAAACAAAAAACTGCAGGCAGATTAATGTACATAAGGATTTTATATTTAAGTAGTAATTTTCCAAGCACATACACAGTGCAGCAAGTTGGTCATTCGGTCCCTGCATCACCCAAAACAAAACACGCTGCTGCACCAAACACAAATGTAATATGTGGTTAGTGTTTCTTCCAAGTTCCAACAGAGAATCTCAGCAGTTGAAAACTCCTAACAGTGCTGATTTGTACGGTTCCAAACCACAATAGCATTGATCTGATACCAGACTGATGCGATTACAACTCAGAACCTTACAAACAGCAACACGTACAGCTGTAGTCAAATGGAGGCAAGGAAATCACAACTGCGATCGGTACTGGGTGATGAAAATGACAGGCAGACTTTTTAGCCATGGGGAAAGAAATTTACAAAAAGTAAATTGGAAAAAGCTCAGTGACTCCACAAACTGGAAGCTATTAAAAACTGTATTACAAAAAATAGTGTGTGGTAATCCATCTGTTACTGTGTTGAAACACCTTCCATGACGTTCAAGCACCTCAAGTTTCTCTCCCTCGAGGTGGATGATGTCATGGAACCTCTTGATGGTGTTACAGCACCGTAAAGATGTTAAGTACTTACTGTAACAGTAGATCTTTAGACTTTAAAGCCAATCTCACATCAGGTCACACCTTAGGAACTACACCCGCATCACACTAGGACCACACTGAAACCTTTGCAAGCTAGGGGCTGCCCATGACAGTATCATGCACCAGTGTCTACATAAACGTGGGAGGTCCCATCACTCCTCAGTTCCCTGCTGAAGATTATACTTGGAGGACCTCTGTGTGGGGAACCAGGAGATCAGGCCAACTCACAGCATACAAGGCAACCACGGGAGCTGGAAAAGGCAGGTATGCATAAAAAGAATGCAGGAAATCCATTGCCATATCCCAAGAAGGAAGGAGGGTGGGACAGCATGGCATGACTAAAGAGATTCTCTTGAAGATCTACTCTTACAGCAAGTACGAAACTGTTCTATCTTCAAGGACATCTCTCATCAGGCCACACCTTTGGAACGAGTTCCAACCAGTACCAAAAAAACTAACAGTCTAGGCAGATAGTACATGTGCATTAATGAGAGCAGGCCCTGTATTACAGCCAAGGCAAATCCTGCTAATCTACGAGACACGATGTCCAGACTAATGTTTAGTGAGGGTGTGGACAGTGCTCCATGTGGCAGCTGCACAGATCTCAGCAGCACAGACATTGCAAAAACAAGCAACAGAAATGGCCATGCCTCTTGTGGAATGACTACAAATGAATCCAAGAAGTTCCTTATCATACTTTCAATTACAAAACGTAATATAATAGGTTCATAGGTATTTATATCAGGTCAAGCGGCCACTAGAGCCATATGAGACCCGCCACATATCAGTGGTGATAATCCCAGATTTTATTTACCATATGTTTCATCTTTGCTTGAAAGGTCTCACACTTGGTGCCTCAACAGCATCAGCCAGAAGTGCATTCCAAGTATCCACCACCCTTTGGTTAAATCACAAACCCCTCCTTGTTTTGTACGACTCTCCTTTAAGCTGGCGATTATGACCTCTAGTTAGTCTCTCAGTACGAGTTTTTTTTAGTTAGTCCTGCAGCTTCCCACAATGTTTCATTCCAGAGTGACCTGTACACAAAACAAAGGTTGCCTCTAAGATTTCGGTATGCCACTGAATAAAGTCCCAAGTGCTGCAATCTTTCTTGATAAAATTTTTTACAGTTCTGATTTTTTTTTGTCATCCTCCTCTGGACTCTTCCAGCCATTTGGACAGGCATTGTTTAGAGACAAGTGCACCCCCTTTCCCAGGGGGGAATGAAACAAAGAGCTGAGAGGACCTTCTTCAGTCCTTGGTGTGGTTCTCATAATATCTAAGCACTCTATGTACATCCCAAGTATGGAGTATTTCTTCCTCTGGATTGGCATACTCCAGGTAGTACACAGGGAGGTGGATGGTTTGATTCAAAGTAAATTCAGACACCACCTTTGGTAAGAACTTAGGAATCATATGTAAAGACACCCTGTCTTTATGAAAACTCAAATAAGGAGGCTCATACATTAGAACCTATAAAAAGTTCAAAAAGGTTTATTTGTTCAGCAAAAGCCTTTACAAGACATTCAGTTTAAAGCCTGTAGCTCTGAAATCTTTGAGCAGAAGTGGTTGCAACTAAAAATAATGCTTTCCATGACAGAACGTTTAGGCCACAGCTCGCAGCTGGTTCAAAAGGAGCCAAAGTAAGCTTCCTTAAAACAAAATTCAGGTGCCAAGACAGAACCGTGTGTCCATCCACAGGAGCATGAAAAGCTAAAATAGTGGCCAAATGCACCTCAAGTGAGGAAATACTAAAGACCGTAATTTGATAGGGACAGTAAGTGTGCCAGCACTGCATTGACCAGAGAGGTAAATGGATCCAGCTACTTGGAAGCAGCCCACAATGTAAACCGCTTCCACTTCAAAGAATAGGTATGTCTGGTGGGGGGCCACCGGAACATCACCCGTCTTAGGTCTAGGACAGGCCTCAGATCTCTGGTCCACTTGGGGACAAGGAAGTATCTGGAGTAGAATCCTTTGTTTCTCTGCCTGGCAGAACTCATTCTATGGCTCATTTTTGGAGGAAGGTCAACAGGGACATGTGTCCTGGGGGGATACGTTGAGGCAGGTGGTGGATGACCTGGAGGGGTGTCTAGAAGTTCCAGAGCATACTCTTTTGCAGTAATGACTAGTACCCATTTGTCTGTGGTGATCCCTCTCCACTGACTCAGCTGAAGGAAGAGACAACCCCTCCCACCATGACCACCTCTGGAGGCAATAGTGATTGGGGGGTATACTGTTGCGAGTCAGGCTGAACTGGTGGTCCCAACTCCACCGGCTCCACTGCCTTAAGGTGCTTTTGAATCAGCACCTTGGGGGGGGGGGGGGGGGGTGGGGGGGTGTTGGGCAAGATTCCAGCACTCTTACCTCTTACTTGTTGCTTATAAACCTGTCTGCTCCCTCTGGCAATGGGCTAAAGAAATTGCCCCCTGCCTTTGCCTGGTGTGGGGTACAGGGATTTTACTGATCAAGGTCATCCTGGATGACTGAACTCCTTTTTAACATCATAGCCAGACAGTTTATTGCCTCTGAAAGGGGCATTTAATACTTACTGATTGCTGGACATCATTGGCAAAACCTGCTACTCTAAGCCAAAAATAGCACCTTAAACAAACACCTGATGCAGCTGCTCTGGCAGATGTGTCTGAAACATTATAGGCTGAACATATTAAACGTTTACCTATTTCAGCTCACGCAATCATGGTTTTAAATAATTCATTTCTGGCAATACCCTTAGGTAAGGCCTATACTGTAGCTTTTGCACTTCTCCATAAGGTATTTAATCATACGGGCCTGGTAGTTTGCAACACATAGGCCTAATAGGGCAAAGGCATACGTTTCCCCATGACATCCTACCTCCTAGATTCCTTGCCAGGAGGGAGCTCATGTGTTTGGCTGCCCTGGATCCATCATGGGTAGTAGTGATCACCACATAATTAGTTTCTGGCCGATTGGCAAAGTAAAGCTTATTAGATGGTACATCTTATCAGCCTTTCTAGGTATAGCTGGTATGGGATTTTTGTCTGTACCAAGCTGCATAGGTAACATCCTTCAGACCTGGGTATAATGGAGGAATGAAAAGAGAGAATCTGACACCCCCAAGAACTCCATTAAATTTTTCTTTGTGGAATCATCTTCCTCCAAAGTAAAGCCCATGGCAGCCCGACATGTTTGCATCATAGATTGGAAAGAGGAGTGCTCTTGGGTGACCTTGGGGTGTTCACCACAGAGTTCTCACTACAGGATAAGGTAAAGCTGGTGCAAGGTAAACACTAGTCTTCAGCATACCCTTCCTCCTCATCAAAATTTTCCTCCAACGTGGGGTCTGGATTATATTTCAACCTCGCTTTCATCTCCCTCGATGACGAGAATAGAAGATTGTGCCAGCAATGCTGGTAGCAGCTGAAGTGGTCTCTTTTGCAGTGTGCTGGTTTGAGGCATCGATAAGGTCTGGGAAGTAGTAAGACCTGTCACCGTCAAAACAGGCTGCTCAGGTAAGCCTTGTAGTGAGTGTTGTATCATTTCTTAAAATGCCAGCACAGCTTGTGCATTGGCAATGCCTGTATTAGGAGTCGTGACTGTGATGGCTGATGACAGGTGAAGACCCAGTGATGACAGCAATGTACCATCCATGGTAGGCTCAGTGGTTCCTAAGCCAAGCTTCGACCTTGGTGTCCAGTTGACTGCTGGGGGTAAGCTGGTATCACCGATGCTGAAGCAGACCATGACTAGTTAAGGTATACCATCAGGACAGCGAACACCGGACAGCAAAACCATCACAGCAACACAACCCATTCGACATCAACAGTGTCAAAATGTGTTGTCGGAGTGCTGTATCGATGAAGCAACTCCTGCTATAAGCCGCTCTCCCCTGTAATCTGCCCTCCCCTGTAATCTGCTCCCCTGGAGTTGACAATCTATAAGTCCAGGAGATACGGGGGGCTTCGCACAATGTAGAAAAGCCCCGGCACCATGATAGTCTGTTGATGGATTTGTCAGTCAACCAGGCTGATGTCAGCAAATCTGTGTCACTGTGGGGGATGTTGACAACTTTGTTGTCAAACCGACTTGGTGGAACCACGAGTCAGAGGGGCTACCTGGCTGCTGCAGTGGTAACCGGGATCTCATAGGGGAGGCCTTTTCTTTGTCCCTATGCTTATACCTGTGGCTTCCTGATGACTTTTCTTTCAATTTCGATGACCTCGATTTGGTCGACAGAGCAGATGCTGCAGACTTTTCCTGCATTTGTTTCTCTATTGCAGTCAAAGTTTTCTTCAAAAGGAACTTTTCCAGCACTCCTTTCCAATGTCTTAGTAACAGAGTTAAAGCCCCTACAAATCTCACTCGCTTTAATGTTGAGTGAGGCCTACACAGCAGACACGCTCTTTGTGAGTCATCCTTGCAAATCTTTTCTCTGCACTTAATACCAAAATAACTTTTTTGCGGCATACAGCAATGCCGAAAAAAAAAATCACTAAATTAGTGATTTGCAGTTAGAAAAATAAACTACACCTAGCGGTCCACATGTCTGTGGCAGGTATGATGAGTATGATCGATGGCAGGAAACGAACTGCTGAGAGATGAGGCCACCCACGTTTATATACAGTAGATGTTGATGCAGGACGTCATGAGCAGCCCCTGGCTTGCAAAAGTTTCTGCGTGGTCCTAGTGCTGACATAGGTGTAGTTGCAAAGATGTGGGCTGATGAAAGATATCCTTGAAGAAAATCAGATGGATTGCCACTCAGTATTCTATTTGTAATTCTTTAGAAAAAATAAAAAACAATGACAACAAAGATGCACTTTCTTCTAGGTCATTGTAAACTAAGTAAATCACCACAAAGCCATAAAGATACAAACAAACCTGAAGCATCTGACTCAGCTCTGTCACTTTATATCAAGCCAAAAAACCAAAAACTCCTGGGGCCAGACTTTCAAAAACAGATGCAAAGGTTTGAGCTGCACTTGTATCTGCGCCTGATCCAGAGACTGCTATATTCAGTCACAGCAGAACAGCGCTATCCAACTGAATATTGGCTTGTGTCAGCACAGCACTAAGTGAATCTGCACTGCTCCGACATGGACAAGGGCTGTATCCAGTCCACAGGAAATTGTGCCCCAGGACTGGATAGCACTGGGAACCATGGCACAATGTACAACTACACCATGCAAATGAGTCCATTAGGCATGCAAGGCACTAAGGGGCCATTTGTATGCCCATTATGGGCTCATCTGCATAGGAAGTGGCAGCCTTTTTGCACCCATCCAGTGGGTGTCTGCCATGTCTTCCCTCCCTGGTGTCTAGAGGCACCCCCAAACACCCATCCCGTATATGTTAATTTTCTCCTGGTGTCTAGTGTCACCCCCACCCATAATCACCCGTTCTGTATATGTTAATCATGACCCTGGTATCTAGTGGTACCCCCACCCTACTGAGTACCCGTTCCATGTACCAAATACTTTCCCTGATGTCCTATGGTACTCTTCCCACCCCACCACCCAATGTCAGTCACATACACACTGCAGCTCATATGGTGGCCAGCTGAGGTGGAGAGGGGAGGGCTGTGCCAGTCACTGTTTTGGGATGGGATACATGGCCATGGACATGCTGGTGGGGAGGAGGTTGGATGGGTGATTTCAGAGTATGGGTAGGGTGGGTGGGGCTGTAGACTGCAATGTTTGCGGCCCAGTAGTTGATCAGCATTCAGGGGTGGGGGCAGGGGTACCACTGGATGCCAGGCATAGTACTGGGTACATAGAATGGGTGACTTGGGGGTGAGGTGCCACTAGACACCAGGAAATGAATGACATACAGGATGGGTGCTCGGGGGCTTGGATTTACCTTAGACACCAGGGACATGATACGACATGTACATAGGATGGGTGCTCCAGGGGTGGGGTGGGGTACCACTAGACACAGGAAATTAGGTCTACAGAACGGGTGATGGGGTGAGGGGTGCTACTGGACTCCAAGGAAAGGAAATGAATGCAAATATGGAATGGGTGATTGAGTGCTACTAGACACCAGGAAAAATTAACATCAACAGGACAGGTGGTTGGGGATGGGGGACCCCAGGAACATGGGTGATCGGGGGGTGCCACTAGACACCAGGAAAATGAATGACATATACAGGTTGGGTGCTCAGGGGCTGGGGATACCACTAGGCACCAGGGAAATTAATGCAAATATGGGATGGGTGATCAGGGGAGGTGGGTGTGCCACTAGACACCAGGGAAAAATTAACATCAACAGAACGTCTGGTTGGGGGTGAGGGACCCAAGGGAAATGAATGACATATATGGGACAGGTGATCGGGTTGGTGCCACTACTCACCAGGGAAAAAAAATTAACATACAGTGATCCCTTTCTGTAGTGAACACCTCTGGAGCCAGCTGAGGTGCTCACTATAACTAGGTGTTCACTATAGCTAGGTGCTAATATGCCTGCTTTGGCAACAATGGGAGCCATCAAAGGTGTTCATCGCAAGAGGGAATTTGTTATAGAAGGGTTCTTTATGGCAAGGCAGCACTGTATATGGGATGGGTGAAAGGCGGTGGGGGGGGGTGCCACTAGACACCAGGGAAAATGAATGATCAGAAAGACTACATCTCAGTAGGGAGGGTTCAAGGGTACTCATGGACAACCTGGATTGGAGGGTACATAACCCTTAAACTTAATTTAAACTGAGGGAGGTGCAGGAAAGCAGCAGTAAGGGCAAATAAGATTTACTGGATTTTGAATGCGACAAAAGGAGGCATAAGCCCATCGAGATTGTCCACCTCAATAGTGGCTCATCAGTTTTGTAAATTTAATCATATATCAAGTTTTGTTTTAAATGTATAAAAATTTGTTATGTCTACTAATTCTTGTGGGTGGATTTACTGGATTTTGTACAGGACAAAAGGAGGCATAATGTTGAGACACATAGCCAGGGGGATCTGCAGTAGGTGAGAGGAGGTATACTACCCTTGTACAGGTCACTGCTGAGGCCACGTGTAGAGTATGGAGTACAGTACTGGTGCATACACCTTAAAAGGACATTAACCTGCTGGAGACGGTCCAGAGGAGGGCAACAAAGATGATCACAGGTCAGCAGGGTAAAGCATAAGAGGAGAGGTTGGAGGCCCTAAACATATATATTCCCTGGAGAGGAGGGAGAGATGGGACATGATTGAGACCATCAAGTACTTGAAAGGGATAAATAGGGGGGATAAGGAAGGTCTCTTTAAGCTAAGTGGCAACTGAAACATGAGGGGGTACAGTCTTAAGTTGAGGGGGGTTAGGAGTGAGTTTAGGAAGCACTTCAAGGAAAGTGTGGTGGCTAGTTAGAATGTGCTGCTGGAAGAGGTATTGTTGAAGATGGTGGGTAGCTATAAGAGAGGTTGGGATAGACATAAGTGGAAAATAAGGGTCATGGGAGGGTGGCTGGAAAGGATGGGAGATTGGGGGGGCAGGGTCAGTAGCTTAAGCTGTGGACCCTGCATTATGAGCAGACTAGATAGACCAAGTGGCCTTATTCTGCAGACTTCTTTATATGTTTGTACAGCACATACAGGACAGATGCTTAGGGGGTGGGGGTGCCACTAGACACCAGGGAGCTCTATGAAATGGGACGGGTGAACAGGGGGGAGGGGTTCCACTAGACAGCAGGGAGATCTCTGCAATGACAGGATGCGTGATTGGGTGGTGGGGGTACCACCAGACTCCAGAGAAATGAACAGATATGGGAAGGATGATTACAGAGGTGGGTATGCCACTAGACACCCAGGACGCAAACATCTACAGGATGGGTAATCAGGGGGGGGGGTTGCCACTGGACACCAGGGTAGTGAATGACATTTAAGGGATGGGGGAACCAGGAGATGGGGATGCCACTAGACACCATAGAAATTAATGACATATACAGGATGGGTGTTCAGGGGTGGGGGGGGGTGCCACTAGACACTAGGGAGATCTATATAACAATGAGATGAAGGGGTGGTGAAGGTGCCAGTAGACACCAAGGACACTATGAACAATGAATGGATATGGGATGGGTGATTGTGGGGTAGGGGTTCCACAAGACACCAGGGAAAAGATAAATACACATGGGATGGGTGATGGGAGGCGGGGGGTGCCACTAGACAGACACCAGAAAACTGTTTTAAAGTCACAGGATGGGTGAACGGGGGCGGATGGCTGTACTACAGCCATCCTGCCATCGGTGGAGTGGGGTGTGGGCTTAGCGCCCAGTTAAGTTGAGATTTTCAGAGGCTGTAAATAGCTCCACTTGGGGTGCCATTTACTGCCGATGTAACCTTTTGAAATTGCCACTGTGGCCATATACAGGAGGGAACCCATCATTTGCATGGGAGCAGAGTTATGTTAGTGCCTGGGCACTAACAAATTTAACCTGTGCTACAGGGGCCTCTGAATATAGACCCCACCCCAAAAAAGGGCACAAACCTGGAGAGCATGGGCAAAAACCCATTAGCAACCAAGCTAACCTTTGAATATCTGGCCCCCGATCTTGCACAAAGCTTTCAGAAGTGTTCGTTTACACAGTTATCACCAGCCCAGCACTCACTGTGGGATTTCAAACAATGAAGAGACCAGACTTGTGATGGAGCTACTTGGAGACACTGCAGTATAGAAAGTATCCTGAAAAAAGGTAAGTGATCAGTCAACAGAATGACAAATACAAGTTACTAGCAATTATAAACAATGGTTGGAAATGGAGCTTTCTGATTCACTGACAGCATTCTAACATTTATGTTAATGGCTGGGAACCCTAACGAACAATACGACCGACAGAATTTTAGCTATAAACATTTAAAAACAACAGTTTAATAACAGGATTAAGGTACTCCAGGGGATGTTTTTATCTTCGTTACTCTAACCCAAGAACAAAGAGTCTTTCAGTTGCACTTCAGACCTCATGATCACCCTAATGTTAAATTAACTGATTACCAGCCACTGGTCATTCTTTAATGCTTAGTAAGAAAACAAAATACAGCAACCTTTGTGACTAATCTTCAAAACTGCCTTGATGTCATAATTCATTGTCATATGCAGAGTTCTCGTGCTGACATTGGCAGCGACACACATTGTTTATTCCAGTCATAAATAGCCCGGTGTGAGTGTCAATGCAAAGCAAACATTAGGATGTTGACCACCCACTTGCTAGGCAGGCTACCTTGCACTGTGTGCCTGTAACCACTTACGGCAATAAATACATGCATTTTTATTGAAGCTTTGCTTATGTCCTCCTCCATTCTGTTGTGTGAAACACAATCATTCACATACAAGCATACCATGTTTGAGTGAGCAGCACAGCCAGTCCACATGGCTGCTCGCTCTGTGCTTGCACCGATAAGCATTCCCCAACTTTTCCGAGAATCCTGAACACTAATGATTGGCTTACTGTGATGTGGTAAATGCTTACATGGAAGACTTTGTGCCGGATCAACACAAGTGCTTATGTTGTGCCAGTGCAAATGTGACCATGTAAACAAGACGTAAATCTCTATAGTGATATCCAGGCCACAGTGTTAATGATTATTTGGGATGATCTCAGTACTGCTATATGAATTGAAGACAGCTTTCAAAGAACACAGATGGAACTCAAGCTAGAATTCTGTTATGTTTATATTTTCCCCAAACTGATAACTAAGGATAGGTAAAGTCTGCTCTGTGCACTTTGTGTAGTCTTCATGGCAAAGGTTAAGAAAATTTGAAAATTTCACATAGTCATGACCATAAAGCAGTGGGAAGTTGGACTTTGCATATTTCTATGATGGTCAAGTCTCACTGCCAATGTCCACTATACTTCGAATGAAGTGTATGCTGGAAAAAAGTTACATTACCAAGGTTGAGGAGTGGGAAAGGCAGTTCCCATTTTTTAGAAGGGTGTGTGCAAATGCCTTTCTGCCATTTCTTACCGGCCAACTAGTGTCACTCGTCAATGAGACACTGTTCCTTCCCTCTCCTGCTCAGGCGCAGCTCCAAGGTTCAACAGCTGGTCTCTTCACTGGCACTTGGCACAGTTTTGGGTTAGAGAGAGGATGACTGGGCTAGTTGTGTAGAACATAGATGCCACCACAATCAAAGATTAGGATCAGGAGAGGGAGCTTAGCTGTATAAAAATAATGTTTTGGGGACTATATACAGGGAAGAGGGGTGGATTACAGTGAAGGGAAAAGGTAAGGGTGGATGGGGGGGCAGAAGGTTGCAGATGAGGAACAGATTCCTCCTACTGGACAGGGAGCAGGAAGGGGAACCTGGTGGAATGAGGAGGGACAGTGGGATATGGAGGAAGGGAGGCTGTAGCAGTGGAGGCATCAGGGGAAGTAGGGAGGGGGGCACAAGATGGTGAGTTCAGACGAGAGGGGAAAGACAGGTGGAGAAGGGAAGGGGGAGGACAAGGGAGAACGTGGAGGCAGGACACAGGGGAAGCATAAAGGAAAGGTAGAGGGCAGGCCAGAAAGAGAGCAAAAAGGCAAGATAGAGGGCATGCCAGGGGAAGAGAGAGCAGGGGTACTAAGTAGTGGGAAATACAAGGGGGGACAGGAGGGGAAAGGGGCGATAGGTGAGAATGGGCTGTAGGACAGAGAGGAGGGAGGGCCCAGGATGGAGGAGGAATGGTGGTGATCTTGGGGGAATTCAATAGTGAAGGGCGTGAGATGAAGTGGGAAAGAGTCAAGAGCAAGCCACAAGAGGGTAGAATGTATGCCAGGGATGACTACAGAAAATGTGGGAATCACTGATAGCACAGTCCGTGGGTCAGTGTCAGGGTTAGGGGAAATCCCACGTTATAGTGCACCTGGGAATTAATAACCTTGCACGATGTGAGGTGAGTGAGGTACAGGGAAGTGAGAAGAATCTGTAGAGAGGCAGGGAGGACTGTAGCTTTCTCAGAGGTGCTTCCAGTCCAGAGGGCTAGTACACCAAGGAAGGCAAGGATAGAGAAATTTAACGGATGGTTTGGAGGGTGGTGTATGGGCTCGTTGGGTACTGGGAAGGAACCTGGGATAACAAGGATCTCTGTGCACTGGAACAGTGTCATCTGAGTAGGCAGGGTACAAGGGTCCTGAAGGGCAAGCTGGAGCAATAGACGGAACAACCTCAGTTTAAACTGACAGGTGGTAGGCAGCAGGGTGCACAGCAAGATGGCGACCACGCTGGGCTGACAGTGTTCATTGTCCTAGAGAATCCTTGTATGCTTACTTTTACAACTCATATTTATATTTCTTTTAATTTGGTTTCGTTTATCCTAGGGCTGGGCAAGTGTTAGATAGGGGTTAAAGTGAGGCATTGTAGGAGTGCGAAGTGTGCTAGCTTTTATTTTTAGTTAGTACTTTTATAGTATTAAATTGCCTGTCCGCTTTACCGTTTTTGCCTTCATATTCTCCCCCTCCTTTATGTTTGGCTCGCTAGCTCCCTGCAATTTAACATTTTGTAATTTAAACATATCCGAGTTGGACTGGCTCTGTACCTCCGGTTACCTCAGATTACTCCTGTGCTTGGATTTTCAGCTCTCTAATCTGCTCACCTATTACCTGCTACCTGCCCCATGGTGCTTGCTTGTGCATCGATGGGGGACCTTCTGATTTTCCTGTATGTCTGATGCTTCCTGGATCCATGTCTTCACCTGCATTTCCTGGAGTGCTGGACCTGGTGGCTGGGGACTGTCCCTTGGGTCGTTACTCCCCTAGTTTCTGTTCTGCAGGATGGCGGCTGGAGAGCGGTCCGCTGTGTGGCAGAGTCCAGGGAGCGGACTGGCATGTGGACTACCTTTGTCTCTTGGCTCCGCTGTTGGACTTCGCCTGTAACTTAAGGTACCCTGTCTGGACTTAGGCTTCTGTCAGTACACTGGAAACTTGTGTTGGGGAGGCATGCTGTTGACTGCTGGGTCACCTTCCTGTACTACTGGCCTAGCTCCCTGTGAATGTGGCTTGAACGTTGTGGGGTGAGTGGCTTTATTTTATTTTTTACTTGAACCGCCTGCTTTGGAAGTGGATTGCTACTGCAGACTCTTCCCAGTGCATGAACACAAACAGTTGATTTTGGATAGTTTGGGCAGTGAGAGTGCCCTTCCTACTTTTATATCTGAAGACTGTGAGAAGGTCTTGCCTTTGGAGGGGAGAGCTCCTCAGGCTCTGCTTTTTCATCACTCATTGTTACAGTGACTCTTTGGAACCTTTAAGTACTGCTGGTGGGAACTTTTATTTACAACTTCAATCAAAGGGGAGTGGGCTCTGAAGGCTTCTATTTACATAATTTTAATAGACTTTCAGTGACTCTCAGTAACTTTATTATGGTTTAAGTGAACAGTTTTTGCAGTGGACATTTTAAAATATGTTATTGTTCTTACAGACACAGGATTCTCTTATTTGTACTGTTGATTGCCGAGTTAGGGTCTTGGGGTGGTGGGTTTGTTTTTAGTAGGTTTTTGTGTTATTTAATTGGCTGTGCGTGTGTTGTGTGAATGTAGGTCATTTTTATGTTGCCTGCACGCATGCACAAAGCAACGTATTGTTGCAATACGGGATTTTGGGTGTGTGTTGCTGCCAAGCACATTGCAGTACACAAAACCAGGGGCTTGTAATGGGCTTGGCAGTCAGCACCAATGACCACTAGGTGTGATCCTGACTTAACTCTCTGCTAGGTGGGCTGAACGGTCATGCACTTCAAAGGACCGAAGCCGCCCCAATCAGATCGGCTTGTGGAGTGAAAAGGGAAGTCTTGCACAACAGCGGCTTCCAAAAATTAAAAATAAAAAATAAAAAATCTCCCCAGATCAACAAAAACAGGCCCCCCCAATCCCCCTCAGTGTGGGACACTGGGTAGCCCACTCCCAGTACCCCCAGTTGTGTACAAAATCCCCATATTATTGTTATGGAACACTGAGGAGCCCACTCCCAGTGTTCCTGGTATGTCTCCCCTCCCAGTGTTGCCATTCCTCCCCCCATGTTTGCCGATAGCGGAGTGTCCAAGCCCTGCATCAGCAGTAGCCCCCTCCCCCTCCAGTGTGGGACACTGGGTAGCCCACTCCCAGTGTCCCCAAATGTATAATGTACCTGTAAAAGAAAACAGTACCCCCGGACGTCTTTTTTTATTTTAAACCTGGAAAAAGAAAATGGCTCCTCATCTTCTTCCCGCGTCCCCTCTCCCCCATCCACACCCTCCCTCTGCGCACCCACGTCCCCTTACCCCATACTTACCTCGGTGGCTGTGATCTGCTCTGGACCAGGACACGTCTGCACTCTTCAAAGCCGAACCGTGAACTGAAGGAATCAAGATAAGCCATACAATGGCTGTCAATGGGGTTTTCAACTTATACTGCTATCTCAGCCATTTTTAAGAATTTTGACCCCAAATGTTCAGCATGGGGTTCTTGAGACCCCACCTCATAAACACTGGCACTGTCATCTCATTAATCGGTCCCGAAAGGTGATTTTGCGGTTGCTGCATGAAATCACCTTTCGGGACAGATTAGCAAATGACAGTGCCAGTGTTCACGAAGGGTCCCAAAACCCATGTTAATATATTAGTCTAAAAAGTCCCAAAAAGACTGTTACTGACGTACATTGCGCAGTTTCGCACGCTGGTAACTTCACCAATTTTAATATTTTTACTCAGATTTTCAACACTGCCATTTTTCACACCTCCCCATGAACAGTACAGCTGTTATTTTTTACATCCTGCCCAAAACGTAGTTTTGCACCTGTGGTGCAGAATGGCATGGTCGCTGTGTGAAATCAACTTTCAGGACAGGTTAACAAAATCACAGTGCTAGTGTTCATAAGGGAAGGTCTCAAAAAGGCCATGTTGAAAATTTGGTGACATAATTCCCAAAAATGACCGCGTTAAGAGCATGCGTTGCGCAAGTTCTACGCACACACGTAACTGACAATTTTTCATATTTTTACTCCAGATTATCAACATTGCCATTTTTCACACCTCCTCATGAACAGCATACAGCTGTCATTTTTCACATCCTGACCGAAACATGTTTTCGCACCTGTAGCGCAGAATGGCACGGCTGCTTTGCAAAATCAACTTCCGGGACATTAATGAAATGACAGTGCCAGTGTTAATGATGTGGGGTACCCAAAAGGCCATGTTGAAAATCTGGTGAAAAGAATTCTGAAAATTCCCAAGTTATGTGCGTCCATTGCATTTATTCTACGCATGCACATAACTTTGTGGGATTGGACCCTGCGCCCCCACAGTAAAATAAGGATACTATTATACTATCTTAAAAAGGGACATTCATTGCAAAAAAACTACGTTAATGTATCAGTTAGGGTTTTTATTAAAATTGCCAAAAGCTGGGAAATTCAATGTTAGGGTTCCCACTCCTACCACCCCACCCTCCACAAACCAATAGGTGCTGGGGTGTGCCATGGGGTCATCAGACCTATAACCCAATTCTTCTGTACTGTACCACGTCAGCTTGTTTACACATGGAATGGGGTTAGAGTTGGGCAAGAAGACTCCATGGCACACCCAGACGCCTGTTGGTGTGTGGAGGGGGGTTGGAACTCCAGCATCGAATTTCACAGCTTTTGATTTAATAAAAACCTTAACTGATGCATTGACTTACATTTTTGCAATGTGAGCTGCTGGCTGTATTATAGCAACATGCAGCGTGGTTTCATTCATTAGGAGCTGGCACTCAGCAGTGGAGGAGGGAGGGTTGTGCTGTGCTGGATGGCAACTGCCTTATCCTAATAAGGAGAACTGGGCGCGGGGGGGGTGACGGATGGACAGAGTGGTCAGGTCACTGCTTGTTGTTGCTTGGGTGGGGGGGAATTACTCTGTATTCTTGGTGTTGCTATCTCTTGCTTAAATTTGGGGGATTAATCTGTATTCTTGGTGCTGCTGCCTCTCACTTCGTTTATAAGACAGGGGCCAGCTGTGGAGGCATGCGGGTTGTGCCAGTCCCCATTAAAAGTGTTTTTTTGGCAGAAAAAACAAACAAATTGTGGGTGCTGGGTGGCTAGGAGGGTGGGATTTAAATAGGCATTACTGAAAGAAGTTGCTGCCTTGAAAGTACATAAGGCTATAGGGCCAGATGAGGTACACTTCAGGGTATAAAGGGAGCTCAGGAAGTGCCAGCATTAAACAAGCAACCAACATTCGGCATTGACAAACGCTTGTTATATATTTGGCATGTGTACTGGGTGTGAATGGTCTAGTGTGGTTGCTTTCTTTGCTTTTGTTTATTGAAATGTGCTTTTGGTCTTTTTTTTTTTTAGTTAATTGTTATCTCTTTAGTCCGGGGGATGTGTAAGGGCCTTGGATGGCCTCGAACTACCTAAGAGCCCTCCCTGCTACGTGATCTCTGGCCTTTTACTGACTTTTTACTAAGAAAAGAATTAGCTGGCAGCAGTGGAGGGCCATAGATCTCAGGGAAGGGGGCAGGATTGGCGTGGTCAAGCCTAGGAGGTGCCCTGGGTTTAGACAGGACCTAGGGAGAGGCCTGACCTGTTTGGTTCTCATCCCCAGGGATTCCACCAGACCACATGATCAGGTAGCCAGGAGGGCAGCATCATCTATCAGTCCCCTTAGGGTGGTGCTTTACAATGACAGGTCGCTCAGGAACAAGACAGCAATTATAGCCAACTTGGTTTCCTCAGTCGACCTGGCTTGCATTAAGGAGACCTGGGTGGATGATGATACTGGACCTATTTTTGAGGCAGCTGTCCCCCCCGGATACTCTGTAGCTCACTGCCCTAAGGGGGATGGTAGGGGCAGGGGAGTAGCCATCTGTTTTAGATTTGACCTGGGCTTCACTGTGCACCAAGTAGGGTCAACTAGGTCTTCTGAATGTGTGGCCATCCGTGGGGGGCTGGGTGCGGGCTGTAGGATCCTCCAAGTTTACCCCCCCCAGGGGCGGAGGAAGGATTCCTACAGGAGGTGGTGGAGCTCATCGTCGGTGAGACACTGGAGTCCCCTAGATGTCTAATGCTTGGAGACTGGAATGCCTGGGCCGATGACTAATCCTCTAGGCTTGGTTCCAACCTCCTCCAGATGATGCCATCACTGGGCCTGTCACAAGAAGTTTCTTCCATCACCCATTACGGTGATCACATGTTAGACCTGGTGTTCTCTCTGGAGCTTGAGGTAACTGACCTCAAGATTGATCAGGTCATTTAGTCTGATCACTGCACAGTGAGGTTCTCGTTCAGAGGCCCCCCCTTTCCCAAGAGCCCTCCTTCTGCTGAGATGGTCAGTTACCACCCTTTAAGAGGGTTGTTCCCAGAGGGTTTTTTGGCAGTTGCTGACCTATCCAGTGTAAATGTTGCATGTGCAAGTGGCACAACTGAGGCAGCTGCAGCCTATAATAGAGTTATGACTGCCACACTCTATGGCCTTGCACCGGTTCGTGTATGACCCAAATCCTCTCACTTGAGATCACCTTGGTTTGATGGCGAGCTCAAGACGATGAAGATTAAGGGTCTGAAGATGGAGCACTGCTGGCAGAAGTCCAGGAGGACGAGAAACTGGCCCAGCGTACTGACTATCATGAGTACCAGGGGGCAATCAACCGTAAAAAGGCAGAGTTCCTATCTAGGGAGATTGCCACAGGGTAGAACTGACCGGCAATGCTTTTTCATACTGTTGACAGGTTGTTACATTCTGCCCGTTTACAGCCGAAAAAGGTATTTTCTTCCACTCTGTGTGAAGAGCTCGCTCAGTTCTTCACTGACAGGGTGTCCTCTATCCATCAGGGTATTCCCCCAGTGGGCCATGTCATGGCCCACAGTGATCATCTTGGGCATGATGGATGCACTCCACCTCTTTGGGAAGTGTTTAGACTGGTGGAGGAGGCTAGTCATTGAGGTTGCCTCTCAGCTAAATCACACGTACTGTCAACTGGACCCTGTTCTGACACATTTTCTTATGGGATATGTCTGTTCAGGTGGTCTGGTGTTCAAGACAATTGTTCAGTGCTCATTAGCAGAGGGGGTCTTTCCAGATTCCTTGAAAGAAGCACTGATGAGACCCCTCATGAATAAACCTTCGCTCAACCTGGACGTACTGGCGAACTATCATCCTTTCTTCAACCTTCCCTTTTTGGGTAAGGTTGTAGAGAAGATCATGGCGCTGCAGCTTGAGGAGCACCTCATGACCGTTGCCATCTATGAGCCCTTCCAGTCTGGATTTCGAGCAAGGCATAGCACAGAAACAGCATTAGTTTGGGTGCATAATGACCTCCTTAGGGCGAGAGATAGAGGAGACAGGTCTATTCTGATTCCCCTAGATCTCTCCTCAGCCTTTGACACTGTAGACCACGGCATGCTGCTCGATCAGCCTCGATCAGCTCAGAGTGTTCTGTGGACTCACTGGCACTGTCACCTGCTAGTTTGAGTCCTATCTCACAGGCAGGAAGCAATGGTAGTGATGGATAATTTCTCCTCCTCCCCGATGCCCCTGCCGTGTGGTGTACCTCCAAGCTGGATCCTGTTGCCGCTACTGTTTGCGGTGTATATGCTGCCCCTAGGTGAGCTCATTAGGAGGTACAATGTGGGTTTTCACCGCTATGCAGAGGATACCCAGTTGTACTGTAGATGTGCTAAATAACTGCCTGTCCAGAATTAATGACTGAAGTCCTCTCGCTGGTTGCGACTGAGATCTTGGTAGTGGAACCTGGCCATCGGTATGATAGGAGTGCCTCTGGTGTGGCAACAGGTCTTTTTCTCAGGACTACACCATTGAAGGCCTCCTCTAGGGTACAAGATCTTGGCATGTTCCTGGACGATGGATTGACATTTGAGCCTCAGGTGTCATCCGTAGTTCATAGTGGTTTTTACCATCTCAGGAACACCGACAGGATTAAATCCCTAGTTCCACCTGACGACATCCCTACTTTTATTCATGCCTTCATCATGTTCAGACTCAGTTACTGCAATGCCCTATACTTCGGGGTTTCTGGAGGTACCCTCTGCAGACTACAGCTAGTGCAGAACGTGGCTGCCAGGATGTTGATGGGCCTTCCCTGGTCTTGTCACATCACTCCGGTGCTATGTGAACTACACTGGCTGCCGGTCAGGTGGAGGGTTATCTTTAAGGTGAGATTATTCACCTTCAAGGCCCTACACAGACTTGGCCCCAGCTATCTGTCGGACCTCCTAATGCTGGCTACCCAGGTCTGCTCCTTCCATTCCTCAGCCGGGGGCCTCCTGACTATTCCACAGACAAGGTTGAAAACATCTGGCGACATGGTGTTCAGTGTCACCACTTCGGTCCTATGGAACTCCCTTCCATCATTTATCAGGGAGGCCCCCCCCTCTGTTGAGGTCTTTAACAGTCATCTCAAGCTCCACCTCTTCTCACTGCCTTCTCAGTCTGAGATTTGGTTCTGTTAATCTGTTACTTTATATTAAATAATTGATTTTAGTTTGGCTTTTCTGTCTTGATTTTGAGTATTTTAGTATTACGATTTTGTTTGTGCTCATATGCTTTTTCCTATTTATATTTTTGTATTATTTTTGTATGTTTTTAACTGTAAGGCACCCAGAGCCCCCAGGAATGGGTGCAATAAAAATAAAATTTGCCTTGCCTTAGTCACCTGAGGGAGGGAGCTGATAGGCCTCCACCACAATCAGGACAGCATGGGGAGGATGTAGATGAGAAGGGTGAAGTGTATGTGTTTTGGGGAGGCGGGGACTGAAGGAGAAGGGGGTGTGGGGGATCAAGATGAAGGAAGATCCAGAGTCACAGCAGAGGGTGGTGTCGCTGAATGCCAGAGGCCTGGGAAAAAAGATGGCAGACTTGCAGTTCCTGATGGCAGAGGGAGAGGTGGACATAATGACCATCAGAGACATGGGTCACACTAAACCATGATTGGGACCTCACCATTTAAGGGTATAAATTATTTAGGAAGGATGGGGGAAGGGGTCAGGAAGGGGGGAAGGAAGAGTGACTCTGTACATAAAGGATAACTTGTACCAGAGAGGAAGCAGTAGAAGCTGAGACTTAATCACTGTGGGCACAGGTACAAGCCACCAGGAGGAAGAAACTAAGGAGGGTCTGGTCTACAGGCCACCTTCCCAGGAAGAAGAAGTAGACAGGGTACTAGGGTATCAAATCACCAAAACAGCTGGGGGGGGGTAGTAGAATGGGGGATTTCAATCCATCTGGGGTGGATTGGAAAATCCCAGCTACCTCTTGCACTAGGGAGCAAGTACTGCTGGATGTATTTGAGAGAAGCTTTCTGGCCTTGGTTGTCTTGGAACCCACTAGGGAAAAGAGCTGTACTGGATCTGGTCCTGTCCAACTGCGGACATGTTCAATATGTAACAGTGGAAGAGCCACTTGCAGGTAGTGACCACCACACAGTGTGGTTCCATCTGGACATTCAGGACTAGGACATGGGTTTTGGACTTTAAGAGGGCAGATTTTGGTAGGATAGGAGGAATTCTAGTGGGTCACCTTTTTAGGATTAAAAGTGAAATGGATGTAGAACAGGAATGAGCAATACTAAAGGAGGGAGTGATGGAGACCACTAGTGAGCGTGCCAAAATCAAAAGTAAGAAAGCTAAAGCCAAAAGCCGAAAACGGTTACACATTACGTGTCAGTTAACTATACTGTACTTACAGTGTAATTACACTGCAACTGCATTGCAACTGCAATGTAGCTGCATGCAACAAACATGCAACTAGAGAATAATTACCCTGTTGCATGTAATTAATGATTAGTTATGTTTAACTTGACACATCAATTATAACCGGCAAAATCTGTCTGTGACAAGAGGGCAGCCTTCTGGTAGTACAAATGTACTCACAAGGAAGAGAATAGAGTGGATGACTAAGTCAAGAGAGGCAAGCAGAGCAATTAAGGTGGCAAAGACTAAAAAGGAAGTGCAGCTAGCACAGGGGTAAAAACTGGGGAGAAGGCCACCTTCCAATATAAGGGAGAAAATAATACTAAGGATGGAACAGATTAAAAAAGGGGGTGGTTTGGCAGAGGGAAGTGAAGAGAAAGCAGAGGTACTAAGTACTTTTGTTCAGTCTTTGCTAGAGAATGGGACGGACCGGCATCACAGAAGAACAGGAGGGTGGGAGTCACGGACAGCGTCATTCATGCTAAAAAGGCGTACCTACTGGACTAAGGGCCCTGAAGGTGGATAAATCCCCAGGACCAGACGGCATGCACCCAAGAGTCCTAAGGGAACTGGTGGAGGCCCAAGCGGGTCCCCTGGCAGACTTGTGTAACACTTCTCTGGAGTCCGGGATCATGTCCTGGGATTGGAGAACTGCGCATGTGGTGCCTTTCCACAAACATGGACTGAAGGATGATCCAGGGAACTACAGGTCAGTCAGTCTGACCTCAGTGGGCAGGCTGATGGAGTCCATCATGAAAGAGACTGGCGAGCTTCCTGGAGGATAATGGGCTCCAGGATGTGAGGCAGCATGGGTTTGTGTCAGAGAGTTCCTGCCAGGAAGACCTAACCAACTTCTTTGACTAGGTCACCAGGGCAGTGGACAAGGGCCAAGTGGTTAATATCCTGTATTTGGAGTTCAGCAATGTCTTAGACTCTGTACCTCAGTGGAGAATGGTCAGGAAGCTGGAAGACCTAAGGGTGGGGAACAAACTTGTTGAGTGGGTAATAAGTTGGCTACAGGACAGAAGCCAAAAGGTGGCAGTGGGGGTGGAATTCTCAGAAGCTAGGCCTGTGACCAGTAGGGTCCCTCAGGGCTCTGTGCTCGTCATTATACAAGTGACATCACAGACAGGATTATGGGTAAGATATGCCTGCAGATCTGAAATACTCAGCACAATGCAAAAAATGGTACACCCAAGGCAAATCAGATACTGGGCTGCATAGTCAGGAGGAATCACCAGTAGGAAGGCAGATGTCATTTTGCTGCCGTACAGGTCTCTGGTGAGAGTACACCTGGAGTAATGTGCAGTACTGGTGCCCTTATCTCAAGAATATCAACTTGCTGGAAACCATTCAGAGAAGGGCAACCAAGAAGATCTAGGGCCAGTAAGGCAACACCTACGAGGAGAGGCTGAGGGGGCTCAACATGTAGTTTCTTGAAGACAGAATGGAGTGGGGAAAATGATTGAAATATTCAAGTACCTTGAAGGTATAAACAGGGTAAGCACCAAAGGCCTCTTCAGCCTTAGTAGAAACAAGACCACTAGGGGTAACAGCCTAAAGCTGGTGGGGGGTGGAGTAGTTCAGAAGGGAGTTGAGAGACACTTTCTCCCCCCCCCCCCGAGAGTGTGGTGGCTAAGTGAAGTGGGTTGCCAGAGGAGGTGGAATCCCAATAAAATTGTGGACAGCTTCAAGAGAGGTTGGTACAGGGTGAGGTGGGCAGTTGCAGGCAGAGGGGCGGAAAAAGAGAGAAGGGAGGGTGTATTTGACTGGGGTCAAGGGGAATATGGGGAGTGGGGCCAGTTCCTTCTGTAAATGCAGAGTGACCTGCACATTCGAGTGGACTAGATAGACCATAATGCCTTCACATGCTGGCACATTTGTATGTCTGTATATGGCAGGTCAGACAGGTGGGTAATATACAAGACAGTGTCGGCTCCTGGCACCACGACAGGAGTAAGCATTTTTTCCTTAACATGATCAGAAATAATTTATTTTACTGTTAAATGTCCTTCCATTTTATTTTCCATGCAAGTGTAAAGCACAGCATTAAAGCACCCACCAAATAAGCAGGTCCACGCACATAACAGTTAATGTCTTACCGTTTTATTAATCATGAAGTGCAGACAGACACCTATGCTATGCCATGCCATAGTAGAAAAAGCTTCAATAGCAAGCCAACGCCATGTGATTAAATTTCACTCAGTGACTACTGAGCTTCATGAGATAATTCAACAAGTGAATAAGCCATGCTTAAATAGACTCACCAATTAAGTAACACCCATGAAACAATGAAATTAGTTGTTAAATAAATCTACAGGTTAAAAACTTGGAAACCATGATGTGCATTCATTTTTTATCATTTACATTATTTCATTATTGCACCATGATGTGGAAGCCAGGCACATAATTTAATATCCACCGTTAACCCTAGGGTTGGGATCACTGAGATGCTTTCTATGTTTATTGACAATATTCTGCAACCTTTTGTATAATGATCATATATTAGAGAGTCTATGCAGGTCATCAATCTTGTGGAAGCTTTAGCTATGGATGAGGAGTGGTATTTTGGTACCCTAGATATAGACTTTATATACAGTAATACTACATGATCTAGCTTTACAAGTATTAGAACATTATCAGGAACAACGCTTACAGTGGGACAGTGTTATCAGATGCTTTTGTTTAGTGATCAGTATTTTAGACAGATCAGGGGCACAGTTATGGGTGCCAGTATGGCCCCTAGCTATGCAAACATTGTTTGTTGGACACTGGGAAGCACAAGATTCTGTACAGCGCAGCCACAAATCCATTCCACACATGCTTGTATTTGTGACGGCACTTTATAGATGACATACTGGTCATCTGGAAATGTACAGAGCAACAATTTCTGGAATTTGTCAGTTGGCTGGAACCTATGAGCGATTGTTTGACATTCAAATAAAATGATATCTATTTTTTAGATCTCTGGATTTACAAAAACAATGGGAGTGAAGTATGTACAACGTTATTTCACAAAAGTACAGATCAAATGATCTCATAGGCTGATAGCAGTTACACAAAAAGGGCAGCTTATCAGAACACTGCACAACTGCACAGAGGGAACAGTATTTGAAAAGACAAAAACTGATCAGGTGTATAGATTCAAACAACGAGGTTATGGCAATTCTTGCATTGCAAAGGCACTTTCAGTAGTGGATGGCATGGACAGAGCTACCTCTCTGGTGCCCAGACAATGCTCTCCCACCACTTCCCCAGTTGTCCTTTTGTTACCACTTATTCCATTAGAGACTCCCTAGTTACAGACAATATACATAAGAATTGGGATATTTTGAGCATTGAAACCAAGTTAAAGGATTTGATCTCACAGGGTCCTCGGGTTATATACAGACGGCCTAGAAATTAGAGATAGTAGCCCCAAGTATGCTTTCACAGAAAAAGGAACAGAAAGACACATACCCCCCAACAAGGGTACATATCTCTGTGGAAAGTGCATGTATTGCCCCTATATTAGACAATGTAAAGAGTTTGTAAGTCCATCTGATGGGACTATGAAACAAATACATCAATTCATTACATGTAGTAGTACAGTAGTAGTTTATCTTTTAATATGTAGATGCGGTAATTTTTATGTGGGTAGGACCACACGTTACATTAAGGAGGAGGGTAACAGAATCTGATGGCAGTTAAGGACAGCTTAGCCCACCTAGTCTGCCCATTTCCCTACCTAATGGATAAGCTGCACATCCTAGTTAACCAACAGCATACTTCCTCCTATCTCACACTAGAATTGCCTTATGTCTGTCCCATGCATTCCTGAATTCCCCCACTAGTTTTGACTCCACTACCTCCTCAGTAAGGCTGTTCCATGTATCCACAACCCCCTCCATGAAAAAATACTTCCTCACATTACCTCTGAGCCATCCCCCCTCTATCTTCAAATTGTGCCCGTTTGTTCTTGCGCATCTCTTTTTCTGAAAGATTCTACCCTCTTGGACTTTGTTGATTCCCATGAGGTATTTGAAAGTTTCTATCATGTCCCCTCCTTTCCTTGAGGGTATACATGTTAAGCTCTGTTAATCTCTCTTTGTATGCCTTCTGGTGCAGACTCTGCGCCATTTTAGTTGCCTTCCTCTGGACAGCCTCCATCCTGTCTATGTTCTTGAGGAGATGGGGTCTCCAGAACTGCATGCAGTACTCCAGATGGGGTCTCACCAACTGTCTGTACAGAGGGATAACAACTTCCTGTTTTCTACTGGTGATGCCTCTCCCTATGCAACCCAGTATCCCGCCAGCCCTCCTCACTGCTTTCTACATTGCTTGTCCACCTTTAGGTCATCTGATATGACTACCCCCAGGTCCCTTTCCTTTTCTGTTGACAGTATCTCACCCCCCCATTGTGTACTCTTCTCCTGGGTTTTTGTTTCCCAGGTGCATTACTTTGCACTTATTTGCATTGAATCTAAGCTGCCATACATTTGACCATTCCTCCAACCTTGCCTAGTCCCTTCTCATCCTTTCCATTCCCACCTTCTGTATCAACCCTGTTGCAGATCTTTGTGTCATCTGCAAAGAGACATACTTTTCCTTCCAGTCCCTCCACAATGTCACTTATAAAGACATTAAAGAAGACCAGTCCCAGTACTGAACCCTGCGGTACTCTGCTATTAACTCCCCTTTCTTCAGAGTAGACTCAGTTTACTATTACAACGTGTGCAGTGACTGGTTTAAGGTAAGTGTGCATGTGTTGGATATGGGATGCAAAACCATGACTACAGGATCATTCGGTTCGTAGCTCAGTGCTTTAACCATTAGGCTATACTGTCTGCACAAAACTGTTTTTGCCAAGGATTATCACGGACATGAAAAAAGAACCAACATATCTTTTATTCTAGCAAGTGACTGCTCTGAATGAAACTCTTTTATCCCTTATAAATGTTCCCAGTGGGAATCAAACCACTGACCTTATGCTTGGTAGGCCAAGACACATCCGCTGCACCACCTGAGTAGGAGAACATATGTGAGCCATACAAAAAAAGATAACTTGTATGCAAATGTTAAACATATTTTGATCAATCCTGGTACTCAACATGACGTATTCACAGGAACTGAACAAGTGGATTGAGGGGTTAGAGGGGGAATCTTTGAGAAAATAGTGGAGCAAAGATAAAGTTTTTGGATTTACACTCTCAGGGCCGGAAGTGACCAAGGATTGAATGACAACATAGATCTGGAAGCCTTTTTTTTTTTTAGTTACTGCTTTATGCTCCTGTTGCTGTGGCCCCTACTTGGCAGCCTTTTTAAAAAAGTTTTGAAAAGATTCTGAATCTGTTTAGGTATTGGTACATGACTGGGATTTTTCTTCATTTGCATAGTTGTATTGTATTTGTTTCTGCCATTCTAAAGAAATAGAGCATACTGGATGGGCAACTTTGCACAATCAGTGTGTTCTGCCATAGAAGGGTTCTGATTTCCACTGACCTCAAGAGTGAAGCTCAAGAGGTCCATGGGAATCAGGACTCAGGTAACAGAACACACTGGCTATGCATAAAGTTGCTCATCCTGTATTTGATATAGTGTATAGTGTTATGTGAAATGTGGACATTGTGTTTTTTTTCTCTTTCACAATGAAACCGACTTGTGAAGTCTCTAGAGGTTCTAGAATGCTGTTCTACCACAGAATTGGACAGAGGAAAGCAACTATGTGGCAGCATTCCAAGTTGTTCTGCTGCAGTAGTGACATCACTACTGCAGCAGAACAACATAATGATGTCACTACTGCAGCAGAACAAGCATATTCCAGGCATGGAATTTCATGCATAACAGCATTACACTATACACTATTTTATTTGTATAAATATATATATATATATATATATATATATATATATATATATATATATATATATAGTATATAATGAAATGCTGTTATGCATGGAATTCCATGCCTGATACACACACATATATACACATCCATCAAGCAATCAATCAAACTTTACTTAACCGGGCAGTTACATCATTGAGCAAGCTCATTTTCAAGATGGTCCTGGACACATAGGACAAGAATTACTAACAGTACAGACAGTTCAAAATACAACACGCAGTAAAACAGATTGATATAGGATACATGATCATTATAAACTGTACTAAACATATAAGGCCAGTACAAGATACAACATTTAGTATGCAGTGTATGCTGGCGAAAGTCAGAAGGATGCAAAGGGAGGGAGGGAGAGAGAAAGTAAGGACACAGAGGAGGGCAATGTGCAAGGAGGTGTCTGATACATAAGGGAGAGGGAAGGGGCAGACTACATGGAGAAGGTCCCCTAGGGGGCAACCTTGGAGAAGGCAGGAGGAAAGGAGAGGGGTAGTTAACGTGTGGGAATGCTGGCCGACAGAGGGAAAAAGAAGGCCAAGATGATCCGGAAGTTAGGGGACTGCCTAGACAGAGGGTAACACTTGGTGGAAGCAGTCACATGCCTTTTTCAGGCCTTTGTAGAGAAGCTGTCTGAATATTTAGGGACTAGGCAGGAGGGAAAGCTTAAGTGCGTTCTGCATGTTATTCCAGAGCGCTGGTGAGAAGGAGCTAATAGCAGTGGAGCCAAGATGTGTCCTTGTCCGTGGTATCATAAGAAGGAATAGAGAGGAGTTCCTTAGTCCATAGGCACATTGTGAACGTTCAAACAGGTCACAAGTATAGGGTGGCAGTTTGTTAGACATAGCTTGGTAAAACCATATGAGGGCATTTATTTGCCTCCTCAGGGGGAGGGACGGCCAGTCTAGTGCTTGGTACAACAAGCAGTGGTGAGTCTGCAATGGCAAACTAAGAACAAATCTCAATGCACGATGGTAGAGAGTATCAAGCTTATGGAGCGCATCCTTTGGGCAATGACTAAAGAAAGTCGGCATAGTCAATCAGGGGAAGAAAGGTTGTTTGAACCAACTGCTTTCTAGCTTCCAGGGTGAGAAGGCGTCTTATACAGAAGAAAATACTCAGACATTGCCTTAGCTTTTTTACCAACTCATTTAGATGAGTACCAAAGTTGAGTTTATTATCCAGCCAGACTCCCAGTTATTTAAATTTATCCACTAGTTCTAACTGTTCACCAAGGAGGGTGGTAATCTGTGGAGTACCAGGTGTCCCCTCTATTTAGGGAGGAGGGTGGAGAGATGATCATAGCTTTTGTTTTTTGGCATTTAATAAGAACTTAAGGTTCAACAGGTTGTGTTCGAGATGATAAAGTCCTGCTGCAGCTCTTTGTATCCAAGGTCCAGAGAGGGGTTGGTTGTTTAGAGGACTGTGTCATCTGCGAAGAGATGAACGTTTCCTACGAGCAGGCCAGAGTCAATATGGTTGATATAAAGAGCGAAGAGGATGGGCCCTAAGATAGAATCTTACTGTACGCCTCGGGGCAGTATTTTTAAAGGGGAGAGTTCACTTTGCGCTTTAACTTGTTTTCGATTTGTGAGGTAGGAGTGGAACCACTTTACTGCAGTGGGAGCAAGACTGAGGCTAACCAGCAAGTTGATTAGTATAGAATGATCAACCATGTCAAAAGCTTTACTGAGATTGAGGAAGAGTGCGTAGATGTGATGTTTACTGTCCAGGGCTTTTAGCCAGTCATTCAACACTTTTGCTAGTGCCGACACGGTGCTGTGCTTAGGTCTGAAACCTGACTGGACTGGGTTAAGGATGTTGTCATGATCAGGGTACTCTCAATTGAGAGTTGATGATTTTTCAAGTAATTTGGATAAGACAGGAAGCAGGTAGATAGGCCTATAATTATTCAAGCCTATGGGGTCTCCCGATTTGAACAGAGTGATGATATGCACAGTTTTCCAGCTCAGCGGCAATTCCCCTTGCACTAGAAAACTATTAAATAGGTGGGCAACTGGTGCTGTCAGGTAATAGTAGCCCCTCTTTAAGGAAGAAAGGTTCAAATGAGTCGGCACCAGCACTCTTGGTAACCAACGAAAGGAGAAGGTCCTCCACTGGTTTAAAAGATACAGGTTGGAACTTGAAGAGGCGGTAGCCGGTGCAGGGGGAAGGAGTAGGACTAGTAGCTGTGCTCACTTATTTGTGGTATTACGTTTACTGACAGGCGACGCGCCAAAAGCAAGGTCTGCAGTAGCGAAGTGGTTATTAAGCTGATCAAGGATCTCAGGCCTGTCTGTGAAGGTGGTATTTGCCACAATTTTGGCTGGGAGTGGGGGTGGCAGGAGACTGTCCTTCAACTTCTCTCAGAATCTGCCAAAATTTGGTGGAGCAGTTTTTATTTAGCTCCAGGGTGGACTGGAAGAACCGTGACTTTTCCTGCCTGACCAGTTTGGTACAGGCATTCCTGGCTACCCTGAAGGAGAGCCAGTCAGAGTCAGACTGCGACTTCCTAGCCCTTTTCCATAAGGTGTCTATATCACGAGGCCCTTTTTAATTCTGTGTTGAACCAATCAGGTGTATGTTTCCTGGATTTGATTTTTCTTAAGGGTGCATGTTTGTTGTTGACCTTTAGTAATGGATCCTGGAAGATACTGAATGCTTTGTATACAGAGGGTGTGAGGTAAAAGTCCTGCTACTTAATATTCCCCAGATCCATCAAGAAGGCAAGACGACAGAAATATTTTAGGCTGTGTTTCAACTTGAAGGTAGAGGTGGAAGGGAGGTGTGGGGAGTACCCGACACAGGCGACTGCACAGTGATCACTCGGGTTGTTGTGGAAGACCCCTGCATGTGAGATATGTGGGTTACTGCCAAACATAAGGTCCAATAGGGAGCTTCACTTGGGGTTTTTCTTGTTAGGTCGGGTAACTTCAGGGGTGATCTGAGTAGGCCCATGTTCTTCACAGAAATCCTTAAGCCTGTTGGTGCTGGCATCATACCAATTAAGATTAAAGCTCCCCCATGATGATGCTTTCTGTGTTCGCTTTTTCCAGGGTGGAATGAAGATGAGGCAATATACCCAGGCCAGCTGTTGGTGGCCTAGAACTTGCAGCCACAAGTAAGGCCATGCCAGGTGAGAAGGTAATTTTGAGGGCAAGACATTCAAATTCTTTAGGCATCGATGTACGGGCAATATTGGCGATTAACAATTTATCTTTAATGTAAATTGCAACACCACCACCTCTGGTCAACCTGTCACATCTGAACAGGTTGTATCCAGGGATGTTAAGCATTTGGTCAGGTACAGCAGTCTTCAGCCAGGTTTCTGACAGCATTGCTACATCAGGCATGGCGTGAAGCACCCAGGATTGGACCTGGTCAAATTTGTTTGCCAGACTGCATGTGTTCATATGCAGGAAGCTCAGACCCTTTAACTGTGGGAGTTCCCCAGAAGCAGCTAGCAGATGGGGGGGGTTTAGTTCCACACTACCTGCGCAGAGTAGCAGCCGTACTACTAGTTTCCTAAGATATTTTACCAAGAATCTCAGGAAGGCTTTGTTAGTTTGCTTGACCTGGTCCCTGCCTAGGGCAGCAGAGCAGGGGTTAGGGGGAAGCGAAAGTTGATCAGATTAGATAAAACTGCCCTAATGGAGAGGGCAAGCTGGGTTTGCTTTGTAAATGTTGCACAGTGGGGAATGCAGAACTTTGGAGTTGCTTGTAGATTACTGCCTCTGGAGGAAGCTATCAAGGTAGCAGGCACCATCAGGCTTAAGTCCTGGCCTAAGGGGGTATTTGGGCAGGCTGAATCATTCCTTAAGTCAAAGTTTGACTCCACTGGTAGAAGGACGATGCGGCCAAGGAGGAAGAGGTGGGCTGAGAAAGCCATCACTGGGTTACTGTGTGGCAGAAGCGGGTGGCACCTTAAGGTCATTCTTGTATAAGTGGTAGTAATGCTGAGGTGGCACCTTATGGTCATTCTTGTGCAATTGGTGGCAGCGCTAGGTATTAGAAAAACTATATATGTGATAGCAGGGATAGGCTCGAATACAGGTATTACAGTAGTTAAAGGAGCAAGTTATAGATAGGACTGAAGAAGAGACAGCTGGGAAAAAAAGTGAGCATGGTTTTAAGAGAGGGAGACTTTAGAAGGAGGGCAGAAGTTGAAAGTGTCAAAGGAGGAGCTTAGTGGTGTAACCTTACTGTGTGGGGGAGGAGGCGTAATAGTGGTCGGGGTTGGGGCGAGTGGGCAGGAACAATTATTGCTGGAATAGCTGTGTGGTGCTGCAGGTGCTAGGACACCGAACCGTGTCTGAATTAAGCTGTGGCAGTCTAGTTTTAAAAACAGTGCCAGGAGACAGTTCAGAGAGCGGGCTAGTCAGCAATGCTCCGTGAGAAGACTCAGCCAATAGGCTTATCCCTCTCTGCAAATTTCAGGTTCAGCATACCTGGCTTCGATGAAGCAGGACAGATGGCACCTGGGGCAGAATCCCAGGCACCTCAGGCATTCTTCCCCACCGGTTCGTCAGACTTGGAGCAGTGGGAGCGCCCGCAGTTACAGGACCCCTGGCTTAGATGGAGCAGGGCAGACAGCATGAGGGGCAGAATCCCAGGTGCCTCAGGCGTTCTTCCCCACTGGTTTGGCGGACTTGGAGCAGTGGGAGCGCCTGCAGTTACAGGACCCCTGGCTTACATGGAGCAGGGAGGATGGCACCTAGGGCAGAATCCCAGGTGACTCAGGCATTCTTCCCCACCAGTTCGGCGGACTTGGAGCAGCGGGAGCGCCTGCATTTACAGGACCCCTGGATAACTATTAACCCTAGAAGGCATTTTTAAATAACTTAATATATACGCACAGTATACATATTTATATGTGCCAGACTTCCATGTGATGGAACAGTAATGAAAAAAATTAAATGATAAAAACATGAATGCATACCATGTTGGTTTTCAGGTTTTTAACCCATAAATTTATTTAACTAATTTGATTGTTTCGTGGGTGTTAATTTGTGAGCCTATTTAAGCATGGCTTATTCACTTGTTTAACTATTGGATGAGGCTCAGTAGTCACTGAGCGAAACGTAATCACATGGCGCCAGCTTGCTATTAAAGCTTTTTGTACTATGGCACGGTTTAGGTGTCTGTCTGCACTTTACGATTAATAAAATGGTAAGACATTAACTGTTATGTGCGTGGACCTTATTTAGTGGGTGCTTTAATGCTGTGCTCTGCTTTTGTTTTTTTGCAGCATCACCATATTTGTCCTGATGCTTAATTTTTCACTAGTAATGTAAGTGTAACCAATTTTCTCTCTTCAATCAGCTCAAGGCCAGTTAGCAGCAGTCTGTCAAAGGGTCAAGTCCGACTCAGAGTTGTCCTCTAGGAAGACTGTACGTGGAGATGTCTGGATGTGTGTGTACAGAGTGTTCTAGTTCAGCTGGAAGCAAGAAACATCATGAATATGATGTATTTTCTTCTATAGGACAGGAAGGCAAGCAAAGGCACTGAAAGTTCCAGGACGGACAGAAGCCCAAGTGAGAGGAAGATTAGCAGTGTGAGCTTAGCCCTCTGGCTGCAATGAACCTGGACAGATCTGTGGGCCCAGGGGTGGTGGCAGGGTACCTGGGTCTGGGTGACATTGTCCCCCTAACAAGGTCTCAGGAGAGAGACTCCTTCAGGCAGCAGCCAGAAGGACAGAGCATCCCAGGAGTTTGTCTTGAAGATCCATGAAAGACAGAGAACCAGTGTGGCACCACTTTAGAAGGACAACCCTTAGGATAGGTTGCTAAGATCCACTCCCTGGTTTCTGTGGTGTAATTTGCATGCTACTCTGATGAGATGCCATCATATACCCCTAGACACAGGTGGGGTGCCCAGTCCTTTCGTAAGCGATATGTGCTGATACGCTTTAATCAGTTTTTCGATAAATTAACGACCTGGCTTTGTAGTGCCTTCAAATTTGCATTATAAATCCATTGTATCCCATTTTTACTCCAGGGATCATAATGCCAATGATTTTTCTGCTTGTGTTCTGCAGCAGGGTTTCTGGGGTGCTGACCAAAGAAAACATGCAGAAACCAAGCTTTTCATCAGCTTAGGCTCCCAGCAGCCCTCTGGTAAAAGTGGCAGACTTTCTACAAACTTTTTTTACCCTCAACTTCTATCATGTACTTACTTTCACGCATGCATGGTACGTTTGCATGTGGGGGGTATACATGCAAACACTTCCATTCAAGACATGTGTGGGCATAACTCACATGTACATTCCAGCCTTGTGTGCCTTTCCATTTTCCTTTTCTCCAAATGTCTGTCTGTCCCCATCTGTCATCTTTCAACCTTCTTACCATGCCCTGTTAGTCCTTTCTTGAGAACTTTTCAACTCATTCACTCCTAGTAGGCTTCTCCCTCTCCACTGCCACCACCTGTTTTCCACCTTCTATTTGTACCTTGCCTATTGCCACTTTTTTGTCTAGATTAACCCCTGCTTTTCTCCTCACACACATATTATTCTCCCTTACCTCTCCACTAAGTTTGCTAATTTCTCTTTATAGATAATCCTTGAAGACCTATGATCCAAATGTCTATTATATTTTCTAATTACAGTGTGCATTTAATATTTCCTTTTTGTTTTGTCAAATTTGTTATTGTTGCTTTTTCTTCTTAGCAGCTACTACACAGGTCTTCTTGTGTTTCCAAGACATGCCATGACATTCCATGACAAACTACATCATTCCATGATGGTCATCTGAATGTCCCAGAATAATGTAAATGATGCCATAGAACAATCATGTAGTTTGAAAGAGAAAACAGTAGCTTCTGAGGAGACAGGAATTGAAGGTAGTTATAAAGGCAATTAACAACTGATTAATAAAAAAGTAAATATCCAAATATAGGATAGACACTAAAGGGAATACAGGAGGACACTGAATGGTATAAAAATGGTTTTGTATCATCTTTAAGAGAACAATCCTATGAGAATGGAGGAGGGATGGGAATGGCCAAGGGACTAGCTCTGGCCATCTGAGGGGACTGAAGGATTTTTTGTTACTTTTTACCTTTATTCATTTCCTCAGTTAGGAATACCACAAATACTAAAAGCTATTGGTTATCGAGTCCAAAGTACTCTGCAACTCTTATTACTTGTGGTATTTTGGAATTGATGTTCAGAGCACGTACGCCTCCTACTTTTCAGTGCTTGAATTTTTGTGCTTACTAATGCTGTAATGTTTTTATAGATAACCTATGACCACTGATTCTGAGTGGCCAAATCTGTGCTTTTGGAAATAAACTGATGGGAGTTTGGGACTCTTTCTGTGGTGTGTGTGAGAAATCAGTTGTCATTTGCTTAGGGCTTTGACTGTAGTCCTGTTGAGCAGCTGAAGCAGTACCCATTTTATGGGGAATTAACTATTATAGAGTATGAAATCTTTTCTATTTGTGTAGAACTGTGAGAACAGTCTAGGTCCTGTTTTAGACACTCCTGTGTGGATTGTGGTATAATGATGAAGGGTCAAGGAAAGGATAGAGGTGGGACAGGCATGGTGGGACAAATTTGTTTGTGAGCTGGTGGTCAGTTTTGCCACTAGCTTTCTAACTCTAGTAGCTATCATTTTTAAGGGCTCAAAAATTACTTTGTATGTAGTTAGACAAGTTGGCCAATAACTTTCAAAATATGGTAGCCAAACCCGTTTTTTAAATAGCCATTTGGCTACTGGATTTGTCCCACCCTGGGGGCAGATCAAAGTTGGCGGGGGCTACCATCAGGATGGAAAAAAAAAAAAGGTAAAAATTCATCAGATGCTGAAAGTACCAGATCTCACCATTTAACAGCACAAAGCATAGGCAGTATGATGGCAGCTGACTTGGCTGCTATAATTCTAGATGAGGAAGGCAGGAAGACTGAACCACAGACTACCCCCCACAGTAGTTCCAACACCTAAGGAGGGGGAAGCAGAAGAGAGAAAAAGGCTGTCAAGCAAAAGTGAGGGAAGGGACAAGTCTGAGGAGACCAGTGATGAGGTGGTAGAGGAGACTGAAGAAGATGATCATTAACCCAATGCTACGTGGGAACCATAATAAAACAAAAAAACACAAAGAAGAGCAATGACTAGTATCTGTTCCCACATCTCTGCTTAGGAGGAGTGAAAGTGTAAAAAATGTGACAGGTACCAATACAGTCCATGAAATCAGTCAGTCAAAGACATCAAAAATCAGACCGCTCCTACTTAGTAGCTTAAATCACTGTGTCCCCCTCCCCCTCCTCCTTAAGGGCCTACCTTCAGTGGTCCAGCCTCCTGCCAGTTAAAATAAACACATTAGATAGACATATATATATTTTTTTTAAACCAGATGGATGGCTTGCCCCATGGGCTGCGGTACCTACCATTTTGTTAGATAACAATATGCTGCTTTTACATATTAAACAGGCACAATGTTTTTAAACCGTGGCAGCCCCGACCAATGAGTTGCTGTGTACACCTACATTACCCTAACAGCAAAATGATGAGCCCCACCAACCTAAGCTTACTTCACTTCCAATCACAGCTACCAGCACAGAGAGCGCAGTCAGTATTTGTAAATATCTGTGCCAACATGCTTTTTTGAAACACAGCACACTTTCAAACATAGCTCAGAACTCTAAAATTAAGTACTATATAACTGCACATTACCTACGATAAACAATTATTTTGAAACTCATCTCTGTTCCAGTCATATCTAGGAGCACTCTAAAAAAACTAAAAAAAAGCTGCACCAATTCCAATTTTGAAAACTGTTTGACTAATTTCTTTACAGCAGAATGGAGACATTCTTCTCTTTCCCTTTATAGGCTGCTGTACTAGGACTACACACAGCGAGGCATGTGGGGGGAGGTACATAGTTACATTTCTGTACTTTCTGCAGCAATGTCAGTGTCTGTGGCTCAGTACGTAGCATGTTTGCCTCTGGGGCCAGAAGATCATATGGCCGTGGGTTCTAGCCCCACACCAGGTACTTGGGGTAATACACATAACTGACCCTGTAGTGCAGTATGAGGGGGTGCTGCACTGCTGAGATGCCATCCTACAGATGAGACGGTAAACTGGGGTCACTTCTGCCCATATCTGGTCACTTTTCAGGTGAAGTAACGATCCCATGGAAGTATCGAAAGGGGTGGGGGTCCCCTGGTGTCATGGCCAACATTCCCCTCATCAATTAAAAAAAAAAAAAACAGTTTCTACCCAACCCCTGGATGCACCTGGAAAGAAGCTATCACAGCTTAGTGCAACTTTCCTAGCCAAAATCCGCAAATAATCATAATCATGTGATCAGTCTTTTGCACACCATATGACATGCCACACTGGCAACCTTTCGTGAAGGAGTGCTTATTATGCCAGCAAAGCACTATGCATAGTTTCAAGATGTGGACTACTCTTCAGATTTAGAGAGTTGGGGTGACTTTGAAGGTCTTCATCAAGGGCCAAGTTCCTGATTTCACCATGTCTTTGCCAACAAAGGAAAACTTCACAATATCTCCGTTAGCAACACAAAACAGCAACAGGGGCAGTTTCTTTCTATTTGAATTGTCACCCTGACACAGACCTATGGTCCTGTGGCAGAAAATTTGATACCTGCCAGGACCTGGGAATTTTCCAAAGCTGCAGTGCTAAGAGAGGTGGAACAAGCTCAAGGACACTCTTCCCTTTATGAATGATGACTGAACAGCTTGTCTCCCTCCCCTTCCAGGATCATACTGATATACATAGTCACAACTTGCAGGGATACTGGAATAATGACAGCCTTGGTGAGGGTCAAATCACAATCCCAGTCACCTGTATCAGTAGAACCTGATCTAAAGCCATCAAAATTTAGATGTTTTAAGTTACTCTACACTAGAACATGCAGTTATTGGTAAACAAAGCCATCCCTCCCATCTCCAAGAAGAAACGTACTATAATAAGATGCTCCTGGGAAGGGGCGTGGAAATCACCGAAATCCTTTGCAAGTCTTCAGGCAACCTTGTATCACAGTATCTTCACTTCTGCCCACTTATGTACAAGTTATTCATCTTTGAAAGGAAACAGATACCAACTTCAACTACATTGCAGTTCAATATTGTATATTCTCTACCAAGAGCATGCAGAAGACCACAGATATTGCCTGAATACCACAAACAACAGGGTCCTGAGTATTCAGAACAGAGTAATGACCAACACTCATTATTTGGTGGTATTCAGGGAAAATGGACACTACTTAGAAACACAATTTCCTCCTGAAGTTGCCCAACACTAGTCCCATGGCCACATACGCATCCCACTCTCCCTATCCTCCGAAGCTACAATCTTAAAATGGCAAGCTACTGGCACTTTGCTAGAAGCAGATACTGTAACCTTAATCAGTCTCATTTTTAACCCCACCCCAATCCCTAGATATGGATTCCTTTAATGTTGCCCCTCCCGATCCTGGAGTCGTGATTGCGGGGGGTGAGCGTAGCAGTAATGCCTGGCTAGCCATTTCACCACCCTCTGGCAACATGCCATCTCCTTAGTAACCTCATTAATCATAATGAATTAGTATGAGATGCAACCAGGAGGAGTTGCAGTGATGAAAGTCATTGATGATGCTAGGAACTGACTGACCAATCAGTCTGTCTCATTATCGATTGCTCACATCCCTCCACTATCCTTCTAGTTGCGTGATCCTAATGCTCATTCATCACGATAAATGAACTTACTTAGGGGAAATGGTGCACTGTAGGAGGGAAATGACTGGGCTGCCATGGCACTGCTACTACTGCAGCCCCCAAACATTGGGGATCACAGGCAAAGAGAGGGGCCACTGTTGAATGAATCCATATCAGGGGATTGGGGGGGATAGGCTAGGAAGGGGTGTGTAAATTAAAATTACAGTGGTGGCTCTTGAAAAGGAGCCAGTAGCTTGCAATATTTTCTTTTTTGTATTTTACACCATCGTCTGGTAGGATGAGGGAGCAGAGTGGAGGGCAGATGAATAGTTTTTCTTATCTTTAAGGCTCAGAGTACCGAACAACAAATGTTGTGCACTGAGTATCTGTGGTGCGAGTACCAATATTACTGGTGTATTCCAAAACGTATATGCACGCCACTACTCTGAAGAGCCTACACAATCAGCAGGAGTAATTCTAGAGATGTCATCTAAAGGATCTACAGTTTTATGCTAGCAGGTAGTGGCAGCTGTACTTTCAAATTAACATTATAAGGCTATCAGTTCTCTGCATTTTAAATGTTCACAGTTCATTTGGACAGATGAGCGTGCAAAACTAATGTGCTTTTAAATGGAACAAATGGAGAAATCCCAGTCAAGGTATTTCACTTTATATGCCAATGAATATCAAAGCATTATGCTCAGGATAGTTATAATTATGCTATAGGTATGGACATATTTGCTATGTGATAAATCTGTGTATCTGAGCTACTATATGCATAAATGTGAAATCTCACATTTATACACACAGACATGTCATCACAGATTTATACACATAGTAGACACATCCATGCCATAGCCATGCCTCCCATCTGACCACTGCACTACTACTTTAAACTAGAATTGCTCTCTAGTACAACAAAACAATGGCAAAACCACCTCCCTTACTTCACCCTACCACTGTTTATGACTTCAGTGTGACTGCTCCACAGATTTAAAAAAAAAAAAAAAAAAAGACTGTACCTTATTTTTAAATCTACTTTCCTGCCTATTGCAAAACCATCATGCTTCTTCTTGCTGAGTAGCACAACCACACACACCTCCATTTCAGCATTCTGTTGTCCGCCTGCTGGCTGTGTTGCTTGTTAAAGTTAATGGGAAAAATCATAAAATTTAAACAGAAGAACTAAACAAAAGTACTGCTTCAATTGATGCTCCCTTTCCACTCCCATTGGCTGCTCAAAAAACATTCAAAGCATGGCATTCAAGATAAAAGACCACAACTCTCCAAACACTACCGCTCACCAGCTGTCATTACTCACTCCTACAAGTAATTACAACTCTCCTGCTCCACTGCAGTCTTTCTCTGGAAAAGCAACCACTCTGCTCACATGCCTGCTGTTTTTACTGCCAAACAACTTAACGGCACTCTATAAAATAAAAATTAAGCACACTTTTCCTCTCGAAGAAACCCCTACACCTGTATTTACTTTGCGGTGCTGGTGTCCTCTCAGTCCCACTTGCGTGGCTCGATCTCCTCCTCCTGATGCCACTCGCTCCAGTCCCAGTTGCTAGTCTCCATAAAAAAGTAACTAAAAAAATCATGCCATGACTCTGCCAAGCAAAATAAACCACTCACTTTATGACAACCACTGCTCTCTGCTGCCCTGTTCTCACAGTGACTGCTCGCTAAACTTAGCTGCCATTTTTTTCTTTAAAAGCTGCTGAAGCCTACTTTCAGCCAATCAGTTATGACATTGCAAAGCAGACAGGTTGTCATGATGGTGCGTACATAGTTAGCAACTACACTCCTTAGGCGCAGTAACCTGGAAAGTCACAAAATAAACCCACACATTTGTTTTAAGTTTGTTTTACAATACATTCTTACTGAATCAAACATATACACAAGGTCCTTCCCTACTGCATAAATGAAATCTGCATGGGAGACATTGTGCGATACATGATTTATGCGCACTCGTGCTGTTTGCCCTTGACCACCTCTACTCATGGCTTACAACACTCGTAAGGTTACCCAAGGTTAAATAGCACTCGTGTGCATAAATCATATGTCACAGAGGTCCCCCATACATATCACTTAAATCAAGAATGTTGGCTGGAGTATTGTACACATTTGGAAATCTCCCCCGTTTTTCTGTCACAGGTTTGCAAGTTGAGATAAATGGATTGTGGGTGAACTCAAGAAACACCTGAACATATTAATGTAGATATTCTTTGGAGCTGTCCAGAAGTCTGCTTGTTGCCATTTCTGTAGCAAGCCAAAGGTAAGAGACAGTTTTATTATTTCCCTATTTTCTTTCAATGGTAAGTTAGGGATGTATGAGGGTACTTAATATCACCCACATTTATTCTATGTATGTACTGTATGAATGCCTGTTTTATTCTGATGTGGAGCCTTTGGAAATGAGTATGACTCAAAGGGTTGTAATTCAGATTTCCTAAATAAACAATGATACTTGACAATTTGACAATAGTACTTGTGGCGATACTTAACAGGTTTATAGGCAAGAAAGTGAGGGAATGGAAAGTATTCTGTATTACTGATTTTGTTGATCATGGACCTCAAACTGGATATCTTGGATTGGAAAATGGTGAAAGATGTTTATATGCACATTTCTTACAAAAAAAAGGTAAAAAAAAACAAACAAAAAAAAAAAACATTTTCTGTGACTTTTTCTAGCTGATGAGTGCCTTGTCCTCCCCGAGGAAGGGGTCAGAGGTGCCCTGTAATGTTGGTGGCAGGAACATGTTGCAGCAGACATGCTTTTAAAAAAAATTCAAATATTTATTCTCAAACATACTGTAGCTGGGTGAACGGGTTCTTTTGTAGTACTTCATCAGTGGCCGTCTCTCCCCCTCCCCAAAGTCTGTACTATTTTTTTTTATGAGATTAATGCCTAGCAGATATGTTGTAAAATAACTTGAGATGCTCATATGCAATACAATACATTAAAAGTTGACGGCAGATAAGGACTGCAAGGCCCATCCAGTCTGCCCATTTCTTTTTCTACCTTATAAATGTGCCATCGGCCTTTGCTCTGTCAATGACCTATCTATTCATACTCATCTGTATTGCTCCCTTATACCCATCCCTGCACTGTATTCATATCCACCATTTCCTGAGGTAGGCCATTCCATGCATCCACCACCCTTTCAGTGAAAAAGAACTTCCTCACATTACCCCTTAATCGGCCTCCCTCTAATCTCATGCAGTGTCCTCTTGTCCTGCTATTTTTCTTATATTGAAACATGTTAGACTCTTTCACCTTGTTAATGCCCTTAATGTTTCGATCATATCACCCCTCTCCCTCCTTTGCTCTAGGGTATAAATATTGAGCTCCATTAATCTGTCCTCATACGTTTTCTGATGCAGTTCCTGCACCATTTTGGTTGCCCTTCTCTAGACTGCCTCAATTTGGTTGATGTTCTTGTGAAGGTGTGGCCTCCAGTACTGCATGCAGTACTCCAGATGGGGCCTAACCAGTGTCTTGTAAAGAGGGATTATTACCTTCCTCTTCCGACTTGTGATACCCCTACTAATACACTCCAACATCCCCCTAGCCTTACCTACTACTTCAGTGGTCTGCTTGGATGATTTCAGGTCATCGGTGATGATTATGCCCAAGTCTTTTCATCCCTTGTGACTGCCAGCAAGTCCCATCCCAGCCTATAGGTGGATTCAGGGTTTCTCTTCCCTGTGTGCATGATCTTGCACTCCTTTGCATTAAACCTCAGTTGCCACTCTTCGACCATTTTGCTAGTTTATCCAGATCTCTTCTCATTCTGCTCACCCCATCTGGATCATCTACTCTGTTGCAGATCTTGGTGTCATCTGCAAACAGACACCTTACCCTCCAGTCCATCTGCAATGTCACTGATGAAGATATTGAAGAGGACTGGCCCCAGGACTGATCCCTGATTACCCCACTTGTGACTTGCATCTCTTCTGACTGTATACCATTTATCACCACTCTGTTTTCTGCCAGTCAACCAGTTTGCCACCCATTTGACCAACTTCTGACCCACCCCAGCCTACTCAGCTTATTAATCAATCTTCTATGTGGAACAGTATCGAAAGCTCTGCTGAAGTCAAGGTAGGAGACATCAACTGCTCCCCCTTGGTCCACCACTCTGGTTACCCAGTCAAAGAAATTTATGAGATTAGTTCGACAGGACCTTTCTGTTGTAAACCCATGCTGTCTTGGATCCTGTGCTCCTATGGATTCCAGGTGTTGTACTATCCTTTCCTTAAGGAGTGCCTCCATAATCTTGCCCACTACTGAGGTAAGAATGACTGGTCTGTAGTTCCCTGCCTCCTCGCTGCTACCACTCTTGTGGAGCAGGATCACATGAGCCCTTCTTCAGTCTTCTGGGACCTCTCCTGTGCTCAGAGACTCACTAAACAGTTCTGATAATGGCTCTGCTAGTTCCATCCTTAGCTCCTTTAGTACCCTGGGATGTATGCCATCAGGTCCCATTGCCTTGTCCACCCTGAGCTTATCGAGCTCTTGTGGGACCCTTTCTTTTGTGAAGGGACTAGTGCTCACCTCCCTCCCCCGTGTCCATGGCGCTGAGCTGTGGGCCCTGCCCTACCTTCTCTTCAGTAAATACTGAGCAGAAGTATCTATTTAGGATAGATGCTTTTACATGGTCCTACTCCTCAGATGCACCCTTATCTCCTCTGGACTTTCTCCTTTCACTAATGTATCTATAGAAAGTCTTGTCACCTTCTTTTACTGTTTGTGCTAGTGTTTCTTCGGTTTGGGCCTTTGTCTGCCTTACTGCCTTCCCTCCATATCTTCATCACACTGTGTTCCCTAATATTTCCTGAAGGCCAGTCTTTTGGCTGTGACCTTTTCTGCTGCTGTTTTTGAGAACCAAAGTGGTTTCCTTCTTTTGCACTTCCTTTGCTCTCCAACGCAATGGGATGTTGCTTCAAGTATTGCATCCTTAATGCTTGTCCACTTTGCCTGTACCCCCTTACCTGTATTTCTTTTTGCCAGGGCTAGCTTAACTCTGTTGGCCATCTTACCAAAGTCAGCTCCTCTGAAGTCCCATATTTTTGCCTTGGAATGGGATGATTTAGTTGTAGTGGTCAAACTGAACCATACCATGTGATGGTCACTGGCCCCCAGGTGACCTTCTACCTGGAGATCTGAGATCCTTTCTCTGTTAGTCAGTACTAGATCTAGGATAGCCCTGTCTCTTGTGGGTTGTTGTACCAGTTGTTTGAGGCCTGCCCCCTGCAGGGAATCCACCATGTGTCTAGTTCTGGCAGATGTTCCTGCTGGTATTGACCAATCTGTATCTGGCATGTTGAAGTCTCCCATTATCAGAACCTCCCCTTTAGCTGTTATGTTTTGTATATCTTCTAACAGTAATGTGTCTATGTCCTCCCCCTGGTCTGGGGGACTGTAGACAACCCCAGTTCTTATGGCTGTCCCATTTCCTGTTTCCAGGGTGACCCACAGTTCTTCTGGCTCCTTATGTGTATTCTGAATTTCTGTAGCTTTGATATTTTCATTGACATACAAGGTCACTCCACCCCCCCCTTTTTGCACCTCGGTCTCTTCTAAACAGTACATAGCTAGGTACTGAAGTCTCCCAAGTGTGGTTACCGGTAAGCCACGTCTCACTAACTGCTACTATGTCCAGTTTAGCCTCTCATTATTGCCTGCAAGTCTGGTATCTTATTTCCTAGACTGCAAGCATTTGTGTACATGATTTTCCATTGGCCAGATTTCGGTGTGTTAATTGTTGGGTGAGGTCTGGCATTTCCCCTGTGCGTCATATGGGGAGCTGGACCTTTTTCCTTACCTGGTGATGCAAATCAACTGCAAACATGCTGAACTCCTGTTTGACCACTATCTGAGGGGGGAAGGGTGTTTTTCCCATTCGACGTATAGGATGCTGCACCCCTCTCCCCATTTGCTAGTTTAAATATTCTGCAAAGATGTAAAACTTCTGCCCCAATGCATTGACTCCCTCCTTAGTCAGATGCAGTCCATCAAATTTAAAGAACTTTCGCTCCCAAAACTGTTGCCAATTCCCTACAAATTGGAGTCCTTTTTCCTGGCACCAGCCCTTGAGCCACATGTTTAGCTCCCCTATCTCCCCTTCTCTGACCTTCCGTCCATCTGCCCCCTCTCCCACACTAGCAGGATCTCAGAGAAGGAGATGCTGGACGAAATGGATGATAGTTTGTCACCCAGCCTGGTCAGGTGTTCCTCGGTCTCCACAACTGACCGGCTGGTAAGATCATTAGTCCCTATGTGTACCAGGAAGTCAATGTTTTCTCCTGCTTCCTGAACAATTTTAGCAATGCGGCCAGTGTCTCTCCATGCTGATGTACCTAGGAGACATCTGACCATTACCCCTGGCTGGAGATAGGTATCAACTCCCCGAATCATGGAGTCTACTATGATCAGAAGTTTTTTGGATTTCCTTTTTTGCTTTTTTGTTTTGGTTCTTGTTTTGGGTGAGTTTTGTTGTGCTAGCTCCTGTGCTGCAGTGTCCTGCTCTGCAGTGTCCTCTGCCCCTTTGTTCAATTTTGGAGATAGAGGCAGATACCAGTTTGTAGTTTTTATATGCTTTGTGGAGGTAATATGCTGGAGAGCAACAAGTGATGGGGCACCCGATTTGCCCCTCCTAACCACCTGCAAACCTCCTAGACCAACTACCCTCTGCGGTCGAGGTGCTTCTGTTGGATGTTGGGGAAATGGCGGGTGGTTCTTGCATTTCCTCTTGAATTTGAAATTTGAGGCGCGCAGTCTCTGCCCATGCTGCCTGGAGCTGAGCCTTAAGATCTCCAATGGCCCAGCATGTAGGACAGTGTCCTAAATCCTGTAAAACTGCCCTTCTGAAAAGTGTTCCACAGTACCTGCAGTTAATGATATCCATTCCAGATAAGTTGCTGGGTTTATAACCTGGTCAGAATAATTAGAAGGAAGAAAATGAAAGCAAAAGTTTGATTTTGTGTTTTGTTTTGTTTTTGTATAACTTGTTATAACAAGTTAAATTACTATTGCTCCTGTAAATGAGGTAACTGTGTGGATACCCCACTGATCCACTCCTTCCTGCTTTGCCACAGGAAATGTCACAACTGTGCTACCCTATAAAAGGAGTGTAGTATGGGGTGGTTGGGCCCTTCCCCTGCTGAAAAAGAACAACCACGGATGAAAGAAACAAGGAGGTAAGAGCAGAAAATCAGTCAGCAACAAATGCAGTAACCCTGAAAGCTTATCCTAATGATAGGTAAAACTGTAAAACCTGTAAAGCACCACCTGTAATAATTTCACAGAAGATATACCCTGTAAGAAACACTTTGCTACAGAGAAAAATAAAGCAGTAACAGAAGATATACCTTGCAAAAGACAATTTGAATCAGAAGATTACAGCAGTAACGTGCTAGCACACACCAGTAGGCACACCTTGTAATAATGCAGCAGAAGGTATGCCCAGCAACAATTTGAATCAGAGAAAAATAAAGCAATAAAATGTTAGTGACAAACAGTAACAATCCCTGCGAATACAAAATAAAAATAACACACAGTAAATCTGCCTAGCCAAAAGAAGCCTTAATCCTTTTCCTTGCTCTGGTAAGGTTCTTTGCTCTGTCCTTTCAAGCAACCTAGAAGAAAAGAGCTCAGGTGAGGCTAGGTGCCTTGGCCAGCAAACCTAGTCTTCCACCTCTGGTCTCCTTAATATTCAAGTTGGTGACTGCTGGAATCATGCTCTCCTGTCCTTTTTTCTCATAGGGGAACAGTGACACTATGGCCAGACCCATGAACCAGAGGCAATTTTGCTACAAATAATTTACTAATGTGTAGCATTCTGAGCACGTTTTAAAGGTGCAGATGTTTAAAAAGAATGTACAGGATACTCAGACATGTGCATCAGCAGCTAGCTCTTTGTCAGCATCCTGACAAACTTGCATTTAAAAAGCTATTAGAGTACATGGTTACTGCTGCGCAGATTCCCATCCTAACTAAAAAGCTGTTGTACCATAGTTCAAAGTCACAGAATGCTGTTGTACCCTTGTGTGGTATAATAGTTTTTTTTTTTTTTTAATTGTAATTAAAACTTATGCAACCTGCAGTTTTACTTTCATTTACACATCAAATGACTAGAGTGGCCCTCCAGATCTGATTTGCAAACACACACATAAAAACCAGAAGGGATCGCTACCGCTTGCAATGCTGGCAACCTGGAATGGGCCCACGTTGGAGGGCCAGTCGGGGAGATGAGGCTTGAACCTCCTTAGGGTCACTCGTCTCCTCCAGGGTGAGGGGGAACCTTGGCTCGGTGAATGACCGACCTCTAGCAGAAGCTGGAGGTTTGGCATGCCCAAGCACTCAGGCCTAGGGTGGAGGATGACAGAAGCCGGCATAAGTCATGGCAGCATGCACACGTCATGCTCCTGGGGGGGTGTACATGGAAAAAAAAAAAAAAAGCTTGGCCCCGGTGCGACACCAGCAAGACAGCTGGACATATGGCTCTCACCAACCAGTGCCCCATTCCACAGAGGAGGGCCCAGATGAAATTTCAAGGTAGGCACGGGGGATGGAGTTGAGCCAGGGGGGCCCTCCCCCAGTTTTCATCCCCACCTGGGGGGGTAGAGCCATGGCTCCATGGGGGGGGGTCCTCCCAGGAGGTAGGATGCTGGAGGGTTAGCCAGGTGACAGTGCCGGCATTCAAGGGGGCTAAAAACAGAAATTACAAAAAAAAAAAAAAGGAGGGATCTGCTCTACACCTCAGCAAAAAGACCCAAACAAAACAGATTAAGGACCCACTCACTGGTATTGATTTTAGAAACTATTGTAAACATGTGTTCAAAATAATATCTAAATCACTTTTGTTTTCTCTGCACTTACAGAATCCAGCCCCCCCCCCAAAAAAAAAAAAAAAACAAAATCATTAAAAAAAAAAAAAAGGCAGAAATCTAATGGAGGTGAGTTTTCAGTAGCTGGATGAGGGTAAGATTCTATTTTTTAATTTTAATTAAACTGAATATTTATGGGGAAGAAAAAAGCTGCTTTTTGTGTTTTAAGCCATAAACTATTATACAACATAAAACCCTGGTTGTGTTTCCATCTAAGGGTTCTGATGACACAAGGGACATCTCGAGCTTTGCTCTCGCAGTCCCTATGATGTCATCAGAATCCAGAGATGGAAACAGTCTTGTGCATGGTTGGTTATGCTTTATTCTTAATTGTGTTCCCTCCAAATGCCATGGGTTATAAAACTTGAGGCACTTTCTGTTTTCAATTTAAAATAAAAAACAAAGCTCAACAAGGCTGAACTCTGCATGTGCCTAGGGTTTACATAAAGCAGACTGCAGCCAGCGACCGGTGCAGGAAACTGACTCGAGGCCCGAGGCTGGCAGAGGAGCGAAGGTTGTGGCGTCAAAGTGGGACTGCTCTCCTCTCCTGGGGTGAGTTAGGGGATAGCCCCGCTCTGTAGCAGTCCCTGGTGGAGACCAGGGGCACTACAATCAGCGGCACAGGAGGGACTGGAGAGGAAAAAAAAAACCAAAAACACAGAAAACAGCTCTGGAGTGCACCGGATGACAGCTTCCGCCCTCCATGCCACTGGGACCTCCAGGAATCTCCTCCTTCACAGCAGCGCCCCTGGGGCCGTAAAGCAATAGTGTGCTGGGTTTCCTCTCTCCCCAGTGCCTTCCCCTCGAAGGAGGGGTACCTGCCCAGCAATGGGATATGCAGGGACCAACTTGGGGGTTGGCTGCAATCTGCGGATGGAGGAGCTCCTGAAGAAGATAGCGGGGGTTAGTAGGGCGCTAGGAGGCCCGAAGGAGAGGTGGGCTCCGGAGTGTCTGTGGGTGTAAAAAGAATATCAAAAAAAAAAAAAAAAGCAGACTGCACTTGTGAATGGTATCCTGTTAGAACAGCAGCTTCAATATGTTACTGTAATGTGGGAACTGCAACAAGGGTGTGAGTGACAGGGGTGATCTTGATTTTAGGTCGCCCCCAAACTTACACCATGGTGGGCACCCACACAATTTTGGGGCCCTTCATGGCATGCCTGCCCCAGTGGGGGTTATATTTACCTTTGGGGAGGGTGTGCGAGGGGGATGAAGCCCCTCAACAAAAGCTGACCATTTCCCAGGATGGTGCTTTGGTGCTATAACTCCCAGGAGGTGTAATAAGGCACCATAATGTCAGGTGGCATGTTGCCTGCACCGTAATCTGCATCAGCAACATGCCTGTCACACAGCATGGGGAATCTTTGTGAACTGTGTGGATACCATATGGCACAGATCCCAGCCAATCAGAAGGCTGCAAGTCACACAGTAATTTAGACAAGGATGATAAAGTGAGACAAAAACAGAGATGGCCTAGTCCAATAAACGCAAATGGAAAAAATGCTATTAGGATGAAATGCAGCATCTAACACACAGGCACAGCTTCTTAACTGCTTCTCACATCAAGCGCTAATTCAGATATATTGAATTTGTCATCAGATAAAGATACAGTGGTCCCTCCAATCTGCTCATTCCCTGCCCGTCTCGGTCCAACTTAATACCAAAAGGATTTACTAAGCTAATTGCCCTCATGGTGGATAAGGCAATGGGGCCGGACGGCTTACACCCAAAGGTACTCCGGGAACTGAAGGAGGACCTAGCAGCACAATGGACGAGGCTGATTAACTTGTCCCTGGATACAGGGTGCGTGCCAAGCAACTGGGAGAAGGCTGATGTGGTGCCACTGAATAAGAGTCAGCAAGGAGGAGGTGGTGAATTCTCACCTGGTCAGCCTTACCTCAGTGGTGAGTAATGTGAGGGAGGCACTGATAAAGATTAAGGTGGTAAGCTACCTGGTGGACAGTGGCCTTCAGGACGACAAGCAGCATGGCGTCAGGGAGGTCATGTCAGACTAACCTAATTGGAGTTTTGATTGGGTGATGAAGGCGGTTGATCAGGGAGGGGGTGGTGGACATGGCCTGTCTGGACTTCAGTAAGGCTTTCAACACCATCCCTCACAGAAAGCTGGTAAATAAGCTGGAAAGCTTAGGGGTAGGGCAGAAAATAACTAATTGGGTGGAAAACTGGTTGAAGGACTGGTTGTCTGTGCATACCTATGTCAGATCCTCCCAAGGACGCTCTTCTGAGCGAAACCGATCGAGGGTACAGTGTTGTCCAGCTGTTGGCACTGATTTTATATAATTAAAGCCTTTTTTGCACTATCGCTGGTGCCAGTTTTGTTTGCTCCAGTTTCTACCATTGTTACCTGGCACAGAGGAGTGGGCCGAGTGGTGCTGGTTGCTGCTTCTTGGGATTGTTCTTTGTTGCTCCAGTTTCCCACAATAGCAGTTGGAGTTTTGGGACTGAGCAGCCATTTTGAACAGCATGTCTGGCATTCCCACTTTTTGTTTTCCTTTGAACTACTACTATGTGGACCTTGGTAAACAAAAGGATTGCATTGGGTGACCCCCTCTACACGGCACTGGAACTATGTTCAGTCCTGGAATAATTTCTGTATGGAACGGAATATCGCCTGCACAGAATGGAATCTAGCAGGGAATGGGGGACACATATCTGGGAAGAGGTCGTCACGGACCATCTTGGAATCTCTACACGTTGGCTATACTAGACGTAACAGCCTCACCCCCCCGGTAAGACTGAACTACTGTTTTGAAGTTATGTCCTACACTCCATCTTTGGTGGCATATCATGGTGGGGGTAGTTTGTCTGCACAGGTTTTTGAAACAGCAGGAGAAGAGGAACTCTTTGGAGACCAGTGACTACACAAAAGCGGTTAGTTCTGAGATTACTGAGAATACTGAATGTATAGATATTTGCACTGCATTCATTCAACTAGAGAGAGCAGTACTTAAAGTCCAAGAGGGTAGCATCTTTCAAAAAAAGAGGTGTGCAAGAACAAGAGGGCACAATTTGAAGATAGAGGGGAGGCGGCTCAGAGGTAATTTAAGGAAGTATTTTTTCACAGAGAGGGTTGTGGATGCATGGAATGGCCTTCCGGAGGAGGTTGTGGAGTCAAAATCAGTGGTGGAATTCAAGCATGCATGGGATAGTCATAAGGCAATTCTGGGGGGTGGGGGTAGAAAGAAGTAGGCTGCTGGTTAACTAGGATCTGCAGCTTATCCAGTAGGTAGGGAAATGGGCAGACTGGGTGGGCCAAGCGGTCCTTATCTGCCGTCAAATTCTATGTTTCTATGTTTCTATGTTAAGGGGAGAAGGCATTACTGGAACATGGTCACCTTAGAAACCTACCTAAAAGTGGGAAGAGCACCATGTGGGTTAGGAGTGACACATACACCAGGGCACGGACAGGAAAGAAGTGAATTCATTATAGATTGGAACAAAGGCCTTCATGCTGGTTCTGATGATCTGGTGACTGCTGTTAAAGATCACCTCAGGCAGCAACCAGAAATAACTGACATTAAACAAAAAGAGGAAGAGTTTAGAAGTCCTACAGACTTTGAGAAATACAGCAAAGAACTGAAAGATGTCATTTAAAAGACGAAAACATAATTAAAGAAAGCTGAAGAAATTTGAACGGGATAGACAGGACTACATACATAATAGGGTCTTTACTTGGAATAAATCACAGACCAACACCAGACATCAGCAACAGAGACACGGTCGTGGCCACAGTCGGCAGCAACAGTACCAGCAATTACATCACCAGCCAGACAGTGACATGAGAATGTAATCATACACCATCACACCATGCCCCATCCTTGGGAACCGCAGCACATCTCCTCATATTACATGTCTACCAGTGAGTCCGATGCTAATGAGAACATTTAAGAAGAAGAAGAGGAAATATCCGACCAATTAGAGGGACAAGTGAGCAGACAAGTACAGTTCCAGGAACCCCTGCAGAGGGAACTGTGCCAAGACCCCAAACAGGGAAAAACAAGAGGTGGATTTGGGGGGGGGGGCACAAAACAAATACAAGATTATCAGCAAAGAGAGGGAAGTAATTCAAGAGGAATGTATTGTCATTAATATTTCTGATACAATTTTGACCAGACAATTCAGAAGGGTCTTTCGTTTGTACCAACTCGAGACTCTAATCCTTTTGAATTGTTTGTTGATTTCCAGAGGTTTATTTGTAATTTTAACCTTAAGACCTTGTTTGAGAAACAGAGAAAGTGCAGGGGTAGTATTTCCATTTCCTTTGATAGTCAGAATACCCTTACACCTAGTGATTCTGCCCTGGTAAATGAGGTCCCTGAATTTCACCCACCCAGTTCTTTTAACCCATCAAGTAATGAAACTGTGCATGTTTTTGAATGTGCTTGTATGACCAGGTGGTTGGGAGGCCAGGGCATTGACAGAAATGGAGCAAACATTTTTGATATTGTTATTAAGCCTGCAGATAAAGTTGGTGCCATAGTGGTTCTGGCTGCACAGTACTATATCCAGGAAGTTAAGACAACTTAAAACTTAGGAGGGACCCACTTGTGTCTATAAATCAGATTGCGGTTTTCTTACACGATTCCCTTATGAATGGGTGTATTATCCGGAATGAACTGGAATTTCTCACTGTCCATCACCTCACTAGGGCAAGTATATATACTCGCCCTAAAATTCATAAGAGTTTAGAGAAGCCACCTGGATGCCCTATAGTGGCAGGTACAGGCTCCCTCACAGAACCGCTATCCCTTTTTGTGGATGCTCACATTAAGGGGCTTCTACAAAACCTTAGGTCCTATGTTAAGGACACCACAAACATCCTGAGCATTCTGGGTGACTTGGAACTGTAGCCTGATTGGCTGTTCGTATCTGTGGACATTACATCCTCATATACCAGCTTCCTCCAAGGGGGGGAAGAGAGGCTACAGGCAATGGAATACTGGTTAAATGAGTCTGATACTTTGGTTGAAGCCAGGAAACAGTTTCTGTTGAATTGTGCTGAGTATGTTCTTAAAATGAACTCTTTTTTGTTCCAGGGATCTTATCTGCAAACTAAGGGGCCAGCAATGGGAGTTACTTTTGCTCCCAACTATGCCAACCTCTATCTCAGCCACTGGGAAATAACTATGACAAAGTGACCAATCCTTTTTACCATAGGACTGATCTTTGGCACTGCTTTATAGAAGACATATTTATGATATGGTGTGGCTCACATGAAGAACTCACTATGTTTGTGGATTACTTGGAATCAAGCAACCCTAATTTAAAATTCACGGTAACGTGATGAATACACCATGAATTTTTTGGACTTAGAGATTATGAAAACATTGAACAGTGGTGTAGAGACTACCCTGTTCCGAAAAAAAAAAAAATAGAAACTCACTGTTGACATCTTCCAGTTGCCACTTACACCACCTAGTTAATATTTCCAAGGCCCAGTTACTGCGTGTCAGAAGAAACTACAGTAATGATGATGATTTTGTGAAACAGAGTAATGAGATGTGTAGCAGATTTCTGGCAAGGGGCTATGAGCATTACACAGTTCAACGAGCTTTTGAGCAGGTACTGAACACTATGAGGGAGGACACAACAACACCACATGGCCCCAGCAAAGAGGTTACCCATACTGGCCCGCAGAGACTTAACTTTGTGGGCACCTACTGCAGGCAATCTGGTGCTAAAGACGTCACTATTAGGGCAAACTGGGATATTTTGAGAACTGACCCCCTACTGAAGGACAGTACGATTTTACCACCATGCATGGCATACAGGAGAGGTCCTAACTTGAAGGACAAATTGGTCCACAGTCTCCAGAAACCTGTAGTGCTAATGGATAATTAATGGCTTCCGAAACACCCCAATGGTACATTCCCCTGTGGGATTTGCAAATTTTGCAACTCAGTTTTGAAAGCCGTACCTTCACTACCATCAATGCTCACTAGACCTATAAAATGCTGGACTTTATCAGCTGTGTAACAGACAATGTAGTGTACTTAGCTACATGTGCCTGTGGGGCCTTCTACATAGGCATAACATCTAGGCCATTCAAGTTCCGCATTGGTGAGCATTTGAAAAGTATACAGGGGAAGACACTTCCAATGCACTAGCTATACACTGCATGAGCAATAATGCACAGGTAGGAAGACATACAGGGGTTGAGATAGTGAGTGACTCTCCCCTACATATTTTAAGATTCTATGGCATTGAGCATATTGTACTTGGATCTGAGTTGGGGGGGGTTGACACTAAAGCTAGATTGCTGGAATGGGAGGCATTCTGGATCTATACCCTGGGGGGCCTGAAAAGGCCAGGCCTCAATGCTAAAACTGATCTAATGCCACTCATTAGGAAAAAAAAAGGTAGATTTCTCAGTTATCCTTAACTTGTTTCTGGATTGGTAGTTTTTGCTTCATTTTTATTTAGGAGGTTTGCTTAGTATTTATAAAGTATACATATAGTAGTGTATATGTTTATTTAAGAGATTAAAAAAGACAGGCATACTGAGCCGAGAACCGCTCATTTCCAGATGTGGCCTGGGGGAAATAGGGTGGAGGGACACACAGGATGAAATACATACTGTACTTGCAGGGTCACAATGTTACAGAGTATACAATAGAGGGCTAAGTCATACATACATTACAGATTTCCATTTGTACAGAGGTTACAATAATGGAGGTACTGGGTACTAACATAACATCCCTGGTATACAGCCTCGGGCTGCGACAACCTAGATTGAGAGCCCAACGTAGACAGCTGATTCCTGTGACTATCAGGTGGTGGTAACCAGAGGTCTAGAGGGCTTGTGCTTATGTCTGCTGGGAGCAAGTGCACGTGGTGGAAAAGTGTGCATGGCGGCGCAGGTTGAGGTGGCTAAGGTGGGTGGAGTGTCTGATATCTGCAGGCAGGTCATTCCAAAGTTTTGGTAAGCGATATTTGAAAGCTGATTGGCCCTTGGAGGTGTGCATAAGTGGGACTTGGAGTCTGGAGTCCGAGTGTCTGAGTGGGTAGACAGGGGAAGGTTGAGCCGATAGTGCGGAGCTTAGGTATGGGGGGGAAGGGTCTGTGACCAGAATTTAGCAGCGACTCTGGCGCAGTGGACTTGTCTGTGGGCCGTGAGTGAGGGTAAGGCTAGGGAGCTGTATAGGCTGCAGTGATGTGTCAGTTGTGGGCACTCCAGGATGAAGTGACAAAAGGTGTGGAAAAGTGTGTCCAGGCTGGCCAGGTTGGATGAAGAGACGGCTCTATAGACCACATCCCCATAGTCAAGTATCGGGAGTATCATCTTTTGGACTATTTCCTTCCAGACTGGAGTGGACATACAGCCTTTGTTGAGCTATAGTGCAGCACGTTTGGGGTGTAATTTTTTGTGCAGTGATTCGACATATGTGGAGAAGTTGAGGTATTGGTCGAGCCATACACCCAAATATCTGAAGGAGGTGCAGGACTCCAGGGGTGATCTGTCCAGGGTTAGGAGTGGGGGGAGAGTTGTTAGGCGAGAAAGCTGTGACTGCGAACCGAAGGTTAGTGAGACTTTTTTTTGCATTTAGGAATAGCTAGTTGGTTTGGAGCCATTGTTGTATGGCATTGAAATCCTGCTGTAGCATGTTATGCACTGCTTCAGCGGAAGGGCCTATGGCATATAGTACGGTATCGTCCACGTATATTTTAATCGACGAGTGTGAGCAGGCCAACGGGAGGTCATTTAGAAATACTGAAAATAATATTGAGCCCAGGACTGATCCTTGGGGGACCTCCGTAGTGATAGGGAGGGGGGTAGATATGTGGGGGCCAATTTTCACCGATTGGTGTCTATCATCCAGGTATGCCTGAAACCAGCTTGTGGCATGGTTGGAGAGACCAGCAGCACTTAATTTGTCTAGTAACATTGTGTGGGAGACGATGTCGAAGGCCTTGGCCAGGTCTATAAAAATGGCAGAGGTGATATGACCTTTGTCCATGCCTGAGAGAATACCATTGGTGATTCTTAATAGGGAGGGGATGGTAGAATGTGACTTAAGGAATCAGGACTGATAAGGGGTGAAGAAGGAGGAGGTGTTTAGGAATTGGGAGAGTTGAGCAAGGGCAAAATGTTCTTGAATTTTGGCCAGAATTGAGAGTAGGGAGATGGGATGGTAATTTCCCAGTATGGTGGGGTCACCTCCCTTGGGTAGGGGGATGACAGTTGCCTGCTGCTATGCTCATGGTATTTTGGCCAACGAGAAAGAGAGGTTGAGCAAGTCGGCTAAAGGAGCGGCTATGGTGGGGGCGGATAAATGTAGTAATTTGGCGTCCAAGCCAGAGGGGCATTTGACTTTGTCAGGGTTAAGAGCTCTCAGAGCTTGAAACACTTCGGTAGGGGATACTGGTCGGAACGAGAAGCTGGTGGTAGAGGGAGTTCTGGGATTTCGGTGAGGTATTTGGTTTGTGTGGGTCGTGTGGGAGACTGGGCAGGAGAGAGGTTGCGCTGCTGGTGAAGAAGGCATTGAAAGCAGAGGCTACCTCGCCAGAGTTAGTGACGAGCGAGCCAAGGATTGATAGTGCCGGGGTTGGTGGTTGGGCAGGAGTGGAGAGGAGGGATTTGATGGTTTTCCAAAAATTGGTAGGGTGGTTAAGATTTGAGTTCAGCGCAGACGTGAAATATTTCTGTTTGGCCTGGCGTATCAATTTGTGCAGGAGTTGCTGAGGGAATGATAGTTTTGTAGAGATTCTTGGGAGTTAGTTAATTTTTGTTTTTTCCGTGCCAGATCTCTGGTGTGGCATTGTCTAATGATATCGGCGGAGACACAGGGAAGGTGGGAGCCCCTTACTCTTGTGTGTCTTATCGGAGCATGGTAGTCTCAAACCCCTAGGAAGCATGTTTTGAAATTTTCGAGAGCGACATCAATGGATGGAGCCTTCAGTATGAAGGACCAGTAAACCTGAGTCAGGTCATACAGGAGAGATGGTAGAGATAGGTATTTGTAGGATCTGGCTAGAAGCGTCCTGGAGGAGGTTTAGAGGGTTAGTGCACTTTTCTTACCATATATATCATGTGTTGATCACTTAGGGAGTCAGGTAGCAGGCCTGCACCAATAATCCTGTGTGGGTGGGGAGTGCCCAATCCAGGAGAGTGGTTGAATATTTTGTGGTTCAGCCTGGTAGGTTGGGAGATTTGTTGGGAGAGGTTAAGGGTGTTTACTTTGGTACGTAGTTTGGCGCAGTTGTTGGCTTGCCAGTTGAAATTGAAGTCCCCGAGAACATAGAGCTCACCAGCTGCGGCAGTGGACTTTAGTTCGGCCAGATGGTCTAGGACACTGGGGGTGCTAGGGGCGCAGTAGGAGCCCACAATTAACACAGGGGTGGAGTAGGGGAGTGCAAGTTTGATAGTTAAGGACTTGATTAGTGGAGAGGGTGCAGGGATGTGGACCTGGGTGAACTGAAGCTTGGCGGTGATAAACATATATTCATATCTATTGTTGATATTGCATATATTTATTATGTTTTTTTTTTTTTTTTTTTTTTACTTCCCACAGGTGGTTGTTGATGCTCCCTGGCAGCCTTTTGGATTTCATCCTGTTTTGGGAAATTAAAAATGCATCCATGCAGCTCATCCAGCAGTTTCAATCAGATTAAGGGACATTAATTCCCGTTTCCATTCTGAAAAGGTTTGATGTTTAGAGATCTATTTATGGTGACACTTGATAATGATGATTAAAGTATCCACACCTAGGTGATGATTTTTTAATTTTCATGTATGTACAGTAGATGTTGCTATGTGTTAATTTTATTACACTGTCACTTTAAATCAGCTAATTTTAATGGTTGCCTGTGCAAACCTGCATCAGATCCTCCAGAGGATGCGCATCTGAATGAAACTGTGAGGGTACAGTGTTGTCTGAGCTGTTGGCAATGATTTTGTATAATTAAATCTTTTTTTGCACCAGTCTCTGGTGCAGGTTTTGTTTGCTCTAGTTTCTACCTTTATTACCTGGCACAGAGGAGCAGGCCGAGTGGTACTGTTGCAGCTGCTTGAAGGACAGAAGCCAGAGGGTGGTGGTAAATGGGGTAAAATCCAGGGAGATGGGTGTGACAAGTGGGGTGCCCCAGGGGTCGGTAATGGGACCCTCTATACCGCCCGACCGGAGCAGCTCCTCGGATACGAAATCGCCTAACAAGCTGGCCCAGTCGCCCCAGGCTACCGCCCGACCGGAGCAGCTCCTCGGATATGAAATTGCCTAACAAGCTGGCCCAGTCGTCCCGGGCTACCGCCCGACCGGAGCAGCTCCTCGGAGACAAAATCGCCTAACAAGCTGGCCCAGTCGCCCTGGGCTACTGCCCGACTGGAGCAGCTCCTCGGATCGCCTAACAAGGTACGAGAACGGATGCGGCGTCTACTGGTGGCGCCTTTGCCCAGCGTGGACCTTTCTTTGAAACTTTTTAAATTTGGCGCCATCTCTTTCCTCCCGGACTTCGGGCTGAGCGTGGAGCAGTAGCTTTTTACATCTTAGCAGCGCACTGCTCCTGCTCAATTTGTAACCAGGGCAAATTAATGGTGAAGCAGCAGCCAGAAAATCAGGACTGAAGCAGGGCTTAGGCCGACTTTGAAACCGGGCTCCCTGGCGCTCGCTATCTCCCCACTTTCCCATTGGCTTGTTATATTAACTAGCCACAGGGGGCGTCCAAACAATCTTTTCCTATTTTCTCTTCTCTCGAGCAGTATTTGCAAACATTTTTACTGTCACCACTCCAAGCTTCTAGTCTGCCCTGATCTTTTTCCATAGTCTTTCAGCCAGAATAAATCTGCTCCCTCTTATAGTATTACTGGCTGCCTGAATCTTTTCTCCTTATCCCTCTCAATTTATACAGCTCTCCTTACATCTTGTAGCTCCCCTGCCTACTGCCTTAAATCTGTCTCTCTCAGCTGCATTGCTCTCCTACCCCTCTGACAAAATCTTAATTTCTTTTAAATCCTATGTAACTCCTACACTAGGCAAGCCACTGCACACTGTACTGCTCCTCTCACAACAATCACCTCTGGCTCTTTACTGTTTCCCTCAATCCCTGCTCTTTCTTAAAAATATGCCTATCACTAAAGACAATAGCATGTTTTGGTCATCGCTAACTATAACCTCTCTACTCTTGTCTCTGATGCTACTTAGCGTCCCTATTGTACCTCACACCAAAGATCATATTCAAAATGGGGATGCGCATCTAAACGACTTTACCTACTCCAATATGCTAATCCTAACCGAATATGACGCAGATACAACCCCTACCCTCCTCCCTAAACTACTCATCTACCATGCTACGGCATCCTGCAGTGTCAGTGGCTCAGTAGGTAGCACACTTGCCTCTGAGGCCAGGAGATCAGAGGGCTGTGGGTTCAGTTCCCACATCTGGCACTTGGGTTAATATCCCAGTGCTGACACTGTAATGCAGCATGAGAGGGGTGCTGCATTTCTGAGGTGCCGTCTTTTCGATGAGACGCTAAACCGAGGTCCCATCTGCCTGGATTGGTGGTAGTTCAGGTGGATGTTAAAGATCCCATGGCACTTATCGAAAAGAGCAGGGGATTTTCCCCGGTGTCCTGGCCAAATTTCCCTCATTCACTAAAAATACCACCAACAGCTTAATCTGGTTCAAGGTCAGTTGGCATTCATCTGTATCCCCCTTCCCCGGGTCGTGCCTGAAAATAGGCAGGATTTGTCTAATGCACTTACCCGGTCAACAAAAGCTAAATAAATAAATAATAAATAAATCCTCCGCCAAACGATGGCTGTACCTACTGGTTGAGCTGTACCAAAATTGCACTGCATAACTTAAGGTATCTCATATTGCTGGCCCTTATGCTGTCTGGAGACATAGAATTGAACACAGGCCCTGCAACAGGCATAACACCCTTAATCTGCTCTAGATATGATATGAAGGGCCTTTGCATAGTCCACCTTAATATCAGGAGTCTTCTCCGCAATCAAGCAGATCTAGAAGCCTGGGTGGCTAGCCACCAACCAGATGTGCTCTGCCTATCTGAGACATGGCTAAAACCCCGATCCCAGATATCTTTGCCTGCTTCCAAACTACTCCCTCTTAGGTAGGACAGACCACCTCCTAAACGCGTGGGGATGTCGCAATCTATTACAAAAGCAACCTGAATATGACTATGTTAACAGACAATAAAACTCCTTATGTGAATATATCCATGCTATACTTAGACTCGGAGATAAAAAACCACATTGTATGTGCTCACAATCCACCTACCAGTGGAACACAAGGCCTAGCTGATTTGCTGGTTCAAACAGCTGCACATGCGGGGAATAATGAACTCATCATTCTTGGTGATATAAATCTAAACTGGCTTGGCAAATCTCAAGACACACTTCAGTCCCTGGTACAGAGTTACAATCTGCACCAAATCATTACTGATTACACAAGGGCATCAGTTAACACAGACTCCAGCACCCTTATTGACTGGGTCTTAACGAATCGTGTGGATAGAACTGCAAAATCTGGTACCATGCCAGACAATATCAGTGACCACTCCCCCCGGCTTTTGCATATGGAGCACCTCCACAAACTCCATGTCCCACCAAAACTACATATGCTTCAGAAATTATGCTAACTTAAATCAAGGTAATTTCCTATATGATGTGTCTCACACTGACTGGTCCCCTGTCTTCCATTCTACTAGTACTGAAGCTGCCCTGCATGCCTTCCTGAGCAGGTTCATCCTCCTTCAGGATAAGCATACCCCAGTCGTCACTCGGCGCGTTCGTAGTAAACAAACCAGATGGCTGCACAAAGACCTCCTCACTGCCCTCAAAAACAGGGATAAATGCTGGAGAAAGTTTAAAGCAGCTGGTCTCCCAGCCAATTATAACAACTATAGAGAACAGTGGTCAAAATGCAAATCACAAATTAGACTTGCAAAGGCCTTCTGCTGGATGCTGCAGGGGACCCCAAGAAATTTTGGTCTCATGTCAAGCCTTTCCTCGGCTCCAACAAAAGGCCACTAAATAACGACATGATATTGAAAGGCGTCCATTGCAATGACCCAGGCACCATTGCCAATGCTTTCAACTCTTACTTCTCCGACCTCTCGAGCTACACAAATACTCTCTCCTCCACTAACTTAATACCTGGAGCCCCCCACCCAAAATTAACCTCACAGATGCCCACCTTTTACTTTAAAGCTATATCGAAAAATGATGTCCTCAAACATTTAAATTCTGTATCAGACAGTACTGCTGTTGGGTTGGACTGCCTTGAGCCTAGACTCCTCAAACTGGCGGCACCTTTCATCTCAGGACCTCTGGCCTGCATATTCAACCTGTCCCTGAGTGAAGGCGTGGTGCCTGAGGTATGGAAACTTGCTAGAATCACGCCAGTATTCAAAAAAGGTGACAAAAAAGTCATAGCCAACTACAGACCAATAGCAATATTGTCAACACTAGATAAAGTCCTTGAGAAGCTCATCTCAGCTCAGATCTCAGAACACCTCACAAAACATAACCTCCTGCACCCAGACTAGCACGGTTTCTGAAAAGGTCATAGTACTCAAACTGCTCTTCTGCAGCTGACAAATGATATTCTTCAAACTATGGACCAGGGTCACCTAACTGGTGCAGTTTTTATCGATTTGACAAAGGCCTTCGATCTAGTCAACCACCCTCTTTTGCTTGCCAATCTCCACTCCCTGGGTTTCTCGCCCAATGTTGTAACTTGGTTCCATAGCTACCTATCGAACAGGTATCAAACTGTGAAATTCAATTCAGCCACCTCAGAAAAAGCACTCATCAATATTGGTGTACCTCAGGGTTCTATCCTCGGACCCCTGCTTTTCTCGATGTTTGTCAACAACATTCCTCAAGTGGTATCCTCCTGTTCATTGCTGCTTTATACCGATGACCTTGTCCTTTATACAAACTCAGATAATGTCCACTCTATTAATCATAAGCTCTCCATGGACCTACAAAATATTCAATCCTGGATCACCAATAATAAACTTGTCCTAAATGTTGCAAAGACCAAGGCCATGCTCTTTGGTTCCTCTATTAAATTAAAACAGCACCGTAAATCTTTCCAGGTCACTTGGGCGGACAGCTCCCCATTGGAGATGGTAACTTTTAATTATCTGGGGGTCTTACTCGATGAATCTCTCACCTATGATGCCCATATAACCTCCACCTGTAAGGCTGTGAATGCCAAACTGGGCTTAACCTACAAAACAAGCTATATTCTTACCCCCACTGCTAGGACTGCCATTGCTAGAGGAATCCTTCTTCCATCACTTTCTTACGGATCTGTAATCTATACAAATATGTCTAAAGCTAATCTTCATAGGTGGGACACTACTTACAACAATATATGCCGCTACGCCTCTGCTTCCTCCAGACTAGAACATCACTGCTTGCTGTACTCTGATCTCAATTGGCCTTCTCCTACTGCACGTCTCCTCTCTCTTGGGAACCTGTTGGACAGTGCACTTCGATCTACTATGCCCACCTACCTAGCCTCCCTGCTAATCCCTCAGCCCATCTCTTATGGTCTCCGATCTACTGACCTTTCCTTGATTTGCATTCCCAGATGTAGAACTACCAAAGAGAAATCAGGTTTCTCACATGTAGGCCCCTCCTACTGGAACTCGCTGCCGCTAGATGTCCGCCTTGCACCTAATCATGCCATGTTTAAGAAATTGCACCGCTCCCTCCTTACTACTTGTGCTCAATGTACCTGCTTCAACCATCCATAGGTTTAGACTTACCCTGCCCTGGCCGACTTGGTTACACCTTCTACAGTGTGAAATTACACCTTGCCCCCTCAGCCCCCATTACACCCATCCCAACTTTACCTCTCTCCCTGCCCCTTCCAAACCAACACCCTCTCACTCTCAGTGAGTTGTTATAATGCTGCCATTTAGTATATTTCTTCTCTCTGTACCTCATATTTTGTGTTATTACCATGATAATCCACACTTGGGCACTCATCTCCAATTGTATAATTTTAAACCAGTTATGCCTTGTATCGTTATTTGTCCTAACTTTGTCTCACCTTATGCTTGCGATGTATTGCACGGCTCCTGACACTGTATTCTATGTAACTTATCTCCCTATGTTGTTGACCTCCCGGGTCGTGCCTGAAAATAGTCACTTTCGTGTCTAGTGCACCTACTCGGTTATCAAAAAATAAATAAATAAATATCTATCAGTGACATAGCGGATGGACTGAAGGGGAGGGTGTGCCTGTTTGCAGATGATACAAAGATCTGCAACAGGATGGACACCACAGGGGGAATGGAGGCCATGAGGGAGTATCTGAAGATTCTGGAAGGGTGGTCAAACTTGGGTGCTGAAATTCAATGCCAAAGAGAGTGCAGTGATGCACATAAGTTGTTAAAACCTGCAAGCTGAGTACATCATTGGGGGGAAGAGTTAACTGAGCAGGAGAGGGATCCGGGGATTATTATATCACACAACCTTAAAGTAGGTAACCAATGCTGCAAAGCCATGGGAAAGGCAAGTAAAATGTTGGTGTGCACTGGGAGGGGCATAACTAGCAGAAGGAAGGAGATACTGATGCCTCTTTATAAAACCATGGTGAGGCTTCACCTGGAGTATGGGGTCCAGTTCTGGAGAGCACACCTATACAAGGACATAGATGGGATTGACAGGGTCCAGAGAAGGGCAATCAAGATGGTGCAAGGTATGCAAGGGAAGCAATATTAGGAGAGGTGGATGGAACTGGATCTGTACCCGTTGGAGACTAGAAGGGAGAGGGGGGACAAGATAGAAACATTTAAGCATGTGAAGGGGATTAATAAGATGAGGGAGGGGAGCTTAATTACAAGGAAGACAGGGCTAAAACTAGAGGGCATAGTCTGAGATTGGAAGGAGGAGGATTTAGAGGTAATGTGAGGGGGCTTTACTTCATGGAGAGGGTGGTGGAGGACTGGAATAAATTACCAGAGGAAGTGGTGGGGGCTGAAATGGTGGAGGATTGAAAAGGGCATGGGACAGGCATATGGGACTAGCAAGTGGGGGGGAAAGGGGGGTCAATTGACATGGGTGACGAGTGGGGGGGTGAAAGGGGCAGACTCAATGGGCCCAGACACTCCTTTTCTGCTATCAGATTTCTATGGTTCTATGGTGTACCAAGAACTGCTCTCCAGTCTGTGTATTCTCCTCCTGTCCCCATAGTCCTTAAATCATCCCCTTCGTATCAGTCTCAATGCTTGCACCTTGTTACCGACTTGGCTTCAGCCATGTGCTCAGGTAAATATTTCCACTCATTCACCATCTGAGATGGAGTGGCATTTTACTTTGCTGTTGTAGGTGGTGTGAAGTTGGGAACATCGCTACACACTGTAGAACTGTTTCTCAACTTCATGAAGTGAAGCACTTTTGCACAATGTAGTCTATCCCCACCCACTGTGTAAACACAGCTCAACTCCTCTCACCACCAAGGTCTCACAAAATGCTTTACTCCCACCCTAACACCCACCAGTACCCACCTCTCTCCTCCCCCCACAGTCCCAGTGAAGATTCCTATAAATGAAAATAGGGTGCATTTCGCATCCCTTCCCAACCCATGCCAGGTTTAAGGAATAATCCACGATAGTGTGCGAGTTGGGCTGGGATTTACCCATGCCTGGCATACTTTGGTCACAAGGTCACAGGCCGAGTGACCAGCTACACCAGGTGTGGGTAAATCCCAGCTCAACCCATATCCTATTGTGGATTATTCCATTTATACAATCATGAAACATCACAACTGCACAAAAATTTGAAGGAAAGGTTTTTTTTTTATTTTGTATGCTGAGCTTAATAAAAATATCCTTCCCCCTATAGAAAAAAAAAAAAAAAAAGAGTTCCTTGTTGCTGAAAAGAAGCCCTCCCATGCCCATGAAGACAAGCAGGCCGCAACACGAATGAGCTGAACACCGCCAGTGCAATTATAACTGAAAATGCCAGCAGTTTGATTTTAATGTTGTTGGTTAACTCTGGGTTGTTTCAGACTTTAAAAAGTACTGTTACATAAGAACTTACCTTAACAGTAGATCTTTGAGAGGAGCTCTCGCAGTAGGCAACGCCATTAGAACTAAGCTGCCAGGCACTAGGACCTCACAGAAAATTTCTAGTTAGCAGTCCACAATGGGGGACCGTCCTCCAATGTCAGCACGCAGTCATCTGCCGATGGTATAAGAAGGGCAGTCCCCCACGCCCCCCTCAGTTCTCCTGCCAGAGACCCTGTGTAAAGGTCAACAGGGAGGGAGAGAGAGAGAGAGAGAGAGAGACAGAAGGATCCTGGAGCCAAGAAAGGCTGAGATGGGAAAAGGAGCAGGGGGATGGAGGGAGGGAAAAAATCCTACCTACTGCAAGAGCTCCTCCTGAAGATCTAGTGTTATGGTAAGTTATTGTGTAACTGTACCATCTTATTTCGACGGGACTCTTGCAGTCTGTTAAGACAGAGTCCCAAGCAAAGCCACAAGGAAAAGAACCACCCCTGGGAGGAGGAGGAGGAGGATAAAGTATTGCAATAGGTGGAGAAGGATAGGAGGCCCAGTCCAACTTTAGCCCTATGGAGTAGAAGACGGACCTCAGCTGCCCTGTCTATAGCAAGAGAGGTCAAGCCCCTGGAAGGCTGAAAAGCAGATGGCCAAATATTGACCCGAGCCAGAAATCTGTAAAGGATGCAGCTAAGCCCCCAAAGAGGTGGCCCAACACAGCCTGAGGAGGGGACAAACTAGGAAAGGAGGACTGAACCAGGGACAATGTGTTGGCCCTGTGATCAGCTGTGCATAGGAATGGTAGCATCTCCACTCCGGGAGCGAAGGAAAAAGAAAGCCAAGTGGACTGCTGCAATGGCCTAGTCTGTTGGGCATGCAAGCAGCAAGCTCAAAGGTGAGCCTGTCCTGAGGAAATGGAGAGGCACATCCCTGTAAGGAAAATGCTCTAAATAGATCACCTGAAAAGGCATCTTCCACGTCTGGTAAAAACACAAACCCTAACTGAGGGAGGAGACACAAAGCCAGTAAGACTTTGTGAAGAAAAAACTAGGACTCCATGAACCCTGGAGCCCAAAAGTTATAGGAGTCTTCTGAGCTGGAGACCACAGCCAGAGGCAGGAGTACCCAAGAGAGGGGTTCCTTCCCTGACAAAAAAAATGAGACCTTTGCAGGACCAAAGTCTCTCCCACAAAAGAAAGGTAAAAGGGTAGAGCGCATAGAAAGGGACCTCCTTAACCTGACAGGAGCAAGAGGCGCCCCCAAACCTGGGATCAGGAGAATGGAAAGGGGGTACCAACCCTCAAAAGTATCCCGAAGCAAACCAATGATCCCCCTATGAAACAGGGGGAGGTCCTGATAAACAGTAGCTGTCATCTAACAGAACCATGTCCATATATGGGGAAGGAAGGATTCCAAGCCGGGCGGGAGCCCCTAAAGGAGTTACAAGGAATGGCTGAGAACCCAAGGATGAAATACCCCATGTCCACTGAGAGCAGGACAAGATAGGAGAACTCCTGCCGGTGTGAGATCAAAGGCTAGCTAAAGTACTGTCCAGTTACATCAGACTGCAAGAATGGGAACATCTGTTGAAGCAGACACATGAATGTCCCCCACATCTCTTGCTTTGTTATTTTTAATCATAAACCATGTTCTGGCATGAAGGAGTACAGCTGGGGCGTAGCCAACCAGTCCAACATATGGCAAGCCTGCCAGAGAGGCCAAGCCAGCAAACAGCTGGGAGTATACATCAGGCTATGCTGAGCTCTGGGTACCTGAATGGCTGACCAGCAAAGGCCACAGCATATGGTCCCACTCCCAGACCATCCAGTCTCTGAGAAAAGACGACACGAGTGGGGGATCCCCTACCAGAGAGATGCTCCTGAGCACATGCATACCTGCCAACCAGCAGCAGGGATGCCCTGGAAAGGCAGGGGTAGGAGAGTCTGGTGGGTGTATGAACAAACTCCGCAGGCAACAAGGAGACCTATGTGGCCAGAGAAAAACCCTGAGTGGGAATTGTGGTTCTTAAGGGAAGAACTTCTCCACCAGAGGAAGAGCTGGAAGAGAAGGCTGAAGCCTGTGAAACTTCAAGCCCATTGGACTCCAAAGGTCCACGTGCAGAGAGAACTCTTGAGGGTCCAGACAGGGCAACCACATGATGTGCCCCTGACAAAGGGCTCAACAGACAGGGGGAGGAACAGGTCACAGTCTGGTGATGGGGGCCCCCATAGCTTGCTTCCTGAGCAACTCTGCCCTACCTGTGAGGAGAGCAAGGCCTGGGCCGTGTACGGACCCTGTTATGCCCCAATATAGTGGCCTGGAATCCGGACAGGTAGGCATCAGTAGTAATGGGCCAAAGGACAGATGTCAGGCCTTGACGTGGATCCAATGGAGGAGACCGGCCCGGGGAGAAGCTGGTAGGGACACTGGAGACCTGATAACTGACTAGGTCATCTGGAAGACAGACCAGAGGGGCCCCGGGAAGAAGAGGCCAGGATGGCAAGGGAGGAGAGAAAAATGGAAATTACATACCTACTGTAATTCTTGATCTTCTTTGACGAAGTCTTCACCGTTCATTCACACTAGTGGGACTATGCCGGAGGCACTGGGACCCAGGAGGAGCCAAAAATCTTCAGGACGGCCGGCACAGAGATAGGACCATGCATGCATGGCACCACAAGACTGGCTCGTGCCATATAGGCTATCTCAGCGTTTACCTTCCAACCGTCTCAGTACCTTTTTGACCAAGGCGGTGTAGCATAAACTAATTTAGGAAAACCTAACCTAATCTGGGAATAAAAGATAGCCCAGATGACCCATGTAAGAAGGGTCAACAAAACAGTGTTGTCACAGCCCAACCAATAAGTGAGTGAAGACCAAAAACACAATGAGAGCTTGAGTGATGGTGGGTGGACATGTGAATGAATGGTAAAGACTTTGTCCAAGAAGATCAAGAATTACAGTAGGTACATAATTTCCATGTCTTCCTGGACTAAAAGTCTTCACCATTCACACTAGTGGGAAAGTACCAAGCTAAACACCAATCCCCCAAGCAGGGTGGCCAGAGATCAAGCTCACTCAAGACAGAGGTCCATTAAGGACTGATCTGCCAAAGGACATGTTCTGTCTGGCATGAATGTCGAGAGCATAGTGCTTTACGAATGTGTGCACTGAACAAAGTAGCCGCTCTGCAGATGTCTGCAATGGGTACATTACAAATCTCTGTCAGAAAAGCCGCAACCACTCTAGTAGAGTGGGCATAAACCCAGTCTTTCAGCTTGACCTGCGCCATCAAGTAGCAGTGTGGGAGACAGGCTACTAGCCAAGCAGCAATGCAACAGATGGAAACAGACTTACCCGGCCGGGTCACACTGAAGGACATGAAGTGCTGCTTGGATTGATGGATCTCCTTAGTTCTGTCAATGTAGAACTGCAAAGCTCTTTTCACATCCAGAGAGTGAAGGGTGTGTTCCCCTTCATTCTGGAAGTTGACAAAGTAAGTCGGTAGCACCAAAGGTTGGTTACGGTGAAATTCCGAAAGAGAAAGGATCCAGATGGGACTTCACACACCAAATCAAGAAAAGCTTCCACTTTGCTGTGTAAGTCTTTCTAGTGGAAATTTTACGAGCTGCTAACAGGATCTCTGCAATCCATTGGGAAACCTTGAATCTACTCACTTCCATCTCCTCACAGCCACTCATGGAGATGGAGTGAGTGCTGGTTGGGATGGACTAGGGGTCCCTGTGTCAGGAGGTCTGTTCATGGGGTAGCTGCTTTGGAGAAACCTCTGAAAATCTGTAGATCAGTGGGAACCATATCTGTCGAGGCCAGTATGAGGCAATTTGAATCATCCTACCCTCTTGCACCTCCAATTTGAGGAGTACCCTCTGAACCAACGGAAGAGGAGGAAATGTGTACAGAAAACATCTTGTCCACTGCAGTCCGAATGCATCCTGAGAAAAATGCCAGGTTCTGGATTTCTGGAGCAGAATTGAGGCAGTTTTGCGTTAAGTGGGGACGCAAAAAGGTCCGGGTCCGGAGTGCCCCACTCGTCGAATGGAGACTGCATGATGTCTACTGCAAGCAACCATTCATGAGTATCCACTTCTGTTCTGCTGATGTGGTCTGCTAGGTCATTCTGGACTCCCAGAAGGTAAACTGCCTGGATGGAAGCCTCGTTCTCGAGACACCATTCCCACACACTAATCGCCTCCCTGCATAGGGGGTAGGAGTGCGTGCTGCCCTGCTTGTTGATGTAGAACATCACAGCCTTGTCTGTCTGAAGTAGAATTACTTTCTGACAAAGAGCATCCCTCAGGGCTCGGACAGCATATAGGACCATCCTCATCTCCAGAAAATTTATGTGAAGGTGAGACTCGTCCTGGTGCAACACTCCCTGAGTACAGAGGTCCTGACAGTGAGCCCCGCAACCTGCCAGAGAAGCATCTGTGGTGACAGTGATCTGTGGCTCTGGCAGGGCAAATGGAAGACCCTGTTGCAGGTTGGTTTCCTGCATCCACTACAGATGAAATCGTGCCAGAGGCTGTGCCACCCTAATGTGAAAGGACTATGGATGCATGGTTGGAGACCCCTGAGCATCCATTGCATGGTCCTAATGTGCAATCATGCCAGAAGTACTGTGAAAATGGACGATGCCATGAGTTCCAACATCTGCTGCAGCACAATGGCTCAAGCCAGCGTTTTCTCTCTGATGAAGCAGGCCACCTGGAGAACAGTCCTTCCTGTCTTCTGCGAGGAAGGCTCTAGCCTGGGTGGTATTCAGTAGAGCTCCTATGAAGAGGAGCTGCTGAGAAGGCTGAAGTTGAGACTTCTCTATGTTCAAGAGGACTCCCATGGACATGAGGAACTGGGAGGCTTCTGCCACCGCCTTCCTTGTTCCTTCTTCGGGGGAGGGGGGGTTGCTAGGAGCTATTTGTCCAGATAGGGGAAGACTTGAATACCCAGCTTTCTGAGGTGTGAAGCAAGCACTGTGAAGCACTTTGTGAAGACACGAGGTGCAGAGGACAGCCCAAAAAGCAATACTCTGAACTGATAGTGCTGACCCACAACCACAAAATGGAGGTATTTGAAGTGATCTGGGTACACAGGGACATGCTGGTAAGTGTCCTGCATGTTGAGAGATGCTAGCCAGTCAAACTGATTAATCAATGGAAGTTGCATTCCCAGGGACACTATCTTGAATTTCTTCCTTAAAGGATACTTGTTTAACTTTGAGGTTGAGAATCGGGTGCATCCAGCCTGTTTTCTTTGGAACCAGATAGTAACGGGAATAGAATCCAGTGTTCCTCTCTGTGAGAGAAATGACTTCAATTGCCCTGTTCTTTAAGAGACCCTGGATCTTGGCAGCAAGAAGGTCCGACTGAGCAGCGGACAGGTTGGACTACCATTTTGGTGGAAGGTCTGGAGGGGTGTCCACAAGATTGAGGGAGTAGCAATTCCCTGACAATTCTGAGAACCCACTTGTCTGATGTGACTTTCGTCCACTGCTCATAGAAGAGAGACAAACTCCCACCACTGAGGAAGAGTCCCCCTTGGGCAACGGAGGAGGGACCTGGGCCAAATTCTTAAAGTGTGGCACTAGGCACCCTGTGTCTGTGCTAGGTGGAGCCCACACCTTTTGTCCCAAACACCCTGGCCTTGGCTCAATGGCTTTGAATCTCAAATGATCCAGAGCCACCACCAAATGAAGATGAGACAAACATTGCACCCACTGCTCCACAAGAGTGGCCCAATGATGGAACTGTTCTCTGGGAGCCCCAACAGAGGAGAACGAGGGGCAGATGTTGAGGGTTCTGTTCCTCAGTACGCCATCCCTGAGAGGTCTGGATAAGTCATCATCTTCAAAAGCAAGGGTCCTCTGGAGGGGGATTTAGGAGTGTCCCCGACTCACACTTTTCCAGGGGGAGAGTGTGGGGGTGGGGGAGAAGAGTCAGGGATTTGAAAGAGTCCGAAACCACATTCACCGATCCCTTGGATTCCAAAATGGTGCACTGGGGTGGCAACTGGCCAGAGCCAGCGACAGTCCCAGCATCCAGTCGGGGTGCCACTAAAGGAGGAGGAGCCTCCGTATCTAGCAAAGGGGAGTCACGCGCTGGGGAAGGGGCAGACATAGGCATCGCCTCGGCTAGTGTCAAGTGCAGAGTGGACTCCCACCACACATTGAGAAAGGCACTAGTTAGCTGGCATTTGATACATAAACACCAGGTGAAAAGAACAGCCCAGTATGGGGTAATGTGTCAGGAGACCATAGACAGGACCCGGCGACATTCCCAATGGACTGGCCATATGACAACAAGGCACGACTTGAGGCACTGACCCGAGTCTGAAGGGGGACCCGAAGGGCGGTCCTGAGTCAGGACCGACAGTGGTTGCTGGTCAGGTGATGGTCCCAGGAAGCCCCGGTTCTGAGTAATGCCTGAGAAACCAAAGAGAGGTCCAGAGGTGGAACAGCCAAGGGTGTCTGGTTCGAAAAAGGAGGCCTGGCAGGATCTGATGAAGGGAGTCTTGGTGCCAGGTCTGAGGGGCAGACAGCGGTCCTGCCAGGTGCCTGGTGTGAAAGGCCCAGAGAAGGGACCACTGGTCATGGCTGAGGAGCCAAAGGCACCCGGGGGGACCCCATGGGTATGGGCTGAGGCCCTGCAGGAGCAGGCAACAGCTGGCATTGGTCCTGAGGACCATTGTCAGGCCTCAAACAGGGGTCCAGTGAAGACGCTGGGGCTAGGCGGACATCAGTACGGGAACTAGTGCCCTTAGAACTGGCCTGGCCACCTGACTGAGAACCCTGATTGTGATAGGGCCAGAACATCAGGGGCAATGAGTGAGGAAGTCCTCTGAACCCACAGAGGCACCGCCAGCCACAGAAACCAAGGTGGGTGGCATGGACAGTGGCAATGCAGAGGGAAGGAGAGCTGGTGTGGGCATGGCTCGGGAACGTACCGCTTGAGGTCCCAGTGCTTCTTGTGCTGCTTCCTGGAAGAAGAGGTGGCCTCTGAAGAGGTCCCCACTATGGTTTGGGCCTGCAGCTTTCTTCATGGCGGCTAATCTTTGCTTGTGGAGATGGGCTTCCAGAACTTTCTAGAGTCTTTTTCGTGTTGCCTGGTTGAACTTCTGGCATACCTGGCAGATTTTGGTATCATGGTCCAGGCCTAGGCAGATGACTCAGGAGGTGTGGCCCCCCTTTTCAGGAATATGTTTGCTGCAGGCACACACAGACTTGCAGGGTTCCACAGAGGAGGTCGGTGACAACATGTCGACGAAAATAAAGGTAAACTACAAGCAGCGGAAAAACAAAGTTTGAAGAAATGGCGGTCAACTGGAGCAGTGTTCTACAAGGTCCGACAAGCGCAGGTGAACTGCGGGAAAAGAACTGAGGTGGGCGTGGGGGACCGCCCTTCTCACACCATCGGTGTGCAGACATCGGGTGGTGGTCACCCATTGTGGACTGCTAGCTAGAAATGTTCTGTGTGGTCCTAGCACCTGGTGACTTAGTCTGAATGGTGTTGCCTACTGGAAGAGCCCCTTGAAGTAAGAACTGCAGTTTACATCTTACTTTTTTTTTTTGTTTGTTTTTTACGGTTTTCACTTTTCCTCAATGGCTTTTCATTCTGCGGAATGGCACTGTTAGTGGGAGAAAAAAGGGTGGCTTTGTGAGACTATTGGAATACTAAGGGTTCTGTGTAGAGTGATTTTATTTTTTTTTTTTTTTTTTTTTAATATAAAGTGCGGTCAGCTAGTACTTTCTGTGGTGGTTATTCAAAAATTACTCCACAGCATAAAGTAGTAGTCAACCAATCAGGAAAGTGAATTTTAAGACCCCATTGTATAATGGCCACTCACATCCCTTCCCCCACCCATGCCACATCATGTTATTTCTGACCCTTATTAACCACACCCCCTGCCTCCCCCTCAAACAGTGTTTAAACCCCTGCTCACTGAGAAACAAAACAAAACAAAAAAAAAATCACACTGAAGTTACACCCTACCCACCCTCTAGCACCCAACCTCCTTCCTCCTCTTCCTTGCCCAAAATTTATTAAGGGTACATTGGTACCACCTGTAAAAAAATTTATTTTTATTTATTTAAATTTTGGTAACCGGGTAAGCCCACTGAGACCAAAGGTCCCTTTTTCAGGGGTGACCCGGGATTAGTTATGTGAAGCAACGGTTACATACATTAGACAGGATACATTTGTTAGGATTATTACATACAAGAGTGACAGTAATTAACAGTTGATAATACAGTTTGTACATTAGGCACTATACATTAGAGTAGCGGTGGTCATAGTAGATACATTCACTGAAATAAGCATGGAACACAGTGGTCATGGTTGAGACCTGCATGGGAAGCGGAATGAGTGGGGCTAACTATTACAGCTGCAAAGGCAGAGTTCAAGGAGATACATTCTGAGGCCCGACTTAAAGCCTTGGAGAGAAGGCCAATTGACCAGGTTTGCAGAGAGTGTGTTCCATAAGTGCAGGGCAGCATATTTAAAGGAACGTTTGCCTGGGTCTGTGCGGACCCATGGGATGTCCAGGGGACGGCCAGCTGAGGATCTCATATCACGGCAGTGTACTCTTGGGTTGAGCAGGCCACGCAAGTGGGGAGCAGGGCTAGAGGTGGAAAATTTGTAGGTCAGGCAGATAGAGGAGTATGCTAACTTGTGCTGTAGGGTGGGGCCAGTGGAGGTCTGCAAGGACCTCACAGTGGTGCCTCCTGGGGGGGGGGGTCATTGGTGGCAAAGTGTGCCACTCTATGGTAGAGCATAGAGAGTTTACGTAGCTCCCCTTCTCTAAGGGACTGTAGAAAGGGGGCCCCTGTAGAGGAGGATAGGGGGCAGGGTACTATTGACGATAGCTCACCGAGCCTCACCAGATAGTGTCTCTCAGATGATAGAGGAGTCCAGTCCTCTGGTGGATGGTCCTAGTTAGGGAGTCAATGTGAGGCTTATAGGACAGCTCCTGGTCGAGGAGGATCCCCAGGTATTTGATCCTATCAAGGACCTCAACATTCTTCCCCTGGGCTGTTTGGACTTGGAGCAAGTCACATATATCGGTTCGCAGATGTCTAGTTCCAAACAGGACTGCTTTAGTCTTCTCGTTCAGTACTAAGTAGTTGGAGGAGAGCCAAGCTTCAAGTGCCGAGAGGTTGGCTTGCAGCTTGGCAGTGATAACACTAGGTAGTGGGTCGCTGCAGTAGACAACAGTATCGTCCGCATAGAGGATAAGTTTGCTCAGCCCACTAACCCTCTCAATGTCATTGACGAAGAGGGTGAAGAGCAGGGGGCACAGGACTGAGCCCTGAGGTACCCCAGAGACCACCGGGTGGGTACTAGATTGGGTTTCTTTCCAGGGAACTTTTTGGCTTCTATTGAGCAGGTAGTTCCTGAACCAGAAGAGGGCAAGGGAGAGCCCATCCAGTCCAAGGAGGTGGAGTTTGGAGAGAAGAAGATTATGGGAAACTAAGTCAAAGGCCTTAGACAGGTCGATAAATAGAGCTCCCGTCTGTGAGCCACTGTCCATAGCATCGAGGACAGACGTAAGCCGGATTAGAGCCATGTCTGCCATGGCCTTTCCTAAAGCCATGTTGTATGTCAGCCAGGAGAGAGTGCCTCTCAAGGTAGTCTTGCAGTTGGTTGTAGACCAATCTCTCCTGCACCTTCTCGAGGGGACAGAGAATGGAAATAGGCCTATAGTTCCCACTTTGTCCCGGGGCCCTTTTTTGTGGACTGGGACTATAGTCACCACTTTCCATTTGCTAGGAACTGCTCCCTCAAGGAGGGACCTGTTGATGAGCCAGGTGACTGGGAGGGAGATGGCATGAGCAGTGGCCCCCAGCAGCCTAGGTTCAAGCAGGTCATGTCCCAGGGAGGAATCAGGGTTTATTTTGAGCATGAGTGGGAGAACCTCAGAGGGGGTGACAAGTTTCAAGTGAAATTGTGGCAGAGCGTGCTCCCACTTGGTACAGTTGAAGTGGGGAGCACCAGGTGGGATGGGGGAGTGGGGATTCATCAGGATTGGAGAAGGAGGCATTAAATGCCTCAGCTACAGTGGAGGGGTCATTGGTAAGGTTATTCCCAACCAGTAAGGCTCCATCCTGGGCACTGGAGGCACCCTTGAGTAGGAGATTTATTTGGCCCCAGAATTTCTTGGGATCCCGCAGGCGACTAGTCTGGAGGTCATGCAGGTATGTAGACAGCCTGCTTGGAGGTCATCTTACAGTGGTTCCTCAGTTTCCTGTACTTTTCCCAGTCAGCATTGCAGCCTGAGGATTTATAAAGTCCCCCAGGCCCTATCCCTGAGCAGCATACTCTGAGGCCAGGGCCAAGCCATTTGTGGCACTTCCCCTGAACTCAGTTTTTTTCGTGGAGCACGAGTGTTGGCCATGGTCAAACGAATTGGTGAAGTAGTCCAGTGATTCATCCAGGGTGGGGAGAGTGACGATGGGATCCCAGTCTACAGCATGAAGGTCAGAACAGAAGTCAGCTGCTATGAATCTGCTGAAATTCCTGGCTTCAATCATTCTGGTAGCCAGTTTGGGAGGTTTATTGGACCAGGTGCAGAAGATTGGTGAGTGGTCACTCAGTGAATCTGCCATGGTCCCAGCAGTCATTATACAGTCCGGGCAAGAGACAAGGGCCCAGTCTAGTAGGGAGTGATTGCCAGACTTGGCATTATGCCTAGTAGGCAGGTCGATGATTTGAGTCAGATTGGAGTCAAGAATGGGGTTCTTGTTGGTAGAGGACCCCAGGGTAAGCCAGTTTTGATTGAAGTCCCCAAGAAGAATAATTTCCTTCAGGGGGTGCTCCGCTAGGTCATGGGTTAGAGATTCTAAGGATGAGGCAGCCGTTAGGGGTGGAAGATAGGCACACCCAATGTAGAGAGGCTTGGTGTCTCCAAGGAGACATCTAGTAAATATGATCTCATTTGCCGAGTCACTGAGGGGTGGTAATCTAGTTGCATAGCATTGAGATGTGTCATGGTATAGATGAGAACACCACCTCCTTTCTTTCCTACATGATCCCATCTAAAGGCATTGTAGCCGACCAGGTCTATCTCGTGTGGAAGGATATGCGGTTTGAGCCAGGTTCCAGTCACTGCTAGTATGTCTGGCTTATACAGGGTGGTCCAGGCTTTAAGGTCATGAACTTTGTGCCTTAGGCTGCCTATGTTCACATGGACCAGCCAAAGGCCTCTGATCTTGGCCCATAGAGGATTAGTGGGATCACTAAGAGCGAGGTTAGGGGAGTGGGGGCCAGGGTTGGGTTCAACATCTCCCCCCAGAGCAAGCTTAAGCCTGGAGAGGTACCCAATGATTTTGGAGGGAGAGAGGGGGTATCATCGTCTGCTTCTCAGGTGGAAGTGGTAAACAAGGTTGTAATGATTTCCATTACGGGTTAATCCAAAGATGGAAAGTAGTAGCGCATTGGTCCCTTTCATCAGAGGTTCAGGGGGGCAAGGGAATGGACCACTGTTCCTGCTCTGGTTCTGGGGACAATATCCCCAGGAGTAGAGCTGGTCAGCTCCCATAATCAGAGCTACATAGGCAAAGGCTGCCATGAGTCCCAGGCCCCTCATTATTAATTGGGAAGAGGCAGGGAGCATAGAGGCAAAATCCCTGGGAAGAAGTGGTCAGTTAAGGGGCAATGGGACACTAGTTACAGAACAGGCACGGATAGGAACCATGGTAGTAACACCTAGGGATAGGACAAAGGTAACAGCTGTAATAAGCAGTGGACTAGAGTATAGCAAGTGAGGTAAGGGTGAGGTTCCTGTAATGGGACAGATCAGGTAGAGAATAGTTGCATATAAGCAACAGCTCTGACCCAGGGAGAATAGTTATCCTTGGGTACAGGAAGATTGGGTATAAAGCAACAGGCATACAAGGCTTGGGGCGGGCAGTCAAACAGGTGTAAAATAGTGGAAGAATAAGCTTCATTAGGGGTTAATATCTCAGGTGCCGAGGGATTAATAAGGCTAGACAGAATAGTTAGACTGCTACAGGCAGGCAGACAGCCCAGGCTAGAACTGACAGAAGGATTAAATGTGCTATAGCAGGCAATTAGGGGAAAAGCAAACAGAAGGATTACTTAGACCATAGGATTAACTGTGCAATGGCAGGCAAACAAGGCAAAAGCAAGCAGAAGGATTAGACTATAACAGTCAAGGGTAAAACAAGCAAGCAATAGTTCAGGTACAATTAGGTCAAGTTGCATAACCACAGCTGCAGCAGTGCTCGCCACAGATAGGCCCTCTCCGGAGAAGTGGGAGGGATTTAGGTCAATTTAAGGGGAGGCGTGGATGGGGTGAGCTGGGAGGGACGAAAATTCAGCCCCGCTGAGCAAGTCACTGCAGAGGTCCCACAGGCTTTCTGGCAGGTGTTTCCAAGCTATGGGGGAGGTTGGCCACTGCAGGTGCCTCACCCCAGAGAGAAGTCTTGTGGCTCAGTGACAACAGTGATCGTGGCAGGGGGAGGGGGACCTACGGCAATGGGCCACCTTCTCAAACCCCTGGGTCAGAAAAGTCATCTGTAGCATTCATAGCCAGTGGGGCTAGGAGGCGGCTTTTAACTCCAGCCACCTGAGCATCACTGGCTGCCCATCCGATGAGCTGTTTTTGTTTTTTTTTTAAATTTGTGTGCTCGGATGAGAGTGGTGCTCTGTTGCAGGATCCAAGTTGAACCGATTCAGCCCCCAAAATTCAGCCCTGCAGAGCAAGTCACAGCAAGTCGGTCATGGCATAGGTCCCATAGGCTTTCCGGCAGGCATTTCCAAGCTACGGGGGAGGTCAGCCACTGCAGGCGCCTCACCCCGTGGAGAGAAGTCTTGAGGCTCGGTGACAGAAGTGATCGTGGCAGGGGGAGGGGACCCGCGGCAATGGGCCACAATCTCAAACCCCTGGGTCAGGAAAGCATCTGTAGCATTCGAGCAAAACAAATAAGATAAAAAGTCCCTTGCTGGAGCAAGATACCTACTTCACTAGTTAGTGTCCTGCAGTATACTGAATAAATGGGGTTCAGTTTGGCCACTAGGACTAAATCATCCCATTCCAATGCAAAAATATGGTACTCTGCAACAGAAGTGATCGTGACGGGGGAAGGGGACCTGCATCAGTGGGCCACCCTCTCAAAGCCCTGGGTCAAGAAAGCATCTGTAGCGTTCAAGCAAAACAAATAAGATAAAAAGTCCTGTGCTGGAGCAAGATACCTTCTTCGCTGGTTAGTGTCCTGCAGTATACTGAATAAATGGGGTTCAGTTTGGCCACTAGAAATAAATCATCCCATTCCAATGCAAAAATATGGTACTTTAGAGAAGCTGACTGATAAGATAGCCAACAGAGTTAAGCTAGCCCAGGCAAGAAGAAATACAGGGGAGGAGGTACAGGCAAAGTGGTCAGGCATTAAGGATGCAATACTTGAAGCAACACTCCATTGTGTTAGGGAGAAAGGCAAGAGTAAAAGAAGGAGAAAACCACTTTGGTTCTCAAAAACAGTAGCAGAAAAGGTCAGAGCCAAAAGACTGGCTTTCAGGAAATAAGAGAATGCAACGGGATGAAGACAGGGAGACATACTAAACTTCCCTAAGGGAAGCAGGGAAGACAATAAGACACACAAAAGCCTAAACTAAGGAAACACTAGCGTGAACAGCAAAAGGGGACAAGACTTTCTATAGATACATTAGTGAAGAAGAAAGTCCAGAGGGGGTATTGCTAAGATCAAAGGGGATAAGGGGGAATGTGTGGAGGAGGACCAAGGAAAAGCATCTATCCTAAGTAGATACTTCTGCTCAGTATTTAACGAGTAGAAGGTAGAGCAGGGCCCACAGCTCAGCACCATGGACATGGGGGGAGGGAGGTGTGCAAAAGTCCCTTCACAAAAGAAAGGGTCCTACAAGAGCTCGCTAAGCTCAGGGTGGGCAAGGCAATGGGACCGGATGGCATACATCCCAGTGTACTAAAGCAGTCAAGGGTGGAACTAGCAGAGTCATTATCAGAACTGTTTAGTGAGTCTCTGAGCACAGGACAGGTCCCAGAATACTGAAGAAGGGCTCATGTGATCCTGCTCCACAAGAGTGGCAGCGGCGAGGAGGCTGAGAACTACAGACCAGTCAGTCTTACCTCAGTAGTGGGCAAGATTATGGAGGCACTCCTTAAGAAAAGGATAGTGCAACACCTGGAATCCATAGGAGCACAGGATCCAAGACAGCATGGGTTACAACAAAAAGGTCCTGTCAAACTAATTTTATCGATTTCTTTGACTGGTTAACCAGAAAGGTGGACCAAGAGGGTGCAGCTGATGTCGCCTACTTTGACTTCAGCAAAGCTTTCGATACTGTTTCACATAGAAGATTGATTAATAAGATGGGTAGGCTTGGGGTGGGTCAGAAGATGGTCAACTGGGTGGCAAACTGGTTGGCAGGCAGAAAACAGAGTGGTGGTAAATGGTATACAGTCAGAAGAGATGCCAGTCACAAGTAGGGTACCTCAGGAATCAGTCCTGGGGACAATCCTCTTCAATATTTTCATCAGTGACATTGCAGATAGACTGGAGGGTAAGGTTGGTCTGTTTGCAGAGGACACCAAGATCTGCAACAGAGTAGATGATCCAGATGGGGTGGGCAGAATGAGAAGCGATCTAGATAAACTGGCACAATGGTCGGAAGAGTGGCAACTGGGGTTTAAAGCAAAGAAGTGCAAGATCATACACATAGGGAAGAGAAACCCTGAAGCCACCAATAGGTTGGGAGAGGAGTTGCTGGCAATCACAAGGGAAGAAAGACTTGGGCATCATCATCATCAGACCTGAAATCATCCAAGCAGACCACTGAAGCATTAGGTAAGGCTTGGGGATGCTGGGGTGTATTAGTAGGGGTATCACAAGTCATAAGAGGGAGGTAATAATCCCTCTTTACAAGAGGCCGATTAGGCTCCATCTGGAGTACTGCGTGCAGTACTGGAGGCCACACCTCCACAAGGACACTAACAAAACGGAGGCAGTTCAAAGAAGGGTAACCAAAATGGTGCAGGGACTGCATCACAAAACATACGAGAAACATAGAATTTGATTGCAGGTAAGGACTACTTGGCCCACCCAATCTGCCCATTTCCCTACCTAATGGATAAGCTGCAGATCCTAGTTAACCAACAGTCTACTTCCCCCCCACTAGAACTGCCTTATGTCTGTCCTATGCATTCTTGAATTCCCCCACTGTTTTTGACTATGGCCTCCTCAGGAAGGCTGTTCCATGCATCTACAAACCTCTCTGTGAAGAAATACTTCCTCACATTACCTATGAACAATCCCCCTCTATCTTTAAATTGTGCTCCCTTGTTCTTGCACCTTTTTTTCTGAAAGATGCTACCCTCTTAGACTGTTTCCCTTGACGTACTTGAAAGTTTCTATCATGTCCCCCTCTCCCTCCTTTCTTCAATGCTATACATCTTAAGCTCCTTTAGTCTTTCTTCATATGTCTTCTGGTTCAGACCCTGCACCATTTTAGTTGCCCTCCTCTGGACAGCTTCTACCCTGTCTATGTCTTTGTGGAGATGGGGTCTCCAGAACTGTACATAGTACTCCAGATGTGGTCTTACCAACTGTCTGTACAGAGGGCCAACAACTTCCCGTTTCCTACTGGTGATGCCTCTCCCTATGCATCCCAGTATACCCCCAGCCCTCCTTACATATTAACAGAGCTCAATATGTATACCCTAGAGCAAAGGAGGGAGAGAGGAGATATGATCAAAACATTCAAACATCTTAAGGGCATTAACAAAGTGGAAGAGTCTAACATGTTTCAATACAAGAAAAATAGCAGGATAAGAGGACACAGCATGAGATTAGAGGGAGGCAGACTAAGGGATAATGTGATTAAGTTCTTTTTCACAGAAAGGGTGGTGGATGCGTGGAATGGCCTACCTCAGGAAGTGGTGGATATGAACACAGTGCAGGGCTTCAGACAGGTATGGGATAGGCATAAGGGAGCAATACAGAAGAGTATGAATAGATGGGTCATTGACAGTAACTGTCTATGGCACATTCATAACGTAGAAAAAAAATGGGCAGACTGGACGGGCCTTGCGGTCCTTATCTGCCATCAGTTTCTATGTTTCTATGTAAATGATAATGTCGGTCTATAGTAACTCCCAACTGACCACTTGTCAGTCAATCAGGTGTTATTACAGAAGGATGACACCGTTCATCCTGTTGCAGAATACAGACTAGGGAAGAGGGTGTCTTGCTGCAGTACCAGACTGTTTATTTTCAACATGTACCAATGTATCCTTAATACATTTATGGCTGGGGGAGGATGGAGATCAGGTGCTAGAGGGTAGGTAGGTAGGTTTTAGTGTGAATTTTTTCACTCTGGCCTGGGCTTCAAACACAGGATGGGAAGGTGGGTGGTGTGGTTATTAGGGGTCAAAAATCGTATTACTTGGCTAGGAGTACCACCTTTTAAGAAGCTCAAAGTGGGACATTTCTTACTGAAACATGATTTTTCACAGGACATGTAACCTTGACCAATGCAACAGACTTGTTTTCTCTAAATAATCAGAATTAAAACTAAATGTTGTAGTTTTTTTAGTTGTTTCTAGTGTTTATCATTTTAAGGTATTTTAGTCAAGATACAGTTTTTTGTGACATTTAGAGGAAAATCAGGAAACATTTTTTTTCTGCTATAATGTCAGGACATGTAGTATTTTTCATGTTATTTTGCAGAACACAGCTGCCTAAATCAGGAACCGTCCTGCGAAAATCAGGACAGGTGGTAACCCTAGACTTGGCATGAGTGGGGGAGAAGGGATGCGTGGTGTACATGTAACCCCCTTGCAAATGGGGGTTCCTAAAATTGCTAGCCTGGGCTTACCTTAGCCTTGTACCTCTGTTCTCCTCCTGTTGTCTCCCGGGCTTCTCCTGATTTGGCCACCAATTTCTTCTGGTCCCCCCAGGTCTTGTTTGCCCTTCTAAGCACCCCAGCCGGCAGGCAGATTGAAATCCAGCCCCTCGGGGCTTAAAAAAACCGCACACGCGAGTGCCCATGTTAAAAGTGCCACCTCCAGGCAGCAGAAATAGCATTGCGAGTGCCCCATGTTAAAAGTGCTGCCTCCAGGGCAGTGGGACTCACAAAAAGCACTTTGAAGTGGAACTGCTCAGTTTGCGGTTGCCTCAGGGACTGTGCCGTGGGTCCTGGGATCCCTTCCATCTATCTGGGACCCGGTGACCATGGACAGCCTGCTGGGGGACCTCTTACTTTTACACTTAGAGTTTTGACTGAGGCTCATTTACGCATGCCTGAGCAGGGCCCCGGTCATCTGAATAATGCATAACAGTGTGCCTGGCTGCCTCCAGGGCAACTTTGTTTGGCTTTTGCCGAAAAGTAAAGAAATTAAATGTTTTAACTATGGTAATTGTTGCTGCCTGTTGGGGGATTTATTGTACATGTGGGGGAAACTTTAAAATACTTTTTCCTGCCTTAGCCAGCATTATGAGACTCTTGTGTCAGCCTGTCAGCTGCTGCAGGGGGGAACTTGCTATGTGCAGTAGTGACAGGAAAATTATAGGAGCCACATTCTTCATCTGTGCAGCGACTGCAAGTACAGCCTTTGAGCTGCAAACTGTGGGGCATTGCGGCAAATTATTTATGGCTGCACCAGGACATTGTTCAGGACTGTATCTGATCTGCTATGAAGGACAGTGGGTTAAGCCGCCATTACCAGCAGCCACAGCCAATTTGGAGCCAGGAATAAAAAGTCAGGACTTGTGGGACATTCCCTACACCTCATGGGTAACCACCCAAGTGCTCATAGGGACTTACAGGAACATTATTTTAGGTGCCAATTCTCCAATCTAATTGTGCCTCGAGTGTTCCAATTGACAGGTCCCTTGGCCATTTAGAGACCTGTCACCCCATCTCTGCTGCTGCCAATCAGGAGTCAAACTAGGAGCCCTATAAGAGACAGAGTGCCAGTTTTTTCTTCAGATTCTGCCAGAGAGAGAAGGAGAGCAGGCTCCAGCCTGCTGGGAGCCTCCCACAGGGGTTGGGGATTAGGCCCCAGCCATGCCACCAGGCCACTTAGCTATACCCCTCCAGTCATCAGGGGTGTTTATTATTTTCTAGTTGAAGTTTAAATGTAAAGTAAATCTAGTAGTTGCAACAACTAGTCTGGAGGTTGCCAGAAATGTCCTCCAGAGGCTATTCCTCCCTCCCATGTCAGGGAGAGATGTGGAACAAGAAGCCATATACCCATGCCTCAGCAGTGAGAGAGCTGAAGAGTCTTCAGGATGCCTTCAATTGTGGATGAGACGCGTGGAGGACCAGAGAGAGTACCCTCTTACCCTCAGTGGGAGGGAGAAGCTGTACAAGCCCCGCTAACAGATGTGCTCTGTCAATTCTGAAATTGTTGAAGTTATCAGTCTGGGCTACTAACCCCATCAGAGACCGTTTAGTGAAAGTTAATATGGATGCACCTTGTCCATGGCCAACATGGCTAAGTCGCAGGTGCAAGATGCCTGGCTAGTGAATCCTATAGCTATGTTGCAAGTTGTTGTAGCTATGGTTAGAATCCTGCCTCCATGTAGCTGTCTGCCAAGCTGCATTTACCACTTTATAGGACAGGAGGCCCTTGAGCTTACTGGTCTGTTTTTGTGAAGAGAATATTACTGGTGTCTTACCAGGATGCCGTCAGAGCGCTTGCCATAAGTGTGAAATGTGTGGACGTACTGGATGGGACTTTGCCAATGAGTGCTGTTATGTAAATGTACTGGATGTGACTTCATGTAACTACATATAGGATGCTTAGTAAAAGTATCACTTTTGTTAATATTGTATGACTGTCTTTTTGGTGTATGAATGGGCTGGATGTGGCCATGCTTCAATTGAATATTGGATGCTTGATAAAAGTATCACCTTCTAAGTACTCTGGACTGGACTTTCAAATATTGTGTTGAATGTTCAGGATGGTAAATCCAAGTAGCTTGTTCTGGAATGTTCAGAAGTCTGCAAGTGCAGGGCAATCCCTGCTCATCTGCTAACTGCAGGGCAACCCCTGCCTTTATTGTATATAGTGTCTGCAGTCATTCCAAGAATCTGTATCCAAGTTGCTCCCTCCCTCAAATCTATAGTCGGCCAACATGACCAGCTGCAACGTCCACCAGGCCTGCAACATCTTGGACTGTGGTATCTGTTTATCCAGTATGGTATGGGATTGCGGGGTTTCATTATTCTGGGTACTGGTACCAGTGTGGGAGAACTGTTAAATTTTTTATGTAAGATCTGATTTGTCAGCAGCTAGATATTTATTTCTGCCTATTAGTATGTAGCTACCCAGCTGGATGGTTCACCAGCGAAACCCAATCAATCTGTGTACATATGCAAATAGTGATCAGATAACTTCTGCTCTACATCCCCGTTCCTAACTCCTACCCCCTATGCTCCACATCCCTGTTACTAACTCCTACCCCCTAAATAAATCTCTTGTTATTGTTGTTGAAATATTTGGTGTGGGCATATTATTGGAGAGGGCCTTTAAATACAAAGTGCTAAAGTGTGGGAAAAGGTTTATTGGGGCATGTCTGAGGAAGGTAAATGGTCATTGTGGGTGGTGTAGCAGCTCAAGGGGCTACACCCATAACCATCTCACCCATGTAAAGCACCCTGAGTGGAGGCACTGTGCAAAGGTTAAACAATATGGTTATCAGTTAATGAACCCAAACCCCTCAGCCTAGCTTGTAAGTAGTAAGCAGAGGTGTAACACTGGGGATTGCACCACCCAGGGGTTACATACACTACTACTGTTTTTATTTATAGGAAACTTCACCAGGACTGTAAGAGAGAAGGAGGGAGGTGGAAGCTAGATGGTGGTAGAACATAGATAAAGAATTTTTAAAGGTGGTGGGAGGTATGAAACCATTCGCACAGTGGGTGGGGGACTTTTTCCTTGAAACAAAAACACTTTACATAGTTTTGCCCATGATGTGCTACTTCACCTAGTAAAACAATGCACAGTGCACTGCAACACTTTACGTGTAGTCTTCACTGGGTGAAGGCAGGCAATTCACCAGGTGAAAACTACACGAAATGCACCCCTGCTCAGCACAGAGAAGTTGGGGAAATTTTACATAGTAAAGTTCCTCAACTTTGCTCACCTCTATCCACAATCCGCCCTATAAGAAAGAACTTCCTTGCATCACTTGTGAATCTTTTTTAAATTTTATTTTGGAATTAATGGGTAATATTTCGAGACGGTGGCATGCCTTGTAAAGTACCCACTGCACTGAAACCACCAAGCATTGTCTTAAAGAATTAGTAGGACCATTACCAGAGACAGAATCTGTTTTTTTAAATAGCCATGTGTTCTGACGTACACTTATTATCTTTGTCCTTTTGTTGATTAGATGGTTTTTCAACTGGATAGTATATTTGGTGGATACATTTAGCTGTACTTTTCCTTAAAGAAGACATGTTTAGTGCCATTCCTCATATCTGATCAGCACTATGGGCACATTTATTGGGAAATCACTAGTGACCATTCTGACAGTTGACTGGCCATAACTGGTCATTTGCGATTTCTCACTCAATGAGGCCACAATGCTGATGAGGCATGAAAGGAACTCAATCTAGCAGTGTTGGTGTCCAGGTAGATTACAGTTTGACACATCACTCTAGTACTGTGACGTACTGAATATTTTAGTTAGCAAAACTAAAGAAAAAATACTCCTCTGCAATGTCACTTATGAAGACATTAAAGAGGACTGGCACTAGCACGGATCCCTGAGGCACCTCGCTGGCCACTCTCCCTTTCTCAGCGTGAACTCCATTTACCACCACCCTTTGCCACTTATCCCCAACCAATTTCTTGCCCAGTTTACCATCTTTGACCCACTCTAAAGCTAACCAGCTTCCTTACTCCTCTCCTATGTGGAGCAGTGTCGAGAGCCTTGCTGAAATCTAGGCAGGCCACATTCACTGCTGTACCTTGATCCAATTCCTTGGCCATCCAGTCAAATAAACCTGTCAGATTCACTTGACATGATCTACCCCCCCGCCTGTGAATCCATACTGCTTTGGGCCTTGTAAGTCATTGGATTCATGATACTCCACAATCCTTTCCTTCAGTAGTGTTTCCATTATCTTTCTCACCACCAATGTCAGGCTGACTGGCCTATAATTGCCAGCCCCCTTCCTGCTACTAGTTTTGTGAAGTGGGACTATATCTGCTCTCCTCCAGTCCTCCGGAACCACTCCTTTTCTGTAGTGAGCTGTTAACTCATTCTCTCCTGGTGGCCATTTTGGGGCAGGTTCAGTATGGATGGTTCCAATGCCATATGGCGTCTATGGGAGCGAAGGAGTTTAAAACAAGACTGTCCAGCCAGCATCACTCTGAGATCCCTCAATACCCTTGGATGCACAGAGTCTGGCCCCACTGCTTTGTTCACTTTCAGATAAGTCCCTACAGGACCCTCTCTCCTGAGAAAGGGATTCGTTTTCACCTCCTCTCCTCCAACGCTCCTGTAACTTTTTTTTATAGCCCTTCCCTTACTCTGAAAACTGAGCAGGAGTATTTGTTCAGGATCTCTGCCTTTTCCTGCCCCCGGGCACAGCTGCTGCCTTTTAACCTTACAATTCCTTCTCCCTGCTCTTCCTCTTTCTCTTACATACTTAAAAAAATGTATTGTCCCCTTTAGTGTCTGCCTGGGCTATTCTTTCTTCAGTATGCTCCTTACTGCTTTCCCTGCTTCACTCTGTCTCCCGATACACCTCCCTGTTCTCCTTACACCTGAATGCTACCCTTTTAGCCTTTACCTTTTCCACCACCTCTTTTGAGAACCATAGTGGTCTTTTTTTCCTCTTGCTTTTGCTTACTTGCTTAAAACAGAGGTTTTGCTGCCTTAACTAGGCCTCGTTTTAGCTTCGCCCACTGTGCCTCCCGCCACATCATCCTGGGGGCATTCACCTATCTTTTTAAAATTTACCCTCATGAAGTCCAGGACCCTTGTTCTTGTGTGGTCTTTATAACTTGTACTGTCTTATTTATAGCTTATACTGAACCACATTGTATTGGTCCCCAGCTGGCTTCCCTCCTTTTCTGTAATGTCAGGCGGCAGTGTAGTGGTAAAGAGTACTGCGCTGCAAACCTGAAGACCTAGGTTTAAATCCCACAGCCCCCACTTGCATACTGTGCAACCCTGATCAAGTCACTTAACTTTCTTGTGCTCCCAGGTCGTACCTGGAAACAAGCTTTGGCTTAGTGTGCCTTTCCTGGTTAAAAATGTTCCCTTTCCTCCTTGATATCTGCAGCACTGTCCCGGTTAGCAAGTACCAGGGACGGTATTGCCCCATCATGAGTGGGTTCACACTGACTAGCTGCCTAAGGAATGCCCCTGCAAGTAGTCCAGGATGTTCCTGCAGCTAGCTTTAGCCACAGCTGGGGAGGTTGTAATCTACATCTGGCAAAATGAAGTCCCCCACCAGCAGTACCTCCCGCTTTTTGGTTTCTACCAGTACCATATCCAACTACTACCCCTGTGACAGAGGTCTGTATATCACAATAGTGTGAACAATGGCTCCGTTCCCTGCCTAAGGGTGACCCACAGTACCTCTGCACCCCCCCCCGTATTCCCTGTATTTCCATTGCTTTTATGTTTTCTCTCACATAAGCACCACACCCCCTCTTTTCCTTCCCACCCTGTGTTTGCTGAACAGAGCATATCCTGGAATAGCCATGTCCCAGTCATGGTTTTCAGTGCACCATGACTCAATAATTGCCACAATATCCAGGTTGGCCTCTGCCATGATGGCCTGTAGGTCTGGAATCTTATTTCTTACACTTTTGGCCAAATGTCTTGAGAAAAAAAAAGTAAAAACATTTGAAAAATACTACAATAGAAACATAGAAACAGACTGACTGCAGATAAGGACCACTTGGCCCACCCAGTCTGCCCATTTCCCTACCTACTGGATAAGCTGCAGATTCTAGTTAACCAACAGCCTATTTCCTGCAACCCCCCACTATAATTGCCTTATGTCTGTCCCATGCATGTTTGAATTCCTCCACTGTTTTAGACCCCACAACCTCTCCAGGAAGGCGGTTTCATGCGTCCACCACTCTCTCCGTGAAAAAGAATTTCCTCACATTACTCCTGAGCCGTCTCCCCCTCTAACTTTAAATTGTGCCCCCTTGTTCTTACACATCTCTTTTTCTGAAAGATGCTACCCTCCTGGACTTTGATGATTCCCTTGAGGTACTTAAAAGTTTCTATCATGTCCCCCCATCCCTCCTTTCATCAAGGTTATACATATTAAGCTCCCTCAGTCTCTTTTCATATGCTTTCTGATGTAGACCCTGCACCATTTTAGTTGCCCTCCTCTGCACTGCTTCCATCCTGTCCATGTCCTTGCATAGATGAGGTCTCCAAAACTGCACTAGTATTCCAGATGGGGTCTCACCAACTGTCTGTATAGAGGGATAACCACTTCCCTTTTCACAGGATGCCCCTCCCTATGCATCCCAGTATCCCCTGGCTTTCCTACTGACTTCTCACATTGCATACCCACCTTTAGGTCATCTGATATGACTACACCCAGATCCCTTTCCATTATTGTTGTTGTTAGTACCTCCCCTGCTATTGTGTACTCTTTTCCTGGATTTTATTTCCCAGGTGCATTACTTTGCACTTCTTTGCATTGAATCTAAGTTGCCATATGTCTGACCATTCCTCCAACCTTGCCAAGTCCCTTCTCATCCTTTCTACCCCCTTGTGCATCAACTCTGTTACAGATCTTTGTGTCATCTGCAAAGAGGCATACCTTTCCTTCCAGACCCTCTGCAATGTCACCTATAAAGATGTTAAAGAGGACTGGACCCAGTACTGAGCCCTGAGGTACTCCACTAGTAACCCCTTTCTTCAGAATGTGTTCCTTTTACTATTACCTTCTGTGTCCTGTTGTGCAGCCAGTTTGCTACCCAGGCTACCACCCTGGGACCCACTCCCAGGCTGGCTAACTTGATTATTAATCTTTTGTGCGAGACTGTGTCAAATGCCTTGCTAAAGTCTAGGTAGGCCATATCCACAGCCCCTCCCTGGTCTATTACTTTGGTCACCCAGTCAAAGAAATCGATTAGATTTGTCTGACATGACCTTCCTGCTGTGAATCCATGCTGCTTTGGGTCCAGTGCCCTGCTGGCCTCTAGGTACTGAACAATTCTTTCTTTCAGAAGTGATTCCATCATTTTCCCCACCACTGAGGTCAAACTAACAGGTCTGTAGTTTCCTGCTTCTGCCTTGCTCCCACTTTTGTGAAGGGGAATCACATCTGCCCTCCTCCAGTCCTCAGGTACCACCCTTCTTCCCATGATTTGTTAAAAAGTGTGGTTAGTGGTGTCACTAGGTCCTCCCTTAGCTCTTTTAGGATTCTAGAGTGAATCCCGTCAGGCCCCATTGCTTTGTCCACCTTGAGTTTTAGAAGTTCTTTCAGTACTTTTTCTTCTTCAAATGGACTGGTATCAACCCCACTATCTAGAGTGCTTCTACTGTTTGGTTTAGGTAACTCCTCCTCCTCTTCTTTTGTGAATACTGAGCAAAAGTATTCATTCATTATCTCTGCCTTTTCACTGTCTCCCTCTGCCCACCTCCCCTTTCCTTTATTAATCTTCCCTATCCTTCCCTTAACCTTTCTATGTTCCCTAATGTACCTATAAAAGGTTTTATCCCCCTTCTTAACTGAGTTGGCTATGCTTTCCTCGGTTTTGGGCCTTTGCTTTTCTGACTGCCTTCCCACTTCCTTCTGCTTTAATTGATACAGTTCCTGTCGTGTTCCGTCTGTGATTCCTTATACTTTTTGAATGCACACTTTTTCTCCTTAACCTTCCCTGACACTTCTTTTGAGAGCCATAGTGTTTTTTTATTCCGCTTTGTTTTCTTTATTTATTTCACACAAAGGCTTGTTGCCTCCATGATGGCAGTTTTGATTTTTCTCCATTGTTCTTCCACCCCTCCTTTCTGGCCATTTGCTAATGCATTCCTCAGGTATTCACCCATTTTGCAAAGTCAGCCCTTCTAAAGTCCAGTATCCCTTGTATTTGTATGGCTTGTCTCCATGGTTGTGTTTATTGTGAAGCACACTGTGCAGTGGTCGCTTGTTCCCAGGTGTCTATTGACTTCTAAGTTTGTGATCCTCTCTCATTTGAGAGTACCAGGTCTAGTATTGCTCCCTCCCAAGTGGGTTCCACCACTAGCTGTCTAAGGCATGCTCCCTGTAGGGCATCGAGAATGACCCTGCTCTTGGATATGGCTGCCGTCCATGTTGCCCAGTTAACATCTGGCATATTCAGGTCCCCATCAACAGTATCTCCTTTTCAGCCATTTTGAGAATCGCTCTATCATTTTCTTGTCCATTTCCTCCTTGAGACGGGGTCTGTATACAACCCCTGTGCGGATTGTGGTGCCATTCCCTGTCTCCAAGGTGACCCAGAGTTCCTCTTGTCCTCCCCCTTTACTTTTTAGTTCTGTTACTTTGATCCCTTCCCTTATGTAGAGAGCTACTCCACCTCCTCTTTTACCCTCCCTGTCCCTTCTGTAGATTGTGTACCCTGGTATGTTGACATCCCAGTCATGGTTCTCCATGTACCATGTTTCTGTGACTGCCACAATATCCAAGTGTTCCACTTCCATCAGGGCTACTAACTCTGGAAGCTTGTTTCCAAGACTACGGGCATTGGTACTCATTGCCCTCCATTTAATGTTGGCTTTATCCTTTTTTACCCCATCCCTGCTCTTATTGCCCTTGTCCATTTTTCCATTTACCCCTGTCCTGCCCTCTGTCAAGCTCTGTACCTCAGTGTTTCACTACTACCTGCCATGCTGGAGGGGAGGCTTGAACTTTCCTGTTTCCTATCAGCACCTCCCTTGGCTAGTTTAAAAGCTTGCCAAGGAAGCCTTTAAACCTGTCACCTAGGAGCGTGGTTCCCTTCCTGGACAGATGCAGACCATCATGCCAGTATAGACCATCTCTCCAGGTGGACCCCCAGTCCCCAATGAAGCCAACACCCTGTGCTCTGCACCAGTTTTGCAACCATTCATTAAACTGCATGGTGTGCAGTACCCTAGCCTCACCCCTGCCATAGACTGGCAGCACCTCTGAGAAGGTTACCATGCTTGCTACCTGTCTGAGGCCCCTCCCCAATTCCACAAATTCATCCTGCACTGCACTGATCTCATGCCTAGCTAGGTCATTTGTCCCGAGGTGGACAATGATATCTCGTTTCCTCTCCTGTGATGCTGCTTCTGCAATCCTGAGGATTCGCTTCCTGTCCCTCCAAGCCATGGCACCAGGCAGGCACCTTACTTCCCTCTCCTCTCCCTTCCCCAGGTCTACACCCCTAAGAGTTGAGTCCCCTATCAGAAGCCATTTCTTTCCCTTGTGTTGTCCCTTGCCACTCTTTTGTGGGTCTCCCTTGTGGATGTCCTCAGCATTCTTCTTGGTCTCCAATGAGGGTGTCATCATAGAGGAACCTTGATTTGCCAGACCGACATATGATTTGTGTAGAGGTGCAACTCGGGGCTACGCCTGTTCCACCACCCTCACCCTCCCAGAACCTATTGTGGTCCATCTGTCTTCACACATGGCAACCTCTGAGGCAGTGGTTGTGGAACTGGTGCTCTTTGGGTGGGGGAGTCCTCTTTAGTCCTTGCCAGTTCAGCCTGGAGGTGGGCAACCTCCTCCCTCAGAGCTGACAGTTGCCTGCAAATAGGGCAGCAACGCAGGTTCCAGAATGTTTCCCGGAAAATTGCTACCCCACAGCCAGTGCATTGCACCACTCCCCACATGTCCCTCTTCCTTATAATATACAATTTTTTTTGTGTGTGTGTGTGTGTGTGTGTGTGTGTGTGTGTGTGTGTGTGTGTATACTACGCTTATGCCCTGTGCTGGGTAATTAAGAATATGACAGTTCTGCTCCAAGATCTGTTGAGGAAGTGATGTCAGAACCTTGGCTATAAAGGAAATGCCACAACCACTGGTGACTGTTTGAAACAATCAAATACACCACTGCTCCACCACCCTGGTAAGTACTGCTCTTTATAGTAAGTCAACCAACACCACAATGTACTAGACCACTGCTCCTACACAAACCACTCTATTGAGTCCAGGGATAAAAATGAACTCACTGTTCAGCCAGCAGGACACTTCCAAAATATTGCACAAATATCCTTCCAAATCCTATGTGTCTAGCACAGAAATCAAGCAACTTCAGTTGTATTACAACCCCTCTGGTTATAAAATTACTACACTTTAATGGAATCCTGCAATTCTTAATGCCAATAAGAAAATAATGAAACTTTCTGTAGAAAGTGTAGCTTACCTTCTTAGTCCCCTACAATATTATGTTTTACCATGTTACCAGGTCCTCAAATGCGTTCTAGTTTGTTCTCTGCAGTATAGCCAGTTTCTCAGCTTCCAAAAGGAACAGCAAGTCTACAAGCAGAAGATCTGTGCATTTGAGGATTTTTATAGGTCCTACCGCTCAACTGTTTCTACTTGAGGGTCTTCCCTCATTTTACATCTCAAAATTACTCTGCATTTCATCTGTCCCTCATCCAAAAGGTGTTGCCCACAGAGAATGTGCTGTAAATTCAGACATTAAAGCAGAAATGTATAATATTCTAAGATGCTACATCAAAAAATGTTTGTGTAAGTAAACACAATGGTCTCCACAGTGTTCTGAGCTTGTGTCTCCATGAGCCCAGGCCACCAAAGGTCTGGCAGAAAGGAGCAGGACTGAGCATCAGAGAATACTGCTCACCTCCAGAGAGAGACGGCCGCTGCCTCTGCCATAACTGGGCAACCACAGATGGTAGTGCATCAAGAAGCAACGCAAGAGGGTGGGACATAAGCAGAGTTTTGGTGTTGGTGTGCTGTGCATGCACAAACACCTAGAGCTCCTAGGGTGCCATTGTCCTGGAGGCAAAATCATGGAGCACCTGTAGGGATAAATCATAGATTACAAAATATTTTATTATGTTATTATTGTGCATTAATTTAATTACTATTTTATATTCTTTATAAATGCCTACTCATTTATTTAGGTAATTGGGGTATAATACAAGACAGCTGGTTTAAATTCCTGTCTATATGAGCTTTCTATGCAAGGATAAAAATGACCTCTGAACGGGGGTTAAAAGATCAATGGCAACCATTTTATACATTGTTAAAAAAAATGAATTCAAGTCTCTGTATCATGAGTAGTGTTTTCTGAAAATGTCATGCTATTTGGTTTTGTGGTTTTCTTTAAATTAGCATTTGTTAACTTATTCTGGAAACAGACTGCTTCTGTCCCTCTGACAGAGCCTTGGAGAGTGATGACATATTGGAGTAAACTACTGCTTTAGCAGTGCAAGTCCCTGTTTGACTGAAGAGCTATACACATTCTAATTCGCACAAACTGTAGAGTCAACTGATTGCTGTCCAGGGTTTTTACTAACTCAGTCTCTGGTTTGTGTTCAGATGAATTAGCTGAAAATCTATAATTTTGGTCTTCTAAAAAGCTGATCATTGGAGTTTCAGTGCTGAACTAAAGTGGCATGCATTTGAGAAATCTGCTTATCTGTATCACAACTGTTCTTCCCCATCAAAACTTTTTTCTAGCTATGTAACACTGCGTTATTTAGTGGATAGAAAATAAATCCAACATTTGTTAATTCATACAAGTAGTTTGTCTTTGATGTAGCCTCAATAAATAGGCCCATGTAAGAACAATTCCTTTCCTCTCAGATTGATAAACAGGTGTCTGACGCACACTGCCATTTCAGGCACATGTACTATATGAACTCACAAATGTCAGTTCTTTGATGGTGTCTATGTGAAAACACATCATGTAAAACAAGAAACAGTATATGGCATCCTGATGCCCACTGTCTTCTGTGCTATAGCTGAGGCAGCTGCACTCTGCTGCCCTGTCCCCATCCCCTACAAGCTCCCTTTCTCTTGCCCCACCTTCAAGGCTGCTGCACCCTGTTGCCCCATCATCTGCCTGAACAATCAGGGCTGCTGCACCATGTGCACCCCATCCCACAGTAAGGGATTCTGAACCTTGATGCCCCTGTGTCCTGCCCCACAGTCCAGGCTTCTGCATCATCACTATCCACAGTCCCCTGCCACCACAGCCAGGGCTGCTGCACCCTGCTCCTGCCTACTCAGGCAGGGCTGCTGTGCCCTACAGCCCCTTGCCTCCACAGTTAGGACAGCTGCACCATGCTATCACTTGCTGTACCCTGTCCTCTTTCCCCCATAGTTGTGTCAGTTCCACCCAGGTGTGGCTGCTGCACCCTGTTCCACAATGTGGGCTGCTGTACCCTAATGCCTCCCTTGTCTCCTGACTGAACACTCAGGACCTCTGCACCTTACTGGCATGGGCAACATGGTGCAGCAACCCCAAATGAGGAGGCAAGGGACATGGGACTCTAGGGCATAGCAGAGCACAGCAGCTCTGACTGTGGTGACAAACAGGGGGAAACATGGTGCAGCAGCTCTGACTGGGAGGGGAGACAAAGTGCAGCAGGGTGCTGCAACCACAACTGTTCAGGCAGGGGCAGCAGGGTGCAGTGGCCCTAATTGTTCAGGCAGAAGATGGGGGCAACATGGTGCAGCAGCAGCACAGATTCTATGGGAGAAGAGAGTGGGCAGCAGGGTGCAACAGTATCAAATGTGAGACAGGGGGCTTGTGGGGCAGGTAACGGGGGCAGCAGAGCGCAGCTGCTTCAACTGGAGGCAGGAAATGGGGCATCAGGATGTCATAGTGCTTCTAGTTATACATATACATTACGTATTTCACACAGTAACCATTAAAGAACTGAAATTTGTGAGGTCAGATAGTACATGTGCCTGAAATAGCAGTTTTTCAATCTGAGAAGAAAACAATTGTTCTTACATGGACCAATTTATTGAAGCTACAAAGAAACTATTTGTATGAAATAAATGTTAGATTTATTTTAAATCCATTAAACAAACAAGTGTTATATAGCTAGAAAAAACACAGTTTTGATGGGAAAGAACTCACAGCTGTGAAGTTGACAAGCTAATTTCTCAAATGCGTACCATTTCAATTCAGCACTGAAACTCATATGGTCAGCTTTTTATAAGAACAGAATGATAGATTTTCAGCTAATTCATCTGAACACAAACCACAGACAGTCAGTAAAAACCCTGGACAGCAAACAATTAATTCTACAGACTGCTCTAATTAGGAAGTTAACAGCTCTTTTGCTCTTCAGTCAAGCAGGGACTTGCACTGCTAAAGCAGTAGCTTACTCTAATATGATGTCATAACTCTCCAAGGCTCAGTCAGAGGGACAGAAACAGCCTGTTTCCAGTTAGTGCAGAACAAATGCTGATTTAAATAAAACCACAAAACCAAACAGCATGACATTTCATGAAACACTACTCATGACATAGGGACTTGAATTCAGGCTTTCTTTTTTTAACAATGTGTAAAATGTTTGCCATTGATCTTTAACATCCAGCCTATACAGAACTTGGAAAAAAAGGATTTTCTAAGTCGCTCTGTTTAAACTGAAGGTTACCTTAACTGGCCCCTTTAACAGAGCAATATTAAGAGACTTCTTGAATCTCTATTTGCAAGCAGAAGAGCCTTGCTGATAAGACTGCATCACCTCATACCAGTTGTCACAGCTAAAATGTATAGCCTAATACTGCTTGGCACAGAGACCAGCCACTTTTAAAGAAAAATCAAGGGACTGAATTGAATCTCGAATTGGTTTAATATGTATGGAAAACATTTGTTTGTTACTAGAGAATGCAACACGCTTTCAGCATGAAATTATGCAAGCTACTAAAGAACATCTTCACCCATCACCTGGCCAAGTTTGATATTTGCAACCGGTGGAGAATGGCAGTTACTTGTCCATATATTCTGTGTCAAAAGGCTAAGAGCTGGAATATCTCAATTTAGTCTTAAATAAAAGCTGGTGTGATGACAAATCCAAGAATGTGACTTTTGTGTATATGTATGGTGGCAGAAAGATGTCACACCACTTTGAATATTTCTTTAAGAGTTTGCAAAGAGCAGGACTTCATGGTTGGCCGAGCAGACACAGAGATCTCCTCAAGGAAGATTTTCTGTCTTTTGAGAACTTTCCTGACCAAATATCTGAGAAATACACCTCATTCTGAAGCTGGAGACACAGAGAGCAGAATTTTTTTTTTCCAAAAGACTTACTGAGAAATGTTATAATCATTAGCAGCATATCTCAGAAAACATTTGTCTCACAGACATGAGACACTTTGAAAGATTGTTTTGAATGAACTGAGCCTGGAAATGTTTGTTTGAAGACTGCATCTTATTGCATTCAAAGGTTTATGGAAATGTAACTTTGGACTAAAACATTGTACAAGTGTAGAGGGAGGTGGAGTTTTAGAAGGAAAAAAATTAGCCATCCCACCTCCTTTGCAAGAACCAATCAGGCCTGGTGCAATAATGGCAGAGCCAGACAGGGATGTCACTCTGGACCAGAGGTATTAAAAGCCATTTCCTGAAAGAGGCTGGTTAGTCAACTTCTAACTGAGATGCTGAGAGGGTCTGTACTTGTGGAATGGACATTTTTTTGCAGATTAAGAACCATTTTGAAGTTCCTGCCAAAGCCAGAACAAAGGACAGAGACTGCCTATCGATGTCCATCAGCCAAGAAGCAAGTTTGCATTGCTGTGTTGACAACAGATGCATGCAAAGTCCAGGATTCAAGTGTGGACAGAGTAAAAACAGGAACAACAAGATCTAGCCACTAAACAAACTTTTGCCATCCAGGACAAGGAGAACTCACCAAGATTCTGAAATTAAGAAACTTCAGACTCTACAGCTAACCAGATATCTTGAGTATTATTTGAAATCATTTCTTTGATATTCTAATTAGGTTTAGCTGGGAGGTTGCATAGGAAAATAAACACTAAAGCTTGGGTATATAGAAAAGAGCATACCTATCTAAAAAGTATACAAGCATTTTGCATGAGAAAGTGTTTAAATAAGTTCCAAAGAAAATGTTTAAAATACTAAGACAAAGCTGTTAACTTAGATTGTTTATGCAACTAGATTCTTTTGAATTATCTGCAACAAGGGATTAAAGTTTCTACAAGAACAATTTTACTACTTAAAAAAGTTACCAAAACTAAAACTTGTGTTCTTTTATTTTCTGAAACCTTTGTTTTATGTTTATGCTGATTTTTTTTTACAGTGTTTACACTATTTTATGTTTATGCAACAGTTATTCATAGTTAATTATACTGTACATGGGCAAATAAAATCCATTTTTTATATACTACAAAGGGTGTGATGAAACATTCATAATTATCAGAACTTTTTATACAGTAGGCTGTGGAGTAAGGTTTGAGCCAGTGTTACATTGTTTTATGTGGTTTTACACATTTTATGACACAGGGCTGAAGGTTTAGCAGAGTGTCCATAATAAATAATTGGTATTCCAGCCTATTGTTCTGACACACACCCTGATGTACCTAATGAAAACCTGTTATACTCGGGCTCAAACAGCCTCCTGTCACCTCCACTCACCTTAAGACATCCTTGAACAGGAAGCCATCCCCCCAAAAAAAACACCATTGAGGGAATAAGCCACGGGGATTTGGAGAAATCCCTGGAGAAAAGTTAAAGTAATAAAAACCAAATTTGGCTATCATTTTCCTCCAAGATATCCAGCTCTTGTGAGAGGAACATGAAAATTCACCCATAAATCAGTAGAAGAGTGACAGCTGCAATGCCAGATTTTAATCCCTAATTATATCTGGAGGGGACAGACTATAAGGTAAGGGTTTATCAATTAGGGGCGTGCACAACCCAATTAGCACTTCCCAAATACCATGAATAATGGGGTCCCTTGTACTATGGACCAGATACCAAGTATTTTCCACTATTTGTGGTATTCAGCATCAGGTCCAAGCATTTAAAAAATTAAAAATCTCTGTCCCTCCATGTGTGGCCAGGTTTAGCCCCTTGTGCACCCCCATCCACAATCCAAGTCATCTACCACACTCCCCCTCATACTAGTCATTCCAGGGATTTTTGTTTCTCTCAAAAATGCTGGTCAGCTTCTGGCACTGTGCTAGCAGCCAACATCGCCAATTCTTTCAGCTCCCTAGCCTGTTTTCCTACTCCCCAAAGATTCATTATGTGATCACTGCCCCCTCCCCCACCACACAATTCATGATTGGGGGGGTGCAGGCACTGGATACACTCCTTGGTAGCCCAGTATTTCCCTCCCACAGTGAGCTACCTATAGGCAGACTACCAATCAGTCTGCCAAGCATCATCAATGAAATACTGCTCTGGTCCCTCACTTTTGGTCATGCATTAGATTGTGTGCTCAGTCATTATACACTTACGTTTTAATATAGGAGGCCCTCTGCAGGAGGAGGGATGACTGGACTATGCAGGAGTGTTACAGATGTTCACCTTAAATTTTGGATTAAGGGTCAGGAGAGAGGCTATAATTCACATAATGGGTCTTTGGGGACTTGGGGAAGATATTATGTGGGTGGTCACATCAAGCTTTAGTTCCCTGCTGGAAAGAAGCTTGGAGAAGTGACAGAATGGCAGTGACAGTGCAAACCAGAAACAGGCACATGGCAGAGAGCAAGGAAGCAGAGATAAAATACCTTAAAAGGGCAGAGGAAAAAGTACCAAGCCTGTGAGAGCAGACAAGAGTTCTAGTAAAACTACGCGAGATGAGAAGGGGAATGGTAGGAGGGTGCACTCAACGACCTGTTATGGCAAGTAACTGCTCTGTCGTTTTCAAGGACATCTCCCTCCACTAAGCCACACCACTGGAGAGATTCCCAAGCAGTGCAATAAACACGGAGGGTGGCAGGAAGGTTCAATCTAACACTAAGACAAGGAGGCCTTGCATAACAGTGGGACCCAAATTAGCGCGCATCTATGAGAGATACTATCCAGACTGTAATGTTTAGTAAATGTGCGAACAGTTCTCCAAGTGGCATCAGCACAGATGTCAGCAGCTGACACATTGTGGACACAAGATATTAAAGAGGCTATGGCACCAGTAGATTGTGCATTGACAGGGCCCAAACGCTACTTACTATGCTTCCAGTAACAGAAAACAATGCCAGAGTCCAACCATTATGAAAGTCATTGCTTAGAATTAGAGATTCCCTCTCCCCATCCTGGGGACAAAAGATATTAGACAGGATGTTCTAGAATCTTTAGTATGATCCAGGTAATGACACAGAGTCCTACAGGCATGCAGCACAAGTAGCAACCATTTCCCCTATTCTTGGGAGGAAAAAATAAAGGATTCAGGGTGAAGTCAGAAAAAAACTTCAGGAGAAAAAGAGAGTTGGTCTGTAAAGTGACTCAGTCCTTGTGTTTAACAAATTAACTAGAACTCAATACAAAGTGCACACAAAAGTGGAGTGTAGGTGTGAGGGGGTTAATAAGGCAAGGGGCTCCACAACCAGTGCATGTAGTTCTGAAGTTCTTCTTGCTGAGCCAATGCCTACTGGAAACAACATCTTCAAGAAAGCAAGAATAAGTTACCGGTAGTGGCATGTTAGAGAGGAGGGGCTGGAAGGATCTCCAGAAGGTTTCACACTGGAACTATTCTATGGACTAGCGTATAAAAGTACAGAATACCTGTAAGAAACATGCAGGGGGACCTCAAATTGGACAAGTGACCCATCATCAATGAGAGCAAGAAAGGCAGACACCACAGCAAAATGCACCTTCAGAGAGGAGTACTGGAAACCCAGCTCTGCAAGGGATACGAGATTATCCAGAACAAGACTCACTGGACAAGGCCACAGGTCCAGGCTATAAGTACACCAGAATGTAAAACATTTCTATTTCTGGGAATAGAACTACTTAGTGGATAGTTTACATTCTGTCAAGAGAACATCCGCAATCACAGGGAAATCCCAAGGTGGGAGATAGTTCTATGCCCTCTGGAGCCAGGTATGGAGGTGCAGGGATTGGAGAACTGGGTGCATAAGACAGCACTCTTTTTGTAATTGGTGCTCTGCTCAAGAGGGAGCAGGACCAGAGATTCCACTGCCAACTGTTGCAGCAGAAGGAACAAGATTTGTCTGGGCCAGAGTTGGGCCACAAGAATTATGGTGTCTGATTCCACCTGTAACTTGACCAGAACCTTTGAATTAGAGGACTGGCCAGCCTGGTGGTGCTGAGGGTTGAAGCACGGGATGCCGCACCTCACGCCATGTTGGCGACCTGGGTTTGGGAATGAACTCTGGTCATCGGGGGTCAGCAGGGGAGGGAGAGTATTAAGTATCCGGAGGACTGCTCGCCCCTCTTGGGGTGGGTACTGGGGCATGCCTCACTCCTTAGCAGCCCCTGATGGAGATCGGGGACCCTGCAGGAGTGTTGCTGGAATTAGGGGGCAGAGCAGCTGCAGACATCAACACATAGGTGCGCAGATGTCATTGCATGTCCGTGCTCTGAAGGGGGAAATGCAGAAAACCCTGGAGGACTTGGTAGGTGATGGAGACCCCAGGAACAGACACCCACATCCCATCACCTGACTAGCCCTCTAACCAGCTTTCGCCGAGCTCTTTGACCTGGCCCAGGATTGTTCCTCTAATTGGAGAAAGGACACCAGGAAGGTGGGATGGGCTCTCACCTGGGGGTTGATCTGGGGGGGCTGAACAAGTCTGTGGGTCCAGGGTGGGGGCACTCAGCAATGTGTCTCCTGGGAAAGGTGGTTTCAAGCTGTGAGTAGAGGCCAAGGTTGAGTGGGTACTCCTGAGAGATGCCCTGGTCCACTGGAGATGGTTCACAAAAAAAAAAAAAAAATTAGAGAACTGTGGAAATGTATGCTGGAACATTCCCTTCCAGAAGGAGGACAACATGTCTCACCAAAAACTCCAGGCCCTGGTGTGAGCAAGCAAAAATTCTGCACTTTTGCATTGTATGGGGCAGCAAAATGGTAAGATTCCAGACCACACCAACAGTCAAAGAGGTCACCCATGATGGAATCCAGAGAAGTCCCCACTTATGGGACAGAGCCCAGGACTGGATGTGGTGATCCAGCAGGGCACTGAGGGTGCAGGTAAAAGATGGTTATCAAGAACACATTGTGTTCTACCGCCCAGTGCCAGACAATCATTGCTTCCCAGCAGAGCGGACAGGAATGAACTCATCCCTGTCTGTTAATGTAATACATCAGATATATTGTCCATTCTGAACAACAGGGGCTGACCATGGAGAAGGACAGCAAAGGCCTGTAGGCCAAATAAAACAGCCTTCATCTTCAGAGTGTTCCTGTAGAGATAACAATCTAGAGTGAACCAAAGACCCTGAGTTTGGAATGGTTCAAGATGGGCACTCGGTGCCCAAGCAATCAGTTGCTATTACCTGCAGGGAGTGACAGACTAAGAAACAGCACCTCTATGTCAAGGTTGGGAGTGGTCCAGCCACCACAGGAAAGCAAGATAAACAGGAGCCATCACCAGGATGAGACATTCTAGATCACAAAAGTACTGAATCCACTGCACAAAGAAGAACCATTTTGGAATCTTCATATGCAGGCATGCCAGAGGGACAGCAAGGATGGCAGGAGTCATCAGGACAATCAGCCTGAGAAGATATTGTGCCAGGACACTAAAGGAGTCTGGTCAATCAGAGCAGTGCCTGATCTATCGGGAGAAACATCTAGCTGATAGATGTATCCAGGACAGCACCTATGGATTTAAGGTGCTGGCACAAGGTTAGAACCAACTTCAGTTCATTGATAGGGATGCCCAGATTCACGAAAAACTGGTGCTCTGAAACAGGTTTTCATCCCTGGATGGGACTTTTAAGAGCCAAGTGTCTAGATTAGGTAACACATGCAGATCTTCCCTCCGGAGCACTGTGGCCACCACCACGAAGCACTTGGTGGAGACATGTGGCATTGAAGATAAGCCAAATGGCAAGACATGAAACTGGTAATGAGAGCCCTGCAGCATAAAGAGGTGGTACTGCCTCTGATTGAACAGCACCTGGATATGAAGGGAAGCATCATTCATATCCAGGGCACAAAGAAAAAAAAATATCCAGGGCACAAAGACAGTTCCCTTATAACAGAAGAGGGAACAGAGAGTGAAGAGAGACCATGCAGAAAGAGCATTTACTCACTCAGATTTTTGAGCATCTCCTTCATTGGGTCATACCTTTGGAACTGTAAGCTGTCAGCATCAAGACCACTCAAACATTTGCTAGCTCGCGGCCACCTAAGATGTTTTGGATACCTGTAAGAAACATTGAGACAGTCCCCAGTACCATAATCTAATTGCTTCTCTGCACAAGGGATAAAAGAGAGTGCCCCCTGCTTGTTGATATAGTGCATTACACTTACATTATCTGTTCTTATCAAAAGAGGACCTGGAATAAGATGTTCTATGAAAGTATGTAGATCAAGGAGAACAGCCCTCATCTCCAGAACACTGATATGGAGAACATAATCCCAGTTGGCTCACAACCCCTGGGCCTGGAAATGGAGAACTGACAAGAATCATCTGTTCCAGTTCATCTACCAAATTATCCTTTGTACCCAAAGTATCCATTGCAAGATTCCCATATGGAGTGTTGCCAAGGGGACTGTTGCAACAGCAGCTGCCAGAAGTCCCAGGAGACTGTGCATTTTCTGGGCGGACACATAATGGCTCCACTGGATCAGCTGGGTCTGGGCAACCAGGGCCTTGGCCCTGTCTGTGGGTAGAAATGCACTGCCCAATGCTGTATACATCACTGCACCAATAGGCACTGACAGGTAGTGAGTACAGATTCTGGTACACTGACCATAACACCCAGGTCCTCAGACAATCATTTGGTTCTGGACAAGGTGCACTGAACTACTTTCTTGGATGGGCCCTTCAGTAAACAGTCATCCAGATAGGGGAAGACAAAGTCTTTCCTTCCAGGTCCTGCTGCCACAACTGTGAAGCATTTGGTAAATACCTGTGGTGTTTAGGTAGAGTCTACAATCAAGACTGACTCTGGACGGATAATGGCTGCCCTCCTGCATAAAGTGGAGGTACTGCCTATGGCATTTTTGGATTTTTACATGAAGGTAAGTGTCCTGAATTTTCGGGGTGCAGAGCCAATCCCACCTTTTCTTAGTAGGGGGATGAGAACCTGAAGAGACCTTTCAAAACTCTTTGTATTAAATAAACTTGTTCAAGTCTCAGAGGTCCAGCACAGGATGCAGATCTCCTTTTCTCTTGGGAACAAGGAAGTACCCTGAATCTCCCGTCCCTTTCATTGGGATGATGGTTTCAGTAGTATTCTTTCAAATTAGTGATTGCACTTCTCTCAGAATGGACAAGTGATCAGGAGAAAATAAGGTAAAAAATCCAAGGATGAACTTGGGGGGGAGACAGTAACTCCAGAGTATGCCTCTTTTCCACTATTTCTAGGACCCACTCTTCTGTGTTGCTCTCCCTCCATTGATGGATGAAGGGAGATCCTTCTTCCCACTTGCACACCTGTAGGCAACAGTAGAGGAGAAGGAAGTGGTGAGTCTGAAGATACCGGGAGCCACAGGGACACCTTGACAGATACCTTTGGCTGCCTGTAAATGGGCACCACAGGTGGGGAAACCTGAAGGAGTCCTACACCACAACCTTGGGACTGCAGATGGTAGTCACAGCCTCCACAGCTTGCTGATCTAAGATATGAACCACTACCATGTCCGCTGGCATGTTGAGGGATCAGGTATTTAAGAAACCTTAATGTAATTTTGGTTTACTGAAGGTCCCTAAAGGAATTATCTGGTCCAAATAGCTTGAAACCTCTAAAACAAACTGGTTGGGTAGATTCAGTAGGGATGTGAAAGCTGGAGGGGGGTAGATTCGGGAAAGATGTGAGGAAGTACTTCACAGAAAGAGTGGTGGATTCCTTGAACTGCCTTCCAACGGGGCAGTGGGGTTCAAGAATGCAGGGGATAGGCACAAGGGAGTCAGTGGAATGAAAGAGGGGAAGGAGAAAGAGCTGAAGGTTAAGTGCAGTCTGCAGTGACTATGTAGGTAGGGAAAAACAGGCTCACTGGGTGGACCAACTGTATGTAACAGGGGGTCCTGTTGTGAAGTATAACCAATCACTTAAAGATGCAATAACCCCCCCCTCCATTATTTCTTTTCACTCTACCCTATCCTCTATTATATTTCAATATCTATCCTATACTTTCTTGTCAGGGTACAACCTGGCAATCTTCTATCTATCCTTTACTGTCCCTTTTTTTTTCTTTTTCTGTCAGTACTTAATTGCATCTTGTTAAAAATATATGTATATATATTGAAAAAGCTATGCTCAGCAAACCTTCAGTGGCTACTGGGAGAAGCAGTCCAACAAGCTCAGTGTCCCAAAACAAATGTCAAGAAGGAGCTGTTTCATTTGTAAACAAAAGAGCCTCTAAACAGCAGAGGGCTGAGTTGTGAAACAAGTATCTGCTGCAGCTTCAGCTAGTAAGTTAAGAAGCAGTGGCTGTAAAACTATGGGAAACTGGAACAACAAAAAATGTATTGTACTAAAATAAACTGTTACCCGAGTGCCCATGTTAGTTGCAGAGGTCCTATAAGGGCAGGCAACTCATGAAATGGCAGCTTATATGGTCTCAAGGAGGAGTGATGTCAGAAGGGGAGGAGCTAAGCTAATGCTCTGACATCATAGTCCTATAATTAAGTCTATATTTTGTTTTAGGACCTTGTGAGGAAATAAATGTTTTTGGGTAAACCCTCAAGTGCTAGAATGATACTAGTTGGTTTAATATATATATAGCTTGAAAATGCCATTGTTCATCTTAATTAAGGTATCACATGATTGATGAGGTCACCCTGTGGCATTATAAAAGTTCCTCTAGGAGAAACAAGAGAGATAGGTGGTCATAAGGTTCTGGCCAAGCAGAGAGAAGGTTCTAGAAGTAATTGTACAAGTTTCACATTGTTTGAGAGAAGGAAAGAACTCAGGAATTCTGTAGAGTAATTTTTTTTGCAAGAATTATTTCCTGATGTTTGAAGAGGTGTGACGGATTAACACCATTTATTTTTCCTTTCTGTATATATTAAATTTAGTATTTTTATTTATTTTTTCTTCTTTTTGAATAAAATGATAAATGCAGACATATGCATTTTTTATGCATCCTATCTGGTTGTATGATCTGTTTATTGGGACCCACAGTACCACAACTGGTGTTAGAAGTGGGATTCCAACCTCTGGGGTATCAGAAGGTACTCCAGAGGGGGTGTTGTGCTGAAAATACCCTAGCAGATGTAACAACCAGAACAAGTGGAGTTGGATGCATTACATCTGACCAGGTCTGTCACATTGAAGACTGGTGTCCAGTTGTTGCCAGGGATCGAACCTGCTACCAGACAAGGAAAGATGGAAGGAGCCACAGCTGCGGCTGGTAATCCAAAGAAGGAGGAAAGCCAGATGACCCCAGCACCGGAGGATCCAAGTGAACTACTGAAATGGCTTTGTTTATGCCAACTTGAGATGGAGCGCCAGAAAGAAGAAGACCAGAGACAGAGGGATGAAGACCGGAGGATACAGGCTGAAGAGAGATGGAGACAAGATGAAAAATGGACGGCAACCTTAAAAGCTATCCAGAACATGACCCAGGGGCAGATGGGGAGATCTGTTCCTAGAGACATTAACTAAGTTGACAGAGGTGGATGATATTGAGGCCTATTTGACAACTTTCGAGAGGGTGGCCCAAACCTGCAACTGGCCCAGAGACCAATGGGCGATTCGTTTGGTCCCATACCTCTCGGCACGGGCACAACTAGTCTACAGCCAGCTAAGTGGAGCTGATAGCTCAAATTATGACAGAGTTAAAGAAAAAAATTATTTGCAGATATAATATCAGCACGGAGACATACAGGCAACGATTTCAGTCTCAGAAAATGGCAAGCTTGGATACCCCAAGAGAAACCTATGCCCGTTTGAAGGACTATTGTGGAAAATGGCTACAACCCACCACCAAAACTGTAGACCAAATCATGGAACTGATAATAATTGAACAATTCATCCAGATATTACCTGTGGAAGTGCAATTATGGGTAAAAGAACAAACCCGAGACAGCCAAAGACACCATTAAGTTGGCAGAAGATTACCTAGCAGCAAGAAGCACCCGAGCCAGAGGTAACCAGGGCAATCCAGGACCATCTAATGCGCTGGTAAGACCACCTTTTAATGCTTCTACTAACCAGAGACAGTTCTATCGAAGGGGAGAGAGGTGGGAGAGTTCCATATGCAGAAATAATATGCCATGGTTGTCTTGGAAAAGGGCATATTGTAAGGAACTGCCCAAATAAAAGATCTGATTTAGCACATCTTGCCCTAGCAAATTTTGGGTATGTGACCTCTGTGGGTATTGGGGAACAACAGACTTTGGGTTTGCTGGACTCAGGCAGTATACAAACTTTGATCAGGGCTGATCTAGCACTGAATATGCCCCAGAGTGATTCAAGTACTACTGTGCGGTGTGTACATGGAGACATACACCGATACCCTACAGCATGTCTTAATATAACTGTAAATACAGAAAGCCATGACATGTTGGTAGGCCTTGTTCCATGACTCCCAGTACCTGTCATTGTTGGGCAAGACTTTCCTCATTTTGACCTTTTAATGCAGCAGCAGCAGAAGACTTCTACAGGAACTGTTAATGTGGTTGCTAGGTCCCAGGCCAAAACACAAGACTTACAGGAGGTCTTTCCTTTTGATAATGGTTATTTTGAGACTGTCAGTAAGGTCAAAAAGTCCAAGAAGACTAGGCAAAGAGAAAAAAAGACTTGGAATGAAAATCATCAGGCTAAAGGTCAACTTAATATCCCAGAGACTCTAGTGCAAGATATTGTACAGGACCAAAAAATGCGATGAATCTAACATCTTTATTTTTACAGGTGGACAAGGTTGGACATCCTGGACAATCTAGATTTATTATCAAAAAAAACAATATCCTGTATAGAGTTGTTGTAGAGCCTGGTACAAATGAGGAACTTGAACAGTTAGTGGTACCCAGTAAATACAGGGAACAAATAATGCACTTGGCACATGATATTCCCATGGCTGGTCATGAAGGTAGAGACCGGACAGTACAACGTATTCCATCTCGATTCAGTTGGCCAGGGGTCCACCAGGATGTTACAGCCTATTGTAGGTCCTGTCCCCAGTGCCAATTGGTTGCCAAGGGAGGGAAGAAAGATATGGTGCCCCTACAACCTATACCATATGTAACTACTCCATTTGACAGGGTGGCAATGGATGTGGTGGGACCCTTATTAAAAAGTTCTAAGGGGAATCAGTATATTTTAGTCATTTGTGACTACACAACCAGGTACCCAGAAGCAATACCAATGAGGACGGTTACTGTCCCTCATATTGCAGAAGAACTGGCAAAAGTCTTCAGCAGGATGGGAATACCCAAGGTTATCCTGACAGACCGTGGTAGTAATTTTTCCTCCATCATGCTGCAAGAACTATATAAATTGCTAGGGGTATCTGCTGTTAGAACATCCCCATACCATCCCCAAACTGATGGGTTAGTGGAAAGATTTAACAAGACAATGAAATGTATGCTTCAGAAGTATGTGCAGGAGGAAGGCTGGGACTGGGATAAGTTTTTGCCCTATTTGCTGTTTGCCTATAGAGAGGTGCCTCAGGCTACTACAGGGTTATCCCCCTTTACCATGTTATATGGGCGTAACCCTAGGGGTCCCTTAGATGTGGTAAAGGAGCATTGGGAACAGGGTCTAATGTAGCATGCAAAATATACTTGAATACATGACTGAATTGAGGAAAAGGCTAGTGAAATATGTGACTATAGCCCATCAAAATGTTGACCAGAAACAACTCAAACAGAAATAACATTATGATATGGGCTTAAAGCATAAAGCATTTGAACCTGGGGAAAAAGTGTTGCTATTGTTACCCTCCACTGAAAATAAATTGCTCATGCGTTGGCAAGGACCATATGTGATCTTACACCAGGTAGGCAATGTAAACTATGCCATTGAGATGCCAGGGCATAGACCGGTAAAAAGAATTTACCATGCCAACCTGCTGAGAAAATGGGTAGAAAAAACAGAAACCTCAGTGTTGTATATCCAGACCGATCCTGATAGAGCAGAGCTAGATATAGTATATGACAGGATTGATAAATCTGTTACTGACACTAAAGTGCATATCAATCCTGACTTAAACCCTGCACAGAGATTACAGATTGATCATCTCTTGGAGTATTTCGCACGTACATTCACAAAGAATCCAGGAAGAGCCAAAGGCGTAGTCCATGAGATCAGAGTTACCCAAACCAAACCAATTCATCAGAAGCCATATAGATTACCAGAAAAGAACAGGCCAGAAGTCGTGGCTGAGATAAAACAAATGGAACAAGCAGGAGTGATAGTTCCTTCACGCAGTCCTTGGTCCTCTCCATTAGTGGTCGTGCATAAAAAGGAAGGGGGCATCAGGTTATGCTTAGATTTTAGGAAAATTAATGAAGTATCTGAGTTTGATGGGTATCCGATGCCACGCATCGATCTCCTAGATCAGACTGGGTCTGCAAGATACATAAGCACCTTAGATTTAACAAAAGGGTATTGGCAGATTTCATTGGCCCCAAAAACCCCAAAATTAACTGCCTTCTGTTCCCCTCTTGGTCTATATCAGTTCACTACGATGCCGTTCAGCCTACATGGAGCCCCGGCTACCTTTCAACGGTACATGGATCATATCTTGAGACCTCACAAGGGCTATAGTGCTGCTTATTTGGATGATGTGGTCATCTATAGCCCCGACTGGGAGACTCATCTATTACAGCTTAGTGCTGTGATACAAAGCATCCAGGATGCTGGAATGACCATTAACCCGTCTAAATGTGCTATAGCTAAGACAGAAACACGCTATCTGGGGTTCATTATTGGACATGGGAGGATTAAGCCAGAAGTAGATAAAATTGAAGCTGTGGCTAACAGTCCCTACCCATGACGAAGCGCCATGTCAGGTCTTTCCTTGGTCTGGCAGTTATTATAGACGCTCATCCGGATTTTCCACCATTGCTACTCCTCTCACAGATCTGACCAAAACCATTTTCCCAATAAAGTAAAGTGGAGTCCCGCCTGTGATGAGGCATTTAACAAAATCAAGGCCATCCTATGCTCAGCTCCGGTGTTATGTAGCCCTGATTTCACTAAACCATTTGAATTACAGACGGATGCCTCTGACACAGGTATAGGGGCAGTATTGACACAGCATAGCCAGCGAGAGGAACACCCCATCTTATACCTCAGCAGGAAATTACATGAAAGAGAGAGAAGATATGCATGGGATAGACATAAAGGAATTCTGGAGGTCAGGGGTAAGGTGCAACAGAGTTCTAGGAAAACAAACTGAACTTACAAGCTCAAATGGGCAGACTGGGTGGGCCATAGGCCCTTATCTGCCGACACTGTCTATGTATCTAAGATATTCTACAGTGGAGAAAGAATGTCTGGCCATCAAGTGGGCAGTAGAAGCCCTGAGATATTATCTTTGGGGAAATCAGTTTACGATTATATTAAATTATATTATTTATGCTGGCTAAATTTGATGAAAGATAAAAATGCCCGCATTTTAAGGTGGTATTTATCATTACAACCTTATAAGTTCACTGTACGACAGAGCTGGTTCTCAGCATCAGAACGCTGATTTTTTTATCACGCTTTGGTGCTGATCCAGCTAGTAACTCTGTTCCAGATACAGATAATGGAATTGTATGAGTAATACAAAGTGCCAAGATGGCACAACCCCAGGGAAAAGTATGACTTGTAAACAGTATTGTCTGATTTTGAGTAGTGTTTTGAATACTGTTTATTTTTAAGGGTCCCTGGGGGGGAACTTCTAGAGTGGGTGGGCGGAAGTTCCAACCTTTCACAGGGTGAGGGGTTTCAGTCAACACAACAAACATTATGTTGCCTTCTTGTGGTGGGAGGAGTGTAACAGGGGGTCCTGTTGTGAAGTATAACCAATCAATCACTTAAAGATGCAATAAACCCCCCATTATTTCTTTTCACTCTGTCCTAACCTCTATTATATTTCAATATCTATCCTATACTTTCTTGTCAGGGTGGCCAACCTAGCAATCTTCTATCTATCCTTTACTGTCCCTTTTTTTTCTTTTTCTGTCAGTACTTAATTGCATCTTGTTAAAAAAAATATATGTATATATTGAAAAAGCTATGCTCAGCAAACCTTCAGCGGCTACTGGGAGAAGCAGTCCAACAAGCTCAGTGTCCCAAAACAAATGTCAAGAAGGAGCTGTTTCATTTGTAAACAAGAGAGCCTCTAAACAGCAGAGGGCTGAGTTGTGAAACAAGTATCTGCTGCAACTTCAGCTAGTAAGTTAAGAAGCAGTGGCTGTAAAACTACGGGAAACTGGAACAAAAAAAAAGGTATTGTACTAGAATAAACTGTTACCTGAGTGCCCATGTTAGTTGCAGAGGTCCTTCTGTAGGGCAGGCAACTCATGAAATGGCAGCTTATATGGTCTCAAGGAGGAGTGATGTCAGAAGGGGGAGGAGCAAGCTAATGCTCTGACATCATAGTCCTATAATTAAGTCTATATTTTTGTTTTAGGACCTTGTGAGGAAATAAATGTTTTTTTGGGTAAACCCTCGAAGTGCTAGAATGATACTAGTTGGTTTAATATATATATATTATATAAGCTTGAAAATGCCATTGTTCATCTTAATTAAGGTATCACATGATTGATGAGGTCACCCTGTGGCATTATAAAAGGTTCCTCTAGGAGAAACAAAGAGATAGGTGATCAGTAGGTTCTGCCAAGGAGAGAGAAGGTTCTAAGAAGTAATTGTGCAAGTTTCCACATTGTTTGAGAGAAGGAAAGAACTCAGGAATTCTGTAGAGTAATTTTTTTTTAAAGAATTATCTCCTGATGTTTGAAGAGGTGTGACGGATTAACACCATTTATTTTTCCTTTCTGTATATATTAAATTTAGTATTTTTTTTTTCTTCTTTTTGAATAAAATGATAAATGCAGACATATGCATTTTTTATGCATCCTATCTGGTTGTATGATCTGTTTATTGGGACCCACACTACCACACTCATCTGCTCTCAAATTCTATGTTTCTATAACCATTCAGCATGTCTTGTTGTACATAAGTAGCAAAGCCAGCCACCCTGAGCCAGGAATATCTTCTGAGGTAGATACCAGAAGCAGCAACCCTAGCAGATGCATCTGTGGTATCATATGCAGAGTGTAACAGATGTTTTCCAGTATAAATATCAGCTGAAAAAGCTTTACGCAGTTCAGCCTTGGCAAAACTATCAGGCAAAACAGTGGCATCATGCTATTGTGGTACTTCAAGATATATGCCTCCCCAAATGTCCCCCCAGTGCTGTCTTGTTAAACACACATGAACCTAAAAATGAAATATGAGAACAATTTTCTTAGGTTCTTGGTTGTTTCAAATACCATGGCATTTTATTGCACCTTTAGCCTATGTGCAAGCAGAGGGGTGAGATTATCTGCATTTCTCCCCCTAACATATCAGTTACTCACACTCAATTGTGCTGCTGAATGTGCAGAGTGGTAGGTGTGCACATCTGCAGATGGCATTAGAAAGATCTACATTACTCGTAGCCAAAAGAGAGTGCACACACAACTCTGCACCATGTGACCAGACTGCTACCACAGACACTCTCACTGGAAGCAATAATTTTTGGACAGCTCAAAGCTGATATAGGTAATCTTTCCAATCTTCTTAAAAGTGGTCACAAAGTATGCCTGTCATCTTATTAAATTTTGGTGACATGGTAAGCCCACTGAGCCCCGAAGGTCTCTTTTTCAAGGGTGACCCGGGATTACATAGCATAAGTGAATAAATAGTATAACACAATCAGCACAGTTACAGGTAATACAAGTATCACACAGTGAGCATTGCCTTTTATAGGAGAGGCCAGCGTCTGTGATTGGCTGGAAACAATCAGCCCACTTTCCTACTTGCAGCTTATATGCTCCTGCCACTAGGGATCAGTAGCTCAACTTCTCAAAAAAAAAAAAAAAAAAGGCTAACATGGATCACCACTTCCTGGTGCTTCTCACAGTTGCCTCCCTCCTCCCATCACAGTCTCTACCTCCAACCAGCCTACCACATGATAGGTCATACTACTTGTTCACTAATCCCTGGCACACCACTTCCCCACAAGACCTTAACATCCCCTGCACCCTCTCCCCCGGTCCCACCCTGGAGACAAGACCTGGGAGACTACTTCTGGCCTCCATCAACATCTGCAGTCTCCACAGGAATTTTACTCCCCTCCAGGGCTGGATCGCACAACAGTTTCCGGACATCACAGCACTATCCAAGACCTGGCTATCCAATAACATACCTGATGGATCTGTCGCCTTATGTAACTTCACCATTTTTTGTGCTGACAGATTGAGCAAGTGTGGAGGTGGATGTGACATCTATGTAAGAAACTCACTACACGCCACCCCGGTCTCCCTCCCTAACACTACTCCTGGTGCCCAAGTCCTAACCATCAAACTAAGACAGGGCAATACCGGTAAGACACTGTATATCATGGCTGTCCACATCTCTCCAGGTAACCAAATACTTGCCTTTGAATCATTTCTGTCTAGCATCACAACTCCCCTCCAAGAGTGAAATCATTATTCTGGGAGATTTCAATGTCAATTGGCTAACCACCATGTCCTCCCTCTACAAAGAATCCATTCTAGCTTATGACCTTACCCAAGTAGTCCGTACGCCAACCAAAGTAGACCCTAAATATTGTACCTTCACTCTTATTGACCTCATCTTCACAAACTGCCCAAACAACCTCACCAAGTGAGCACTCCCCAGTCATCTGCTGGTGGTCAAATAAACAGCTCCCTATCATGCCTAAAGTTCATGCCCATAGACGCCTCAAAAAAGGATCCTTCCCCCATCTCAAATCATACCTCGCTTCCTGTGACTGGACCCCTATCCACATTGCTCCATCAGTAGATGCTGCCCTCACCTATTTTATCTCTACCTTTAACTCAGCCTGCAACATCTTCGCCCCCATCACCAAGCATACTGCAAAACAATGGGACACACCCTGGATCTCCCAATCACTGCAGGACCAAATGCACCACAGAGGCAACCTCTGGCACAGGGCACTGGACTCTCATCTCCCCATGACAGACAGCTATACAGAGAGGCCAGGAACAAATGTACCTGGGCAATACGGCAAGCTAAAGCTAATTGCTACAGGCAGACCCTAACCACCTCCTGGGGCTCTGGGAAAAAAATGTTGGGACAATTTAAAAGAACTCTGCAGGAAAACTGTATCCCCTACACCTGACCAGCTATGAATTGATGGAGTCATTTCCCAGGACCCTGCAGCTATCTCCAACGCCCTCAATCTGGCCTTCTCAGACCTCAGTAACATCCTCCCCCATAACTTCTTCAGCCAGAGACCAAGTTCCACTAATTACAATCCAGCCACTGCTGACCACTCCCCTTTCTGGCTACGGGTCCTCATTTGCAGTGAAGCAAAATTCTATCTTACCACATTGTTGATGAATGCCCGCCATAGCAATGACTTGCTGGACCTCAAACTCCTCCAGCTCACTCTGGATGCGACCCTGCCCCAGCTCACCAAATTAATTAACCTCTCCTTTATGTCTCAACCACTTCCCCCGCCTTGGAAAAAAGCAGTTATAACCCCTATTCTGAAGAGTGGTGATCGCACCTCCACTAGCGATTATCGGCCCATCTCGACCGTACCCCCACTCTCCAAGGCACTCGAAAAAATCATATCGGACCAACTTACAGAGTACCTGAACAAACATAACCTATGCAGCCATGAACAACATGGCTTCCGGAGGGGCCACAGTACTACCACTGCCCACACAGAATACACATCATACATACACGAGGCACTAGAACAAGGCTTCCCTTGTTGGGGCAATCTATGTTGGTTTAACAAAAGCGTTCAATACTGTCAATCACATGCTGTTCCTCCACTCTCACTGCCCTGAACTTCTCCCTAGAAGCCACCTCCCGGTTCGAGGACTATCTATCCAGCCGCACTCAACAGGTCAAAAGAGATACCACACTCCTGCAGTAGACCAGTCCTTGCCGGGGTCCCACAAGGATTCATTCTTGGTCTACTACTCTCCACCCTCTTCCTAAACTCCCTTCCCCAATCCTGCAATGGTAAACTACTGCTCTATGCAGATGATGCTGTGGTATTCTGGAAACACCTCCATCCTAACTCCCTCCAAACTCCCCTGCAGGCCTTCTTTTGGGAACTTGAAGCCTGATTCTCTGAGCATCACCTATTGCTCAACTACCACAAGACAAAGTCTATGATCTTTGCTCACCGTCAGAGTCCTCTCTGTAACACCCCGCTAATTATCATGAACTCACGAGGCACCAAACTTGAACAGGTCTCCTCTTTCCAGCACTTTTGTATCAACCTTGACACTTCACTCACCTACCACACACATATCCAACACGTCTCATCCTCCATTAACACCAGGCTAGGTATCCTATTCAGACAGAAGCACTGCCTACCCCCCCTCAGGCCCTCTGTCTAGCAGTGTCCTCCTCAGTTCTTTCCTTGGTGGATTATGGCATAGTGATTTATGGGACTGCAGACCACAGCCTTACGACGCATTAACTTAGCTCTCAATAAAGCATGCCGCATGATCACTGGATGTAAACGTTTTACTCACACTTGTGAACTGTACAATCTAATGAACTGGCTAAACTTCGAAGGCAGGCTCAAGTATCACACTTGCCTCCTTGCAAACAAGATACTCCAGAAGCAAGCCCCTCAAGGCCTTCACCACCTCATCCAAATAGTCCCTAACAGAAGAGCCCCCTGGCTTTCCCCCAATAACACCCTCCTGGTCCTTCACTGTAGGACCTCCCTCGGTCAACAATCCATCCGGTATTGGGCTCCCCTGTGGTTAAACAACCTTCTGCCCTCCATCTCCATGGCACCCAGCCTTAGACGATTTAAAACTGGCCTCAAGACCCTCCTCCTTGCCTCCACAGCATTAACGGCACATAATATTCCATTTTCCTACTTTTCATCTCTATAGGTTGCATAGCTTAATCCCTAGGAGGAATATTTTCATAACTTGCTAGTTCTCACTTGTGGTTCTCCTTTCCAGTGTGTATCCTATCTGTTTGATTAATTTATTTTATTTATTTGTACATCAGTTTGCAAACCTTTGAGCCATGGGCTCATTTACAAAGGTACCTCGTCACAAAAAATGACACACAGTACAACAGTATGTTACAACAATGAGATATACAACAAATTGGTTCAAACAGGTATGTTACAACAATGAGGCATACAATAAATTATTAAAGCCAGGCTGTCTTCTATTATTGGATGCAGCCACTCAGGTGGCTTTGTCATATCGTTTGAGCAAGACCAAACTAGTAACAGTCACAGCTTTGAGTATTAAATAGGTGGTTTCAGAGGGAGGTTTTGAAACAGGAGATCATGGGAGCATCAGAGATAGTGGGGGGAAGCGTGTTGAACCAGGATGGGATTCTGTAGCAATAGGCCCTCTGACCGTGTGAGGTCCTAGCCCTGGGAATTGATAGGGTGGTTTTGCCGGAGGTTCGAGTTTGTACTAGGGATTTAGCACGGTGGATGGAGGCTGTCAAACCTGGTGCGGATACACCAAGGAGTGTTTTTTTGTTATGATACAGGTTTGATATCTAAGGTATTCATCTAGGTCAAGCAGCATGGCCTTTGCATATAGCTGGCAAGTGTGCGTTAACCTAAGGACCCCTGAAATTAGCCTACAGGCCTTGTTTAGTGTAATGCGAATTTTGTTGAGGGCGGTCTGATCAGCAGCACTATACAGCAGTAATTCTCGCATTACTCCTCCCACACTGTGTATATATTATGACTCAGGGTCCACTTAAGACCCCCTGAAACTAATCTACCATATGTAATATCTATGACATAGGGTCTACTGTTAATGACCACTACAGCTGTAACCTGCCAGTTGTATATATTCCCTGTACTGTATTACCTATGTAAGTATCCTGTTATTTGCATATGTGTATCTGACATGGAGCCTTTGACTCAAAGGACTGTAATTCAGATTTCTCTCAAATAAAAAAAATAAAATAAAAATAATTGCATTCAGGATTATAATAGTACATTTGGAGGAAATAAGGGGAGTTAAAATGTTGACTAGTAGCACTTATCTTAGTAGAGACACTCTGAAGGTAGGTTAAGACCTGGTAAATCAATTAGCTATAGGGTGATCTCAGGTGCCTATGCAGCAACAAGTACCGACTACCACCATATGGGCCTTAAGCCCAGTGTGGAATCTTTTGGTAGAGGGTGCTTCCTGCACCCTGGGAGAAGTATGTTCCACAGGGTAGGGGCAGTGTGGGAGAATGACTTGCCACCCACCTTGGTTTTACTCTGGGGACATCTAGGAGAGTCTGGCCTGTAGTACAGAGGTGCTGGAGATAGGGCTTTAAAGCTATGAGTCCAGAGAGACTGGGAGGGGGAGATGGGCTGATCAGTTTGTAAACTAGGCATAGCAGAGGGTGCTGGAGGTGATCGTCCAGGGAGGGCCAATTTAGTAGGGCTAGGGTGTCGCAGTGGTGACTCCTGGAGGGAGCAGGGGAGGTGAAGTGAGCCACCTTATTGTACAGTACCTGGAGTCTGTTCCATTTCAAGCTTCGCCAATCCATGAGCAACTGGGGCAGCATAGGTGAGTGTAGGGAGGAAGACACTGGTGGCGATACAGATCCTAGCTTCGGGTACCAGCTGGTCTTTTAGTCAGTAGAGGGTGCCTAGTTTCCAGTGTAAAGTTTTGGTGACTTGGTCAACATGATTCTTAAGGGTGAAACCCTCTTCCAGGGTGAGGCCGAAGTATTTAAGGGAGGTCACCACTTCTAAGCAGTTGTCTAAGGCAAAGGTAACATGTAGGTGTTGGGTTTTATCTTGACTGAGGAATCTTGGACCAAAACAGCATGGCCTTGGTTTTGTCCATGTTGAGGACCATTCTGCTATCAATAAGCCAGTTCTCAAGAGACTGCAGGTCACCTTGGAGTAAGGGACTGAGGGGCCTCCTAGGTTGGCAGTGGGTCAATAGATAATGGCATTGTCCGCATACTGGACAACATAGCTCCCTCCACAGTGGTCTGTTAGTTCATTTGTGAGGGAGAAGAGGAGGGGGCCAAGTATCAACCCTTGCGGTACCCCCTCTTTTAGGGGAAGTGCATCTGATATGGCATCCTTCCACTTTACCCTCTGTGTGTGACCAGTTAAGTAGCTTTCGAACCATTTTAGGGCATAACAGTCCAGGCCAATGTTGCCCAGTTTAGCTAGTAGTAAATTGTGGTCAACCAGGTCAAAGGCCTTGGAAAGGTCTATGAAGACTGCTCCAGTAGAGATCCCCTTGTCCAAGTCTCAGGGTACGTCTGTTGAGAATTCAGCCAGAGGAGTATCAGTCCCATGTCTGGTTCTAAAACCATGCTGAGAGGGTGCTAGAAGTTGGTGGACCTCCAAGTAATCTCGGAGTTGTCCATAGATCAGCCTTTCCTGGATTTTTGACAGGATACAGAGCAGGTAAATTGGCCTATAGTTGCCAATTGGCTCCTGACGCCCGCCCTTGTGGATGGGAACCACATGGGCCTGTTTCCACTGGTCAAGGACAACATCCTCCTTCAAGGAATGGTTAATGAGCCAGGTCAGGGGTCTGATATGGGCAGGGGCTTTGTCCTTCAGCAGCATGGGGTGGATTCCATCAGGTCCCACAGTGCCCAAGGTTTTTAGGGTCTTTAGGAGTGAGAGAACCTCTTTTGGCTTGACCAGCCTTAGGTGAAAGGATGGACGGTCAAGGTTGGGAGGTACCCGAGTACTAGGGTCAATGTCGAGTGGAGGTAGGCCAACCTTGTATGAATCCAGATAAGTGAAGTGATGGTTGAGTGAAATGGCGATTTGGGGGTCATCGTTCAGCTGTTGTCAGTTGACCACGATGGGACCCTCTTCTATTAAATGTATTTCTATGTAGTACCTTTATATATATTTTTAGTGCTGTAAATCTTAAATCAACAAAAACAAATTAAAAAATAGGTAATGTTATTGGGTCACGTTCTAAGTGTGTTATCGATGTCCCTTGAAATACAGGTTATGGGAGACATTCTAGCACAAAAATATCAGCGCATAGTGTCAATCAAAATCAATAGTTCTGGACATACTGCATCTGTTATGGGACTGGGGTGGCTCATTGGAGTGGATAAAACACTAGGGTCTGGTCAGTCACCAGTGGAGGCCAGATTTGCATTGCTGAACTACAGAAGAGTGATGGCAGTGTCAGTTTACAGTGGGTTATATATCCTGCCTACTGAGTTTTAAGCTAGGCTGGCTGTTTTTTGCCATTCTTTTCTGGACAGATCTTCAATCATTTCTGTGGAGACTCAAGTGTAACCCCTTGTTACCAGGGGTTACTAGAATCCCAGTAAAACCTAGTGGTAGGCAGGGAAGGCAGCTTGTGAAACTCCAATTAAATGTGTTTCACACTGTCTCACTCTGTTCTCAGTCTCAGCTGAGACTGAGGGATGACATCACCATAGAACTATTGCAGCTGCATAAGCCACAATGGAATCTGCAGCAGGTAGTTGGAGTACAATGTTGGGAGGTTTGAACAATAGTCTGTAGGTCAGTTGGAGTTTGGAGCTTGGAGCTTGTTGTGAGAGGAGCACAGCAGCTCTGTGTTAGGCTCTTGTGAGCCTCAGCCCTGACATAGGGCTACATTTAGGAAAAAGGTGTGTGTGTTTCCACCTAAATAGAGACACAGTGAGCTATTTTTAAAGTGGTGGAGACCACTGATTTGGGTCTCTGTGCCCCACACCTCAGGGGATGGGGCAGGAAGGTTTTCCTGCAATTCCAGGGGGCAATCCCCTGGCTTCTGCTAGTTGAGAAGCTGCTTTATTTTGTCCAAGAGTTTGGGAAACAAGAAGGTTTCGTGAATCGCCTGTGGGGCACCTGCAACCGGAGGGTGAGTTTCTGCTCTTTCAAAAGGGCCCATGTTTTCACCCTGGGACTTGTGTGATAGTGGGGATTGGACTACTGAAGTAGTGGGAGGCCTAGAGTAATAGGCTTAGCCAAAAGTAAAAGTATGTTCAAGTCCAGCACATAGGGGAAGTCAAGACATGTAGCGGAGATGTGACATATGTCTACCCAGTAATCTACATTGCCAAGCTTTCAGAAAAGAGTTTAGTTTCCAGAGAAATGGCCAGGCATGGCTTGTGGGAGCTGGAGGTGGGAGACCCCCCTCCATCTTTAGTAACCAGGTCCACCTCTACAGATTTGCTCTATGGATTTCTACTTTGCCTCATGCACTTTGCCAGTGATGAGGGAAGTACCTAGACATGGGATTGGAAGGAAAATTCCCTCTAGGAGTCAAAGCCTCTAAGGTGGTTTGGGGAGCCACCAATTGGAAAACTGGTTCATTCCCATAATGAACCGTGGATCAAGTGGCCGGTGGGGGAGCCGGGCCATGGGGAAAACCCAAGTAGTGTACAAGTCGGGCTGTGTACCCAAAGCTGCATGCAAGTCCGGGCTGTGTGCCAGGTGAGTTCAGAGCCCGAGGGCTGAAATGTGAAGAAGTGTTCTGTTGTCTAATCTGCATTACCAGGAATGTAGCCCCGTGGGGGTCAGTCTATGCTTTGTTTGTTCAGCTTGGATGTGAATAAAAGCCACACTGTAGAATCCCATTCCTGGTTTTGGACATTACAGTTATTGCTTCCTGTGTTCGGATTTACTTGGGTGCCCCTGTGCAGAGTAGCCAAACCTAGGCCCCCTATGCAGAGTAACCTTATCCTCCCTGAACCCAGTCCCCACCAGGTACTGCTGTCAGCTTCAACAGCATGCCACCTGTCATTTGCAAAAAGGCAGTGGTTACACAAGCATCAGGCTAAGTTATGCTACTGCTGCCTGAAGCTTTATGTATTTTGGGAGGGGACTGCTCTGTGGTGGACTAAAAAAAAAAAAAAAAAAAAAAAAAAAAAAAATAAAAAAAAGGGACAAATGCTTGCACAATGTCAGTACACACTGGCTCCCCCATAGCTCCATTCACTTATTTGCCCATGACCTACTATGACTTGCACCAGCTTCACTACTGTGGAGGCAGGAAATGGATGACCAGTATTATTCACTTCCCACAGAAAAATATCAGAGATACTCCTTTTCCACAATATTATCCTTAATGAGAATGACTTTTGCTGCATTTTAGTACCTCACATTTGGTGCCTAAAATGCACCGAAATGCATCATTTAAAACACATAATTTTTCAAATTTTCCAACATGCCCTGGACTGCCCTACAGAGATTTTGTACCCCTCTGAAATCTGTCTTTGCATGATGTGCGCCCCCCCCCAGTCAAAACCTGAACAGTGATTATGTCACATTTTCACAGGCTATTCTGATATTTCTTAGGCCCTAGGACATAGAGGCACATGCTAGTTTGCCCATAAAATCCAGCCTTCTGGATTCCTTGTCAGTAGGCAAAGTGATCATGACTCTAGGGGCTTTAGAGTGATCATGAGCAGCAATGATTATAACTGAATCAGCTTCTGGATGGTAAGCATAATAAGGCTTAGCAGATGGAGCAGTGTACTATATCAGCCTTTCTAGGGACTGGAGGAGACTTGAGTTAGACCACAAAATCATCACTGCAAAATTATAGAGTACAGCTGGAAGGATCTTCCTGTCTATCCTCATCCTCCAAATCCTCCTCCAAGTTTAGGAGATCAGGATTATATTCTTCCTCATCGCCATCTTGAATGAGTATGGGATAATTGAAAGAGTCTGCAACGGAGGCAAAGGCTACGATGGAAGAATGATAGGCAAGCTTCTATGTCCCATCAATGGTGACAGTACCAGCAGGGGAGGCCTTGCCAAGGGGACTGTAGGCACCATCAATGACAGCAATGAGAACAGCTGAAGTGACATTTCTGAAAATGACACCAGCACAGCCTGTGATTTGAGAATGCCTGTTAGAGGGTTTGTGACTGTTGGCATCACCAGGATAGACAGACGGTGGAGGTGACATACCTACAGCAGTGCCAGAGCCAAGCCCTGACCTTGATGTTTCATAGATGGTCGAAAGGGACAGCAGTCACTGCTGCCAGAGCAATTGAGAAGACTTGCCCTCCTTCAATGGATTGGATACCTCTACCTCAGTGAACCATGTTTCTCCGGATGCTTATGGTGATGGCTAGAGGAGGACAGCATCAAAGATGGTTGTCCTCTTCTTTACCCTTCTCCAGCTGTTTCACTGACCATGGTGGCAGCAGTCATCCCTTTAAATCTTGTAAGCACAGGTACAAAACCTTTGAACAAAGGTTCTTTTGACAGAGGCATATAGAGACATCGATGAATTAAATTTAGAAGAGAAAAATAATAAAAATGTAGAAAAGAACATTGTTTCTCTGCAGGTCTGATGAGTGGTCAATGGCAGAACGAACTGAAGAGCAATGGGGCTGCCCATGTTTTGCAGGCATCAATGCTGCACGTCAGAACAGGGCGTAAATCACCTATCTTATTCAGAACTGTAACGTTTTGAGAATAACCCAGGTCCGGTTCCATGAAAGGAATAGGTTCTACAGTGGGCTTGTGCTGGAGCATCTGGATCTGGTTCAGCAGTACAGAAAGGGGACCACGAGGGTACTAACATGAAGGGAGAGTATGCAGTGGAAGAATGGACAGCAATTTCAGGGTGCGCCCCAAGTGAACAATGTCCAGGACCCAAGCATCCATGGATATCACCTTCCATTTTGATAAAATGAAGGAGATGTTTCTTCCCACCAGGACCCTAGAGTTTTTGAAAAGGATCACATGAGGCAAAAGGCTTCAGAGGTGGATGACGAGCCACAAAAAAATGCACTGTTGGGGACCCTAGCATGGGTATCAGGAAGCAAATGGACTTGAAGGGCCAATGGGAACCGCTGGGGCCCATGGTAAGAGCCACAAGTGTAGCCTTCATCAGGACAGGAGTAGGACCAATGAAAGGACCCCTGACAATTACCATGAGACTCCAGATAACAGGCATGAAAAAGCCAGAAAATCATTTTAAGAGACTTCAGATCTCACAGTAGTTTCAACATCTGTGCTAAACAATAGTTTGCCACAGAATAATACATCAGTGTCAAACCAAGCCACTCAAAGCCAAGAAAATCTTCTGAGGCAAATGCCTGAGTTGGCAGCATGAGCTGAAGAATTCAAAACTGTGTTGGCTGAATGCAAATACCTTCCATTATCCAGGCCGTGGGGAACAGTCTGCTGGACGTCAGTTTTTATGGGTCCCTCAGGTGGCTTGTCAGCCACAGCAGAGATAGATTATTAAATATCAGAATAGCCACTGGCCCAGTGGCACTGAGGGCTGAGGCACTGGATGTCTTACCTCACGGCATGCCGGCTTCCCAGGTTCGGGAATAAGCTCGGGTCACCGAAGGTCGACAGCGGGTAGGGGGGGAAGGCGGAGCTGGACTGAGCTGCCCACAGGCAGGCTCTCCTCTCAGGGGAGGGGATGCGGCATCCCTCGGCCAATGGTGACCCCTAGTGGAGGCTGGGAGTGGCATGGGATCAAGGGGTTCAGGCTGTAGGGTGCATGCGTGCCTACTCCTGGGGCTCCTGGGCAATAACCGGAGGCAGAAAACACAGGCAGCAGCAGGATGAAGACCGACTCCCCACAGGCTCTGCTCCTGGGCCGGGTACAAGGTAAACACTGGCTATTCCGAGGACGGGGGGCCTAACTGAATGGGGTGGCCAACCGGAGGAGAAAAAATAAGAATGATAAAATATATATCAGAAAATATGAAAATCTAAGTCCACTCTCCAAGCCTGATTATTGGCAGGCCGAGAGACACTGAAGCATAGGCCCTCTTGCTCATCAAATCACACCTCTGAAATTCTTTGTCTGGAGGCAAGGAGCTCATATAAAGAGGCGACTTACACCGTTCAATGGCAATTATATAAACAAAGAAACTGATGATGGCAGAAAAAGACCAATTGTCCATTTAGTTGACCAGAGTTCCCTAGGCATGACGACTGTTGACTCCCTCTCAGATTGACCGGAATAATAAGGTTTAGTGGCTGGGGCAGGTTACAGCTTATCTGCCTTGCAAGGCTAGAAGGCAGGGCACTAAGTCACTGTCAAGCAGTCATAGTAGCATCCTCCAAAGCCAAATTGATAGGAGGTATGATCACATTAGGCTAGGAGAGACATTTGTAAAGATTCCTTTAAGACTCCTCCTCAGCAGTGAAACCAAGAATACCCTGAATCTGTCTGAGGAGAGCATGACAAGAGTCATCTTTAGGGGGGAGAATGATGGTTTTACACCACACTCTTCTCATATCAAGAAAACAGGCTAAACTGAACCCAAACCTTGGGGCAGAGGCAGTTCACACTTCTCCACAAAATCCTCCTTAATGAGGACATGATTATACTTCTCTTCATCATCTGGGATGGGTATTGGAGGCTGAACAGGATCCCTAGTGGGAGCTGATGTTGACAGCACAGGTGTTGACAGAGAAAACTGAGATCTGATGACAGAAGTTGTCAGTTCAGGATCCAGAGCAGGCGTTAACACAGGAGTCTGCAGCAGCAAGTGTGTAAACAGAGCCAGCATCTTCTGCAGCAAAACCAGTGTGTCAATAACACCTAACCTGGGCATCAACAACAGCACCTTTGATGGGCCAAAGCCTGATGGCAAAATTTGCTGTGAACCACCATAGTGGTTGTAACTGTAATTTGTATTTTTTGGTTTTGTATTGCTGTTGATTGTATGTGTGTATTTTTGTATATTTTTTTTGTCCGGGTCGGGCTTGAAAAGGGACCTTTGGTCCACTGCCTTTACCCTGTTACCAAAGAATAAATGAAAATGAAGTAAGCCTGTGCCAAACCCTGAACTTTGTTTCTCAGAGTTGGTTAAGGGGCCAAAAATGCAAGGTTTTAGCAGTCTAGGACTTGTCCTGGGATTTACCTTTCTCTCCCTTCATTGGAGATCTTGAACAGGCAGGCAAGACCCTTAACCAGAGTCCTTTTGCTTCAGGAATGGTGGTGCTTTTCTGCATCTTTTCTCCTTTGGATTATCAGAGGATTTCAATGTCCATGGCAGAGACTGCTCTGGTAAAGCCAACCATTGAGGTGAACAGCAGCACACTGGCACCCCAGTGCAGGTGGAGGGAATAGATGATGCCAGCGTCCAAGCAAGTGAATGCTCTGCATGATCCATTTCCTTAAGGAATGCTAACACATTTCAGCAATGTCTCCTCATTGCCTGCTTTAGACCCTGGTGAATATCACTGGCTTTAACATCATGTGAAACACCTAGACGGCAGACACATGAATGAGCATCATCCTTGTAAAATTTAACATTACTGCTATGACAAAGATGGAAAAATGGTTACTTTTATGCCACCGTCAATAGAAAAGTAACACCTTAGTAAGAATAAAGTAATTTATGAAAAACACCAACAAAATGAGGGCAAGTTTCAGTGTTGTTCCTCTTGCAATCCAATGAGTGCTTGACAGTGGGAGAAAGAATAAGCATGATGGGGCCACCCCTCCCTCCATTATATAGGCAGCACTGACATACAGACATGGCAGGCCCAGCTAGCAAAAGATGCTTGATGGTCCTGATGCCAGTGGCTTACACTTCCGATGGTGTAGCTCAATGGAGAAGGATGTCTTCAAGAGTATTAAAAGTATGAAAAGTGTATTTTACACAGATGCAACTTGAAAGTGGAAATAAATTATTATTTTCTCTTTTGCCAATGATGGAATAAAACGTAAACAAATCCTATTTTCTGACAAAGGCTTATTTTGCACAACAGTGGCCCAAATGGGCCCTATAATATTCCCTTTTTTTAAAAAAATCTTACAGTTAAAGATCTATACAGTACAGAGCTCCTACATTCCATAACTCACTTTGCTGTCAGTTGGATCGAGATTCTGCTGGAGTTCACGAGGTGGCCGCAGGAGAGAGGAGCTGCTGGAGGGGTGGGACTTGGAGCTCTGCTCTTAAGTTTTTTTTTTTTATAAACTACTTTTATGCCCTCTCTTCACAGGCCCCTTAGACCTCTCAGGTGTGGATTCTGGGCTGCAGTTTTCTCCTGCTCTGCCAAGGACCTCCATCCAGACTTCCTTCCTGGGATTGCTCTCTCTTCCTCACTCAGACCTAACCAACTCCCCAGCTCCGAGCCCCCCGAGGCAGGGGCCGCCACTCCTCCGGTGCTCCATCTATAATCTAGTAGGCGGCCGGAGGGGAGTTGAGAGCATGAAGCTGGTTAGAAGGTCCCAGTGTTGAGCATGGGTACCATGCTACTGATCCCACTGTCTGGGTGCCAGGGTTTTTCCGTTTCCTTCCCAGAGGTGTCAGCATGCTATGGAGCTCAGCGCATAACTAGCATACCCACGCACCCATACACAGAGTGTCCTGCCGCACCTCACCCCCAACTACTTGTCCAATAGGCTGCCATGTTCCCAGTCTCCACTGGGAGCTGCTCAACCCTAGAAGCCCATAACCATCCCTAGGAGAGGAGAGCTGTCCTTCGGACACTCGATCCTCTCCTTCTCCGACTGATCCCCGATGACCTGTATCTGCTCCTGAACCCGGGTCGCCGGCATTGCACAAGCTAAAGGCAGATGCCTCAGCCCTCAGCACCACCGGGCCGGCATGCTCCTGAAAAGTTGTGTTTTTTTTTTTTTTTTTTTAACACTTTCAATAGGCATGCCATCTTTGCATCAAACATATAGGATGTTATGTGTGCAAGTAATCACTTGGTTTTCAGAGGTTCAATCCCTTTCGGGCCATACCTTTGGAACAGTTTTTTCCTGTACCTGGAAGGGATTGAACCTCTGAGCACCATGTAAATGGTTTTGCATCAGATAAAAGTTTGGGACATTGATTTTTTTGTGCGTGTAGCAAGTGCCGTGGGTACTTGCACACAGTATTGGTTTATCACTGAGCACCCATTTCCCGTGCTTTTTGCTCATATAAGATTTTATATTGAACTTAATTGTTTGGAGTTGCCTCCTCACCCCAGAGAGTATCCCTCTCTATTGCTTTTCCCCCCTCCTGCACTAGAAAGACGTCAATATCTTGAGGAGGGCGACGGCAAGGAGTTTAAGCAACACAGAGAGAAACTGGGATATCAAAGCGGCTGCTGCAACTGATGACACAGAAGCATCTTTTGGATCTGGAAGCTCTGATTCAAACAAGAAAACAATCTGCTTAAAATCTGTTTTCATGTTGTGAAGCTCGTTTTTCTCCACAAACCTCCAGTGTTACATTAGACTGAAAGAAGCCCTGCAGGATGTAAAATCATTAAGAGATATAGTTACTACTTCAAGGGGTATTATTCTTAAATTTAGACTATTCAAAAAATATAAATTTTAAAGATCTACTTACTGGTCTTAAAGGAACTGTGGAATCAGTGACCCAGTTAATTTAAAAATGTAATAATAATTGATTGATCAGGCTATGCTGGTCATACCTGTAAATTGATCTGCATTTTCATGTTTCTGTTGTGCAATCACTACATTCCTACAAGGCCCGTGTGGTTTACCTTTTAAAAGCACTAGAGACCTAACACACACACACTAGAGCCTGCAGTCTGTTTCAAGGATCCACTGTAGTAAAATACTGTCTACATCCCCAGCATTTTCAAAAAAATCTCAATTAGTTTACTACTTTGGCAAAATACTGAAGCCACCAGGAAAATCTTAGTACAGCTTTCAGAGAAAACTGAAGAGCAAATCAGTTACCAGTATTTATTATATTACAAAATGGCAAAATGCCAAGTAACTAAAAACTTTGGAAAAATTGATTTTGCTAAGGGATTTTGTTTGAATCAAAATTGATTTCATTTTAAACTTATGAGCTGGTTCTTTGTAAACCCGCAGCAGTAACTGCAGCTAAATACAGCACAAATTTTTTTTTTTTTTTCTTACTATATTAGTAAATGTTTTGTGTTCCCCCTCTTCTCTCCCATTATTTTGTTGGAATAATAGCATTTTACCTTAGGCACAGGAGTTGTGTGGAGTATTTTGGGATAGACTTACAAAGCATACTCCATCAGAAACAACCAGTGTACATCCAATCCTTGTGGACCTGATTTATTGCATCGTTTCAACTCTGCTACTTGAAGACTAGAACCTTGTCAAACATCTTGACTATTAAGGTTATGCAGTCTTAAAGGACTATCCTTTATCATTAAAATCATTAGATATTTTTGATAGTTGGTTTTTGATCGTACACTATTGAAAGGGACACTAAATGAAGTGCTGTTTTGTGCAATAGACTAAAGTGCAATAGGATAACTATATAACAAGATAATTTTTGATCTAAAGTGCAATTAAAATGCAATAGTGCTGAACTAGAGTGCAGTAGTGTTCACTGAAGTGCATTAGTGCAACAATAAGTGCAATAGTGCTGAAAAGAAAGTGCAGTAGTATTAGGTAAAATAGAAGGGAAACTGTGCAATAGAGCATACCTCAATAGATTAAAAAGTACTAACTGTGCAATTAAGCAGAGTAAAGCACTACAGAATGACAGCACACCAGGTGCACAGTGCAGCATTTGATTTCATGCACATGACAGTAAAAGGAATTGTTAAATTGGGATTAAGAGAACTAGAGTTAGTAAGCAGTAATGAAACACTGCCATCTAATTGAATTACATAGGGTTTATCGACAGACATTTATTAAGCATACACACTGAGAAATAACATTACAATACAAAATCTCTGGTAAAACTTAAAATGTGCACTTGTTTATAATCAATAGTAAGCATTCCTGAAGAACTGTTCTATTATTTATAGATAAGGTATCTTTTTCGAAGGCATCCGTCAGATAAATGAATCAAGCTAGAAGTATTAAGGACAACCTAAAAGGATGGCAATGACTAAGAGAGGGGACAAAAAGCATTAAAAGATCAACATATGGCAAATATTTTATTTTTGGAACAATGGTACAAGAGATGAAGTTACTACAATCAAAACCAAAATTAGCACACCACGAAAGTCTGATTTGAAGTATTTTCAGATAAGTGGTAAAAGCTGAACTAGGATCAGATGTGGATTTCAGGATCAGATGTGGATTCCATGAAAACTGGTCCATTAAATGATTCTGAAAATAAGCATGCTAACTTTCCATAAATTCACTAAATCAAGTTTCATCTCTCCCCAACTGGGGTACTTTATTCGGGGGGGGAAGAGGCAAGTAGAAGCCTAAAGGGAAGTCAAACAAACATTCTAATTCCATAAAAGATACTGAGAAAATTTGTCCCATTTACAAACAGGAAGTAATGAAGAAAAAAGGGGAAAAAATTGAGGGAAAAATTTGTCTGTTCATAAATCAAGACCTCCCCCAAAAAAAACCTCAGTAATTAAGATGACTCCAGAAAAAACAGATTCAACTAAGTATTCAAAAGAAAAAAGCAGAAAAAAACATAAGTAAATTTCAAAACACCCCTTAAAAATGATAGATCCGGTCTCTATGGATGAGATTAAATTAGTCTCACATTTAGACACAACAATTAAATCTAATCAGAAACCTAATAAAGACATCTTAGATGGCTTCTGGTTTTCTGGTAATAAAAGCCATTCAAAATGTAAGGCATTCATCAAAACACTAACGTAACTCCAGATTCTTTGACTAACTTGGTGATATACAATTATTGGAAAGAGAACTGGCGATTCCAAATGGTAAAAACAATCTGATTTTTACAATCAGGGATTCATCAGTGTATGGGGCACCAGTTTGTCTATTTCTCTCACACATGGAAATTGCCAAATGGATCTGGAAAACAGGTTACTCGCATGTAACAGGAGTTCTAGGAGTGGTAGATGTTCATCCACACTATCTGGCAGAGTCATTTCCCCTTTAAGAAGTGCTGGAAAGTCAAGCTGGCTCCTCCCATCCACCTGGGTGGTATATCCCTCAACTCTGCCCTGCGACGCCAGATCTTGCCCGCTGGAAGCAGAGGTTGTGCGCCTAAGCCAGGGGAGGTCAGGTGGGTCAATTTGGATGAACAACATATACCACTCCTAGATCTACTGTTACAAGTGAGTAACTGGTGTTTCTAGGGATCTGGATAGGTTGTTCTATCCACACTATCTGGCAGACTCCTAGCAGTTCTCTGGAAGGAGGGAGGCATGGCGCACATACCCTATTTAAGAAACAAACAGGTTAGAGAACCAAGGCCCCAAAACCAGCATCCCGGCGTGACTCGAGGTCAATGTGGTAATGGGAAATGAAGGTGTGTGCAGACTTCCAGATAGCAACTCTGCATATTTCCTAGATAGGGACATCCTTAGAAGCAGCCACAGATGCAGTGGTATAATGGGTGGAATGAGCCCTTAGCCCACCGGGAGGCTCCCTGCCCACCAGCCTATAGCAGAGATCAATGCAGAAAGTGATCCACCTGCCAATTGTCCATTTGGTTGCAGGTCTGCCAAGTGCAGTTTGAGCGTAGGTGACAAACAGCTGGCGAACCTCTCTCTGAACTCCAGCCATGCGCTCTTTGCAATAAGTGAGCACTCGCCTCAGGTCTAGAGTATGGAGTATGGAGCCTGGGCTCAGCCTCTGAGGTGTGATTCAGGAAGAACACCGGAAGAGTAATCACCTGATTAAGGTGAAACTCTGACAACCTTCAGGAGGAACTTTGGGTTGGGGTGCAGGACAACCTTGTCCCTGTGGAAGACCAAGTAAGGAGACTCCACCGAAAGCACCAGGAGCTCCCCAATCCTTCTGGCTGGCATAACTACCAAGAAGGCAGTTTTCCATGACAAGTGAGACATGTCATACCTGTGCATCACTTTGAATGGCTTGCCCATGAGCTTTGCCAAAACCAGCAACAAGTCTCATGGTGGTGGTGGTGGTGGTTCACACACCGGAGAGGAAATGTGATCTAAGCCTTTGAAAAAGCACCAGACCACCTTCTCCTGCACCACTGACTGATGACCAGCCCATGCCTGGTAAGTAGAGATGGCTGCCAGGTGTACCTTAAGGGTCGACTGAAAGTTCCCTTTGGAGAGAGACCACAGGCCGTCCAAAATGCTGGCTGCTGGACAGGTCAAAGGGTCCAGCCTCTTGCCCCAATATGAAATGGAGAATCTCTTCCATTTAAAGCATAGCATTTTCTGGTCAATTCCTTTCTAGATGCCTCCACCACAATGAGGACATCTTCAGAGAGACACAAAGCCTGGAACTCTAGCCGCTTAGGAACCAGGCTGTTAGATGCAGGAATTGAAGGTCCAGGAAGAGTACCCTTCCCTGATTGATGGACAGCAGGTCCAGGTGGAGTGGAAGATGCCTCAGGAGCTTGCTTCTGAGGCTGAGGAGATCAGGGTACCAAAACTGGCGTGGCCAATCCAGAGCCACCTTGATCATCTATGCCTTGTCCCACCTGACCTTGAGCAGCACCTTGTGGATCAAGGGAAGTGGAGGGAAGGCATAGAAAAGGCCTGGGGTCCAGGCCTTGAGAAGACATCCCCCTGCAGCAAGCCCTGCTGAAGGGGAGGGCACAGAACAGTCTCAGCTTTGCATTCTCCCTGGATGTGAACAAGTTCACCCGAGGGGTGCCCCACTGGGAGAACAGGCTGTGTGCTACCTCCGGATGGAGAGACCACTCATGAGATGCCTCACCCACATGGCTGAGGGCATCCGCCAGCTGGTTGGAGACTCCTGCCACATGGGTGACTAGGAGATCTGCCTCCAGGCTGCGCATGAGGGTCAATATGTGGAGAGCTTCCTTGCACAAAGGCAGGGAGTGCATCCTGCCCTGCTTGTTGAGGTAGTACATGGTCGTGGTGTTGTTCGTCTGGACTTGGACCACCTGACTCTGAACATGCAGAGTGAATGTAGTCCATGCCAGCCAAACTGCCCAGAGCTACAGCAGGTTGATGTGCATCTGGACTCCTCTGGGGTCCAGAGCCCGTAGACTCTGTGGTCCCCCAGATGGGCACCCCAGCCCATGAGAGGCGGTCGTCAGGATGACCGTTGGCTCAGGGTGGACAAACGGGATCCCTTCCTGCAGATGCTCTGGGACTAGCCACCACTGGAGAGCATCCCACATCTTCTGGGTCACAGTGACCAGCTGGTCGAAGTGACCTTTGCACTGAGACCACTGACTGGCCAGCTCCCATTGCAGGGAGTGCATATTCCAATGGGCCCATTGGACCACACTGGTGCAGGCCGACATGTAACCCAAAAGGCACAGAAAGTCCCAGGCAGGGCGCAATTGCACAACCTGAAATGACTGGGCAAAGGAGGAGAGCACCTCCACCATGTCCACCAGGAGCCAGACTCTGGCTTGGCAAGAGTCAAGCTCTGCCCCGATAAAGCTGATCACCTGCGAGGGCACAAGTTACAACTTGGCCTCACTGACCAGGAGGCCAAGGGAGGTGCAGGTCTAGAGGGCCAGATCCCTGGACCACTCCATCTCCTGCCTGGAGGAACCTGAGATCAGCCAGTCATTCAGGTAGGGGTATACCCAGACCTCTCGGTGCCTCAGGTAAGCAGACACCACTGCCATGCACTTGGTTAAGACCCTGGGGGCCGAGGCCGAATGGCATGACCTGGAACTCATAGAAGGTGCCCTCTTCCCGAAAGCAGAGGATCCTTTGATGGGATGGACGGATCGGGTTATGAAAGAACGTGTCCTGAAGATCCAGGGAGCAAAACTACATGTCTCGCTCAAGAGATGGTATGGTCTGGGACAGAGTAACCATCCGAAAGGTGAACGACCTGAGGAACTTGTTCAGATCGTACAGATCTAGAATGGGGTGCCAGCCCCCCCATCCGTTTCGGCACCAGTAAGTACCTGGAGATGAACCCTGGGTGTTCGAGGATCTGCTACTCTGACCACGACCTCCCTGTGGAGGAGCTGGGCTAAGTCACCTTGAAAAGCCAACCAAATGTCTGCGAATACCAAGTCCTCCTTTGGGGCACAGGCTCGGCAAGGAGGGCACTGCACGAATTCCAGAGACAGACCCTGACCGACCACTTCTAGAACCCACCTGGCCATGGTGACAGTGGACCAGGTGGAAAGGAAGTGGTGGAGCCTGCCCCCCACAGGATGACCCAGGGGATGTGTGACGGGCATGAGGGAGGCACCCCCATACAGTCACTGGGCAGGCTTGGAGGAGGGCCCGGCTGAGGTGCCACCGTGCCCCTTCTCTCCGGGCTTACGGGCCACCAGGACTGAGCCTGCTGGTCAACTGGATGCTGGACTGATTTTTCCACAGGAGTGGAGTTTCAAAAGGACTTTCGCTTTTGTTGCCTGGAGCCCTTGGGATCATTCTGTGCAGATGTTAGAGTCCAAGGTGGTATTGGACTTCTCAATAAGCTGGAGGTGACCCTCCACACCAGACCCAAACAGGTCAGCATCCAAGAGAGGAACATTCGCCAGCTTGTGCCGAGTGTCTGCTGTGAAGGTCGAGATCCACAGCTAAGCCCTACGGCGTATGGGTACTGCGGCCGCTACTGAGCGGGCACAGGAATCTTCCCGATCCAGAACCATTTGAAGCTGCTGCTTGGCCACAGCCCGGCCCTGATCTTGGACCTGTTCGACAGTGGTCTGGATGTCCACAAGCAGTTGAGGATCACCTCATCCAAACAGCCCAAGAGGGCGTTTGAGAAGTGTGCCATCAAGACTGCTGAGCTCACCTGTCAGAAGCCGAACCAGGAGGCAACACAAGACTTGGTCCAATTTACATACTAACATACTAATTGCCAGCAGTTTAGGCCTTGTGGTCTATAGAGTCTGCTCAAAACTCAGATCCCTAGATGGGTACCGAGGTCTTTCCCACCCCCCCTTGGGTTCCCAAAACCCCTATCTACCATCCCAACCCCCTGAGCCAGGCCATCCCCCGATTCTTCCCCTTTCAGCATCTGTCCTACCCCCACTTGAAGCCCTCCACCGTAGGAGTCTGAACCAGCTCTCCAGGCATCGCATTCCACGGTTCCACCACCCTCCCAGTGAAAAACCTCCTACTCTTTTCCCCCTCATCCTTCCTCCTTCCAACCATGCCCTCTAGCGATACTTCCCTCCTTTAGTCTAAAGATCCCCTCTGTGCTTACCTTATTTATTCCCTTGAGGTACTTAAATACCTCAATCATGTCCCCCCCAGTCTCTCCTCTCCTCTCCTCCAATGAAAACAGGCAGTGGACTTCTTGTCCAGCAGCTTGCTGACGTCCCCAATATTGTCCAAGCACTGAAACACTGAGTTAGCCACCAACCCCATGGCCGAGGGGTGCTCCATGAAACCAGAGAGGGTACCGATGGGCACCGCATACTTGCGGGCCATCCAGGCAGAGGGTGCAGGGCTGGATGCGGGGTGCTGCCAAAGCTCCAGGGCTGGGTCGACAATGGCCTTGGCCACTGGAAAATCCTCTGTTGGAGAGCCCCCTTTGTCCAGAATCTCTGTAAGGGGATGGTGAGCCCACTTCTGAACAGGCTCCATTTTCATACCCATGGATTCTGAGATGAGTCTGAGAATGCCCAAGAAGGAAGAGGGCCCTTCCTCCGTCGATGGGTCACCCACGGACTCCTCGTTGACCAGACTGGAGTACACTGAGGAATCTTCAGACTGAGGAGTCTGCATAAAGCAGCTGACAGCCTGGGTCACCTTCAACCCTCCGTGGGCAGTCAGGTGTGATGGTGACTGACAGCCGATGGGGAAGCCCCTTGGCCAGTCGAGATTCCTTGGTCGGAGCACTGGTCAATGGCTGCTTGGGCAGCAGCTCCACCACAACTGGGGGAGAAGCTGGCTTTGGCTGAACCAAAATGGTTTTGACCAGCTCCCACTGGGGGAGGGACTGTTTCGACCGACTCCACAGGTGGAGTCCGAGTCGGCCTTCCAGGCGACAGCCAAGTGATAGCTGGTGTGGAAACCGGAGTCAGTTTAGTACTGGCCAGTACCGACTGTTGCAACTTAAGATCTTCGTAGCACTGGCACAACTTGCGCCAAAGCATTTCCTAACCCAAGGAATACAAAGATGAGGACTAGCAGCATTGCCGCTTCCCGTGGCACAGAGAGCAGGAGCGCCAATGACTGTGGAAACTGCTCAACCCACTGGATGAGAACGGAGACCTCAATCTCTGCCACCGGGGAGGTCGACGGGGGATCTTGGAGGGAGCCGGGGATCGTCCTTGTCTGGGTCAGTGACTGAAGGGTTCTGGTCAGCGGCCTGAGCAGCCCCTTCTATGGTCACAGGCTGAACCGAAGTCCTGAAGAGAGAGTTATTGGCCTCTTCAGATGACAACTGGTCGATTGGGTAGAGAAGGAGCTCGACCGCATCACTGGCCAGCATCTCGACCAACTGGCCCAACAGGGTCTCTGTGAAGCCAGTGGCCAAGGACGCAGTTTCGACCATAGTAAAAACCTGAGTCGTGAGACCGAGAGCACTCCCAGTCCCACAAACTTAGACAATGTATCTTCTTTTTCAACTCAGTCATCTCCTTTCGAAGTCTAGAGCTGTGGGTTTCAGAAGGACCCTGATCCTTGGCCAGGAGGGACTGGCACAGCTCCTTGAAGGAGCCTGTAAAAGTGGAGCCCAATTGGAGCAGCATGAAGACAGAACCCGAGAAGGAGTGAGCAGTGGCCCATGCCTCCTCCTCCTCGAAGGCAGCAAACTGTTCTAGCTGTTCGACGGACTTCACAGCCATGGAGACCACCCATCGGGCGTCCTTACATTTGACCGGCGGATGCAGTTTCTCCGGCAGCCCAACTTGAGGTAGGCGAGATGGTCCTTGAGGACAGTTGTGTGAAATGACAAACATATCACAGGCCTGGGTATCATGTTCATGGCCCAGGCAGTACTCGCACATAGTATGGGGGTCAGTATGTGACATCTGCCTGCATTGGCAAAATCTGGGTGTGGACTTGTCATCCATCTCTATTGGGTAGCTCGAAGATGAAAACGGAAAAGGTTGTGAAAGTTTTGAAGCAATCCAAAAGGATTAGAAAGCGCTATGGCCTACAGCATGGAAGCATGATGGAGGGAAACTGCTTCTTCCAGCAGAAAGGAAGATCTGGCATAATGGGGTGAAGCCAAGAGATATATTACATGGGTGGGTGAGAGGAGCCAGCTTAAAGACTTTCCAGCATTTCTTTAACGGGAAATGACTCTGCCAGATAGTGTGGATCAGAACATATCCATGTCCCTAGAACAGATGTTCTCACTCCAATATCTAGGTGTAACTGCAGAGTTACCCATAACTACAATGAGTCACTTGCATGAATCAAAAGAGAACTTCTCACAACTTATTTCTAAAATTGTCCTTGAATGCCAAATAAGATACAAAAATATCAAAACTGGTAGGGTTATACAGGAAAGCAATCAATATCTCAACACTCAACGGAATTGAAAAACCAAGTTATTAGACACTTATGAGAATAGTTTGTTATATTTTAACAAAAATACTGAGGGAAAGGCTGAGATACAAGGGAGTGGGATAGGTTCGGAGAGAAAATAAATGTACAAACTAGTGGCAAATAACCTTTGCAGTTCGTGATAGAATTGTGTATAATCTAATTTTTACTGAAACTTATAAGCTGGATAAATTTAACATCCTCTTATATGAATGGCCAGATTTGCACCGGCCTGCCAGCGCAGCGGTAGGGCTACCACTCGCGACGACAGCGACCCGGGTTCGGGAATGGACTCTGGCGGCTGGAGGGCCGGCTGGGAGGAGGAGGAGGATTGAGCACCCATGGGCTGCTCTCCTCCTCCAGGTGGGGTGTGATGCAGGTCCCGCTGCTTACTGCCACCTGGGTGACCACGGGTGGAGGTGCAGCGAGACAGCATACAAGGGAGGGAGGACGTCTGCCGGGAGCTGGAGCATTAGCGCGTCTTGACGTGCATCGCTCCTTGGCTCCCCTTGCAAGCAGACGTCCTGTGGGCTGAGATCAAGAAAACGGAAAAACCTTGTGCTGGGCTCCTGTAGACGAGTCCTGGTTGTCCAGAGATAACCCTTAACCAGGCTCCATAGATGGGGCTGGAGATGCCTTCCGACGCATACTTGGTGTGAGAGGGGGACTAAGGGGGGGGTTCCTCTACTCCCCGCCCGGGGGGGAAAACCAAGGCAGATGGGGAAAGGCTAACCAGCACTCTGAGGGAGGTACCTGGGGCGGAACTACGGGAACACAGCCTAGGGATCCCCAAAGAAAGGAGCCTAGCACAGTGAGAAGGGGGCATAAAGAGAAAGTATATAAAAAAAAAAAAACGAATGGCCAGATTTACAGGATCAGTACTGTTAGGGTAGAACATCTCCTGAGGGAAAAGATGGATTTACTTTAGCCATGGTAAATTTCTGGAATAAAAAGCAAACAAAAACGTTTCTTCCCGTGACTTTTCAACAGCCTGCATACTCAAATTAATACCCCAACACAAAACTGGTATCAATGTTTAGCAAATAAGGAACAGGGTAGACTTCCTGAAGACTCAGTTGTAATGCCCCAAAGTATGGGGGCACTATAGAAATAGGGGGGCCTTCTTTAATTGTATAGTGTACCCCGGGTCATCATTGTGTCATGGGGTAGGTACTGGGGCTCCTTCAGAGTGTTTCCCCCTCCCTCAGATTAGCCAGGCAGGGCACATAAAAAAAAAAAAAAAAAATATAAAGAAAAGGTTTTCTTCTCTCGGCTGCCTGCTCTGCTCCATTCCAACCCCCACCCCCCCCTCGGAGCACGCGGCATTACAGTAGCCACCCAATGTCCAGGGTGCAGTGACGCCCATGGGGAGGGGCCAGCCATAGAGGCCCATAGGGGGTTTATTTAATATAAATGAGGAGGGTGCAGCAGAGGCAGGGCAGTCCCGTATATTGGCAGCATGGTACTGGGCAGGCCTAGATTTAAAGGGGCGATGTCAAGCCCCAAGCATTTCAAGGGCAACAACACAGGCCCAGGGTTGGCAGGGGTAGTAAAGGCCCCAAGTGTTCAAAGGAGTGCCACATGCACACAGCTTAGAGGGGCCCAGCAAGACAGGCCCTCTAAAGATTTAACAGGCTAGTGGGGCACAGGCAAGCCCCAGGACTAGAGGAGGCCAATAGAGTGGGTCCATTGCTCAGTGGGGCACAGCCAAGCTGGACCACCAGCTAGAGGGCTCAGCAAGTAGGCCCACCACAGCAGCTAAAGGAGCCAAGCCAAAAGTGGGCCCATAGGTAAAAGGGGCCTAGAGCTTTAAAAGGCAAGGAAGGTCAGGGTAAAGGAGGGCATCGTACTCAGGGTGTTCAGGGGTAGCCAAGTCCTAGTACCCAGTATGGTCTGAAGATAAAACCATCCAAATGCCATCTTCTTCAATCCCAAGTGAATTATCTGGGCCACATAGTGTCGGCCACTGGTGTGTCACCTGACCCTGAAAAGCTGGAAGCCATGCGAGAATGGACAGTCCCTGTAACAGTTCAGGATGTCTGAAGATTCCTGGGTTTTATTTGATACTATCGGCAGTTTGCCAAAGATTTCTCCAAAATAGCTTTGCCATTAAATGGACTTCTCTGAAGAACAAAAGCAAGGCGGATACCCAAAAATTGGCCAGTCAAGTAGGCCACAGAGCAGCAAGAGGCGTTCGACAAGTTGAGGCAGATTCTAACTCAAGCACCTGTACTAGCGTACCCAGACTACTCTAAACCATTCCTAGCTATACACGAATGTGAGCGACAAAGGACTGAGCACAGTGTTGGTGCAAGAACAAAGGGACATCGAGTGTGTGACAGCATATGCAAGTCGTGGTCTGAGAGGGTCGGAGAGGAATGATGCCTGATATAGCTCCTTTAAGTTGGAATTTTTGGCCTTGGTCTGGGCAGTCACTGAAAAATTCAGGCATTACTTAGCAGCTACTCCCTTCACCGTTTTCACAGACAATCCACTGGCACATCTAAACACGGCAAGGCTGGAAGCTTTTGAACAAAGATGGGCATCGAGGTTGGCCAACTACCAATTCTCCATAAAATATCAGTCAGGCAAGTCCAATGCCAATGCAGATGTACTATCTAGAGTACCAAACCAAACAGAAAGGGAGACTGATATGCCTTTGGAAAATGTGGAGATGCCACCTTTCCTTTGAGTACTGACAGATAGTACAGGCCTGTTGTCAAACCAGTGCAGTTGTGTGTACAGAGGTGGTGCAAGAACCAGAACTTTCAGACAAATTTGCAGAACAAAACAACTTATAGGTGTAGTTAAAAGACCAAGACCCAATGGTCAAACAGACATATTTTGACAGGACAGAATCTGGCCCCTCAAGAACGCAAAAGGATGGATCCTGAAGCAGTGAAACTCTGGAGGCACAGAACACGCCTGATGGTGAAAAACTTCCGACTCATTTGACAAAGCAGAGAGCCGATTATCCATTGTGAGGTGTCCCAGACAATTGTTCCTAGAGGAAGTGCGCCTGTGGTACTTGAGGCCTACCATGATCACTCTGGACATTTCAGTCACAGAAAGACAGAGGCCATCATTTGGAAGATATTTTATTGGATTGGGATGACAGCTGATAAAGAAAAATGGTGTGAAGAATGCCCGGCTTGCAGTCTAAAGCATCCTGCAAAGATCAACGAGCTCCCCTCCATCCTATAAACAGTAAAGCACCTCTGGAATTAGTCACTTTAGATCTTAAGTTAGAACCCAGTACTAATGGTCAAACGTGTGTCCTGACGATGGTGGACCATTACTCCAAATTCATGGTTGTCAGTGCCGTCAAAGATCTGTCTGCCCAAATCACGGCTGAAATGTTTTTGAAACTCTGTTCATCCATATGGATATCCAACCAAGATCTTGACCAATCAGGGATCTGCTTTTGAATCCCAGCTCTTTAAAGAACTCTGTCCTGTATGGCAGTCAACCTAAAAATCACCGCCTATCACCCTCAGTGCAATGACTGTGTGAAAGAACGAATCAGACACTACTCCTGGTTATGTCGAGAGACCTACCTGAATACAAACGGCAGTATTGGCCAGCCTTACTTCCGGAACTTGCCTACTTGTACAACACTGTCCACTGTTCAACTGGATATACCCTGCACTACCTGATGTTTGGTCGCCATGGTAGACTCCCCATGGATCTAATGCTTGAAGTTCAGCCGGATGAACCACCTGTTACAGATTGGGTACAAGATCACAACAAAATATTGCAGGAAGCTGGCCAAATTGTGAGCCAACACATGGATCAGGTGCAACAGAAGCAAAAGATGACATAGGCTGTCAAAGCCAATGCAACCCCACTGTAGACAGAATGGGTATTGCTAAGAAGGACCCAGAAATGTCACAAGTTAGCTACCAGATGGGAAACAGAACCTTTCTGTATTACTGAAATCCCCTACCCTGACTTGCAATGTACAAGATTCAAAAATAAACTGGTAGTGGCACAAATATAGTGCATTGAAATCTTCTTAAACCTTGTATCTTCAGAGACAGTGCTTCAACCAAGACTAAAAGGGACTTTACGCCAGAGGAGAGGCAGGAGAACCCTACCCGCAAAATGATGGAACTGGAATTGCTGACAAAGTGGTGTATGGATCCCTGGGTTAGGACCTCCCATGTACACTCAGTTAATCACCTTGTAGCTGAACCAGTAGTAAATCTACAGCCTTCAGATTCACCAGAACTAGCAGGTAGTCCCTTAGAATCAGAGCGTATTCCTGTAGAACTAATAGTTTTTCAGCCTTGTAGATCCCAGAGGTCCACTTTTGGTATCACTCCTTGAGGATGCATATAGGAAGCCCTTCAAGCTGAACCTTTCTTTTATAAATTGTCCTTAGTTTAGCAAATAAGTTCCACTAAACCTCAGAGGTTTTTAGAGAGTTTAGTTTTTTGTTTTTTTTTTTTTTTAACTAGAGTAATATTACATAGAGATTTAAGTGAAACGTTAAAGTGTTAAATGCTATTAACACCTATAGTATACGGTGGGACGCTATTAGGGATGGAAATCCATCCTTAAATTGCGTTATGCTGCAATAGCCAAATCATCGTAGCTGTTATGCTGCACTAACTACATAGCTATTGCAGCATAACAACAACGAACGCCTTGGCGCATGCACGTTATGCGAACCTCCACCATTCAGGAAGCATTGGCAGCGGCAAGAGTAGGAGACAAGGAGAGCGGCACGGAGGAAAAAAAACTAAAAATAAGGATACAGCTGTGCACCTCCTTGCTCCTTTTATCAGCGATAGTGGACCATACACTATAAATGAGAATGTATGGTCCTCTACCTATAATAACCATGAGTTGCCATGGCGAACAAAACCTCTCGAGCTTCACTCTCGAGGTTTAACAGCTGCCATTGTCAACCTTCCCATGGCTAAACACAGTTGTTATAGATAGAGGACCATACATTATCCTCTATATAGAAGTAATAGTTAAGAAATGTTTTATAGAATGTAAAAAGGAATACATGGGACATGTATCTTTAGGCGGGTCTGAATCTGTATTTATTTATTTATTTATTACTTAGTTTTTGTTGACCGGGTAAGTGCACTAGACAAATCCTGCCTATTTTCAGGCACGACCCGGGGGAAGGGGATACAGATGAATGCCAACTGATTTTGAACCACATTAAGCTGTTGGTGGTATTTTTAGTGAATGAGGGAAATTTGGCCAGGACACCGGGGAAATTCCCCTACTCTTTTCGATAAGTGCCATGGGATCTTTAACATCCACCTGAACTACCACCAATCCAGGCAGATGGGACCTCGGTTTAACGTCTCATCCGAAAGACGGCACCTCAGAAGTGCAGCACCCCTCTCATGCTGCACTACAGTGTCAGTATTGGGACATTAACCCAAGTGCCAGATGTGGGAACTGAACCCACAGCCCTCTGATCTCCCGGCCTCAGAGGTGAGTGTGCTACCTACTGAGCCACTGACACTGACAATGTGTAATGCCCCAAAGTATTGGGGTGGGGGGGGACTACAGAAATGGGAGGGCTTCTTTAATTGTATAGTGTGCCTCGGGGTCCCAGTTATGTCATGGGCAGGCATGGGGCCCTTCAGACGCTTTCCCCTCTCAGATTAGCCAGGCAGGCACATAAAAAAATATATAAAGAAAGATTTTCTTCTCTGTGCCTGCTCTGCTCCATTGCCCCCCACCTCCCCCGCCTCCCCAAGCAGGCAGCACAACAGTGGGCACCCATGTGCTGGGACTGCTGTCCCTGGCTGCCGCATACTACCAGTTTCAAAATCCTGCCCGGTGGTTTTAGGAAAGGGCGGGGTTCTAGAACCAGAACCCAGAGTGCCTTTTCAAAATAAAAGTCATTTTGTGGGCAGATCGTGCTGGGCTTTTGAAGAGGAGGGACCTGAAGAGTGCGATGGAGACAAGCTGCTTATCTGGAGGTTGAAGCGGTCTCATCGACTCTGCGTTTAGTACCCCCTCCTCCAGCCATCAAAGATTCCTGTTGCTGCTGCTCCTGTGCTGTGTTGCGGCCGAAGTCTGGCAGTTCTCTGGGAAGACTACCTGGTCCTGCTTCCAGTGTGGGCTGTTGCCCCATTTCGTTTTCTTGCCAGTTTCCCCAATTTATTCAGTCCCTCGCTGGTGGCATCAGAAGAGCCGTGTCATCAACCATTAGGTGTCAGAATACCCGCAAGGCCCCCTTCTGTCGGCCTCACTGCCTGTTGTTCTCCCGTCGGTCCCTCCCTCTGCCAGAGACCTCCCTCCCTACATCAGCTCCTTCACCCCGGGCCGGGGCAGTGAGTTGGTGGCAGCACAGAGAAGAGTGCTGACAACCAGAAATATTTAAATAAAAAGTTAAATTGTTGGGGACTTGGAGCGCCACCGTAAGAGAGGCAAAGGAGGGCCAGCTAATAAATTTAAATGTTCAGGATGCAGCGACGCCCATGGGGAGGGGCCAGCCATCGAGGCCCATAGGGAATTTACTTAAAATTAATGAGGAAGGTGGAGCAGAGGAGGGCCAGTCCCATATACTGGCAGCAAGGTCTTGGGCAAGCCTAGATTTGAAAGGGGCGACGTCAAGCCCCAAGTATTTCAAAAGGCAACAATACAGGCCCAGGGTTGGCAGGGGTAGTAAAGCCCCAAGTGTTCAAATGAGTACCACAGGCCCACAGCTTAGAGGGGCCCAGCAAGACAGTCCCACTAAAGATTTAAAGGGGCAGTGACTGGCCTAATAGGCTAGCGGGGCAAAAGCAAGCCCCAGGACTAGAGAAGGCCAGCATAGTGGGTCCATTGCTCAGTGGAGCTCAGTCAAACCAGCCCACCAGTTAGAAGCCCCAGAAAGTAGGCCCACCACAGCAGCTAAAGGGGACAAGCCAAAAGTAGGCCCATAGGTAAAAGGGGCCCAGAGCTTTAAAAGGCAAGGAAGGTCAGGATAAAGGAAGGCATCGTACTCAGGGTGTTCGGGGTAGCCAGGTCCTAGTACTAGAAGGAACCCACAAGCGCAGTACTTTAAGAGTCAGTAAGAGAAGGGTGCTTAACACACAACTGCCATCTAGTGACTCACCTGCTGAAAATATGTACTGACTACTACCTGAACTGTTGTACTGATTGCAAAGTACCAAGACCGTATTGTTACTGGGATTCTGGTTATTTGCCCCTGCAATTAACAATTGCCCTGGACTTTGGTGATTTTTCCCCTGTTCCTGGAAAATTGCCTCAGATTCTAGCAATTTGCTCCTGTTCCTGGCAAACTGCCTCTCAAAGAACAATTGTCCTGGCCTCTAGCAATCTGCCCCTGCAGCAAACAATTGCCTTGGACTTTGGTGATTTGCCCATGTCCCTGTTAAATTGCCCCAGCAACAAATAAACACCTTGGTGCAGTGAAAAGTGTATTTTCCAACTTTAGTACTGCCAACTTAGGTGTGTGGACTCAATCTTCTGCCACAACACCCCTGGTGGGGTTGTTCACAGCAGATTCTTCACCGAAGCAGTCAGCGAAGAACTTCACAACAATACCCCTCACTGCTGTCTGCCATTGGTCGAAACTGACGTAACCTTGTGTGACTCACGACTGCCAACTCCTGGTTTTCTTGTGGCTTGGTCAGCCTGGAAGTGGAACGTCCTGGAAGAAGCCTTGTCTGTCACTCCCAGTCGTTCGCCAATAGTAGAGTCCGACGTGGCCAGTGTGTATTCGTGTCTGGTTTGTTTGTTTTTTTGGTTCTGTACAGTACAGGATTCTGATCTTCATCCTGTGTCCTACTCTTCCTGCTTTTGTCTCATCCTGCGTGTACTGTGTTGTCTTCTGGGATCCAGCTTATTCTTGGTGATCCTCTCATGGATCCTTTGCCAAAGAAGTTTTCATTTTATTTGTGTTAACCGGGTAAAAAAAGCACTGGACCACATGGCCCTTTTACAGGCTTGACCCGGTGAGAGTCAGAGACTCAAGAACATATAACAAAGAATACAATAAATACATCTACACATACAAAAGTTGCATATAAAATATATAGCAGGGCAATGATAAATCACAATTATAGCATACAAAAACAATACAACATGTAAGTTATGTGCAAAAACATCCTGAGCTTAAAAATAAGTCTTCTTTACAGTATTTCTAAACTGGTAAAACGAAGGAATATTTTTATATCTCAACTGCAAGTTTGTTCCAAATTTTTATGGTACATTGTTTAAATGATTTTTGATGTTTAAACGGTTTTACAGGTTGGGGCCACAAGCTGGATCGCATTTTCAGATCGCAACCTTCTTGGGAGAACTCTGCTGATAAAAATTAAACATGGGATTTGACCCAATTACAGTGGATTATTTTATACACAAAGCACAATTTCTGAAGTGCATCTTTATGATCTAGGGACAACAATCCCATTCTATTATATAAACTGCAATGATGTTCCCTAAATGTTGCCCTTAAGGCAAACCTACAAATGGCATTATATAAAGTTATTCTAGGATTCCCAATCTTCTCGGATGCACCTCCCCAGACTATACTTCCATAATTTAACACTAGCAATAAGCAAGCAGTAGCAATTGCTTTCCTGGTATCAACTAAATAATCCCTTATGGCATAGAGTGCCTCCAATTTACTGTGTAACCACTTAGTTATTTCATCAACATGCAATTGAAAATTTAATGCACTGTCTAAAGTCACCCCTAGATATGTAAAGTGAAAATTTCAACAGTGGTGCCATCCTTAGTAGAAATAGTAAAATAATTTTGTATTTTTTTTTTTTTTTAATTTTGCAGGGGAACAAAAAAGCATACCTTTAGTTTTTTTCTGGTTTAGGACAAGACGATTGTCCCTTAATGTGCTAGTCAAGTTATTATAATCTTTACTCAGATTCTCCTGAAATCCATAAACATGTCTTTCTGCTGCATAAAGCACAGCATCATCCGCATAGAATACTATGGAAGTATCAGTGCAAATACATGGTAATCCATTCAGAAAAACAGAAAACAATAAGGGATCCAGAACTGAGCCTTGGGGAACCCCGTTGTGAACTTCCCTCAAATCAGATATATTCCATTTACACGGACCTGTTGTACCCTTTTTGTTAGATAACTTTTAAACCAGTTCACCACAGGGTCCCCAAAGCCCAACACTCTCTAATTCTAAGTTCCAACAGTGTATGGTCTACAAGATTGAAGGCCTTGGTCAGGTCCATGAACACTGCACCAACATATTTCCCTTCATCCATACCCTCGTGCAGGTCACTTATGAACCTGACCAAGGCAGTCGCTATGCCACACCCTTCACAAAAACACTGTTGAGCAGATGTTAGTAATCCATACTTATTCATATGCTCCACAATTTGACAATGTATTAGTCTTTCTTGTACCTTTCCTACTAAAGATAATAAAGATATTGGACAATAATTAATAGACAGATTAAGTTGACCACCTTTGAAAACTGGGGAAACTATCGCCTTTTTCCATATTTCTGGAACTATACCAGTATTTAAAGATATTAAATATCTGTAGGGGATAGGCAAGTTCTTTAGCAGCATATTTTAATACAGTTGCTTCCAAATTATCAGCTCCAGGACCCTTAGACTCATCCAGTTCCATTAACTCATGATATATTTCCTCCCAATGAATTTCCCTAAAATAAAATTTGGTTTATGTAAAACATGAGGGGATATAAAACTATCCCATTTTGGTAATAACCCAAAGCCCTGTGTATATTTAGACAAACACGTAAATCCTTCATTCAAACAATCTGCAATTTCCCTATGTCAGTTCTTGATTATCCTTTAATAACTTCTGGAAATCTTTCTTAGTCCTAGGAGCAATTAAATTTATACTCCTCCAAAATCTTATGTCTTTAAAACTGTTGAGCTGCTCGTTCTTATAATAATCCACCTTAGCTTTTTTTTAACACTCATTTCTAAGTTATCCAAAGTAATTCCAGTCCCTTTCAAGCCTAGTAGTTCTATAAACCTGATTGGCAACATCCCGATCTTTCATTAACTTAAATAATCTCTTATTCAACCATTTACTACAAACTCCCCGTACTCCTTTTCCTTTTTGGGGCTTTTTTTAATTAAGGATTCAAGTTTTGCTTGAAAAAAAGCCAACAGCCTCATTTATCTCATTGGTATTTAACCTGAGATAGATGTTGTTTCAACCCAGATAACTTTGTATCATTCCAATCCTTAGTTTCTACAATTTTAAACATACCCTTGGGTCTTACTACTCCAAGTAGAAAAAAAAATTGGTAAATGATCACTAATTATATCTGGGAAAACCCCAAAAGAACTTTTATTTAAAATATTATTTACCATAACTCAGTCTAACAAAGTGGACTGTTTCGTTTTATGATTTGGCCTTGTTCCTTCGGTGATTATTTGTTCCAAACCAGCTCTTTGCAATAACTTGCTATAACTACTCTCTTTGTGACAACCAATTTAGATTTAATTCCCCTTAATAATCAGCTCTTTATGCTTAAGGATTTCAACCTGATCAAAAATATTTTCCAAGCCTAATATCTTAGATTTTGGTGGATTATATACACAACCTATTGTTAATTTCTTTGTCTTCCCTATAACTACCTCCACAAATAGACTCAGTCTGAATCTGGGGATACAGTTACAAGTTCATTCACTTCTAAACAACTTTCATAATAGATAATCAAGTTTCAATGTGTCTTCATCCTTGGCAGCTCTGGTTGAGGGTTTGTGCCAGGGAAATTGCAGCAGATCTTCATCCTTGGCAATCCTTGCAAATGGATTCAACACCAAGTGCTTGTTCCTTCATCCTTGGCAGCCCTAGTTGAGGGTTTGTGCTGGGGAAACTTCAGCAAGTCTTTATTTATTTGTCCTTGGCAGCCTTGGTCGAGGAGTTGTGCCAGGGAAGAGTTCAGATTTCAGTTCTCTTGTGCCAAATTATTCCAGCAACCTTAGAGAGTGGGTTGGTCATTGAATCATGGTCTATTTAAACATTTCTCACATCGCCACCAATCTCTCCTAGGTTTTCACAAAGGTGTAGCTTGGTACCAAGTAGGAACCCAGTTTTTCCTTTTGCACCATTGCTTTCTTTGCTTATCAGCTGTGCTCATGAAGATGGCAGGAAAAAGTTGGGACTTCCTTTAGCACCACTAGTCTTCTAGAGGTGATTACTCCACCCGGCCCCCTCGGGGTTTGCAACTGGTTTCCATTGTTTACAATTACTATAGAGTAATAGCTATTCTGAAACTGTTTAACAAATTGTTTAGTGTAAGCATAGTATACAGCTTGACAGATAGTGGCCTTATGCTGAGGTGCACCTCTTAGGGACATAATAGAATGTTACATACTGTTCATGTTTGGTTTTGGTTCCTCTCTTCCCTTGTGACCATGTCTACCTTTCCCCGTGGTATGAATAAAACCCGTTGGGCATCAAACTTATAGATTGTCTACGCCATGCCTCACTGGGTGCCTCCATCCACCCACCCCATTTGAACCACAGCACTGTCTGGCCATCCTACCTGCTTGAGGCGACACTGGTGGTGCAGCTGAGATAGGCAACCTTCGTGGTCAGCACTTAGTTCACCACATCAACAATAATAAGTAAACAAGGAAGTATGGTAGAAAATATGGAGGTGGAATTATTTGATTGTATTATATCCTGTAATGTAGCGGGCTATTCAAAAAGTATTATTGACCAATAATTTAACACATTTCTCTCCAAACATAATGTGATTTGTCTACAGGAAACTTGGGCTATGGCTAACTTATATCTAGAAGGCTACACTTGCATTTCTGCTAAAGCAAAAGAAATAACATGTGGTAGACCAGTAGGGGATTTAGTTAAAGTGCAGAAGAACTTAATGACAAAAACTTGTCTTGTCACACCAGATTTAACAATTCTTCTAATACATATTGGAACAAAGAAATATTGTGTGTAATAGCTATGTACCTCCCCAAAATACAAGCTATTACAATGTACAAATTTGGGAAAATTTAGAGATTCAACTCCAGAAAGCTAGGACAGCTCTGCCTGAAGCTGGGGTACTGCTTATGGGTGACTTTAATGCCAGATTGGGTTCTATGTCCTCATCTGCTTTTCTAGAAGCTAGGAGTTCTATTTAAACAGAACATAGGACAAAACTGTAAATATAAGTGGCAGAAGGCTCTTGCATTTCCTAGAAAAATTAGAATGAATCATATTTAAATAGATCCTTGATGGGTAACAATTCGGCACATCATACTTTTCTAAATGTGTAGTGGACTACATGTTTGCATTCCCCTCGCTAACACACCATTGTTTAGATTTTGATATTCTTCGTCCTGAGTGACCATTATTCTCTGCGTCTCAAGTTAAATCTGCATACAGAAAATATTAAGCAAGCCGATTTTCTTGTACCACATATAGAAATAAGAAATCAAACAGCAGCTTTATTTTCCTCAGAAATGGAAACAAAGGTAGCAGAGGTACTAATTAATATAGAGAACCCAAAGAAATTATGTATTCCAACACCTAGCTCATCAGTAAAGGAAATATACTTAACTGTCTAGGACATCAGTGAGTGTAGTCTGCCACTTTCATATCGTCCAGTGAAAACAAAAACATTTGACACTTGGTTTAATAAACTTCTACAGTGGTGTATCATGATAAGTGTGCATTTTTTTACTGTATCCTGTACATTTCCTTTGCTGCGTTAACTTCTGTACTTATGTTTGTAATTAACAGTTACATTTTGTTCTGTAACCCTCCCAGGTCATGCCTGAAAATAGGTAACTTGCTGTTGTCTAGTGCACTTACCCAGTAAACAAAAACTAAATAAAGACTGTAAAAAATGTAAAGGTTTATATCATGATTTACAGATCTGTAAGACAATCCATCAAAAGGGAATTATGCATTTCATAATAAATCCAGAAAGGAATACAAGAAATGTTTGCTTTCTCAACACCATTTATTCCAGGTAAAACAATGGTCTCATACGTTAAGTCATATAATAAGGTGATTCAAAGAAATGTTGGTTGTTGGTAGCAAATGGGTCAGGCAATTATGCCTCCAATATCCCAGCACATATACCACCATCGACGTGTGCCTATTACAAATGTTATTTTCTGATAACTATTATCGGTTCTAGAAATTACATTCTTTTTAAATTATTCAGAGGTACTGTAGATGGGCATCAGATATTACTCCACATGAAATGTCTGAGGATATTAAACAAACTAAAGCAAACAAAGCTCCAGAACCTGATAAGATCTCTCAATTCCACTACAAAATACAGTTGGAATGGTGGAGTAACCTCCTGGCTATGTTTTTTTTTTTGTAAATATCGTTTTTATTAGAGAAGATTTTACAATTTATACACAGTTTGACAGTCACATTTTGTCATAAGCATTAAAGACATTGCATCAGACATAGAGGTACAGGTCTAATAATAAGATTGCACAAAATTATTATAATAATCATCCTAATCCAGTAATACATGCCCCACTATCATTCTACTGATTATCCCAGATTTGAATCATCTATCCCTCCTCGCTGCCCACCTCCTCCATCTCCCCCACTCGCCCAGTCAGAGCCCCATCCAACCCCTATTAATTGAACTTTAAGGTCCAGGCAAGGGCCAGGAGTCCATAAACTATGACCTGAGGAGCCAGTCAAGTGAAGTGTTGTATTAAGGCACAAAATGAGGGTCTTTGGCCATAATAGATGATCCATCTCCTCCACTTCAAAGAGCCTAGTTCTGCCTGATCATTTAAATTGTGGGTTATTTTTTCGGATCTATATACAAGATGGACTATCTCTCTCTAGCCAAAAAGGGTAGGGGGCTCAACTGTGAGCCAACGCTTATTGATAGCTTTCTTCGCTGCCAGGAGAAGAATATTTAATAGGTATCGGGCAAGGGGGTCACTCAGGCCAGGAGGAAAGCAATGCAGGATAAAGAAATCGCCCCTATAAGGAAGTCCGACCCCAAAGAGGTCTTCTAACTCCTCAAATAAAGCCTGCAGAAAAGGCTGCAGTTTTGAACAGGACCAAAAAATATGAGAGTGGTGAGCAGCAACCTCACCACATAGGCGCCAACACGCTGCAGATCGGGTAGCGCCATAATGAGAGGTTATTACCGGAGTTTGGAAAAATCTTATCAGTAATTGCCATGAAAATAACCTCCAGGAATGAGAGTAGGCGATTCTTGATACCATACGCAAAAGAACTTCCCACTGTTGAGGTGTAATTTGAGAACCCAACTCCTCGTTCCATTTTTCCCTTAACCGTGATGCGTCTTCCCCTGTTGTTTCCAGCAGGGACCTAATACAGCACTGAAACAGCGTGCGTAAGTCCCCGGGATTTGAATACTTGTTGAAGTATTCGGATCACCGGGGGGTGTGCCTCAGGTGAACGAACATTAAGGGGTAGGGATTCAAAATAGTGTCGGAGTTGTAGATATCGAAAAAAATCTGATTGGTGTAGGTGGAATTCATGACTGATTTCCCCAAACTCTCTAAAGTGGGGCTGATTTGCAGTTGCGAAAGCTGGAAGAGATGGGCATGCCTCCAAGTCCGAAAGGTATGGTCTGAGAGGGCTGGGGGAAATCCTCCAGTAGGTCTATTGGGCAAAGTAAGACCAGAAGAGGGGTAATGCCCAGGGCCTTTCGCATCGAGTACCAGATCTGTGCTTGGTACACCATCCATGGGTCCCAAGCAGGCCGGCCTAATGAGGGTGGGGTTTTGTGAAATATCACTTTTTGGTATTCCCGATGAGGGAGCATGCTCTCCTCAATTTCCCTCCACCTGGCTGAGGTCATTCCTATAAGGTGCTGTATTATAAAAGAGAGGTGAGATGCCCAGTACTAAAGTTTCAGGTTGTGGAGTGCCAAGCCCCCCTGAGCTTTAGGGAGGTGGAGAGTACCCACTTTAATTCTAGGGCGTCTTCCTGCCCAGACTAATTTCACTATGGCCCTGTTCCAAACCTTTAAAGAAACTGTTCAGCAGATTGAGGGGGTAAATTCTGGAACAAATAGAGAATCCTCGGAAGAGTTACCATCCAGACCACCTCTATGCACTGGAGCATATTCAGTGGAAGGACGTTCCATCTTTTGAAGTCTTGTTTCATCTGGGATGTAAAGGGGTGGTAGTTGTTATTTAGGGTATCCTCAGCCAGATGCGAGAGGTAAATTCCTAAACATTTTAGCTTGTTAAGCCCCCAGTGGAAGGGATACCTTTCCTTAACTGCTTCAGATGGAGCATAGTGAAAGGTGAGGGCATCGGTCTTGCTGGTAACTCAGCTTGTAACCCGAATGTGACCCGAATTCTTCCAAGAGATGAAAAATGGATGGTATAGATTGTTCGGGTTTAGTAAGGAATAGCAGTACGTCATCCTTGTAAAGAGCTGCCCGGTGCTCTGTGCCATCGATAGTCACTCCCGAAATCTCAGACGACAATCTAATTGCCTGGGCCAGAGGTTCAATAAAGATGGCAAAAAGGCCTGGTGATAGTGGGCAGCCCTGACGCGTACCCCTGTAAAGGGCAAAGTATTCGGAGTGGTGGCCGAATGTTTTAACACATGCCTTTGGGGACGCATAGATTTTCCTAAGAGTATCGATGAAGGGTCCCGGGAAGCGCATAGCGGTCATTGTGGCGAACACAAAAGGCCATGACATCCAATCAAAGGCCTTCTCAGCATCAAGGCTGAGAAGGACCGAAGAGTCCTCCCGGGATTGCATCTCATGGACCAAATGAAGGGCCCTATGAGTGTTGTCTGAAGTGGACCTAGAACTCACAAAACCTGTTTGGTCGAGGTCAATCAACTCCGGTAGTATAAGGTCCAGACGCCGGGCCAGGATGGACAAAGTATTTGTAGTCAGAGTTAAGGACTGATATCAGTTTATATGAGCTACATTGTAGAGGGTCCTTACCTGGTTTGGGGATGATGGAAATTGTGGCATACGCCCAACTGGGTGGAGGGGATTCACTGGCAAGGACCTCGTTAAACACTGCGAGTAACAGCTTTCTAATAGACTGAATCGAGCTTTTATAAAACTCAGCCCCGGAACCTTCAGGCCCAGGGGCTTTTTGGGTTTTGGACTTGGAGATGAACATCAACTCCTCCAGTGAAATTGGTCTCACCATGAGGTCCTGCTGTTCATGATTAAGTGTAGGTAACTTTAGAGCCGATAGAAAAGATTCGGTGTGTGACAAATCTATCTCCTGATCCGGAGTATACAAGGTTTTATAATATTGACAAAAGGCCTGAGATATGTTTTAAAATTTGGTATGACATTCTCCTGTCCCGGGGTCCTTTATAATTGCAATAGTAGACAGCTTATGATGTTGACGGAGTTGGTACGCCAGTAACCGGGAGGCTCGAGGGCCGATCGCCATCTCTCTTCCAGAGATATGCAAGGGCAACCTCAGTTTGCTGCAGACATAAGGAGTTCAGCTCATTCTTGGTCTGCTTTATCTGGGGGAAGGACCGAGTCATCACCTTGTTGGTGAGCCAGCTGAAGGAACTGAAGAGTCTGTTCCAGCTGAAGCTGTCTTTCCTTTCGTGCCTTCGCTAGCCTGGCTGAATATTTTATTAAATGACCTCTCAGGACTGCTTTTAAGGTATCCCATTGGATTGTTGATGGGATCTCCTGGATAGAATTATCCCATATGATTTCCGTAATTTTATCACTAAGGAACTCCTTAAATTGTTCACTTTTTAAGTGTACTGGGTTAAATCTCCACCCAGTGTTGTGCCTCTCCAGGCCCAGGCTCCACTGAGTGATGAGTGGGGCATGATCCGAGTGGGCTATAGAGCCCAATGTGGCTTTGACCAGTGAGCCAAGCTGTTCCTTCTGGGTATAACAGTGGTCAATTCTTGTATATGTCCCATGGACTGCAGAGTAAAAAGAATACCCCGTCTCTAGGGTGTAAAGTCTGCCACGTATCTAGCCACCCCACCCCCTCCGTAAACCGCTTAAAGAATTTGTGTGAGGCCTGTTGCGCACTGGGCTGAGCCCTGGTAGTGTCCAAGGTGGGATTTGGGGCAATGTTGAAGTCACCTGCCAGAATCAGGGTCCCCCTAGTCATCTCCACCACTTCATCCAGCAAAAGGCTGATAGTAGGAGAGTTTGAAGCCGGAGGCAGATAAATGTTGGCCAGGGTTAGTTCCTGCTCATTTAAAATCCCCTGGACTATAATTAATCTACCGGCAGGATCAACCCATTCTTTAATTTTTCGGAATGGGAGAAGCGAGGAGACCAGTATAGCAACCCCTCTCTTTCTTCCCCCCGGCATAGCCGAGGCAAAGACCTGCGCATAGCCCCTACCTTGAAGCTTCTCATGTTCCCTCAAAGTCAAGTGGGTTTCCTGCCAATATACAATGTCGGCACTTGACCTTTTAGCTAACGTCATCATTCTAGACCTCTTGACCGGGCTGCTCAGACCATTCACATTCAATGAATATATTTTTAAGTGGTTATGAGCCATTCTTCTCCCCAATAAGCTCTACCTCTGTACAAAGCCTTAAATTCTCCTGGAAAAGCATTCTCATCTCTGATTTCATTGCTAACAGGTCATGACTGTCCATTCCCTCTCGTGGTTTTATCTTCTCTATAGTATACAACCACCATACATTCTCATAACAAAAGCCCAAAATATAACCTTGTGGGCTTAATTGCACTGTTTTATCAACACAAACTGGAGATAAAGTTATTATACTCGCTAAACTGCCCCATGGGCCCCACCACTTCACAAAACATTCCCGGGTCCTGAGAAACCTTATACTCAGCCTATACCATCCAGGTTCCCCAGTAACCCCAGAATGATGGTGGAGCCCAGGGGGCATGTACCCCCCTCCCTGTTCAAATGCAGGTGGAGATACTATCGAAAAGGAAAAAAATTGTGTCGCATCTTGCAAAATTTCGGAAGATGCCTTAATTATATACATTGCCCAAAGCGGTAGCGGGGCATACCATAACAGTAAGAGGAGAGACATCTGGGTTAAAACAAAACGGGAAAATCCAGACGCTCTCCTCTCCATAAACAAATCTTTAGTGACTTCAAGGTTGCTATAGATGGCGGTTCAGCAATGAGGCAACTGCCGAAATGCAGTATGAGGAGGGCTTTCCTACTATTGAGGGGGGAGCCCACCAGCTCTAGGGTGTAGTCCCTATATCGAGCTTGCCTCAAGTTCAGCGATGAAGTGTCCAGGCTGCTCTACCCTGAGGAGAGCCCCAACCGGATCAAGAAAGATGTCAAAAATGAAATCACCTAGTTAGCTTATATTACTAGAGTATAGTAAGTTGCCAATCCCGGGGGAGACCACGAGGGACGGGTGACAGGGGACCCACCGGGTGGGGAGGAGGGGGGCCCCCGATATAGCCCCGCGCTAGTCCCACCATCTGTTATTGTCCCAGGAGGAGACAGGCCGTGTAACCCAGCCCATGGAGGCAAGTGGGCCCCTCCGGGAACCCTGAACCCAACCATGTGTATCAGATTCAGTATGTGAGCAGGGACCCCCACTAGGCGTCCGATCCCCGCCCCAAGGGCATCAGTCTATTTGGGTTAAGGGAAGGAGTCCCAGAAGGGTTCCCCCACGACATGAAGAAACGACGGGCAGGCACCCCTGACCCCGAGAGTGCCCCCGAGGACGAGAGCCGGGAGGAGGAAGACACCCAGCATCCCGCCCCTATAAAAATGTAAATTGCCAATTGGGTCACCTCGAAACCCCCAGCACAGGCATACTCCTGGGGGTGCCGCGATGCAGGAAACGGTCTACCCCCCCAAAGCAACCTCCCCACGATGGCCCCTCACATCCCCCAGCCCAACCCGCGATCCCCACCCTTCCAATTCAACTGCTGTTTGTAGCTGGGTCCGCTTACTCTCTAATGCCAGATCGCAGTTTCCACCTGGAGTTCTAGGAGTCAGCTACCGAAGGGGACAGGCTTCGCAAGGCGGGTGCTCTGCGGTAGGGGGAAGAAAAAGGAAAAGGAGGGGCATGAGTCTCACCCCAGGAGCGCCCCGTACCTCACTGCCCACCGAGAGAGGGGAGGATCCAAATGCGCAGGAGCCAGGTTGTTCCCATCCCACCATCCCAGAGGGACAACGCGTTGAAGTTACCAGGGGAACAGAGCAGTTCGCCCCTAGAAGAAGTCTACAGAAAACACCAGGCTTCCCCGAGATAAAGTCCACCCACGATCCCCCGACGGCCATGGACCCCCCAGAACCAAGAACCCCTCCATTACAAACCTCACACAGCTGTAATTATCAATATCTCCCCCCCTTCCCATAGAGGGCCCAACAACCCCTCCCCGTGCACATTCACATAAGCATCTCTTGCAGCAAATACTTACAAACTACTGTATGTCTTAATGTAATTGAAAAGTTCTCCCCTCCGTAATGAGGAAGGAGTAATTCAGCTGCTCAAAGTGTCCCAGAGAGCTAGGCAGGGGTAAAGCAACATCGCAGGGGGGGAGAGCAAGTGGAAAAGAGAGGGAACCTCTCCCAAGTGCAAAACAACTCAAAATTGAGAAGATCGGGCAGGGGGGTCAAGTGTTCATTGTTGCTGGGTGCACGTCATTTTGAGATGATCCCTGAATGTCCTCCAATAAGTGTGCAGCCTTTTTATTTACCATGGAGGAATCGCCATATCTTCTCAGCAGGGCAGCAACATCTGCTTGCAAGTTCGTGTGTGGAGACCTCTGCGACGATCCAGGCTTCGCAGCTCCCTTTTGAGATATCAACCAAGCAGAAGCAAGTAGGTCTTTTTCTATCTTTTCTTTAATAAGGGAGAGCAGAAGCAATCCCTTGAGAGCTCAGTAACGAGGAGGCAGCCAAGAGATCCGAGTAGACTTTCAGGCCTGCTTCAGTAATAAATTTTAGCCTCGCTGGAAACAAGTTTTGGGCTTTGATATTTTTAGCCCGGAGCTGCTTCACCACTGGCCAAAGGGTTCTTCTGGATTCCTGGACTGCTGTCGTGTGGTCGTTGTCCAGTGAGATTCAGGAGCCGGAGTAATTCAGTTGGCCCTTCTGCCAGGCTTTCTGCAATAATTCCTTTTACTCTGTAGGACGTAATCTTGGCAACAATCGACCGAGGCTTTAAATCTGGGGCACTGGGCTTGGGAACGAGTGCTCTATGAGCCTGATCCATCTCCATTGTAAACTCCGGTGGCAGTTCAAACAGGTCACGTAGTAGGTCTTGGAGAAAAGCTACATATTGGGCTACTTATCTTCCGAACCCTCAAGGATCCCATAAATCCTGAGATTCTGCCTCCGGCTCCTGCCCTCCAGGTCGTCCAGGCGGTGGGTAAGCTCGCAGTCCAGCACCAGTAAGTACAGAATCAGGCGGTCCTGGAGATCAGATTGTTCTGAAATTTGGGTAGCACATAACTCCAACTGGTCGGTTTGTGGTTAATATTGTTTATGTCCGCTTTGAGTTCGGCTAGAGACTGATCAATCTTATTAACTGTATGGGCCGTTTGCTTAATTGTGGCCGCTAAATCAGATAACGGGCCCTCCTCATGAGGGCCGGCCTGGAACAAGTCGAGAGGGGCCTCCGAAGAATCAGATGCATCCTCATGCTCCGCCCGAACCAACACTCGCAATTTTTGTGCCCGAGTGAGCTGGGGTCTTCTGGGCCTATTCTTCTTGCTTTGCCGGCGAAGACATTCTGATATAGGCGATTTAACGCTTTTATTACCAGTTGGGGGGGGGGTGGAGTAACGGGGCTAGGCAGCCATTACCACACTGACATTCCTGGCTATTTTATTCAATAAAATTATAGTAAATATTTCAATACCTCATGCATGGAAAGTCAATATAATACTGATTCAAAAAAAAAAAAAAGATCCAAATCTCCCTGAAAATTACAGACCAACAAGTCTAACTGATTGCCTAGGCAAGATTTTGGAAGAATAATTTTTACTACATTAAACACCTGGTTAGAATACCATAATGTTTTAAGCATACATCAAGCAGGTTTTAGGAGACGTTATTCATCCATAGATCAATGCTTTATTTTGCATCTTATAGTGGAAAAATACTACATTAAAAAATGAATACCCGTTTATCTGGCATTTATGGACTTCAAAAGTACATTCGATGGAGTAAATAGATCACTCCTTTGGGACAAATTGTAAGATTCAAAAATAAAATCATACAATTTTGAGAAGGATTACTGGTTTCTATTCCAATAACTGGACTACAGTGAGGTATAATTTGAAGGGTATAGTCACATCCTTTTGATACAAATCCAGGTGTGAAGCAGGGTTGCATTTTGGCTTCTTTACTTTTCAATTTGTTTGTTAATGATCTTTCAACTACTTTTTTGACAGAGGTCTCTCATTCTCCTTCCGTTGGATGAAATTTAGTGCCAGCCCTCATGTTTGCTGATGACCTGACACTGATCTCAGTCTCTCCAGTGGGATTAGAAAGACAGTTTATGTTATTACAACAATACTATATTAAAAATTGGTTTATTATTAATACCAAAAAGACACAGGCCTTAACCCCGAGACTTCCAATAGAATTGGAACATACTGGAGTTCTGGATGGATACCAGTCTGAGGCCCTTTAAGGATTAACAGTAGGAAAACAGTTCAAAATTCACATGGTGCCTTAACAAAATTCCCTTGGAGGTGGTTTCTAGTTATTGATACCTAGGATTTTACTTTTCTAGTAATTGTAAGACAACAAAAAATATTACTTATATATTGAATAAGTTATTCCAGTCAAAGAATGCTTTATTTAGGTTTAATGCTAGATATGGAGGTTACTCAAATTTACGTGCTGCAACAATGAAGATGAATCCAGTAGCTCTTTATGCAGTTGAGAGAAAGCATGATAAAAATGTCAAACTGGAAAAACCTTTTACCCAATTATATAGAACTATATCACAAATACCTAGATTAACAACTTCAGAAATAGCTAGGGCAGAACTAGGTTGAGTAAAAATTAAATACTTGCCCTTTCAGCTAAAATAGCATACTGGATTAGAAGTAAAAGCATGGATCCAAATAGGTTGACAAATAATTGCATGGATGAAAATGCATCCTGTATTATCAGAAAATAAACAAGCATTTGTCAATGCCAAATGTTGCTTGCTTGTATGTACTGTTTAGGTATTTGGAAGTCATTGGAGTGCAAATATTGAAAATGCGTGAACTTACGAGCGTGCGTAGGAACTGCGAAACGCACGCTCATAAAACAGTAATTTTTAGGAATTTTTTTTACCAAATTTTCAACATAGCCATTTTAAGATCTCTGCTCATGAACAGTGACACTGTGATTTTCTTAATGTGTCCCATACATTAGGAGTTCGCACACCGACTGTGCCATTGTATGCTACATGGGCGGAAACACATTTTGGGCAAGATGTAAAAAATGACAGCTGCACTGCTCATAAGGAGGTGTGGTAAAATGGCAATGTTGAAAATCTGGAATGAAATATGAAAATTCATAGCAAACTTCTACGGCGTCTGCATAGGAACTGCATAACGCACACTCGTAAAACAGTCATTTTTAGGAATTTTTTCACCAAATTTTCAACATAGCCATTTTAAGACCTCTGCTCATGAACAGTGTCACTGTGATTTTCTTAATGTGTCCCATACATTGATTTTGCACACCGACTGCGCCATTGTGCACTACATGGGCGGAAACATGTTTTGGGTGAGATGTGAAAAATGACAGCTGTACTACTCATTAGGAGGTGTGGTAAAATGGCAATGTTGAAAATCTGGAGTGAAAATATTGAAAATTTGCAAACTTACAAGCGTGTGTAGGAACTGCGCAACGCACGCTCGTAAAAGTCATTTTTAGGAATTTTTTCACCAAATGTTCAACATAGGCTTTCTGAGAGCCCACCTTATGAACACTGGCAGTGTCATTTTGTTAATCTGTCCCGAAAGGTGATGTCACGCAGTGACCGCGAAATCACCCTTCGGGCCTGATTAACGCCATGACAGTGCAAGAGTTCATAAGGAGGGGTCCCAAAAACTCCATGTTGAAAATTTGGGCCCAAAATTCCCAAAAATGCCCGAGATATGCAACAAAGTTGAAAAAAAAAAAACCTATTTATTCCGTTATACAGCTTAACGGCATTTCCTCAGTTAGCGGTCGGCTTGAAGAGTGCAGACATGTTCCCAGTCCACTGATGATCGTCGCGCTGAGCTCCGGAGGTAAGTATGGGGTGAGGGGTGGGGAGGCAGGAGTGCGTGGTGAGTGCGGGTTGGGGGCAGGGGAGACAGCGCGAAGGACAGTTTTGTATTTACAGGTTTTTTTTTTAATGAAGAGGACGCTGGACGCTTGCCACGCTGGGTGGGCTCCCAGCATGGCAGCTGGAAAGGCTGTTTGGGGGCTGGAGCTGATGGGGATTGGGCACCCCTGTCGGCTATAACAGTTTTGCCATGCTGGGGGGCTCCCATGTGGCACCTGGACAGCTTTTTGGGGGCGTGGAGCAGACGGGGATTGAGCACCCCTCAGCCATACAGTGTGTGTGGAGGAGCGATCAGCACACAATGTGTGTGTGTGTGTGTGTGTGTGTGGAGGGAGAGCCCGCCACTGAAGCGGAGCTCTCCCTTTCAACTGTATGCCACTGCATTTTCAACTGCTGTCATAGACAGCTGCAGCAGTGATTGGGGAACTGGAGCCATGCCTGCAAACACACTGACTGAATTGGAAGACGGGTGCCACACCTCCGAAAACTCGGATGACGGCACTATGTTTCTTGCACATGCGTGCAAGCAACATAAAAATGGGCAGACTGAATGGCCAAGCAGTCCTTATCTGCCAACAAGTTTTATGTTTCTAACTATTTATCTATCTATCTTTTTGCCTGTCTGCCTATCAAAAATATACGTCTAACCAAACTATACTGGCACTGGTTTTGGTTTTCTCATTTATACCAGGCACTGTATTTTTTGCCAGTTTTAGCTTTCTGCTGCTAACAGTGTTATGGCTGCTTAACTGTAATTTGTTGATGTCTGTTCCCAGTTGTTACTGCCTTGTTGTTTAATGATGTATTCTGAAGCTCTTTTTGCTTTTGACTGCTATTATAACTCTCCCAGGTCTTGACTGAAAATTGGCATATGTTACACCTAAATAGTGAAAAAGAAAAATCAGTAAAATTGCTATCTCCTAACTGAAAAAAAAGCACATCACATGATCATGCATTATCCCAGAACCAGGACATTCTTGCACTTATTTCTATTTTTCGTCTCCCCAAAAAAAAAAAATTCTGGTCATTTTTTTAAGACAGAAAATCCAATACAGTGCATGTGCTTGTGCCCTGATATACTCATGCCTTGGGTAGTTGAATGCACTTGACTTCCAACCTTGTGCCTCACAACACACGCACAAATGTGAGAATAACAGAGCATGATTGCATGCCCTGTAGTAGATTAGAGGGAAGGAGATTCCTTGGATTCCTTAGTGCCTTTTCCCAGTTGTTACTGCTTTGTTGTTTGATGATGCTTTCTGAAGCTCTTTTTGCTTTTGACTGCTGTTGTAAAAGAGAGAGGGCTTCGGACAGTGAGAAAGTGTCACAGATCACAAATAAAGTACCAGGCATGTTTTTTTTTTTTTTTTTATTAGATCCATGTCATATTCCATTTATGCAATGACATGGGGTTATGCAGTAAAATGTCTGGATGAACTCCTATCTCAATAAAGTTACAACTAAAGTTCTCTAAATAGAACTTTTGGAGAGCAATCGAGTCCCATGAAATACTATCAGGCTATTATTCTGAAGGACCTACAGTAAGAATATTTTTTTCTCCCACCTGAGAATATCACTGTAGGGGATGATAAAATATCCTTGACGTGTGTGACTTTATTTACACTACCAGCGAGTGTGTGTGTCAGATTTTCAATTACATTTGAACTACTGAAAGGTAAAATGGAGAACAGAGTTGACAACCTGAACAGTTAATCGCATTTATGATTACATAAGTGATGGAAGTAATTTGAAGGATAACCTGAATAACAGTTGCCACAAGGAGGCAAAGCTGCCAACCTACGATTATGAGATTAATATACAATAAACAAATACTTGTTACTTGATCTAACTTCCATCCTAGGACTGAAGTATCCCTGAAGGCTGAACATTAATTGCTGAGATCCAAAGAAAGGGACTGTTATATGTTTTGTAGTGGTGGTGCTAAATATAAACTACACGTACTAACAACGGGGCACCAATTTACAACAATCACAGTGTCTGCTTTCACTTGCCAGTCACAGACAGGCACAGACTAGGGATTTTGAAATAATCAACAGATATGTCAAACTTGAAGATGAGACACCTGATTTGTGAACAAGAATACAACAAATGGATTAATTTGCCACTGTGAGTAGAACCAAGGTTTTAGAAATACGAAAACCACTGTGCAAAGAGACGGGGAATTGTACAAATCCCTTAACAGGACGATGCCCCTATTTATTAAAGGGTGGTTAAAATTCCGCTCCTGTATGAGTAATTATACAGGCTATATTATTTTACTATATCGACTTGTAAATGCTCTTCTGCTATACATGACCCCAGTTCCTTCCAGCAAAACAGGTTCTGTGCCTCAGTGAGGCTATCCAGGTGTACGGAATTCTATATGAATGAATAAATAAAATGTGGAAAAAATCTGAAATTCAACTTAGTGCCTTTACAAATTTATTGAGATCAGTTTGTTAATCAAAACCCTCAACTCCCCACTTGGGGACATCCCTCATCTTCCAATCAGAATTGCTCAGTACCAGATGAAAAATGTGCTCTCCCATAGGTGTTGTCTCCACACTATAAACTCAGACTTTAAAGCAGAAATTCTTATTCTGTGAAGCTAAAATCACAACTTTTGCATAAATAACAGCTTTCTTTTCCATGGTGTCCTGAATTCCTGTTGCCAAGTTTGTTGGTGAAGCCCACGTTTTAAGAGCTAGCGTCCCGCGTTTCCACATGTTGAGTGTATTTGTCCCACATCTCTGGAAATGTTTATATGCAGTGAAATGTCTCTGTCCGCAAAGAAGCAGTTTTCTGAACCTAAACTGAACTATACAGCATCCTGTGGTGTGCAGTTTGTGCAATCACTGCACCTTGCCAAACTATTTCTCAGCTTTCAGATTCAAAAATATCAGCATATACGTGTCCAGTGCTACCCAGCTCAACCTACTATCACATAAGTAAAAATTATAAGATCCAACAGTTGGTGTTAAGAGAGAAGCTGCAATTTATTTGACATCAATTTTCAAACAGTGTTGGTTGTATTTTAGCAATTACCACGTTAGGTCCGCGCCATAATGGAATGGTCACACAGACATTGGATGGAAACACACAACTGGGTAATGGTAACTTTAAAAATCATATTTAGTATTACCTAGACAAATATATTATGTAGCAAACATGTCCATTAAAGGACAAGCTTACGGACCTTGGCAAGAAATGGTCACCTCACTTGAATCCGGTGACTGGATCCTTGTCACAGCCAGTTTAATATTAATATTTTACCATGAAGGCATACTGCACCAATAACTGTTTTCTCTGTCTTCAGTGCTGAGGGGGAATGGAGTGTGTTTTTTGATTTTTTTTTTTTTTTTTTTTTTTAATTTGGTAGCATTTTTTCCCCTTTGGTAACCTCCACTCCCTTTCCCAGCATAGGGAATGCAGTACCTTTAACAGACCAGTTTGGCTTTCGATTACATCTTTTCGATCATGGGTGGGAGTATGCATTCCCCGCCACCATCACCCCACTCCCCATGCCTGACCGTAGCAGCCAACAAAAAAAACAAACAAAAATATTTTTTAGAAAGCGTCTTCCTCCCTGACAGTTGTGAATCCAGTTTAAATCCGCCCTGTGGGTACTGAATTGGTTGCATCTCAAGTACGCAAGTGATTCTAGTAATGATTTTGCCGAAAGCCCACGGCAACAGTTGTCTCCGTGTAAAAAAAACAAAAAAAAAATTTGTTCTTAAATTATGAAGGTGATGGATCTGGCATACTATTGTTAAGAACATGAACTTGTATTTAACAGTTATATGGGAACATATAAAGTGTAATTTTAAATGAGTAATATAACTCTCTGCAACAAAGTGATCTTGGAAGAAATCCAATCGAATTAGCTTTAATTCATTTGATATAGGTATGCCTTTTATGTCTTGCAATAACCATTCACCCTTTGAATTTAAACCTCTATAAAGAGTACATGCAAATTAGTAGTGCTGTGGAAAGCATATGTGTTAATCAACAGAGAAATTGTATGGAGATAGTGTGCTATCCCAGCTTTCTGGTGTATATGGCATGTTTAATATCTACACCGCAAATGAAGATGGTTCACGGAAATGTCGCAGAGATGAGGCACCTGACTCCTACATACAGTTGTCCACAACTGTGTGCGGGATATTTCAGTGTGTAGAAAAGCTGATCTATCTATATACAGTTGTCCATGACTGTGCGTGGGATGTGTCAGTGTATGGAAAAATGATCCATCTACATGCAGCTGTCCAAAACTGCGCATGGGATGTTTCAGTGTATAAAAGCTGATCTGACAATATACATACAGTTGTCCACGACTGTGTACGGAATGTTTCAGTGTGTGGAAAAGACGATCCATCCATCTACGTCCAGCTGTCTACGACTGTGCATGGAAAAATTATCTATCTACATGCAGTTGTCCAAAACTGTGTAAGGGATGCTTCAGTGTGTGCAAAAGCTGATCAAACCATCTACATTCAGTTGTCCACAACTGAGTGCGGGATGTTTCAGTGTGTAGAAAAGCTAATCTAACCATCTACATACAGTTGTCCACAACTGTGTGCGGGATGTTTCAGTGTCTGGGTCTCAGAGCATGTAAAGGCTGCTTGGTTTTTCTGCATGCTGTTGTACTGTACATGAGTATGTGCAGGATGTTTGGTGTGTAAAGGCTGCTCCATCTCAGCTAATCCGCATGGGATGTTTCAGTGTGTATAAAAGCTGATCTGACAATATACATACAGTTGTCCACGACTGTGTGCGGAATGTTTCAGCGTGTGGAAAAGACGATCCATCCATTTACATCCAGCTGTCCACGACTGTGCATGGAAAAATTATCTATCTACGTGCAGTTGTCCAAAACTGTGTATGGGATGCTTCAGTGTGTGCAAAAGCTGATCAAACTATCTACATTCGGTTGTCCACAGCTGAGTGCAGGATGTTGGGTTAATGCCACATTGAACTAATCTGTGTATGACGGTTTTAATTACAAGTCAGGATTTCTGTACAAATCTGTATGGGGAGGCGTGGATCCGGCGGGATTGCGCACTTCGGCCGGGCCGTACAGTGCGTGGAGGGGGTGGGTGATAGAGTGCATCAGCACATATGCGTGCTTGCGCGGGTGTGTGGGGAGGGGGAGCTCTGCTCACTGAGCGGAGCTCTCACTTTCAGCTGTATGCCACTGCATTTTCAGCTGCTGTCATAGACAGCTGCAGCAGTGATTGGGGAACTAGGGCCATGCCTGCAAACACACTGACTGAATTGGAAGACGGGTGCCACACCTCCGAAAACTCGGATGATGGCACTATGTTTCTTGCACATATGTGCAAGCAACATAAAAATGGGCTTTTTATTTCCTGGTCTCACTAGCTGGTACCCCTGTCAGGGGGATACATTAACTTATGATAGACCAGGAAATAAAAAGTCCCAACCTTCCATGCCTCACACTGTTCACCTGGTATCCATGTGCCAGTTCTAATATTAAAACTCATTAGCAGCCATTTTTTCCACTCGCTAAGCAAGAGGAAAAACCCAAGCCCCACCACACACACACGGTAATCCTGTCCACAACTCCACTGCCATTATTGTCTGTAAAAATACTACCCAGTCCAAAATCTAGCCGCTTTCTCAGTCCACTAAAAAAAAAAAAAAAAAAAAAAAGCAGAGGCAGAAGTAGTTCTTGTAGCTCTGGACTTGTGCTGCTCTTGCTACACTTCCCTTCGGGTGTACTGCTTTCCCTGAGAGAAACATGCCAAAACCCTACAAAACACTTACAGATCTGGCTTTTTTTTTAAAACAAAAATCTAAGTTCTCAGTAATGCCATTACCTTTAAGTTGGGCAGTCTGTTTCCCCAATCTCTCAGTCACGTCACCAGCATCCCAAAGTAAAAGTGAACCCAAAAGGGAAATATAAAGTAACCGTAAAAATGGGGTTAGACCATGGTGTCAGCAAGAAATAAATAAAATAAGGCCAGCCTGGTTGTGCGGAGGGTTGAAATGCTGGATGCCACACCTCGTGCCACGCTGGTGACCTGGGTTCAGGAATGAGCTCGGGCTGCCAGGGGTTGGCGGGGAGAGGATTGAGCGTCTGGAGGACTGCTCTTCTCTCGGGGGAGGGAGACTAGTCTTGATCGTTGACTGCCTTCTGGCAGTGGCTGAAGGGCAGTACGGATTAGGAGACATGGAGACAACATCTGCATTGGAGGGGAAGGGAGGGCAAAACAAAGGAAAACTCTAGCCTGGCAGGCTCAATGATGGTCCACGGCTCCCAGGAGCGGTCACAGATTGGGTATCCAGGGGGAAGAAGTAGCCGGCAACCTCCTGGCCCCGCCGTGGGGTGCAATCCATGGGAGAACCACCGGGGCTACCCAGCACGAGAGCTGCGGGACTGGACAGAGAGAGTCCCTCCATCTGGAGGGCCGTAGCTGCCTGCCAGGGCTCAGGGCCAAAAAAACATATATGGAAAAAAAAAACAGAACGCAAGTGAGCTGGGGGGAGGGGGGATAACTCAAGTGCTAAGGAGGGACATACTGTACACAGCAGTAAGCAAACAGTAAAACAAATAGTGAAACACTGCACTGCCGTCTACTAGTAAGCATTGTTAAGTATACCAGAAGAGGGTCTACTTTACTAACAAAGCAACAATAAGTTAATGTTTAGTCTTTTTATTATTGTTTAATTCTTAAATATTAAAAAACTTTAGAGAGAATCCATTTTCTAAGTGCAATAATACCCTCCAGGTTGGGTAGTATGGGCAATAGCGGACCTTCCAGGGGCTATAAGGCCCTCTGCCTGCGGCATCGGGCCTCATTACACCCCTGGGTGGTCTGGTATTGCCCACTACCACCCACCCTGATGGGTATTATTGCTTGCTTATTCACCACGGCTGAGAGAGGTTTTACATGGTGTTAAAACTTATGAAATTGGATCACTTATGGAATGATACTCTCCAGGAGACAGTTATTTCACAATATTATGCAAGGTTAATTAAACATAAGCTAAGGATGGTATGCACAAACTAGAATAAATCAATCTAGAACCAAATTTACTTTTTCTTTTTGACAAAAAGAAAAGCGCTATCTTTACAAAGTTTTGACATAAGCTATATCCATCTTTAAAAAACAAACCTACTTTTCAAGATGTACAATACAACTGTGGTCAAAATTAGCTGGAAACTCTTATTCATATTCTTTTTTGTCCAAGATATGAACATGTGAAAAATGCATCTACTGGACATTATTTTTCATCTAGGAAGAGACTAAGGATCCTAATGAATCCTCTGTTGGATTATGTCACGAGACATGTTAAGATACTTAAAACGGATTTATTCAGAATAACCATCAGGCTCACTCTCAAGGTAGGTGTGAATCAAATCTGGGCTGATATTTTCCACTGGAGCAACAGCTTTTTTTTTTTTTTTTTTTTTTAAATCATATTTTTATCCACCCCCACCTCCCCAGGCTCCACTTCTTTGGGAGCAACAATGGAGCCAGCCCCCACTTCTGCCTCCTACCTGGATCTTCCCGGTCACTCCATGGAGCCGTGGTCCCCCCCCCCGGGTGGGGACAAGGTGGGGCAGCTACACCCTGACACTTCAAGTTTCATTGGGACCTTGTCGGCCAGGCAGGTGTGAGCATTGAGGGGTCTGCTCCGATGCTCCATCTTCCCAGAGCCTGGAGAACATTTTCTCTTGTTCTGGGGGAGTGGCATACACCCTTATATCATGGTGTCACTGCCGACGTCACCATTCCCCATCATCCCCTAAGGTATGCTCTGTGCTTGCCGTGCCTCCAACTTCCGCCAGAGGCCAGTCAAATGCCAAGCATGAACACCCCTCCCTCCTGGGAGAGGAGAGCCGTCCTCCGGACGCTCAATCCTCTCCCTCCCCGCCAACCCCCAATGGCCCAGGCTCGTTCCCGAACCCGGGTCGCCTGTGTGGTGTTCAGCACCTCACTTCCTGTGACACTTAACTGCACCACCATTCACACATTCAAAGTAAGACTTAAGGAATGGTTTCAAAAAATAAATGTTTGCATATGCTTGTGAAGTATGTTGAGCAACGCAGCTATAGTATTTTATTGCAGGTTTATACATTTTCAGCATTTTGTACTGTTGTGATCTGTTATTTATCAACTTGTTGCTGTTAAAAATGGGCATTTATGTTCATCAGTCTAAGTACATAAAAATAAAATGAAATGAAAGTGCAGCTACAAACTTTTTTCCTAATGTTATACAGGAAACTCAGTCATTAGATGTACACATGAGGGCAAGCAGGGGGGATAAGTGTTGATGTGTTCTAATCCTTGGCTGCAATTCTAGCTATTCACTTGAGGAGGGGCAGTTTTCAACAAACTTCACCAAGATGATGGGGCAATTTGAACTTCATAGTGTGTAAATGCAAATCAAATAAAGTCTGCCTTGCACATTGGATTATACTGTTAGGAGATACAAATGTATGGAATGTGTGTGTGCATGAGTATAGGAAAGGGTGCTTCCCCTCATGCAGAGAAGGACAGGTAGCAGAAAAATGATCCACCAGCAACTGCTTACAGTGATGACACCCCGAGTTCGGGAACAACCTTGGGTGTCGGAGGGTCGGCTGGGGGGAGGAGGCTCGAGCGTCCCAAGGACTGTTCTCCGCCTAGATCAGTGGTTGGCGTTAGCCTGGTCCCTAATGGTGGTTGGAGGTTGGCACTCTGACACTGTAAAATGGGGGGGGAAGCAGACACCCAGCGTGCTATGCATGGGAGACTTCACGGCACCACCATTGGCACTATTGCACACCACTTCCTCCACACTGAGGAGAAAATGGGAAACTGCTGACCAGTAGGATGACACCGGTCTTCTGTAGGCCCTGCACCTGGTTATCTGGGTCAGACAAGGCAAGTCCCAGAGGACACCTGGGTGACGAGGCTGGGGGGGGGGGTAATGGTGGAAAGGGAGCAGTTGGCATGGGGAGAATAAAGATGTATAAAAAAATGATGACTCCCCCAGAGGAAAATTATTTCAAAGAAGGGAAGAACAATACCCTTTTACATGTATAGTTGTATATCTGAATGCATGCTGTGTGTGTGTGTGTGTGTGTGTGTGTGTGTGTGTGTGTGTGTGTGTGTATTTCTGGGAGTATTAGTGTGGATCAGACTGCAAGAAATGGAGCCCAGAGTTGGAATTTAAAATGAAGCTTACTCTTCTGTTCTTCACAGTGAGCATTAAATGGGTGTAGATGGCATATAGGTATTGATTCCCCTTAAAAGTCAACAGAAAGAACAGGTTACTGACCTGTAACAGTAGTTCTAGGAGTGGTATATGTTGTTCATCCACACTCTTTGGCATGTCCCTTTCCCTTCAAATCATGGCGGAAGTCTTCAAGCTGGCTCCTCCCACCCACCCGGGTGGTAAATACCTTGGCTCCGCCCCATGTCACCAGATCTTAGCCCACTGGAAGCAAGGTTGTGCGCCTAAAGCTGGGGAGGTCGGTTGGGTGCGTGTGGATGAACAACATACATCACTCCTAGAACTACTGTTACAGGTGAGTAACCTATTCTTCCAGGAGCGTGGATATGTTGTTCATCCACATTCTCTGGCAGACTCCAAGCAGTTCTCCGGGAGGAGGGAGGCAAGGCGCACACCCCCTACTTGGGAAATAGAGATTGGAGAACCGAGGCCCCAAAAATCAGCATCCCAGCGTGACTCCAGATCCATGTGGTAGTGGGTAATAAAGGTGTTTGCTGACTTCCAGGTAGCAGCCAGACAGATTTCCTGGATAGGGATGTCCCAGGAAGCAGCCACGATGCAGTAGTATGGTGGGTAGAATAAGCTCTTATCCCTCTGGGAGGCTCCTTGCCCGCCAACTCATAGCACAGACCTATGCATGATGTAATCCACCTTGCAATGGTCCATTTGGCTGCAGGTCTGCCAGAAGTGGCTTCAGCATAGCTGGCAAACCTCTCCACGAATTTCCGCCATTCTCTCCTTGTAATAGGAGAGAGCACGTCTCAGGTCCAAAGTATGGAGCCTGTACTTGGCGTCCGAGGTGTAATTAGGGTAGTATACCGGCAGAGTTAACACCTGGTTAAGGTGAAACTCTGACACCACCTTCGGAAGGAATTTCGAGTAGGGGCGCAGGACAACTTTGTCCCTGTGGAAGACCAGATAAGGGGAGTCCACCAAAAGTGCCTGGAGCTCTTCTGTCCTTCTGGCTGACGTGATAGCCACCAGGAAGGCAGTCTTCCATGACAAGTGTCAAAGCTCACACTTGTGCATGGGTTCAAATGGCTTGCCCATGAGCTTTGCCAAAACCAGCAAGAGATCCCACGGAGGTGGAGGTTCACGCACCGGAAGGGATATGTGATCCAGGCCTTTGAAAAGGTGCCCGACCACTGTCTCCTGCACCAATGTCGGCTGACCGGCTCGCGCCCAGTAAGCAGAGATGGCTGCCAGGTGCACCCTAAGGGTCGATGACCGTAGACCCCCTATGGAGAGAGACCAAAGGTAGTTGAAAATGTTAGCCACAGAACAGGATAAGGGGTCCAGACTCTTACCCTGACACCAAATGGAAAATAGTTTCCATTTGAAGGCATAACATTTCCTGGTCGATTCCTTTTGAGATGCCTCCACTACAGTGTAGACATCCTCGGAAAGACCCAAAGCCTGGAACTCTAGCCGCTCAGGTACCAGGCTGTCAGGTGCAGGGATTGAAGGTCTGGATGGAAAACCTTCCCCTGATTCAGAGATATCAGGTCTGGGCGTGTACAAAGCCGCTCTGGGGGCCTGCAGCTGAGGCTGAGAAGATCTGGGTACCAGAACTGGTGCGGCCAGTCTGGGGCTACCAGGATCACCTTCGCCTTGTCCCTCCCTCACCTTGAGTAACACCCTGTGGATCAAGGGAAATGGAGGGAAGGCATAGAGGAGGCCTGGGGTCTACTATCTCGAGAAGGCATCCCCTGCAGCGAGCCCTGCTGAGGGGGGCGGGCATGATACAGCCTCAGCTTGGTGTTTTCCCTGGAGGCAAACAGGTCCACCGTCGGTTTGCCCCAATGGGAGAACAAGTTGTAAGCTACCTCTGGATGGAGAGATCACTCGTGGGATGTCTGTCCTATACAGCTGAGAGCATCCTCCAGCTGGTTCGAGACTCCTGCCACATGAATGGCTAGGAGATCCACCTCCAACCGGCTGACGAGGGTCCAGATTCAGAGCGCCTCCTTGCAAAGCAGATGGGAGTGCATGCCACCCTGTATATTGAGGTAGTACATGGTCATGGTATTGTCCGTCTGGACTTCAACCACTTGACCCCGGAGCTGAGGAGCGAAAGCTGACAGCGCCAGTCTAACTGCTCTGAGCTCCAACAGGTTGATGTGGCATCGGGACTCCTCGGGGGTCCAGAACCCATGGGCTCTGCTGTCCCTTATGTGGGCTCCCCAGCCCATGAGAGGCATCTGTCGTAAGAACGACAGTCAGCTCGAATGGACAAATGGGATCCCCTCCTGCAACCGTTCTGGGGCAGTCCACCATTGGAGAGCATTCCACATCTTCTGGGTCACAGTGATCAGCTGGTTGAAGTGACTGTGGCGCAGAGTCCACTGAGCAGCCAGCTCCCATTGGTGGGGCGCATGTGCCATCTGGCCCAATGGACCACTGAGATGCATGCCGCCATGTAACCCAGAAGGCGCAGGAAGTCCCGGGCAGGGCGCAAGTGCCCAACCAGAAATGATTGGGCAAATGAGGAAAGAACCTCCACCCTGTCCACCGGGAACCAAGCTCTAGCTTGACGAGAGTTGAGCTCTGCCTCGATGAAGCCCATCACCTGAGAGGGCACGAGTTCCGACTTGGCCTCATTGATCAGTAGGCCTAGTTGGGAGCAGGTTCGGGAGAGCCAGATCCCTGGATCTCTCCACCTTCTGAAGGGAGGAACATGCCAAGAGCCAGTCATCAAGATAAGGATAGATTTGAACTCCTCGACGCCGGAGATGGGCTGCCACCACTGCGATGCACTTGGTGAAGACCCTTGGGGCTGATGACAGGCCGAATGGCATGGCTTGGAACTTGTACAGGTCCCCTCGACCCTGAAGTGGAGGAATCGCTGATGAGATGGACAGATTGGGATGTGAAAGAATGCGTCCTGCAGATCCAGTGAACAGAACCACATGTTTCACTCCAAGGATGGTATGATCTGGTTCAGAGTTACCGTCCGGAAGGTGCGAAACCCGAGATATTGATTCAGGTCGTGGAGATCTAGGATGGGGCACCAACCCCTCATCCACTTGGGCACCAGGAAGTACCTGGACACGAAGCCTAGGTCTGTAGGAGGATCTGGCACTGGAGCTACTGCCTCCTTGTGGAGGAGCTGAGCAATGTCATCTTGAAGAGCCAACTGAGTGCAAGCTGAGATCCTTTCCTCCCGAGGGGCATGGGCTCGGCTGGGAGGGTACTGCTTGAATTCCAGAGGCAGACCCTGGCCGATCACTTCTAGAACTCACCTGTCCAAGGTGATAGACCAGGTGGAAAGAAAGTGGTGGAGCCAGCCCCCCATGGGAGGACCCAGAGTTGGCGTGATGGGTGTAGGGGTGGCAACCCCCAACCCATCACTGAGCAGGCTTAAAAGGAGGAGGAGGCTCCTGGACCAGCACCTCGGCCTCCTTTACAGGGCTGTTGAGGACCCTGCTTGTGCCTGGGGTGCCAAGCTTGAGCCTGCTGTTGCTGCTGACCTCCTTGATAGGAGAGCTGCCTAACCACAGGGCAAGAGTGCCGAAAAGGCATCTTCTTGCACTTCTGCTGGTTCTTGCCCGAAGAACCCTTCACAGAGGTAGCATCCAAGCAAAGTGACATTGGACTGCTTTATGCGCTGGAGATGACCAGCCACTCCTGGACCAAAGAGGTTGGTGACCAGGAAGGGCACGTCAGCTAACTTGTGCTGGGTATCTGCTGGGAAGGAGGATAGCCTCAGCCAAGCCCTGCGGTGAGTGGCCACTGCGGCTGCTAAGGAGCGGGCACAGGAATCTCCAATGTCCAGGGCCATCTGGAGCTGCTGTTTTGCAACAGCACGGCCCTGATCATGGACCTGCTTCACTGTAGTCTGCCGGGAGATGAGGGAGAACTTCATCCAATGACCCTAGGAGGGCATGAGAGAAGTGTACCATGATAACAGCTGAGTTGGCCTGACGAAGGCCCAAGGAGGAGGCTGCATAGACCTTATAGGCAGAATGGTCCATATTCTTGGACTCCTTGTCCGGGGATCGGTCAGTGTCGGCTGAGCTACCAGTACGTCTGAACACAGAAGCAGTCACTAGGCTTTCGGCGGAAGGATGTTCTGTGAACCCCACCAGGGACCCCATAGGCACTGTATACTTGCGGGCCATGCAGGCAGACTGAGCTGGGCAGGAAGCAGGATGCTGTCAAAGCTCAAGGGCCGGGCCAATGATTGCTTCGGCCACTGGAAAGGCCTCTGTCGGGGTATCCCCCCCTTTTGAGGATATCCGTAAGGGGGTACTCTGCCTTTTTCTGGATGGGCTCCAGGGGCATTCTGGTGGATTTAGAGATCAGGTGGAGGATGTCCTGAAAGGAGGAAGGACCGTCCTCCAATCCCGCCACTGATGACTCGTCATCCCCAGGACGAGAGTGTAATCCAGTGTCGTCCGAGTCCGAAGAGTCGGGATACAATGGTCTCCCTTGATACGCCAAGTTCGATCAGGGATGACCGTGATAGACAGACATCGGGGAAGCCCGGTGTCTTGTCAGTCCTCTTTCTAGGGGGCCCCTCCCTGAGGCTGCTTAGGCGGTGGCTCCACCCAAAAATCGGTGGAGAGACTAATAGGCCGAGCTGGGATACAGGCTGGCCCCATGGGTGGTGGAACAGAGGTCTTCTGTTCCGGAGGGGTTGGAGTCTGCCTGGGAGGCGGGAGCCAAGTGATGGCCGGTGCAGCCGGTGGGGCCGGCTTCTACCCAGTCAAAATCAGCTGTTGCCACAGAAGATCCTCAGCATCAACGGAGTTTCCGAAGCCTCTCCTCGTCCGAGGAGGATGAAAATCTGTGGCTGCGCCTCTTCTTGGAGTGTTTGTGGCCCTTTTTCGGCCGTTTGACCGAAGGGGTCCTAGTCCTCAATCGAGACCGACTGGGTCGGTTCAGTCGATCAGGAGTAACCGGAGTCGGTGAAAACCAAGGTTCCGGTACAGTTTCCTTAAATTGAGACACCAGAGGGCTATGTCTCCTCATCAGGAAAAGAAAGGACCGGAGTCCTTTCTAAAGGATCGTTGACCGGAGCCGGCGATAAAGGCTCAATCGGATCGCGCATAATTTTGGCCAGTTCAGCTGTTTCCTCGGTCTCTGTGCCTTGGCCAGATGGGAGGTCTGTAAAGCCGGCAGCCGAGACAATCTCGACTGAAGTCGAGACCGCATGTTCCTGGGACTCTGACCTCTCTAGTCAAAGACTTAGGGTCCTTATCCCTCTTCCGAGGGTGGGAGGAGTGCGAGCCCGTGAGTGCCTCATCCCTGGTGGGGAGAGACTGGCACAACTCCTTGAAGGAGCCCATAAAACTAGAGCCAAGTTTGAGTGGAACAAAAAAGCTTCGACTGGCCGAAGCTTGAGCCGCTTCCTCCTCGAATGCCTTCATCTGCTCCAACTGCTCGGTGGATCCCACGGCCGTGGAAACCGCCCACTGCACCTCTTTCAATTTCACTGGTGGGTTCCTTTTCTCTGGTCTCCCCAATTTTAGGTGCGCCTTGCAGTCATCCAGAATGTTGGGATGGAAGGCCAGACAGAAAGTGCAAGATGAGGTGTCATGTCAGACACCGAGGCAATAAACGCATGTTAGGTGGGGATCGGTGTGCGACATCTTCTGGCTGAAGGTACACCAGTGAATCCGGGGGACGATTTGTCCTCCATGTCCGATGCGGCTGTAATTGAGTCGGTAAATTCTACTTGGTGTTAGAGAGATTTTATGTAAAACCGACGCCATGGAAGCCAGTGCCTACGAATTGCTAAAATAGCACGAGGGAACCTTTATCTTTCAGCGGAAAGGAAGATCTGGCATCATGGGGCGCAGCCAAGGTATTTACCAGCTGGGTGGGTGGGAGGAGCCAGCTTGAAGACTTCCGGCAAGATTTAAAGGGGAAAGAGACATGCTAGAGAGTGTGGATGAACAACATATCTACACTCCTAGAACCTACTTTACACTCCGGAGGTTAGGACGTATTTATTCCTACAAACATGAATTATAATCCCAATGGTTTGCTCAGCCCAATATATCTTAAAACTTGTGTTTACAACAGAAGAAAAAGGTTCCTACATTATCAGCCAACATCAAAGCTCCAGCTTCAATCACAAATTCATGGGATTCTTCATCTCTCACTACGGCTGCAGTGAGACCAGCAGCAGAGCTAGCTTTGCCACTTGTGTAGATAGCACGAGGGCTAAACTCTTCAACGTGTCTATGGAAAAAAGCAGACAGACAAGATTCCTACTTTTTTACATCAAAAAATCACAAACTGTACATTTACTATGGACTAAATGATGCAGAATCATTTTTAAATGTGTACTCTATTATATTAAAAAGTGAAGATAGTGATTCCTGCTCCCAATATGCTGGAAAGTAAAGACTTCAATGAATTATATCTGATATCTTTCTCAGAAATATTCCTTTTTTTATTTCAGCAAGAACAGTGAGAAGTTATTTTCTGACATCTTAGTAAGATGACATCTCAAACATGGGATACTCCAGCTTGGTGCCAAATAACATCTCGAGTGTTGATATTAAGACTTGGCAGTAGCATGTTGCACACTTCAACTGTGGAAAACAGGTTTGGTAAGAACCTTGGACTTTCAGCTCTCCAGACTGCAGAATAAGAGCCACATTACATGGATTGATGAGTTAACTTAGGATGGGGGGGGGGAGCATGCGTCATTCAACTGCACCTCAGGAAGCTGGTTCAGGAATGAGACCTGGCTTTTACTTTCCAGTTATATGTTCACCTCATGCCCACCTGACACTGGTTTGGTGCAACAAAATGCAAAGAGCTGGCGGCAGGTGGACAAATGAAAAAAGGGTCAGGAGTGGGAGGACAAATGTTTGACATTCAGTAAAACAAAGTGAGACAGTCTAATCCCCTATGTTTGAATGCACCCTTTACAAACAGTAGGAGACTTCAAACCTTATTAAACGTTTTTTTTTTTTTTTTTTTAAGTGGTTTGTATTTTAAAGAAATACTCAAGGATGAAAAAGCATCTTTTGAGAGAATGCCACAAAACAAATTAGCATCATTAATACAACTAGTAAACAAAGGTACAAATTGTAAGAAAAAGGTCCATGGCACTCAGTATAGAAACTGCAGTTTAAAACAATTATAAAATGGAAAAAAAAACTTAATATTTCTGGCAAAATGCCTTTATCAGCCCTGATAAAGATGGCACTATTAAAAATGTTCACTTTATTCCATTTTTACAAGTTTTATGAATGTTATAACTACTGTACCGCTTCTATCAGTGTGCCCCCATGGAAAGTCATATATTTAGGCAAAGTGTGCATATTTTTCAGTCACACACAAGCAACTGATCATTGAAATAAAAACATTTTTGGAACAGACTTGGATTCCATGACGACACCGACTGGTAAAAACAAACATCTCATTGTTCCTCAACTCTGACTGGTGAATATGGCCACAATTTTAATATCAGAGGTGTATTTTTGTTTGATGGCTTGTATAAAAAATAACCCCCCCAATAAAAAACACTGCTCATTGGAGGTTTAAAGGGCTTAGAAATGTACATTCATGAACCCAGCTTCATATGCATTATTTAATGTGCATATATGCATTCCCTCAGTTTAGTTGGCCCATCAGAACTGCAGGCTGCTACTTCTGAGATCAGCGACTCCAGTTCAGGAACAAGCTTTGCATGACTGGGACTGCCTGGGGTGAGGAGGACCAAACAACCCAGAGGAACCTCTCCTCCGAGGAGGGACCTGTACTCCTTCGAGGAGCGACCTGTACTCCTCAGAGATACCATGAAATGGTTGATCATAGGTGTGGGTGCTGCCAGAGGCACACAAGTGGGCAGGAAGGTTGCCACCAGATGGTGCCCATTAGCACACACACAAGTCCGATAAGGTGTCACAATCAGGGGCTGTGAGAAAATTAGAAGAAAAACCCGGACAGCAGCAGCAGGACAGCCAGACTCCCACAGGCCCCACATCCACTGACCTTGACTCCAGACTCCACTGAATAATCACTCTGGAGGGGCAAACACCAGGCTTTGTAGGTCCCACCATGGGGGGGGGGAATCATGGGGTTATCAAGAGGATGGGTAAGTACTAAGTGAAGGTGGGTGATGGGACTGGCAAGGAGAGGGGGGAGGCAGATCGGCACGGAGCATAAACAGCAAGATAAAAACTAGTCAGTCCCAAGATTTTAAGTTGCAGGAGTATCTGCTTCCCTGTGAAGAGTAAATAACAATTACCGAGGGTTCATATCTGGTTAATAAATTTCATCTTTAATTTATTGTCCACACAATCCTAGCAATTTATTTTCAGTGGTGTAGTACTTACTTCAGAAACTGACTCTTAGATGTACTTGGGTCCCCAACAATGCAAATGTTAATATCTCCACGAAGAGAAGTCCCTTCCATGGTGGTCTTGGGCACCCCTCCAAACATCATCAAAGTGATTCCTCGTTTGATTTCATCATTTCCTGTATGTGAGATAAAGTTATCATTCTGATGAACTTCGCACTCTTATTGGTACCATTAGTTGCCCGCATGCACACACACACACACACACACACACACACACACACACACACGCACTTTCATGAGTTATACTTGACCTCCTGACATCACAAGTGGCAAAGCCACAAGTGAGGTCAGAAGAGGTCAAGTATGGTAAGTGAAGATTTTTCTACCATCTCACTCTCACCCATGTCATATTTGATTTGTACAACAGGTGTTTAGGTGGTTTTGTGATAGAAAGGATCAAAAGTTACAAAAAGGAAAAAGTAAAAAATGTAAACTGGGCCCATCTCAATGACTTGGCATAGGACAAGCAAATCAATACGCAAGTCAATACTATCAAAAATAGATGCAAAGTAGAAAACAGCCAAGTCTAAAAAGCATCTGACATACAGTATGCTTGCTTTTGTGCTGCACATTACTAAGATGTCATCAGCATTAGACAGAAACACAGAATCTGACGGCAGATGAGGACCGCTTGGCACACCCAGGCTGCTCATTTCCCTACCCATTGAATAAGCTGCAGATCCTAGTTAACCAACAGCCTACTTCTTCCTAACCCCCACCAGAATTGCATTATGTCTGTCCCATGCACTCTTGAATTCCCCCACTGTTTTTGACCCCACGACCGCCTCATGAAGGCCAATCCATGTGCCCACCACCCTCTCTGAAAAAATACTTTCTCACATTGCCCCCGAGCCGTCCCCCCTCTATCTTCAAATTGTGCCCCCTTGTTCTTGCACATCTCTTTCTGAAAGATGCTACCCTCTTGGACTTTGTTGATTCCCTTGAGGTACTTGAAAGTTTCTATCATGTCCCCCCTCTCCCTCCTTTCCTCGAGGGTATGCACATGAAGCTCCTTTAGTCTTTCTTCATATGGCTTCTGGTGCAGACCCTGCACCATTTTAGTTGCCCTCATCTGGCCTGCCTCCATCCTGTCTATGTCCTTGTGGAGATGGGGTCTCTAGAACTGCACACAGTACTCCAGATGAGGTCTCACCAACTGTCTGCACAGAGAGATAACTTCCAGTTTTCTACTGGTGATGCCTCTCCTATACATCCCAGTATCTCTCCCAGCCCTCCTTACTGCTTTCTCACATTGCTTGCTTACCTTTAGGTAATCTGACAGGACTAGCCCCAGGTCCCTTTCCATTTTGTTGTTGTTAGTACCCCCCCCCATTGTGTACTCTACCCCTGAGTTTGTTTCCCAGGTGCATTACACTTTTCACTTCTTTGCATTGAATTTAAGCTGCCATACGTTTGACCATTCCTCCAACCTTGCCAGGTCCCTCCTCACCCTTTCCACTCCCCCTTGTGCATCAACCCTGTTGCAGATCTCTGTGTCATCTACAAAGAGGCATACTTTTTATTCCAGTCCTTCTGCAATGTCACTTAAAAAAGACATTAAAAAGGACCGGTCCCAGTACTGAACCCTGCAGTAACCCACTAGTATCCCCCCTTTCTTTGGGGTGGACTCCATTTACTATTACCCTCAGAGTCCTACTGTCCAGCCAATTTTGTACCCAGGCTACCACCCCGAGACCCACTCCCAGGCTAGCTAACTTGTTTGTTAATCTTTTGTATGGGACTGTGACAAATGCCTTGCTAAATTCTAGGTAGGCCATGTCCACAGCCCCTCCCTGGTCTACTACTTTGGTCACCCAGTCAAAGAAATCTATTAGATTCGTCTGACATGACCTTCCCACTGTGAATCCATGCTGCCTTGGGTCCTGTGCCCCGCTGGCCTCTAGGTACTCAGTTCTTTCTTTCAGAAGTGATTCCATCATTTTCCCCAACACCGAGATCAAACTAACAGGTCTGTAGATTCCTGCCTCTGCTTTGCTCCCACTTTTGTGAAGGGGGATCGCATCAGCCTTCCTCCAGTCCTCAAGTACCACACCATCCTCCCATGATTTGTTAAAAAGGGAGGTCAGTAGTGTCACTAGTTCTCCCCTTAGTTCTTAGAATTCTGGGGTGAATCCCATCAGGTCTCATTGCTTTGTTCACCTTCTGTTTCAGTAGTTCTTTCAGAACCCTTACTTCTGTGAATGGACTGGTATCGACTCCCCTATCCAGGAGTGCTTCTATTGACTGGATTAGGTACCTTCTCTTCCCCCCCTTTTGTGAATACTGAGCAGAAGTATTTGTTCAGTATCCCTGCTTTTTCACGGTCACCCTCTTCCCACCCACCTTCCCTTTTATTAAGCCTCACAATCCCTTCTGTTTTCTCACAATCATCTTGTTTTTTTTTAAATGAGTATTTTAAACCAATGGGGATTTTTTTCTGCATTATCTAGCTGTTAATTTTATGTTCAAGCAACTATGTAAAACTATGTTACTCTATATGACTGTATTCTGTACGTACGTTGACTCTGTCCTCTCTGTGATGAGGTACCTTTATAAACGAGCCTCTGGCTCAAAGGTTGTAAATCCGATTATACAAATAAAATAAGTAAAAGTATTGCTTTTTCTAAATAATGGCATTATGCTTCTGAAGAAGGACTGGTTGGTCCGAAAACTAGAGCACTTCGTTCTTGTTGCATCTATGTTGGCCCATTAAAAAGTATCAAATCATTTGCTTCTGGATCTGTTCTTACAAGGACCAATACAGCAAATACTAAATCTAGATTTCAATCCCTCCCTTGGTCTTTCTTCGCTCCCTAATGTACCTATAAAAGGTTTTATCCCCCTTCTTAACAGAGTTGGTAGTCTTTTCCTCAGTTTGGGCCTTTGCTATTCTGACTGCCTTTTCCACTTCCTTCTGCTTTAAATGGTACAGTCCTCTGTCCTGCTTCTTCTGCATTTCCTTATACTTCCTGAATGCTCTCTTTCTCCCTAACCTTCCCCTCCACCTCCTGAGAACCATAGTGTTCTTTTCCTTTGTTTTGATTTATTTGCTTCACACAAAGGCTTGTTGCCTCTGCGATGGCAGTTTTGATGTTTCCCCATTGTTCCTCCACCCCTCCTCCTTGCCCATTTGCTAGTGCTTTTCTGAGGCACTCTCCCATTTTGCCAAAGTCAGCCCTCCTAAAGTCCAGTACCCTCACATTTGTATGGTCTGACTCTATGGCTATGTTTATCATGAACCACACTGTTTGGTGGTCACTTATTCCCAGATGGCTACCCACTTCTAAATCAGAGATCCTCTCTCTGTCCCCATTTGAGAGTACCAGGTCTAAGACTGCTCCCTCCTGAGTGGGTTCCAATACTAGCTGTCTGAGGCATGCTCCCTGTAGGGCATCAAGAATTATTGGGCATCAAGCATCATTAAAGTTGCTCTCCGATTGCTTTAGTATTCCATTGTGACATACCCAGCTTTGCACGATAGTAGTACTATCTTGTAAATTGGTCATATGAGGATATTAAGATTAGCGCTTAAACTCTCATTAGATCATTACTAAAGTTGCTTGGATGATGCAGTACTCACATCATTGACACTAGTGTTGTGGATTCTTTATCTGGAGGTTTGCCTTATCTGGGGTTGATTCACTCTAGGGCAAATTTTCAGGACAATATTAGCCTCATCCAGAATTATCAAAGCTACAATATCCTGATTTTGTCTGCGTCTGGTATACGGGCCACAAATAAGCTATTGTAGATTAGTGTTGGTCTGTCGTGCTGGCCTGACACTTCTTGAAATGAGTCCAGCTCCTAGATGCCCTTTCCTTTCCATTTAAAATGCTAGACATACTTAGTCAAACTAGCAACAATGATAATGAAAGAATGCTCCTCACCCTCTTTTCTGGGTGCACACTCTGCTGTCATCACATGTGAAAAGTAATTGTTATGAACTTCCTTTCTTTTTGAAATATTTAGGTCTATAGTATCTATAGGTGGACTGGAGCATACCATCCACCATCTATGCCAGGAATATGGTAATCCTAGAAGTGCTGCAGAATGAGTTCCTGACTCAGGGTGTCACAGAGCCCACCAGCGAGGGGACAATCCTTCACCTAGTAGTCACGAAAGTGAGCTCATACAAGAAATAATGGTCAAGGAGCCCCTAGATGGTAATGCCTATTGGGCAGTGTGGTAAGGGTTGGATATTGGGCAGGGAAGGCATCCCCAGTAAGACCAAAATCTTGGATTTTAGGAGGCGGACATAAGGAAGATGGGAGAGGTGCTAAAGAGGCACCTGGCAGGCATCAGAGTGGATATAGGGGTAGACCAAAAATGGTCCATAATCAAGGATGGAATAATGGCTGCTGCAAATGTGTGTGTTAAGATCAAGGGGAAGAACTCAAGGACAAAAGTACCTAGGTGGTTCAGCTCGGAGGTCGCCCAGGTGCTAAGGATCAAGAAGTCAGCCTATAAAAGATGCAGGAAGACCAAAAAAGATTTGGATAAGGAAAACAACCCAAGGTTGGCCAATGTGGCAAGCAAGTTAGTCCGGCAGGCTAAGGCACAAAAAGAACTGCAGATAGCCAAGGGAATCAAAAAGGATGAGAAGGCCTTATTTCACTACATAAGCGAGAAATGGGCCAAGAACAATGGGATTGTAAGGCTTCAAAAATGGAAGAATGGATGCAGAAGAATGGGGGAAAGGCTGAGGGTACTGAACAAATACTTCAGCTCTGTCATCACCAAGGTAAAAGACGGACCGGTGCCTACAGCAAGGAGAAGGGGAGCAGGGGGGAATGGAGCACGGATGTGGTGATAGGAGAATACAGTGGGGGGGGGGCTGCTAGTATAGAAGGTAGACAAATCACCTGGCCTGGATGGCATATACCAAAGATATTGAGACAGCTGGCAGGGGAGTTTGCAGGACCACTGGTGGACCTATTCAATAGTTCCCTGGAGTCAGGTGCAGTACCACAGGATTGGATAATGGCTAATGGGGTGCCCCTTCATAACAGCAGTCCCAAGGATGACCCAGGGAATTACAGACTGGTCAGTCCAACTTCAGTCATGTGCAAACTTGTGGAGAACATACTTAAGGAAAGGTTGGTTGGTTATCTCCAGGATGAGAGGCAGCACAGGAGTATGGGAGGGAGATCATGGTAAATGAATCTGATGGACTTCTTTGACTTGGTCACTAAGTCAGTGGACAGGGGCCAGGTGGACATTCTTTATCTGGACTTAAGCAAGGCCTTTGACTCTATACCCCACAAGACGTTTATCAGGAAGTTGGCAGATCTCGGGGTTGGGGGGGGAGAAGATGACCAGGTGGGTAAAAAGCTGGCTGAGGGACAGAACCCAAAGGATGGTGGTGGGGAGAGTTATCTAGTACCAGAGAAGTCACCAGTGGGGTCCTGCAGTGCTTGATGCTGGGGATGGTGTTGTTCAATGTCTTCATCAATGACATGGGATGGCATGAAGGGCAAAATGTGCCTATTTGTGGATGACATCAAACTCTGTGAGAGGGTGGACACAATAGAAGGGATACAGGACCTGCAGGAAGACCTAAGAAAACTTGAGAGGTGGTCCAGGATTTGACAACTTGGTTTCAACAACAAGAAATGCAGAGTTATGCACATTGGAGTCTGGAATCCAAGGATGGAGTACTACCTGGGAGGGGTCCGGGTAGCAGCAGAGGAGAAGGATCTGGGAATGATGATCAAGTAACAACCTGAAGTACTCCATGCAGTGCAAAAAAGCAGCTAAAAGGGAAAGAAAGATGCTGGGTTGTTTAGCCAGAGGAACCAGCAGTAGCTGAAGGAAGTTATACTGCCCTTGTACAGGTCATGGGTGAGGCCACATCTAGGAATATGGAGTAAGATACTGGCACCCACCTTAAGACATCAACCTGCTAGAGACAGTCCAGAGGATGGCAACAAAGATGACTGTGGGTCAGCAAGGTAAAACATATGAAGAGGGGTTGAGGGCCTTGAATATGTACTCCCTGGAGGAAAGGAGGGAGAGAAGGGACATGATGGAGACCTTTAAGTACCTGAAAGGGAGAAACAGGGTGGATAAGGAGGGTCTCTAAGCAAAGTGGCAGCTGAAACACAGGGGGACACAATCTAAAGCTGGAGGGGGGAAGGTTTAGGAATGAGGTTAGGAAGCACTTCTTCAGGGAGAGGGTAGTGGCCTGCTGGAATGCGCTGCTGGAGGAAGTGGTCTCAAAGTCAGTGGGCAGCTTCACGAGAGGCTAGGATAGGCGCAAGGGAAAGTATGGGTCATGGGGAGCAGATGGAAAGGATGGGGGGGCAGGGGCAGTAGTGTAAGATGATGACCCTGCAATACGCATCCATCTACAGTATCTAGCTACACAACTATGTATAAGCAGTATCTACAGTAATTATAGCATCCTTCTACAGTGCCATCCACCAGATTCAATACCATTTGATTAAATTGAGTTCCTGCAGTATCCTGCAAGATGTACCAGCAAAAACAGATACTATGCTTGATCCTAGCAGATGGCACTCATCTATCAAGCCACCTACCTACCATATACATCTACTGCAGGTTAACTAGTGTCTATCTACATTAACTTTCAACAGTATCTAGCAATCTTTGTACCTTAACCATCTACAGTAACGAATAATCGTTCATCTGCTTTGGAACCACAACTGAGTCAAACTCATTTACAATGTTTTCTCAAAGGAAACATCAAGTTATACATGAAAACGATTCCAAAAAAAGGGCTTACTTTTGGCCATCTCTGGAGCACTGCTTCTGCCTTTCCCTGAACTGCTCTTTCACCCCTCCGTCCAGACTGCAGCTCAGGGACCTGCGGCCGGACTGGACACTTACTTGTTCTGTGGGCTTGTTCAGTGCACTCCTCACCGTGGTCGGCATGCCACCACCTCTTTTCACTCAACCAGCACCTGAACTGCCTTCAGCATTGGGGAGCCCATAACAAGGAGGTTGCTCAGATTCAAGCAGCTCCCAAAGCTGCACAAAGTGGAAAACCGCTCCTCCCCTTGCAGCACAAACTTAGGAGGCTAGTTCAGCTCTGCAAAACTAAATTAGTACTTCTGTCCCTATGAAACTGACATCAATGTGGAGCTCATCTCTGCAAAACAGCTCTGAATTGCAAACTGGCCGAGGACTTGTATGCATGCTTTTTCCCTGGAACGGACAGCCACCGAGAGACAGGGTGTGACAGGGTTGAATACGGCGGCTCTGTCCCAGTTGTTATGGAGAAGGAGTTTAAATGCAAGTTGTTCTATTCTCTCCTTTTCTCTGTCTGGTTGTGCAACCAAGTGTTCTCTTGAGACCTAGGACTCTATCACCCCGACGGTTTTGCAATTCTCCGCCTCTCACCATCTCTCTACCCTCACTTGCTGTTCTGTCTTTTTTCCCCCCTTGCATATCTGCTGGCATAAATATATGTGAATCATTTTGCGGAAATCTAATTGATACTGGGATTCCTTTGTTTAAAACTGTATATTAGTTACACTGTTGAAATGATTGCAAAGCTATATGGAACTCAAGGGGTTAACCCGAGATGTAATTTTTAAGCCTTTTGCAGAAGATGTAAACAAGAGATCAGTTCTGGGTCATAATGTTCTTTTTGCTGCACCTGCTGAAACTGACAAGAAAATTGGAAACATACAAGAACACTGTGTGAGAAGCATGCTATTTTTTTAATGAGCTCCTGCAGAGACTTATAAAAGGGACCTGCAATGTTTTGCAAAAGAGAGACAGACTAGACCGAGATTGGAAATTGAGAAGAAATCCAGATGGACATTCTCTGTTTATACTGCTTTGTAAATAGTTATACTGAACAATTTTATTATACTGTTAATAATAAATCACTTGTTGCAAATTTTACAACTATTCCTAGTTTTCCTATGCTTCCTGACCTGTGCCTTGACAACAGACAGTGTCAGTCTAAGTGGGATTTACGCCATGCATACTCTAAGCCAGGAGTTTTGTGTGTGGGTACTAGACCTGGTACCAGTGAAGCATAGAAGAAAGGTATGGATTCTGCAGCAGCAAGCCCAGGAGTGAATACCAGGAGAATGGCAGCCAAACTAGCAGAGACAGAAGTCCAAGCTGAGACTGTACGACTAGCACCAGTTATAGAAAAAGAACAGGTAGTGACAGAACCTGAAAGCCTGTCTGCCTTTATCAGATGGTGGGCTATACAACAAAAAGAGATGGAGAAATCGAGAAAAGAAGAGATGCAGTGACAGGAGCAGCAAATGAGAGAAGAGATGCAGCTACAGGGGCAGCAGTGGCTGGATGCCTTGCAGGCCATTAAAGGCAGAGGCTCTGGCACAGATCCAGATGAGCAACAGGACACAGGCAACTTAAAATACATCAAACTTACAAAGTTGTCTCTCTCGGATGATATTGAAGTATACCGGACAACTTTTGAAAGGGTTGCCGCAGCATCAGGGTGGCCAAAGCAGCAATGGGCAATCAGACTGGTACCTCACCTGACAGGGAAAGCCCAACTTGCCTACAGCAATATGGGTACTGCACAGTCATAAAACTGACCTGGTGAAAAGCGAAATCCTGAAAAGGTGTGACATCTCAGGAGAAACCTACTGGCAGAGATTGTGGTCTCTGAAGTACGACTCAGTCGACAATCCTCGAGAAGCCTTCACCCAACTCGGTGAACTGCTGATAAATGGCTCCAACCAGAGGACAAAACAGTCCCATAGATCATTGACATCTGCAATGGAGCAATTCAACATCCTGCCTACAGATGTGCAGCTCCGGGTGAAAGAACACTGACTAGAAAGTGGGGAAAAGGCTGTTTCTTTGGCCGAAGACTACCAAAGGTGTGAGTTTAAACTTCACTATTTGCTATACTGTTATGGATAAAAGGATACTACATATGCACATGTAACACACCCCTACAAATGTTGGTTCCCGAAAAGTCTTCCTTGAACTTGCCTAAATGCTCACTGCCAGGCTGGTGTCCTGCGTTTTAGCAGTTTAAACGTTATTGCCAGAGCGTGCCTGTATAGCCTCTGTGTATTGTCTCTTTAAGAGCTGCCTTATCGCAGTTATAATTAATCTGGGAGGGGGGCTGAGTGTTTTCATGCTAGAGTCCTGCCCAGGCTGCCGAATAATTGCTCAGTTTCTGCCATCGTTATTTGCGCAGAGGGAGCTCTCAGAGGATGTAACTGTTTGCTGATTATCTATTAGAGTGATGAAGATATTGTAGTTTGTTTAACCTGCCTTCTTTGCAGCATGAACAGTTTGTTTGTCACCACCATCTGGGCCCTGGACTGCCGAAATGGGCCAATTAGTACCTTTGGGGGTCTCTAAAATGGAGCCCGTCCCCGGGGGCTTTGTGGGAGCAAAATTCTGTAGGAATTGTAGTTTTGGGCTTTTGGTGCCTAAATGCACCTGGAGGGGGAGCCCTAGTTGTGACTGACAGACCAATCAGCCAACTGAACCTTTTGGATCAGAGGGAAATTCCCAAGCTGCCTGCAGAAGGAGGCAGAAGTGAGTTGTAGCTGGAAGAGTGAGCAGCTCCAGCTTGAGGAGCTGCTGCTCCGGGGGGTAGTATTGGGACTTGCCGGGAAGGCTGAGTCTGGCCTGCCTGCCTTCAACTCCCTCGTATGGAGGGATAAGAGAAGCTCTAATTTGGACCAAGTCAGAGTAATTTTGTTGTGCCTCGATTAATGGGCACAATGAGCTGTTTCAGCGAGATCTGAGTTGGGAAGTGAAGAAGTAACAGCTCGAGATAGTCGAGCAGCAGACCTGCATAGTTTCGCACAGGAGAACTGAGGAGAGGCCTGAGTTTTGGTCTGTATGCCTGCCTGCTGTCCCTGAGAGGGAATCTGTGCCTTTATCAGATGGAATCTGAAGTTGGAGAGCGAGTTAAGCCACTGAATTGTGACCAGGCTCCTACCTGAAGAAGACCGAAGATTTACTGAATACGAGTGGCCTGTCAGGATGTCCAGCCACCTCTGAACCCCCAGATTGTGCAGAGACTAATTGTGACTGGGGAGCCATTTGCCTGGTACAGTGGAATTTTCCTTACATGTAAATGTGCTGTATGCTGATAGTGGGTCATGATTTAGTTCCCCACTGTGTGTCTGAACTGTGTTTTGCTTGCTGGAGGCTGCATCCAGCTCCACAGACTGAAATCCAATATTCATCTCAGTTTGGCCTGGGCTTTGCCACACTGGCCCAGCCAGAATACCTGCTACAGAGAAAGTCAGTGACGAGAGACCTGCCTGGGGATCAGTCCCCTGCTCAACGCCTTGAACAGGAATGACGCATCGGTAATTCATGTGGGCCCTGCTTCTCCTGGCATTCCAGCTCAACAACCTGCAGTCTTGATTTCATCCTGCCTGTGTCCAGTATAGGGTATCATGAGTAAACATCAGGGTAGCTCCCTACAACAGCTAAATCTAAAGTGTAGTCATCTGATTGTGTTGTCTTTTCTGTCATGAACTGAGCCCTCTGGCTTCAGATTACAAATAGTGTGTGTTGTGCATGTTGCTTTCTTCCATCACAGGGCCCCAACCAGCTGCGACGCCAGCCTACCCCAGGCAACGTTCCTGGCTAGCCCACTGTCTTCCTATCTGGGTACCCAGAATGTGTGACTGTGTAGGGACTCTGAAGTGCATGCATAACTGTCTGATGATATAGCCTTTAAGCCAATCAACCTGATTACACCCTCCCTTGTTCAAGTCCCCTAAATAAATCAGATCCAACTCTTTTTGCATTTAACCTGACTGTGGTTCCAGTTTGAGCTAAGTGTACTGTACTGCTGCTATTTGCTGTGCATAACCTTGTTTTTATAGGAACCAGCCTTGGTGGTAAGTGCAAACAGTGTGGGTAATTGCATGGCGAAAAAGGGTAATTGTAAAAGTGATTATTGTGTATTGTTCAGGCCACTAGAAGGGAAGGAGGGGGGTTACAGTGTCCCAGAGGGCTGTGCCCAGGTTAGCTTGACCACTAACAACCCTGACTTCCGGGTGGAGGCACCCGTTTTAGTACCCAGGCCCCTTAACCTGCAACTAGCCATGCAGGTAGGGGTAGTAGCCCTTGGAATAGCACCACCTAGGGGTTACACAGAACTGTAAAGATTATATGCTTATGTTTGATGAGAATTACTAGAAAGTTTTGGAAACCTATTTTTGCAAAACAGGTTCCCTCTTAAGGAGGGGGTACGTGACAGGATTGAATACGGCTCTGTCCCAGTTGTTATGGAGAAGGAGTTTAAATGCAAAATCTGTTCTATTCTCTCCTTTTCTGTCTCTTCTCTGTCTGGTTGTGCAACCACATTTTCTCGTGCGACCTAGGACTTGATCACCCCGATGGTCTTGTAATTCTCCGCCGCTTACTATCTCTCTACCTTCACTTGCTGTTCCGTCTTTTCTTCCCCATTGCATATCTGCTGGTATAAAAATATATGTGAATCATTTTGTGGAAATCTGATACTGGGATTCCTTTGTTCAAAACTGTATATAGTTATACTCTTGAAATGATTGCAAAGCTAAAACTGTATATAGTTATACTGTTGAAAAGATTGCAAAGCCATTTGGAACTCAAGGGGTTAACCTGAGATGCAATTTTTAAGCCTTTTGTAGAAGATGTAAACATGAGGTCAGTTCTGGGTCACAATGTTCTTTTTGTTGCACCTGCTGAAACTGACAAGAACATTGGAAACTTACAAGAACATTGTGTGAGAAGCATGCTATTTTCTTAAGCTCCTGCACAGACTTATAAAAAGGAGCTGCAATGTTTTGCAAAAGAGAGAGAGAGAGACAGAGACTGTGATTGGAAATTAAGAAACCCAGATGGAGATTTTCTGTTTATACTGCCTTTGTACATAGTTATACTGAACACATTTTTTTTATTTTACTGTTAATAAATCACTTGTCATGAATTTTACAACTACTCCTAGTTTTCCTATGTTTCCTAGCCTGTGCCTTGACGACACAGGGGTTTAGGATAATGAATAACGCATCAGATGCTAACCGCTGATATGTAATCCCTGGATTTCTGCACAATGGAGACAGCCATGTGCAATACAGCCACAAACTAGCATGGGTTAGAGAAGGAAAAACCGGGCTAGCAGATAGATACCATGTATGGATGGATGGGTAGAAGGATGGATAAGAAAAAAATTAAATTGGCTGCTTTTTGAAGATTACAAGTAGCTGCATTTCCTCCCTGTCAGCCTCAGGTAAGTCTACAGTCCTTGGAGATCTAAATATAAATTGGTTCTTCCCCTTGACAAAAAATACTATTCACCAAACTGAGTCCCTCAGTCTCACATAGCTCATTACTGAGCCCATCCATCACAACCCCAACTACACAAATCACTCTTAGTAACTGGTTCATGTCCTCATACCCCTACCACATTACTTCTACTGGCCCTTCCCGGATGCCTTCAGTGACTAACATGGTTTACAACATCTGTAAGAACCACCACACTAAAGCCCCTCCGAAGTTGGTCTAGTCTGGGTCCCTTAAGTCTCTGGACCTCCCTTCCCTGCTAGGCAACCTTTGGGTTACTGGCTGGTCAGCACTTACTCTATCCTCCAATGCAGATGATGCTGTAACCTCTTTCTTGGCCCAATTCCTTTCAACTTGGGAAAAACACCCCTCTCACAAGATGGCATGTCCATTGGTTTCCCCCTCATCTAGATCTTTGCAGAAGTGAACTTGGTGTTCTGTAGTGCAACAAATCCTGCCTCCTCTCCCTGTCCGCTGCAAGATCATACTCGCCATGTTATCACTAGTGTGATTATTCAGATGTAGTCCACAGCATTGCCCCAAAGTTTACACTTGACAAGCTGGATCAACAATTTCATTCCTTCTTCTGGTTCACCGCTGGTGCTCCATCTCTATCCCATCACTGCTCTCAGCAAATCTCTTCTCCCCTCCCTAGATTTTTAGCATTTCTAATACCATTCCTCCAAATACTGGCTCATCACTTTCCCCAGTTTTGTTCACTGATACCACAATATCAGCTGTGAGCTGAAACATGAAACTTTCAGGTTTGTTAAAGTTTGGTTCAAGGATGATTCATTGATAGGCGACTTTACTAACAAAATAAAATTTGCAGATTTAAAAAGTTAAATTCTGTTTTTGCACATGCGCAGGTAATTGCTTCACACATTTTTTAATAACTGATTTTTGTTAAACTAATGTACATCACTTTTAAGACCAAAATTTACTTTTCTGAGCTGCAACTTATGGTTTCATGGGCCTCTGCAGCCCCCCAAAAAAAAATTAAAATAAAAGAACAGTTACATATGTAAGGTCTTCAAGAGAATCTCTTACATCAGGCTGTACCTATGGAACTATACCCACCAGGCACTGGGATCACACAAAAACTTTTTGCAAGCAGTCTACTAGAGGCCACCTGTGACGACGCCCTACATTGGCACTTCTCATATAAATGTGGGCAGCCCCTTACCTCCTCAGTTCCCTGCTAGAGATCATGCTCAGAAGTCCTCCCTCCAGGGAACCAGGAGAGAACTTACAGCTCTGTGAAGCAGGAGACAGCAGGTAAACCTTCCTGGAGAAAGGGACAGGAGTTATAGAGCTCCAAGTCCTCAGGGGGGTGGAGGATAGGACGACATGGCCTGATGAGAGATTCTCTCGAAAATCTACTGTTACGGTAAGTACATAACTGTTTTATCTTCTTCGAGGATATTTTTTCCCCTCAGGCCATACCTACGGAACAAGTACCAGTCAGTATTGACAATAAAACAGTCTGGGAGGCTGGAGTCCACAGACCAAAGAGAGGAGGCCTTGAAGCACTGCTAGTTCAAAGCCTGCCCTTTTACAGGAGGCAATGTCCAGACTGCAGTGTTCAGTGAAGGTGTGGACAGTACACCAGGTGGTAGCTGCACAGTTCGCTGCAGCAGACACATTCTTGAAACAGGCAAGCAAAGTGGCCATGGCTCCAGTTGAATGGCCATGCACAACATATTACAGTTAGCCAACCGTTGGACAGGCACGGTTTAGAAAAATGAGCTTCCTCTTTCCCAGGGGCAAATGAAACAAAAAGCTGTGAAGACTTCCTGAAGTTCTTTGTAAGTTCTATATAGTACCAGAGTATTCAATGTACATCTAAAGTATGGAGCAATGTTTCCCCTGCATTGGCATGCTCAGGAAAATAAACTGGCAGGTGGATGGTTTGACGCAAAGTAAACGCAGACACCACCTTTGGTAAAAACTTAGGACTGGTATGTAAAGACATCCTTTATTTGTGAAAAAGCAAATAAGGAGGCTCACACAGAGCCTGAAGCTCTGAAATTCTTCAAGCAAAAAGAAAGGAAGCATAGGCCACTAGCCACGGGTGGCTGAAAAGGAGCCAAAGTAAGCTTTTCCAACACAAAATTAAGGTCCCAGCCAGTGCCTCCCCAATATGTCCCCAAAGCATCTGTAGTGAGACTCTACTGTGGGGAAGGAATTGGGAAAGGAACCCCCTTCAATAAATGGCTGCGTTCCATCCATCATTGAAGTACCTTTTGGGCAGGGGACATTACTATAGCCATCTGTTCTAGGTTGTCTACGTTGGTCCCACTGGACTCTTCATGCTCACTGCAGGATTCTCATATAATCTGGCCAGTGGCACTGTGACAATGGCCGATGCCATCAGGCCTAGGAGTCTCAGAAATGTCCCGACTGACATACCTGTTGTAAACCATCTGGGCATGTGCAATCAGACTCTTGACCCTGTCATGGGGCAGGAAAACTAAGCCTTGGACTGTATCCAGGACTGCCCCCCCATGTACTGTAGACTGGCAAGGGGTCAAGACCAAATTTGGCACATTGACACTAATCCCTAGAGCATCGAGCAAGTGGCTGGTGCATGTCAGGGTGTGAGAAAGCTGCTCCTTTGAGTGAGCTTTGAGAAGTCAGTCGTCCACGTAGGGGAAAACATACAGTCCTTCCCTGCAAAAGGGCTGCTGCCACCACTGCTGAACATTTGGTTAAGACCAGTGGTGCAGATAAGCCAAAGGGCAATACCCCAAACTGGTAGTGCTCCCCCTGGAACAGAAACCTGAGGTGAAGTATGCTGTTGGTTAATTAGGATCTGCAGCTTATTCAATAGGTAGGGAAATGGGTAGACTGGGTGGGCCAAGCAGTCCTTATCTGCCATCAAAGTCTATGTTTCTATGCTAAGATATTTCCTGTGAGTTCTGTCCACTATTGAAGTACCTTTTGGACAGGGGAAGTTACTAGAACCATCTGTTCTAGGTTGTCTACATTGGTCCCACTGGACTCTCCGTGCCCATTGCAGGATTCTCATGTGTAATCTGGCCAGTGGCACTGTGACAATGGGTGCTGCCATCAGGCCTAGGAGTCTCAGGAATGTCCCGACTGTGACATACCTGTTGTAAACCATCTGGGCCTGTGCAATCAGACTCTCGACTCTGTCCTGGGGCAGGAAGGCTAAGCTTTGGACTGTATCCAGGACTGTTCCCATGTACTGTAGACTCTGGCAAGGGGTCAAGACCAACTTCGGCACACTGACAGTAATCCCTAGAGTATTGAACATGTGTCTGGTGCATGCTAGGGTGTGAAAAAACTGTTCCTTGAAGAGAGCTTTGATAAGTCAGTCATCCAGGTAGGGGAAGGATGTATAGTCCTCCCTGCAAAGGGCTTCTGCCACCACTGCTGAACATTTGGTAAAGACCTGTGGCACAGATAAGCCAAAGGGCAATACCCTGAACTGGTAGTGTTCCCCCTGAAACAGAAACCTGAGATATTTCCTGGGAGTGGAGCAAATCTTGAAATGGAGATAGGCATCCTGCATCTCCAGGGAACAAATCCAGTGCCCTACTTGCAGTAGTGGGAGTATGCCTTGAGGAGTTACCATTCTGAACTTCTTATATTTAATGAAAGTTTCAGTCTCAGATCTAGAATGGGCCTCAGATCTCCTATCCATTTTGGGACTAGGGAGTACCGAGAATAGAACCCCATGTTCCTTTGTTCCCAGGGAACAAGTTCTATGGCCCTTTTCTGGAACAAGGTTTGGATCTCTCTAAAAGCAATGGGATGTGCTCTGGAGGGTAGCGAGAAGGCACTGGTGGATGATCTGGAGGCAATTCCAGATTCTCTATAGCTTGACCTTGTTCTATTATCTACAGGACCCAAACATCTGATGTTACCATCCATCATTGGTCTAGATAGCGGGGAGGCGACCCCTCTCCCCGACAACCACCCCTGGAGGCACTATGGCTGGAGGTTGTAGGAGTCATGCAGAGCCAGATGCTGTGACTGCAGCCACGCCCCCACCTCTAGGGACTTTTTGAGCGGGCACCTGGGACAACTCCTGGGGTAGGCAAAGCTGTTGCTCCTCTACTCTTACCTTGCTGACTGGCAGTAGAATAATGTTGGCCAAACAAAAAGGTGCACTTTGTCTGCTCCTTGGTTAAGTGTGATATAGGGAATGCACCACTTTCAGGATTCTGCCAGAGGCCTGCAGATTGGACAGGATATCTTGTACATCTGCACCAAACAATTTACATCCTCTAAAGGAGGCACTAAGAATGGACTGCTGATCATCATTCGAAAAGCCTGCCACCCTTAACCAGAAATATTTTTGGAGGCATACTCCAGAAGCTGCTGCCCTGGCAGAAGCATCAGAAATATAATTAGAACATAGGAGATGCTTACCTATGTCTGCTCCTGCTTGTAGAGCTTTCAAGAGCTCCTGCTTAGGGGTACCCTCTGGGAGGGCTTGGCCAGTCGTTTTGGCCTTCCTCCAGAGAGAGTATTTTGATATTTAACCATATAGGCTTGATAATTTGCAATTCTCAGGCCCAAAGTGGCAGAAGCAAAGTTCTGGTGTCAAGACATCTAGCCTTCTGAACTCCTTGTCAGGAGGGAGGGAGGGAACCAAGGTGTTTTGGTACCTCAGGTTGGCTTGCCAAAAAAAAAAAAAAAAGAAAGAAAAAGGTTTGCCTGAAGGTACCTGATGCATCTTATGTGCCTTCCTTGGTATGGCAGGTATCATGTTGGACCTATGCCAGGCAGCCAGAGTAGCATCCTACAAGGAAGGTAGGAGAGGAGGAATAATGGGTGGCGAATGGCACGGGGTCATTATGGTCACAAGACATAGTGCCGCGTAGCTGTCGCATGTGCGATTTATGCCATGAAGCATATGTCTGTTCTAATGGAAAGGCTCCACCCCACACTCCCATTATGGGGGATGCGCCTTACTAAGATTATCAGCTCCAGGGCAGTCCAACTCTGGGGCGCACAAGTTCCAGGTTCACCATTATGCCATACGCCATTAAGCGTGCGACATTATGACCCAGTTGGGAGGCGAATCAGGCAATTCCAAGAACTCCACCAAGTTCCTCTTGGTAATGTCCTATTCCTCTGACTCAAATCCCATGGCAGTCTGGAGTTGCTGCATCATGGAGATAAAGGATGGATCTTCAGGAGGGGACCTTGGTGTGTAGACTACTAGTCCTCACTTCCTGTAGATATAGTGAAACTAGATCTCTCATTAGGAGCTTTCCACATACTCTTACTCTTCCTCCTCCTCTTCCTCCTGTGTAATAAATTCTAGACTATACTCCTGATCCTCTATGTATTCAGTAGGCCACAAGGAGGGAGCGGGGGAAGCAGTCGATGGCTGAGATAAGGGCTGGCGCATTGGCCTGGCAGGCATCAGTGCGGGGGTTTGTCAAAAATGCCCTGGCCACGTGTCTCCTGTTACAGGAGGAGGTAGCAGGCATTTAAGCATGTCCATGAAAGACAAAAGTACCACCCGGATGCTGACACCTGTGTGGTTGACGGGAATGTCAGGTGATGTCAACGGCAGTGCACAGTCCCAGACGTTGACAGCAACACACCAGCTGTGCTAGGCCTAGTGGGCTTGCAGCATGCCCTGACCTGGAAGGGTCGATGGTCTGGGTGACTGGCATCATCACCGCTGGAGTGGTAGATGGTGTAGAGGTGGTCACACTGTAGTAAAGGTGCCAACATGAATGAACTGGGGAGGTCTTTTCCTTACTGCATTCTCTCCCCCAGTGTTTGTTCTGTCCTGAAGTCTTCTCCCAGGACTTTGAGGAGTGAGAGCCCAAGGAGTGGGCCAGTGATGTGGTGGATCTCTTTCTGGAGCTCATTCTCCATTGTGGCTACCTGCTGTTTCAGTAGATGGGTCTCCAAGGAATTCTTTCAGTGTCACCGGGTAGCAGTATTGAAGTTACAGCAGATCTGGCAGGCCTTTATGTTAGGAGACGTGCCAAGGCAGCACACGCAGATGTCATGTGAGTCACCTGAACATATTTTCTCACTGCATTTACAGTATCTTTAACAACTCTAGTCGACACATATGACATCAGGAATCACTTTTAAAAGTGATTACGAACTAGGGAGAGGTGTATATGAAAGGAGTCGACTAAGACAACTAGGTTTCCATGCAGGGTCCTGCGAGTATGATCAACTGTGTGTAAAGAACGGAGGAGAGAAGGTGCTGCCCACATTTATATGGGAAGTGCTGATGTAGAACGTCATCGTGGGTGGCCCCTAGTGGACTGCTTGAAAAAAGTTTCCACGTGGTACTAGCGCTGATGGCTATAGTTTCATAGGTATGGCCTGATGAGATATCCTTAAAAAAGATCTTTGTGTATCAAAAAATTAAAATTATACAATGGCTCTAAAAACACTGCATCCTGATTGGCTGGCCAGCACGATTTAAAACGTGTAAATTGTGCCATCACCCTATGGGAAGAAGTGCCAGCCAATCTCCAGTAGCAAACTTCAAAGCTGCCGGCTGCCATATCGTTCTCAGGTAACTGGAACACAAAAAACTCAAAATAAAGACTTCTCTCCCCTACTTTAATACATTGTATAATTGCAATATACCATGAGGTGGTGTAGGTGATGGCAGGCTTCACTCATGCCTGGTGTGGTTTCCTCACTCGGCCAACGGCCTTGTGAGCAAACCACCACACCAGGCGTGGGTAAACAGTAAAAGAAGGGGACAAGACTTTATATAGATACATTAGTGAAAGGAGAAAGTCCAGAGGGGGTATTGCCAAGATCAAAGAGGATAAGGGGGAGTGTGTGGAGGAGGACCAAGAAAAAGTATCCATCCTAAATAGATACTTCTGCTCAGTATTTACTGAGGAGAAGGTAGGGCTGGGCTGGGCCCACAGCTCAGCACCATGGACACAGTGGGGAAGGAGGTGTGCACAAGTCCCTTCACAAAAGAAAGGGTCCTACAAGAGCTCGCTAAGCTCAGGGTGGACAAGGCAATAGGAACTGATGGCATATATACCAGGGTACTAAAGGAGCTAAGGGTGGAAATAGCAGAGACATTATCAGAACTGTTTAGTGAGTTTCTGAGCACAGGAGAGGTCCCAGAAGACTGGAAAAGGGCTCATGTGATTCCGCTCCACAAGAGTGGTAGCAGAGAGGAGACAGGGAACTACAGACCAGTCAGTCAGTCAGTCTTACCTCAGTAGTGGGCAAGATTATGGAGGCACTTCTTAAGGAGTGGATAGTGCAACACCTGGAATCCATAGGAGCACAGGATCCAAGACAGCATGGGTTTACAACAGAAAGGTCCTGTCAAACTAATCGCAGATTTCTTTGACTGGGTAACAAGAGTGATGGACCAAGGCGATGCAGTTGATGTCGCCTACCTTAACTTCAGCAAAGCTTTTGATACTGTTCCACATAGAATATTAATAAGCTGGGTAGGCTTGGGGTGGGTCAGAAGTTGGTCAACTGGGTGGCAAACTGGTTGGAGGGCAGAAAACAGAGTGTGGTGGTAAACGGTATAGTCAGAAGTTCTGGGGCCAGTCCTCTTCAATATCTTCATCAGTGACATTGCAGATGGACTGGACTGGAGGTAAGGTTTGTCTGTTTGCAGATGACACCGAGATCTGCAACAGAGTAGGTGATCCAGATGGGGTGGGCAGAATGAGAAGAGATCTGGATAAACTGGCAAAATGGTCGGAAGAGTGGCAACTGGGGTTTAACGCAAAGAAGTGCAAGATCATGCACATAGGGAAGAGAACCCTGGGAGGGGAGTTGCTGGCAATCACAAGGGAAGAAAGACGGCCATCACCATCACAGATTACCCAAAATCATCCAAGCAGACCATTAAGTAGTAGGTAAGGCTAGAGGGATGTTGGGGTGTATTAGTAGGGGTATCACAAGTCGTACAAGGGAGGTAATAATCCCTCTTTATAGACATTGGTTAGGGCCCATCTGGAGTACTGTGTGCAGTACTGGAGGCCGCACCTGCACAAGGACATTAACAAAATGGAGGCAGTCCAGAGAAGGACAACCAAAATGGTTCAGGGGCTGCATCAGAAAACATACGAGGACAGCTCAATGGAACTCAATATGTATACCCTAGAGCAAAGGAGGGTGGGAGAGAGGTGCTGTGATCAAAACATTCAAACACCTTAAGGGCATTAACAAGGTGAAAGAGTCTAACATGTTACAATATAAGAAATATGGCAGGACAAGAGGACAGCATGAGATTAGAGGGAGGCTGATTAAGGGGTAATGTGAGGAAGTTCTCTTTCACAGAAAGGGTGGTGAATGCATGAAACTGCCTACCTCAGACTGAGAGGCCTTTCGGCACCATACATTTCTGCTTAAAGCTGAACCAGCATAATATTCTGTGGTGCTTTGCATATACAGCCCATGATGCTTTGCATTATGGGGGTATGTGTGATTTTGTATTAAGGTGAGAAAGTTATTTTTCATAGAAAGGGTGGTGGATGCATGGAATGGCCTACCTCAGGAAGTGGTGGATATGAATACAATGCAGGGTTTCAAACAGGCATGGGATAGGCATAAGGGAGCAATATAGATGTATGAATAGATAGGCCATTGACAGAGTACCGGCCTATGGCACATTCATAAGGTAGAAAACATGGGCAGACTGGATGGGCCTTGTGGTCCTTATCTGCCATCAACTTCTATGTTTCTATATTTCTATGTATATGAACAGATTTTTTTATTTCATTAATGTCTTTCGGATGAGATGTTAAACCGATGTCCTATCTGCCTGGATTGGTGGTAGTTCAGGTGGATGTTAAAGATCCCATGGCACTCATCAAAAAGAGTAGGGGAATTTTTTATTAAGACTGAAAAGCAAACTAAATACACAAGGTGTTACAGCACACCAAATCATAATACAAAATTAAACAATTAATATAAAAGGTAATACAGCATCCAAAAGAACAAAAACAAATATCAAAATTTTTAAAGTCCAAAAAAAAGGAAGAAATAACCAAAGCTAAACAAAACTCTATAAAAAAAATAAGAGAAAATTATATATACAAAAGTATTACTACATACTAAATTATAATACAAATAATAAACAGAAATATGTATTTCATCATACATGCAACGGAAAAAAGAAAAACTGTCATCAGAGTCCTAAAACCCAAGTAGTAAATGCTGAAAGTCCTCCCCCCCCCCTTACTTAAAGGAGCCAGGGATTCTATGAGATTACCAAAATACCAAAAATTGTATGACAACATACAAAATGAAAAAAAAAACAAAGAAAAATAAGTATACAGCATACTTTTTGTCCCTTGTAAACCTAAAGGGAGAAAAAAAATTGTGAAAATAAGATGAAAAACAAACATTATCCCATACATAGTAAGCTGAAATACCCCCCCCACACACACACACGCATACCACTATATGGCAGTATGTTTTCCCAACTCAAAGCACCTCATATAGAATTAACTAGTATCCACAACATACACTTCCATAATATACGGATTCTTCATGTTTCTATATATTTTTTTTTTAAATTAAACCATACTCAAAATCAAGAATACTCCTCACCAGAAAATAATTCATTTCTACCAGAAACTGCCACTTCTCATTAAGACCAGAAGAAAATAACAGTGAAATTACAAAGAAAAACACTCAGTACCACATATTACTAGTCATAAGCAAAAGTGGAATTATGCAATGACTGAAATGTATCTCAAAATATACCCTACCAACTCATAGCCAATCTATACTGTACCACCAAGACTGGAAGATTTCATATGGCACTGACTTCCTTTCAGTATTTTTATGACTAAGAATTGCAGTAGTAATCATATGAAAATAATTGTTCCTCTGTTTATTCTAATTGTTGCAGTGTCAGGCTACACCACACATGCCATATACAGAATTTGAAACACACCAAAAATAACCAAAGTGTAACCCTATCATGTTTAGTCCATTTGAATGGAAGAATACCCAAGTATAAAATCTCAGGGGTTAAATCACAAAAAGGGTGATTTAGGCCATTTACCCTGTAAAAAATTCCAAAACCGTTTTACAAAAGGACACAGAAAGAACAAATGGTCCATAGATTCCACCACCTCAACACAAGTCGCCCTAGGACAGTAGCGATGTTCTACACTTTTATGTTTTAGGTTTCCTTTGACATTGAGTTTCCCATGTAGGGAAAGCCACATAACATCCCACATATAAACTGGTATACGGGTAGATGTCAACATTTTCCCAATCAATTTTTTATCTGAAATAGGTTTAAAGTCAAAACAGGCTGTATCGTGAAAAAAAGTAGATAGAAGATGTGCATATAGTGTTTTACGGTCCTGTTCTGAAAAATGTTCCGGTACTAAACACCAAAGTTTTATTTTCCCAAAACATACCCTTAAAGTTTCTGGAATATTATACAAAGAACACTGTTTTGGGATGCATGAATGAGGAAGCCAGAAGGGGAGTATCCTGCCAAGGAATCCAAAACCCATGGGATACAAATACCCTCAGATTTCAATAATAATGGTCTCAAGTTTACATTAGCAAAAATTGTAAAAAAGAAAACAATGGGATTAATCATTTTAATACCCCCCATTTTTTCTCTCTAAACAGTAAACACCGTTTAATTGGATTCAGTCTACTACCCCAAATGCCTGAAAAAAAAAAACAACCATACATCCGGGTCTCCAGCTTAGGGGGTAGACTAAAAACTGCAGCTAAATACAAAAAAAATTGGGAGTAAGAAGGTCTTAATCATATATACCCTTTTTAATTTGGACAATCTCTACTTATTCCACAGTAAAATGTTCCCATATGCAATGTCCAATTTGGAGGACCAATTTAAGAAGGCCAAATCCCCGGTACCAAAAAGAAGTCCAAGAATTGTACAGGTCCCTGTCACAACAGGGATCCCAATTACCGTAGATTCTAAAAAACGTTCTAATCCAAAGGGAAGGCATTTACTTTTCCTACAGTTAACTCTGGCTCCTGTGAATTCAGAAAATTCCCAAAGTATTTGTCCCACTAAATAGGTTGAAGGTAAATCCCCCACAAGAAAGCAGATATCATCTGCATATGCAATACTTTTAATTTCTTCTGAGGTGCTAGAAAAAGAAACACCCTGAATAGCAATATTATCATTAATGCGACAAATTAAAGGATCCAGTGTAAAAAGATAGAGAAGGGGACTCGGGGGACATCCCTGTCTAACTCCCCAGGTAACCATGCATGCCCTCCCCATCCATCCATTACAGTATGCTAAAGCTTTAGCATTAGAATAACAAGATTTTATCCAAAAAATAAAAGTACACGGAATCCCATAACTAGCCAAACAGTCCCAAAGATATTCATGGTTTACCCTGTCGAAGGTCTTTTCCTGATCTAAACTAAGAAGTAACCAGTTAATTCTCCAGTCTCCTCCCGGGACAAAATTTCTCTTAATAAAATTAACCCTTCAGTTATACTCCGGTCAGGAATAGTACAAGTCTGAGAAGAATGTATCAGAGTAGATGCACAAAGCAACAACCTGTTATTCAACAATTTGGTATACAATTTAAAATCAGTATTTAATAATGTGATGGGTCGCCAATTTGTAAGGTCAGTCCTGTCCCCAGATTTATACATAAAAACCACCAACCCATTACCCATTGAATCAGGCAAATTCCCTGAAACCATCATATCCTGAAATAACTCTAGGATTTCAGGTAACAAAACTTGCAGAATCACACTGTACAATTCATATGGAATTCCATCTGTTCCAGGTGCAGAATTCTTTTTAACCATTGCAAAAGTGGTCATTATTTCAGATTGAGTAAGTGGTGACACCAGTACCAGTTGATCGGATGACGAAACTTGTGGTAAAATACATTTTTCCAACCAAACCTTATGACCATCCTGGGAGGATTCCTGATGACTAAATAAAGACTGCACATGCTCCTCTATGGCTGTCATAATTTCATACCTTTTGGAACAAAGACACCCCTTAGCATCCTGAATTAAAGACATCCGCTTTTGATATTGTTGTTGAGCACAGAATTGAAATGGATTCATAAAATCCTGTGAACCCTGGGTTCCAAATTTCAGTTCCTGTTCTAAAGATCTAAGTCTATTATATTGTAGATCATTCATTTTTTGCCTGGTTTCTGCTAATTCTGCAAGAATCATTTTATCTCCTTGGGAAGCTTGAAACACTAAATTCTGAAACTGTGTTTTGTAAATACAATATTGGTCCCTCTTAAATTTCCCATTTAATCTACCTGTATGTTGAACGTATCTTTTAATATCTAGCTTTGTATCCTCCCACCATTCCTGTGAAGTATCATATAACATTTTAACCAATTTATGTGCTTCTAATAAGGAAATAAAACCATCCTTAACAGTTGGAAGAGACAACAGTTCCAAGTTCAACCTCCAATACCCAGGCCCTTGTTGCATACCATCATAATTAGAGACCATCAGTTCTATGATGGTGTGGTCAGATGGAGCAACAGGACGGGTCCTGGTATTTTTAATCTCCAAGGCAGGAGATATAAACCAGAAATCGATCCTAGTAGCTAGGTTACCTCTGAAATAGGTCTTATCTGGCCAGCCAAAAAAAACACAAGCATCAACCAAACCAGTTTGTGAAATCAAAGCAGCCAGGCAATTGGTATCACAATATAATTTTTGGGTTTAAGGACCCCTATCCTTTAAATACAACCCACAATTGAAATCTCCTCCCAAGAAAATGTAATGAGATGTAAACAAATAAGGCTGTATAGTGTTAAAAAGCTCAATTCTAGCTGTCTTTGTTTGTGGGGCATATACATTAATAAACCGATAGCGCAATTTATTTAATGTGACATCTAATAAATCATGGCCTGGGGCTATGTCCACTACCTGTATAGATTGTGCCAAAGGTGGATTTAAACAAATTCCAACCCCACAACAAAAATCCTCTCCAATAGACCAATAAGTCACTCCCCATTTCCATCCCACAGAGACTCTATCCATCTCTTGTCTGCTATGTAATAGAGTGTCTTGAAAAAATACCACATCATAAAAAAAGGAATCAAATAAAGCATATACCAAAAGTTGTTTTCTATCTGACTGAATACTGTTAGTATTTAAAGAGGCCACAGTAATACTAAATAACGTATCCATTGCGTATAAAACAAAAACCAAAAACATTAAGTTAACTAAAGGAGAACTAATTAATTCTGAAAAAATTGAAAACATTAGGATTTCTTCCTGACCCATTTACGGAACCCATCCTAGATTTATTTTTGAGGGATAGTCAAATCTTCTGTAGAACGCTCAGTGTCTGATCCTCCATCCGCTTGAGAGGAGGAACCGAAACAGAGTTTGATTCTGTACCTACATCAGCTTCTTCAACCTGCAAGGTGGAAAAGGTGTTTTGCACTGGGAGATGGAAGACTTCTGAAACAGATGCTGCAGTTTTCTTCCGTAAACTCTCCCGATTATTAACTATAGTGAAGGCACCTTCTGGTGGGGGAGAAGGCATAGAACCTACATCACCAGATACCGCTAGTACTAAAGGTTCTGCCTCAGATGGAGGCATGTGAGAAACCAAAACAGAAGTGGATAAGGCCTCTGAAGGGGGATTAATAGGCCTTTCAGGAGGTGCCCTCTTAGGTGGGTGGGGGGGGGGCGCCCCATATTGTTTCAAAGCAGATTTTAATGCAATATTCAAATAAAAATCCTGAGTGGTATAATCCTTGTCCGCAGTATTATGGGCTGCCCAAGGACAATCCATAAAGGAATGCTGTTCCTCACAAAGACTACACTTGGGAGGATGATGACAGTCAGTCATAATATGCCCCACTTCCCCACACTGAGCACATTTCACTGTATCACAGGTTCGACTCAAATGTCTACTGGAACTGCATTTATAACAATGGTTTGGCTGTCCAGGATAAAAAAATAAAACCCTTGTCATGACCCAGGTAAAAACAACTTGGTAGATGTTGAAGTCCATCCTCTGTTTGTGGTAAAGTCACCTTATACCTCCACCCTCCATCCCAAAACCTTCAGAATCTAAAATTGGTTCCGGATTCCCTTGTATTTGACAACGTTTCTCCAGCCAGTATGAAATGTCCATAATATTCACCCCTTCATTCCTGAATAAGACAGTGATCACTTTAAAAGTTTGTTTTGTTAAAGGTATAGCTTGAAAGTGGGTCCAAGCTGGGTTCGTTTTAAACAAGGCATACTTCATCCAGAAACGATTCAGGATGTCAGGGGAACGAAAACTTATGTCATATGTAGATTCTCCCGCTGTATGAATCAAAGCATACACTTCCGAGGGAGAAAACCCCAGCATCTGCTTCAATAGAACTTTTCCCACATAAAAGCGGTCTGGCATCGTATCCGCTGGTCCTAAAAACCACAGCCGAACTGCATTCCTGCTTTTAGCTAAAGAAACAGGTTTTTGAAATAAACTAGCGAAAGTGGGAGCTGTCAGGGCTGGGGTTACTGACTCATTGTCAGGAGGTACTATAGGAATAGATCCCAGCGCTTCTTCCGACTGGGGGGGAATCACTAGCCACAGTTATGTTTAACATAGGCTCCTGCTGTGCTGGAGACTGTATAGGGGAGAAGGAAATAGAATCCGCTTGTGGAATGGGCAAGTCCATCATAACCATCTCTGAATCTGTATTAGCAGATAGTGTGCCCTCAAACAGGGTCTAAGGCTAGCACATATGGTTTAGTAAACAGGACTGTATCAGGCCTGTGCATATTGGGTAGGAGGTCATCCACAGTTCCCCCCAGTACCCCCGTGAGACTCCCCGATCCCGGAAGCGGAATATCGGGATCCGCAACCCACTGACTTGTTTCTGTTTGGATCCAACCAGCTCATTCCAGTGCCCGTTCCAGAGACCATGCCGAATCATGTTGTGAGTGATTTTCCAATCCTGTGTCTTTCCCTGATGTAGTAGCCTCTATTAGAGGGCCTGCTGCAAAAACTTTTGCTGTAGACGCTGTAGAAGGTGACAGGTTAACCTTGAATCAAGCATTTCCTTTTTTTTTCCCCCCTTCGGCATGCAGTTTGGCTGCTCTGTAATCAGCCTCAGCCTGTAATAAGAGGTCCTGTTTCACAAGGACCACTGTGTCTATATCTTCATCGCCCTCCACAGGTATGGGGCCTGCTCCAAGACCTCCTGTAACACCTAGTGTCACCATCGTAGAGGAGTGTAGCAAAACTCCATTTTCGGTGGATCCTCCACCCGTTGCAATCACAGCAAGCAGCGGGGGCTGAGATACGATATGCTGGCCACCCTGAGGGTGCATTCCAGCTGTACCATGTTCCCCGCTGAGCCTTGCTAACTCACCAGCTACAGCATGTTCTCCTCCTCCGCCATCTTGGTCCCACAGGAAAATGGGTCCCCCCTGCTCACAGGAAGCAGGAAGTAGGGGAATTTCCCCGGTGTCCTGGCCAAATTTCCCTCATTCACTAAAAATACCACCAGCAGCTTAATCTGGTTCAATTTCAGTTGCTTACCATCTGTATTCCCACCTCCCTCCTGGTCGCCCCTGAAAAAGGGACTTCTAGGCCCAGTGGGCTTACCGGGTCAACAAAATTCAACAAAAAACAATATTTTTAAAAAGACACAACTGACGCTTTTAGCTTATGCCTTTCTTACACAACACTGCATAATGATGCTCACTGAGGTAGACCTATAGCTTTTTTGATGAGGTTCCTAGTGGGTCACCTATGAAGCATCTGCAGCATTGCACTAAGTGTGCCACACCTGTGCCAGACTTTGTGAAAGCAGTTGCATCATCCCAAGTATGCCACCAGACCTGTAGCAGACAGAGCATGAGCCTGCAGGCTATTTGCAACAAAGCAGCCACATTATCACAGACTATCCCCAGATATGTTGCTTTCTTTGCAAATGGTCCTAAGGCATGTTTTTTCTCATTTTTAGACAGTCATGGAAGCAGAAGTTGTTTCTTATGAAAACAGGTTTGGGAATCACAAAATAGCTTTTCTGATCCATAAAAACAGGTCCTGTTTTAGGACACTGAACAGCCAAATAATTTGAAAATTTTTGTCAAAACATTTTATATGGTCTTCAATTCTCTCCTTTATGAATTCCTCCAATACCTTGCCCAGAACCGATATGAAACTAATAGACCTATAATTCTTGTCATCTTGTAGTTCTCTCTCTGCTTTGGGCTCCCCATGACCCAAACAAATAAGATTCCCTTAAGAGCACCTGGATCCCTCTCCCTTGACTGAGATACTGATGTGGCACACTGATGTGTCCAAATGAGGATGAAGCACGTGTTTGTGTCTGCTGTTCTCAGCTTTTGCTGATTGCATTGTGAGGCCCTCTAGTACCATGCAATTCTGCTTAAACATGAGCCAGTCTAAATTCTTTCATGGGGATTTGCATATGCTTCCTATGATGCTTTGCATTGTTGGAGTATGTGCAATTGTGTTTTCTTTAATCAATGCTAAATTTTGAAGATCCAGATAGGTACCAAAAAAATGGAAATTACATACTTACCGTAATTTATCTTCTTGGACAATCTCCATCACTCATTCACACTAGTGGGATAGCGTCGGAGGCGCTAGGACCAAGCGGGAGCTTAAAATTTTCAGAAGGGTCGGCGCCGAGACAGGACCACGCATGAGCGGCACCGTGAGACTAGCTTGCGCCTGTGTAGGCTATCTCGGCGTCGACCTTCCAGCCACCTCAGTACCTTTTTGACTGAGGAGGTGCAGCGTAACTAATGAGAATAACTCATACTGAGTTTCTGGGCCTGATAGGGCACAGATGGCCTTTGCAAGAAAGGTCAAAGAACAATGTCTTCACAGTCTGAACCATAGGACCATGAAGACCAGGAAAGAAAATGAGTGAACCCAGGGGATGGTGGGTGGGCATGTGAATGAGTGATGGAGACTGTCCAAGAAGATCAATAATTACGGTACGTACGTAATTTGCATATCTTCCTGGACTAAGTCTCCATCACTCATTCACACTAGTGGGAGAGTACCAAGCTAAAACCAACAATCCTGAGTAGGGTGGTAGGAGATAGGGTTCACTCAGAAAGGATGGTCAAGGACTGTCCTGCTAATAAAAAGAGCTGTCTTGTAAAGAGCATCTAGAACATAGTGCTTACAAGATAAGCGCTTGAATTGTAACTCACCACTTTGCAGACGACGGCAATGGGCACAAAATTAAAGTCTGCCAGGAAGTCGCAAGCACTCTAGAAGAGCGGCAAGAACCTGGCCTCACAATTTGGTCTAGGACCAAAATTAATAGTGTCAAAGACATATACTGACGTAACGTAAAGGGACCTCAGGAACTGGAAGAGTCTGAGGTAAAGTCTACTGGTTCAGGATAGACTGGAAAGTGCAGATGGAAACCCCCAATATCAAGTATGGCTAACCTGTGAACAACAGGTCCAGGAGCACTTGAACCCTTTACTTGGTGAGCAAAGGGGGTCCAGGTGGGGTTAGCCCATCTAGGAGAATTATCTCTACTTAGTCACTGGAACCTTCCTGATGAAAGGCCAAGCACGATTTAGAAGCCTCTTGTGGTGATCTAGTAGAACCGGATCCTACCCACTGCATATTCCAAAAAGGAATCATCCTGCCCCTGTGTGTACAACTGTAGTTGCAATTTCTGAACTCAGGGAAGAAAGGAAAAGTGTACAGGAGGACATATCCACTGCGGAAAAAAAACATCCCGACAGAAAAAAAAAAAGACAGGGGCTGGATTTCTAAGGCAAATAGAGGCAGATGTGCGTCGAGGAGGGACACAGCAAGACCAAGTTAGGGCAAACCCATTCGTTGAAAGTGACTGAAAGCGGCAGTGACAATGCGATGAAGCACTGCTCACTCTGGCCTCCCTGAAGGAAGTAGGAAAGGATTCTAGTTTGTTTGCTGAAAAACAAACATCACAACTCCGTCACGCACTTGGAGAGGATAGCTTTGTGAGTGACTGGCATGGAACCAGTGCGCCAAAACCGAAGGTGTGAATATTTGAGAAGCTACCTCAGAAGAAAGACCTACTTGACCTTCGGTCAAGAAGGAGTATATCGCCTGTTAAGTTAAAGCAAGCAAGCAAGGAAGTAGGAACCAGAGTTCAGACTCGGTGGAGAGTTGCTTCTGTTGCTGTGAGGCTCTGCTCAAAAGAAGAAAGCCTGATAAAAAGAAAGGGTAATTAACAGACTGGGTAGTCGCCTAGGTCTAGGAAATGTCTCTGAATGAGAGAAATCTCTCTTGGAGAAAAAGATGACCCATACCGGCGCCGGATCGGACTCCCCCTAGGGGAAGAAGAAGTCAGGTACTCTTTACCGTACTCTGAAGATGAGCGCCTCAGGGGCTGAGGCGGAACCTGACCAGATCCAAAAAGGGGGGTAATCGGTAATTTCGGCTAGGCCCTATGCTGTGACAACTTTTTTTTTTTTTTTTTTTTTTTTAAATAGTCCGAGCCCAACAAGGCTTTCAGGCTGCTATTTCGCAAGGATTGTCTTGATACAAAATGAAGAAGATGTTCTCCATCTGAATGCAGAAGGAGCCTGAGCATCCATACTGAAATCAAGACCGGACTAAATCACAGCTGGAGAGATGTTAACCACCTGTGCCGAAGAAGCCACCGAAGGGGCAATATCACAAGGGGGCCATATACCCCTATCAAAGGGCAGAAGAGCCTGAGCGGCTCCCAACCATTAAATTAGAATGTTCCACAGAGTGTAATTGTCTTGACGATTGAAAAAGTCTAGACGCAGAAGCGTATGGTCCACGGACGCAGTCTGAAATACTATAGTGGACCCCATTACTGAGGAACTACTGAAAATATTTTCCATCATGGACTCTGATGATAGAGAGGATGTGCCCTTCAGTATATAAAATGAGTCATCCGCTGTATTACTGACCAGAAGGACAGGGAAAGACCCATTTAGATGCACTTCTACCCCAGAAGGACCTCTAAGGGAGGTCTAGGTCAGAGCCACTAGAGACTCCGCCATCAGGAAGGATGTGGAGAAGCTTGGTACCACATAGGGAGCCAAGAATGTGCTGAGCGGAATGAGAGATTCCGCAGGCAAAGCAGTGCAGCAGAGTTCCATCAGCAGAAAACCACTGGATGACATAAGATCCCACATGGACCGCCACTCACTAAGATGTGCGGAAAAATAATCCACAGAACAGGACTACATTCTGCGGAAAACATCCGACAAGTTCTGTGGAGAAGAAGTCCGAAAGGAAAAATTTGTCACTAGTTCTGCCAGACAGCACCCACTAGCACCCCCGTGGCACCAGCATCACTCGTGGCACAGGAGGGCACCAAGCAGTGCCTATGCCAAACTGGGCGATACCCGAGGGCACCTGCGGCAGTACCCGCAGGCACCCATGGCACCCCAACACCCCTGGTACCATGGCACCCATGGCAAGAATGGCACCCGAGGGCACCAGTGGCACCCCTCCCGGCACCACCCATAGCACCCACAGTGCCCATGGCACCATACAAGGGTGTGCCCGCAGGTGCTTGGCGCCACCCACGGAAAGACAGCACCACCCACAGGATGACAGCACCGCCCATGGGAGTACGGCGTCACCTAGACACCTGCAGCAGCAGACTGTGCCGACAACCAACGGCAGCAACAGCACCCACAGCGCCACACAGAGCGATGGCACTGACCCACGGCACGACTAAGACATGGCGCCGACCAAGGCACCGAGGCTCAGCGCTGACCTAGACACCGAGCCATGGCGCCGAAGGAAAGGGGGTTAGGCACGATGGGTCGGCCCGATGGCAAGACACCAAGAGGGCACCTCACCCATCGTGATCCAATCGACCCGGCTCCAGTCCAATGGCTCTGAGGCCTAGAGACCCCAAAATCAGGAACAGAGCCAGGAGAACTGGAAAAGTCAAACCCCCTGCTCCACAGGAGCGGCCCAGAGGTGAAACTGCTCACCGGAGCTCCAACGAGGACAGAGATGGAGTTCAGAGTCGAGAATGCAGCCGTTAGGAGCTGGGCCAAGGGGAACCCACCAAAGTCATGTGGAGGCCCATCGCCCCTCCCAAACAATCCTCATGCAGACGTACCAATGGGCAACCTTGAGCGGCACTGATTCTTCTTCCCCCAACGAGGAGAAGAGCTCGAGGTTAAGCGGAGCCGGATCCCCAGAACCGCTAGATTTGTGCTTCGGTGACTGTCCCCCCCCGCCGAGCACAGGACCGTCCATAGTCAGACCCCCCCCGTTAATTAAGGGCAGCGGACCGGACACAGCCCCTCTGCCATAAAAACTTTCAAACAAAGTCCTCCTACCATCACCGCTACCGTCCAAGGATGACTCCGTTGATGGCAGGAAATAATTTTTCTTCTTCATAATCTTTTCTTGTTCGTAAAATAAGAAAGTACTACTTAAAATATTAAACGCTAAAAGCTGCTGTCGTATAGACGAAAACAGAGTCCGGCAGACGAGCGACGTCGACATCCAAGCGCACTCGACGGCGGGAGAAAAGAAACTGAGGCGGTTGGAGGGTCAACGCTGAGATAGCCTACACAGGAATGCGCTAGTCTCGCAGTGCCGTGCATGCGTGGACCTGTCTCGGCGCTGACCCTTGTGAAAGTTTTAGGCTCCCGCTTGGTCCTAGCACCTCCAGCGCTACCCCACTAGTGTGAATGAGTGATGGAGACTTAGTCCAGGAAGATTGTGCATGCCAAATTTAGATTATTCCAGCCAGGGATGGCTGCGTAAAGTGCAAAAATAGGGGGTTAAGCAATCCCATTGGTTCAGTGGTAGCTTCAGGAATGAGCTTGAGCCATCTGGGGACATCCAGCAGAAGTGGCAAATATCCCAGAGGACATTCTCCTTCAAGGAAGGAGGGTCGTGATCCCTGCTGCAACACTGCCACCTGGGTGACCACAGGAGGAAACACTGGGGGGAGCACTGACTGGATTTCACATAGCACACTTGCATGCTCAAACATGGAGCCCCTAGTGAGCCAGTGTCCGGTTGGAATGGAAACAAACACAAACACTCTGGTTTGAGCAGGACAATCCCAGGCATACCAAGCTCTTCCTCCCACTACTGGCCGCCCTCTCTACCTCACCCCTGGTTCTCCTGTCTGTGTACCCCCACCAGAAGTAACAGGTTTGAGTCCAGCATGGCAGGTATCAGGGGAGCAGACACAAGTCAATTTTTGTTGGAAAGAGTCTGAAGGGGACTGGAAACCTTAAAAGAAAATAAGCCCATGTGCCAGAAGGGATCCACCCAAGGGTACTGAAAGAACTGAGCACAGTGCTAGCAGCTCCTCTGGCAACACTGTTTAGCAACTCACTGGAGATGGGGGTAGTTCCAGAGGACTGGAGGAAGGCAGATTTGGTCCCTCTGCACAAGGGTGGCAGCAGGGAGGAGGCTAGCAATTATAGGCCAGTCAATCTCACATCAGTAGTGGGGAAATTAATGGAGACCCTACTGAAGGAGAGACTAATGGAGAATTTAGAGGCAAATGGGTTGCAGGACCAATGGCAGCATGGCTTTACTGGGGCGGGGGAGATTTCATGTCAAACAAATCTCTTAGATTTCTTTGACTGGGTGACTAGGGAAGTGGACCGGGGAAGGCAGTGGATGTGGCCTAGCTTTACTTAAGTAAGCCCTTTGACACAGTGCCACACAGGAAGCTAATTAAGAAACTTAGCAACCTGTGGGTTCAAAGGAAGGTGGTAAACTGGATATCAAACTGGTTAAAGGATATAAAGCAGAGGGTGGTGATAAACAGCAGTCATTCAGAGAATGGGAGAGAGTAACCAGTGGGGTACCACAGGGATCAGTACTGGTTCCTATTATCTTCAGTATCTTTGTAGGTGGCTTTGCAGACAGACTGGAGGGGAAGGTGTAGTGTTGGTGGATGACAACTCTGCAATAGGGTGAATGCCCAGAAATGGGTGGAGAAAATGAAAAAGGGGTCTTGGGAGATTTGAAAAGTGGTCTAGGTTGAGGCAACTAGGTGTCAATGCCAAAAAGTGCAAAGTCATGCACCTCAGAAGGGGAAACCCAGAGGTCATGTATAAGATTGTGGGGGAGATATGTACAGTTACCAAACAAGAGAGGGACCTTGAGGTAGTCATAGCTGATGATCCCAAGGTGGCAGGACACTGCGAGAAGGCAGTAAGCAAGGCTAGCTGGATGCTGGGATGCAGATGGAGGGGGATTTCTAGCAGGAGAAGAGGGGTAGTGATGCCACAATATCATTTGTAGTGAGACCCCACCTGGAGTACTATGTCCAGTTCTGGAGGCCGCACATCCACAAAGTCATTAACAGGGAGGAGGCGGTCCAGTGGAGAGCTACCAAAATGGTGTTGGAGGTGCATGAGAAATCATCGGAGGAGAGACTGTGGGAGCTTGACGTGTACTCCTTGGAAAAAGAAAATAGCGAGGGGGGACATGATTAAGCCCTATAAGTACCTCACAAGGGTGAACAAGGTGCGAAAGGGAAGTCTCTTTCAATGGAGAAAGAGTACCAGAACTCGGGGGCATGCAATGAAGCTTGAGGGGAGGAGGTTAAGAGGGATGCGAGAAAATACTTCACAGAAAGGATGGTGGATGCCTGGAACAACCTACCAGAAGAGGTAGTTAGGGCAAGGACAGTGGGGAGCTTCAAGTAAGCATGAGATAAGAACATGGGCATAATATGTACAGGAGGGATGGACACATGTGACCAATTATAGATTCATAGGTAATAAGAAGTTTATAGGCGGTCATAGACCTATATACAACTTGCCACTGCTTAGTGGGAGAATTTACACTTTTTTCCACCCATATGTCTGTCTAGGGATATTTTAAATTGTTCCGTAGTAGTACTGCTAGTAGCAACCTCTGGCAAAGAGTTCCAGCTACTGACAATCCTCTGACTAAACCAATTCTGCCTTTTGTCTTGCCGACCTCTCCACCTAATGTTAGATGGCGTGACCTAGTGTTTCTATTATTTGGTTGTTTAAGAAGACCAATGGCTTCCCATGCATCTTGGTTTTTAGTTGCACTAAACACAAATCTCCTCTCATTCTTCTATATACTAAGGAATATAGACCAAGTTGATGCAGCCTATCTCCACAGTTAATATGTTGCATGTCATTTTTGTGGTCTTTCTCTGGACCCTTTCAATTAATGTTTTACAATACATGCTCTATGGAGCACAAAATGGGAAGCAGTACCCCAAGTATGGTCTAACCAATGATGAGTACATTAGTATCACTTCTGATTCCCTACTCTTTATATGTTTGAAATATACAACCAGAGAGTTTATGACATTTCTTAACCATTGTCTTGGTGTGTACATCAAATGATAGATTGCTATTAACAGTTACCCCTAAATCCTGTTCACTTCATTTCCTGCAGAGTGGTGTTATTTAAGCTATATGTGAAATTAAGTTTTTGTGACCTAGATGCATAACCTTGCACTTGTCCTCATTAAATTAAAATTTTTATTTCTTGGCCCACTGTTACAGTTTAGATATTTCTTTTCGTATAAAGTTTTAGCCGCAGAGTCATTAATTATTGCTCCCAATTTGCCATCATCCGTGTATTTACAAAGCCATATGTTATTTCAGGTCTGCATCGAAGATACCAATACATTGAAAAGTGTTGGGCCCAGAACCGAGCCCTGGGGCACTCCATTAGTCACCTCTCCTCAGTCACAGTAAAAACCTCTGATCTCCACTCTTTGGTGCCTAGTGTCTAGCCATGAGTTGACCCATTTAACCATTTTTGGATGCAGCTGAATAGTTTCTAGCTGTTCTGTTAGAACCTTATGAGAGACAGTAAAAAGCCTTGGAATAATCCAAAAAAAAAATATCTACTGGTAATCCCCTATCCAAGGCTGCTGATACAGGCTCAAAGAAGTGTAATAGGTTTGTCAGGCATGATATGCCAGGGGTAAACCCATGTTGTGTTATATCTACCATCCCACTGGTGCTAATGTGTTCCATGATGAGCTCATTAATAAGCCACTCCAACACTTTTCCTAGGACCGAAGTAAGGCTAATTGGTCTATAATTGAAAGTGCTCTTCCTGTTACCTTTTTTGTAAATCTGCCTCTTTGCCTCTTTCCATTCTCTCAATGTTTTCCCTTCATTTATTAATGCTTTAAATAATTTGGTCACTGATCCAGTCAGTTCCTCCAAATGTTTAACAAAGAATCTTGAATTCAGATCATCTGGTCCAGCTGATTTACCTGAACATATCCCTTAAAGTTTGTCTAGGATATCCCTCTGTGAGAATACAATCTCACTATAGCACTCAGAGCTAATTGGACTTTCTCCTTTCACTAAGGATAACAAGATGGCGGTGTTGTGTGAGCTGCCTATGCTACAAGTATAGCTATATTTCGTTTTCATTTGGTTTAATTCATTTTATTTTTATTTTCTTTTCTGTTTGTATTGAGCCGTTTACTTTTTAGTTGTTAGTGAGGGTTCAAGAAATGCGGTAGCTGAGTTTTAATAGAGTTATTCTTGGGTCGGGTTGTTTTAGCCGCTCGGCCTGTTCTGTGACGCTAACTTAAAATATACTGTTTACTGTTCACTATGCCAGACTGTTAGTGACAGACTTGTTTCTGAGCCTCCAGAGTTTTTATAGGAGTCCTTCCTCTTTCTTTCTGGGACCCAGTGGGACTGGGAACCTGGCAGTGATTGGGATCTAGGCTGCAAAGAGGATCTTGTGTGCTCCAGTTTCAGCTCGGATTAACGTACTGCTGTGCTTTTGTCTTGAAGCATCCACTGACTGGTGAGAGTAAAGTCAGGTGATAGTTTGATCTCGGGAGAAAGTACGGCTCCTTTTTTGTGGTGAGAGCACGACGGAGAGGAAAAAACTGCTGAAGGAACTTTTAGTGTTTCAGCAGTAGGGACCTTTGTTTGGCTGAACTGGAGGTCGGTTTTGGAGACTGAACAGAGCGTTTGTGGGAACTTACACTGGGCTGTTTGGGAGGTGCCTGCTGTGCATTGGGGCCACATGAGAGGTGCCGTGCAGGTCTGTTGGAGAACGGACGGTGATTGGCGGCCCTAGGTTTCTCGGTGGGGTGGGGGGGTCGACCGCTGAGTGGACTCTTAGCCGGGGGCCATAGTCTGTGGCTTAATTAGTGCGGGTTAATTCTCTTCCCAAGTTGAGTGGTGAGGGATCTCTTCTCTGCTACTTGACTGGTGCCTCCAGTTTTCGATCATGCTACAAAAGAGGAGAACTGCAAGCTCCAATTCCCAGTAGTTTATTGGAAGGATTCCTTGCTCTGCTGGCATGGTATATTTATTTTGCTCCACATTAGTCCATCACCAGGTACTGTATTTTATTTCTGAGGTAGTGGAAGAACCTCAGTGGTGAAATTTAACTGTTGTGGCAGTGAGAGGGCCACTTTTGAGCATTTCTACAAGGGTTAGGTGAGAGCTACCCTTGTTCAAACTCCAAAGGACTTTTAAAGGACAGTTTAACATATTTTATCAAACTCTAACAATTAAGTTTTTCAGAATTGTGTTTGTTTTTAGTTTGTATAATTGCTTTTGGGTTGGGTGGAATTTGTGTATGGCCTGTTGTGGGCTGCTGTGGGTGGTGTGTGTGTAGTAATTGAGAAATCTGAATTATTGAGTGGGTTGTTTTGTTTTTCAAAACGTGTTGCGGTTTGGGGCCCATAAGGTGCAGCTACTCAGGTCGATGACCTCCAGGGACTTCGTCCCTTCAAGCTCCCAGTACTGTCATCGGAAGCTTACTTTAGATGTAGGGCTTTAGGGATAGCTTGGAGGGTGGGCCCAGTGACGTGTCCCCCCAAGTGGCTGCCGGTGTGTGCGGGATTCGAGTGGTGAAGTCAAGGCGACGCCCTGGGGCGAAATGGGGACTTGAATGGGGTGTGCCCCGTCTGGTCCCCATACCCAAGGGCTCCACTTTAGAGGGTGGGCAGATGACTGGACACGCTGCTTCACCTCATCCTACTCTGGTTGTGATGTGCAATGCCAGATCGATAAGGAAAAAGACGGCTATAATGGCAGACTTGATATCCTCTGTCGATCTGGCTTGCATCATGGAGACCTGGCTGGATGAAAATGCTGCCCCAATTTTGGAGGCAGCAGTGCCAGCCGGATACTCCGTGATACACAGCCCGAGGAAGGATCGTAGGGGCGGGGGGGGTGGCTATTTGCTTTAAATCTAGCCTGAACCTCATGGTGCTGCCTGTGGGTCCTATGGGATCCTTTGAATGTGTGGCTGCCGAGGAGGTATGGGCGTGGGCTTCAGTGTGTCCTTCTGCTCTATCGCCCTCCAGGTAACAATGGGAATTCTTTGCAGGAGGTTGAGGAGCTCATCGCGGGCCTGGAATTGGAGTCCCCCAGGTGGTTGATCCTGGGGGATTTTAATGCCTGGGTCAACGGGGGCTGTCAAAATTTGGCAGAGATCTTCTCGAGGGCACTGGGCCTGACGCAAAAGGTGATGAAAGCAACGTACTCTGGTAGCCACACACTGGATTTGTTTTTTTCTTCTGAGCTGGATATTATGGACCTTAGTGTAGATCCGGTGGGTTGGTCAGATCATAGGACCATGGGGTTCATGTTTAGGGCCCCCTCCAGATGGTCCTGGCTCTACGGAAATGGTTCAGTACCAGTCTTTAAGGGGGGTATCCCCAGAGGATTTTTTGGTGGTACTGGACCTATCGGGTGTTGGGGCAGCTTGTGCAATTGGGTTGGAGGAGGCAGTAGCGGCCTATAATGGGGTGGTTGGTGCATCCTTTGACTCAATCTCACCCTTACATGTCTGACCCCTGTCTACTCATAGGAGATCTCCCCTGGTATGATGAGACTCTGAGGTTTAAAGACTAGGGGTCAGAGGTTAGAGAGGTGCTGGAGGAGATCTGGTCTGGTGGATGACAAATTGGTCCAGAGAGCATATTATGTAGACTATCAGGGGGCAAACTCCCATAAAAAGGCGGAATTTCTGTCTAGGGAGATTGCGACATTGAGAAACAGACTGGCTCAGCTCTTCCGCACAGTGGACAGGCTAGTACATCCTACCTGTCTGTGTGTTGGAGGGGTAAGTTAGAGTGTAAGGTGTGAGGAGCTGGCTCTGTTTTTCGATGACAAGGTGTCCTCCATCAGGGCTGAGGTCTCGTGGAACGTCTCTCGAAAGGGCTGCGGGGTCTGGCCCGAGTTGAGTCAGAGCACTCCTCCTGTGTGGGATGAGTTTGGGCTGATTGGGGTTGGGGAGGTGGTAGAGATAATCTCTAAGCTGCAGCCAACCTACTGTGATTTAGATCCAGGTCCAACTCACCTTTTGGAGGAATGTTTGGACCGGATTGGTCCTGTGATTGCTGGGGTAGTCTGGAGTTCTTTAGGGAGTGGGATCTTTCCTTTAGCCTTGAAAGAGGCTTTGGTTAGACCCCTGTTGAAAAAACATCTTTGGACCCGGACTACCTCAGCAATTACAGACCTGTTTCAAACCTTCCATTTTTAGGGAAGGTTGTAGAAAAGGTGGTGGCCATTCAGCTGGAGAGACATCTCGCTGCTTCCTTCGCCTCTGAGCCTTTCCCGTCTGGGTTCCGAGTGGGGCATAGTACAGAGACGGCCCTGGTGAGGGTGCTTAATGACCTCCTGATGGAGAGGGACAGAAGGGACTGTACCATCTTGGTCCTCCTAGACCTCTCTGCGGCGTTTGACACTGTGGACCATGAGGTGTTACTTCACCGACTGCGGTTTTGGTGTGGTCTGTCTGGAGATGTCATCAACTGGTTTAGGTCATACCTGACAGACAGGGTGCACAGGGCAACCATGGGAATTTTCTCATCAAACCCAAAGCCTCTGGGCTGTGGTGTTTCACAGGGGTCAGTTTTATTGCCTCTGTTGTTCACGGTGTTTATGCTGCCACTGGGGGACATTATCAGGCAGTACAGGCTGGATTTTCACTGCTATGCAGAGGATACACAGCTGTATCTGTCCTGTGCTCTCAACAGCCAGATGTCAGACTCTGTATTTAACAGCTGCCTTGAGGAAATCCAGACATGGATGACTCACAATTGGCTTAAACTAAACCCAGACAAGACTGAGGTACTGGTGGTGGAGTCGGGTCGTCATGACAGAGAGGGGGGGTATGACATTACCCCCTGAATTTGTGTTGGGGGTGTGCCTTTAGCCCTCTCTAGGCAGGTAAAGAATTTGGGAGTAATCCCGGATGGTGGCCTGACACTTGAAGCGCACATGTCTGCCGTGGTGCGAACCAGGTTTTACCATCTCAGGAATATTGCCCGAATTCGAGCCCTGATCCTTCCTGATGACCTACCCACACTGGTGCATGCTTTCGTCACTTCCAGGTTAGACTACTACAATGCCCTGTACCTAGGGATATCTGAAGGCAACCTCCGCAGACTGCAGTTGGTGCAGAACGCGGCAGCAAGATTATTGTTGGGGGTGAAAAGATGCATATACATATCACCCCGGCACTCCATGAACTGCACTGGCTGCCAGTTCGGTGGAGGGTTGTCTTCAAGATAGGACTGTTAACCTATAAATCCCTGCACAAGAGGGGCCCAGTCTATCTGCAAGAGCTCCTTGTGCCATACTGCCCGGCCTCTCTGTTCTGCCGGGGGTGGCCTCCTTGGAGTTCCCAGGGTTAGGCTGCAGCATTCTGGTGCTCAGGCATTTGCAGCAGCTGGGCCTACCCTGTGGAACTCCTTGCCTGGCTATCTTAGGGAGACTCCCACGGTGGAAGCCTAGAAGAAGAAGAATAATCAGCATTTATATAGTGCTTTTCATACACAGTATCCCAAAGCACTTTACAAGCAATGCTAGACTGGTAGTGAAGTGACTGAATGTGTGGTGGCAGCCATATCGCACATCATCAACCTCACACAGCCTGGATAATTGCATGAACTGGTTTATGGGAAGGAGAATGTTGGCCAGGACACTGGGAATGTTCCCTGCTCTTTGCGAAGAGTGCCCTGGGTTCTTTTACTTCCACCTGGACACCCACCAGGACAACACACCAGGATGGGCAGAAGGAACCTCGGTTTAACATCTCATCCAAAGGACGGCACACCCCAGCAGTACAGCACCCCCAATACTGCACTCAGATGCCATCGATTTTTAGGTGCAAGTCCAATCCCGGTGTGGGATGAGAACCCACGACCTTCTGGTCCAGAGGCGGATGTGCTACCAACTGAGCCACGCTGACATTAAGAAGGGCCTCAAATCATATTTATTTAATCAAGCTTTTAACTGAAGGGGTTTTATAATAGTATATTTTGTGATCTTTAGTTAAGCTGTTGCTTTTAGGTGTATTTTGTATACTGTTGTAGTTTAGTTTTAGATTTGTATTATTGTATGGTATATGTTATATGTGTTATATTGTACAGTACCCAGAGTCTTTGGAGATGGATGCTATATAAATAAAATATCTATGTTCTTCCTTACTAGCTATTGTAATGGCATTCGTTTCTTTAGGTTGAAATGTTGTTAAAAATATTTAATTCATTAGCCATATCCTGTTCCTTATGTATTATTTCTGTTTCTATCTCAAATGGTCCTATTCCTTTCTGGTTCCCTCTTAGTGATCCTACATAGCTATCAAAGCTTTTTTTTTTTTTTAATCATTTACTGATGTTGCCATTCTGATTTCAGCTCCGTTTCGATTTCCTAATGATATTCTTGCATTTTATTGTTTTTTTATAGTTATCCCAATTTACATTGGTTGAATCTTGTTTATATTTGGCATACAGTGACTTTTTATACTCTTTTTAATACTCTTATTCCACCACGCTGAGATTCTTCCCTTATGATTACATTTTGGTATCAATGGTATCCACGTTGACACAATAGTCAATCCATTTTTTTTAGTTTCGACCATATTGCTACCAATCCTAAGCCCTCCAATTCAGTTTTTTTGGGATAGTCTGCTTTATGCTAACATTTCAGAATGGTTCTTCCAGTTTTAGTTGGATGTGCCATGTTTACTTCTAACTTAATTGTATTATGGTCACGGTCTCCTAGAGGGTTTTCCACAGTTATACTTTCTATTTTTTCTTCAAAATGACACAATATTAGATCTAATATATTGTCTCCTCGGGTGTTTTAACTATTTGTTCAAGATTTTTATGTATTGTCAGTTCTGTAAATTTATTTTCTGATCTAGTTGACCCTTCTAGTTTAGTCTAGTCGATATTTGGGAAACAAATCCCCTAGCAGTATATAGTCACCATCTACCTCTATACGCTCCAGAGTTTCAATAAAATGCATGGTTTCTTTCATGTTTAGATTTGATGCTCTCTATCCCAGACCTAGTGTTATTTGTTTTGATAACTATATTTTGACCCATAAGACTTCCATATTCCTCTGCATCTCCCCTTCTGGTTTAAACTCATATGCTTTTAATGTATTATTGATGTATGCTGCTCTTCCTCCCCCACGTTTCTCTAGGCAGTCTTTTCTAAATACAGTACTGTATATCCCGAGATTTCAGTGCACCACCATCTTCTTTAAACCATGTTTCAGTGATGGCTCATATAGATACATTTTCCTCTGCCAACCTGTATTGTAACTCATCCATCTTATTCCGGAGACTTCTAGTATTAGTTAAATATAGTTAATGGGAATTGTTTTGTTCCTTCTTCTGTTTATTTTATGTTTATCAGAGTTTTCTGGTATTGTAGCTGTTATATACTTCAATCATCAGCATATCCCTTACTCCAGCACCTGGAAAGCAACTACTG